>JANRMT010062808.1:40877409-41130638 GCA_026402145.1 Polypterus bichir lapradei | reverse complement strand
ATAGATAGATAGATAGATAGATAGATAGATAGATAGATAGATAGATACTTTATTAATCCCAAGGGGAAATTCATGCTGTAGCAGCCACCAATAGTACAGATGGATTTTTATTGGCAGCCTGCAGCCTTAAAGCATAAACAGAAAACAACTGCACTTATTATTTCCCAACATGGCCAGAACTGAGAAACTAGAGAGATTTTGGGATAGGTGCTTAACATTTACAGGCAACATTTGTTAGCAGCTCGTAGATATAGTATATTAAGGTACTAGCAAAATACCCGTGCTTCTTAGCGGAGAAGTAGTGTGTTAAAGAAGTAATGAAAAAGAAAAGGAACCATTTTAAAAATAACGTAACATGATTGACAATGTAATTGTTTTGTCACTGTTATGAGTGTTGCTGTCATACATATATATATATATATATATACAGACAGACACACACACATATAAACATATATATATATACATATACACATATACATATATACATACATACAGTATCTACATATATATATACACATATATATACATACATATATACGAGTACATATACTGTATATATACACATGCATCCACATATATACACATATATATATATATATCTACATATATACACACATACATATACACATACATATACACACATACATATATACACACACATACATACATATACATATACACACATACATACACATATATATATATACACACACACATATATATATATATATATACCAATGTAATAGTTTTGTCACTGTTATGAGTGTTGCAGTCATCAAGGATTTGATTATCATTATTTCTTTCAATCAGGTTCGTATTTGGAGGATGTGTTGTGTTCAAGTTATATTCCGTGTTTGTCAACCGTGGTAAAGATAAGAGGTTTCATTCATCGAAGTGCTCACTACCCAAATCGGTACTCATGAATCTAAGATGTTTAACAGGCATTCCCGGTATTAAGTTGTGGATTTGCCTGTGAATATTTAGCGGTAGCGTGTCTATGAACTTAATTTAACCTTTCCCAGTCCTGCAAAGTCAGTTCACGTGAGCTGCTCGGAGTACATGCATCGAAGCTTCTCAGCTGTGCTTGTGCTATCTCGTGTGATCTCGCGATGTCCACGGCTTTATTTAATGTTAGCTCAGACCTGGCATACCAGCAATTTAAACTCCGTTACAGCAATTTTAACTCTGTTACAAAGTGATCAAAAGTCTCGTTTAAACCCTGCGTCTTCTCATTAAACTTGTATCTCGCGAATATCATATTCGTCGTGGGCATGACAAACGCCAGCGGCAACCTGTCTATGAACTTAATTTAAACTTTAGGTTTACACCGTGCTTTGTTTCCGAAGTAGCTGCACTCATGAATATGCTTGTATGCATCACTCACTTCATATTCTTTTGCTGCCTTCTCAATTGTGTAATGCGTTTTTTGAACAGGTTTCATTCATCGAAGTGATCACTCGTACTGCGTTCACAGTCAGTTCACATGAGCCGCTCTCTTGTGTGATCTTGCGTTGTCCACGGCTTTATTTAATGTTAGCTAAGACCCAGTACTTAAAGGTTTCTCGCTACAGCAATTTTAACTCCATTACAAAGTGATCCAAAGTCTCGTTTATACCTCATGTCTTCTCATTAAACTTGTATCTTGCGAATATCGTATTCGTCGTAGGCATGACAAACGGCAGCAGGAGCGTGTCTATAAACTTCATTTAAACTTACGGTTTACACTGTGCTTTGTTTACGCAGTAGCTGCACTTATGAATATGGTTGTATGCGTCACTCGCTTCATATTCTTTTGCTGCCTTCTCAATTGTGTAATGCGTTTTTTGTTCAGCGCACTTTGGAGCTGTTGCTTTTTGTCTGCGTACTGCGTTCACAGTCAGTTCATGTGAGCCGCTCGGCGGCAGAGTGTTTCTATTGGATTGCCGCTGATGGATGGCCTTATATGGGCAGGCTGCAGGCTATGGCTGGTATATATGTACATAAGTAGGTTCCAGTTATGACCGTTACACGTAGAATTTCGAAATTAACCCTGCCTAACTTTTGTAAGTAAGCTGTAAGGAACGAGCCTGCCAAATTTCAGCCTTCTACCTACACGGGAAGTTGGAGAATTAGTGATGAGTGAGTGAGTGAGTGAGTGAGTGAGTGAGTGAGTGAGTGAGTGAGTGAGTGAGTCAGTCAGTCAGTCAGTCAGTCAGTCAATCAGTCAGTGTGGGCTTTGCCTTTTATTAGTATAGATTAGAAAATTAGAAAAAAATATGTAAAAGATTAAACACTATTTAACAATATTCAGATTAACACACATTTTGTTGCAAAGATTTATTATACACTACATAAATGTAAAACTATATTTGTGGAACTTCATCTACTTTAAATGGCTTATTAACATAGCTATACAGTATATTTGCATACTTCATAAAGAATAACTGTCAAAACTATAGTATCTGCCTGCCAGTATGACAGTAGTGTCCATGAGTAAAATTTAAAAATACAAAGTTTATCAGTGATCATTTCTAAAATAGCAAAAACATAACATCCTAAAAATAGTTTACAACATTTATGACATTTCAGTGTCATAGGGTTATTTCTAGTTCATGAACATTAATTTAAGTCATTTTTGCTCAAGAGTACAATTTATTTTCTATGGGTTGCTTTTGATCTCAGTCCTGATTAGTGCTATATGGGCAGCGGCAGAATGTTGATGGAACTGGGGCAATTATATTCATCATAAACGCAGAGAAATGACTTTCAGAAATTATCTGAGTTGTTCTAATTTTAATTGGAATTACGGTGTAAATGGAGTATCCTTTTCACCTGGTCCGCTTTGCACTTACTAATAAACTAGCTGTACTACCTCATTTAAGATTGATTGAATTCTAAGTTATCAATGTAGACCTCAGCATTAACGTTTGCAGTGCACCGTCTATTAGAATACTGTATTTTGCAATGAACTTAGTAATAAAATGCATTGCATTTGTCATTCCAACAGATGATGCATCACAAACATTTGTCATAATAAAATGTATTACAACAAATGTTTGTGATGTGTCCTCTGTTAGAATGAGAAATGCAATGCATGTGTCTCTGTTATATGCCATTTAGTATAGAAGTTTCAAAAGCAGTGTTAATGTTTATGTGCCATCTTTTTGACTGATGGAGACATAGTAGCCCTATAGACACACAAATACACAGACACTTATCCTTTTATTAAGGTGGATGTATTATTTATTACAGCGAACATGCATATTAAAGAGGTAACCCAGAAACATGCAATTTAAATCTGTGGTATACGCTGCATAGTGTAGCACACAATTTACAGATGCATATGTGATGTAAACATACTGACCTTTTTATTAAATACACATTTGTGTCAAACTTCAACGTACTTTCTCACAATATAACAGTCTGACAGCCAAAGATGATCTCTTATGTTTATATTAAGCACTCTGGCTTCAGAGGCCAAATTGAAAGAGTCAAAATGGACTGTTACGTTTATATTAGAGGAGAGAAATGCTGCCTTTATTTAATCATATGGTTTGTATTTCATGGCACATAATTCATTATTCAGAGGGGTTAGATATCAAGAGGCATAGCTAGTTTCATAAGATACGCTTCATCTTAAGAGATGTTTGTGCTTCTAGGATGCCTATTGATAAATCACTTGTAAATCAATAAATTACAGTTGAATAAATGGAAATTTTAGTTCACAGCCAAGCATGTCTGTGTAACTCTGTTTCCTATCCTTCCTTCAGCATAATTTTTACTTGGCCACTATAATTTAGCTTCACAATGTTTCTAATTTAGTCCCATCAACCTCCTTTTCACAGTGTATAGTTTGTTGTTAACCCAGGTGTTCTTCCAGATTGGTGTGTGATGGAGAGCATGGGGTGTTCACATGTGTATTTTAAGTGCCAACATTTTCTGATTGCTGGCACTTTGTACATATAGCCAGACTGTCTAACATAAAATACTTATTAATGTCCAGATGGAGATAGTTAAGCATACCATCTGATATCTGTACATTAAGCCAGCCAAAAATATTAACATATTTAAGATAAATAATAGGCCATTAAAAATGTAATTACATTTTTACAACCTACAGAATTACACTGTCCAGAGCTTTTATTATTTCACTTTTCAAAAAATGTTAACTATTCACTGCTAAACTGTTATATTTGTGTAAAAATAACTATTTTACATAATCTTTCAGATTAACAAAATTTGATAAAGGCAGAAAAATATTTTTTTATTTTTATATTCAATGAAAAACGCATTGCGGTTAAACATTTGTCAATCCTGGTAAGTGTACTGAAATAACAAGAAAAAAGGTGTTTCATGCTGACTGAGACTCAGATGTTGAAAACAAATATAATATGTAAAAAATGGTCATTTTATTTATAAATTATTTACTTCAACTTGTAATTTTATTTTAGTGTAATTTGTTTTTGGTTTGCTTTCTCGATTATATCTGTATTGGCTATATTTAATTACATTCTTGGGGCCTTGTGTATAAAATCTTGCTTAGGTATCACACCAAATTTTGCTTATACTCAGAAGGCAAAAACAGGGTAAGCACAAAACAAAAATCAGATTTCTAAAACCATACAAGCACTACATTCCAAGTTACTTTGTAAATTTAAGATCATCTTAACCTGCCTGGAACCATATATGGTTTAAAATTGCTTTCCTGAATATTCATGATCTAGTTAACCATTAAGCCATGTTCTTGAGTGATGCAACTGAACGGTGAGAGTAATGTGCCATCATGAAGTGCAAAAACCACTGGCAGTATACAGAATGAATTGATGAAGATTGTATACACTGAACTGTGAGATATTAACATTCTTATTGAACTCATTTTGCAAAGTAAATGTCAGTGTTGCAATATATACAAGTCAATACAACATCCAAACAACTTAGAATTGCAATTGTGTGGATGTGCTAAAGGACAAGGTCTGCGTCATCCATGTGCTCATCTTGGTCTAAATCAAATGGCAGACACAGTCCATGCTTCTGCACTGTGTTGTGCAGTACTGCATAAGCCATCACAATGTGACAAACCTCAGTCTGTCCAAACACCACCATGTAACTTTTAGTGAACCAACAGTCTTTCTATCTCCTCTGTTGTGGTGTACCCATTATCATCTGAAAGAAATATTATACTAGTACAATCCAATTCAAGGAGTCATTGTGTTGTAGTATACCCCTATCATCAGTCAATCTGTTATCCATCCACATGAAAGTTCGGGCTTCAAAATAAAGGAAATCGGAGTTCAGGGTGAAGTTTTTACATGGGTGCAGAACTGGCTCAGACACAGGAAGTAGAAGGTGATGGTGTGAGGAACCTTATCAGAACTGGCTGATGTTAAGAGTATTGTTCTACAGGGGTCAGTGCTAGAGTCGCTCCTATTTTTATTATATTTACATGATTTCCACAGGAATATAAGTAACAAGCTGGTTAAGTTTGCAGATGATACCAAGATTGGCAGATAATCTGGAATCTGTTAAATAATTACAGAGGGACTTGGATTCCCTCAAGCAGTTTTATATTCATGTGATTAGTGATGTGCAGAATTATAATGGCACGGAAGTATTCACGTTGTGTGGGTAACCCAAATCAGTACGATGTTATCTGCTCACCAGAAAGCAAAGCATGCATTCTATTGTTGTTCTGTTAATACCTTTGTAAATTTGTCAGGTAGAAAAGTAGATGGATAGCCCTGATCTAAAACCATTGTATTTCCGTCATGTTGTGGAGTATGAGAAACATTGTCTTCATTTATAAGTCTTGTGGAAGCGGCCCGGACACAGACAGGCAGACATGTTGTTAAATCACCACCACACGTTTATTTACACTATTTACAATGTTCAAAAGTGCTCTCACAACCCCACAAAGTCCTGGCCACTCAACGCCTTCTTCTTCGGGCCGCCTCCACTCTCTCTTCTGCTTTGTCCTGCTTCCACCCGACTCCAGCCACGAATGAAGGGAGACGGCCCCTTTTATTTCATCCCGGATGGGCTCCAGGTGTTTCCCGGCACTCCTCCCTGGACACGCCCCAGTGTGGTGGAAGTGCCGGCTGTTCTCCCGGAAGCCGGGTGTCCCTGCTCCTCTTCCCCCCAGCACTTCCTGGTGTGGCAGAAGTGCTGAGGTCCAGGGTCCCCAAGGCATTGGGGCGCCCCCTGGCAGTGACCACGGGTCCCTACAGGGTTGGGCTTCCATGCCCTGTACCCGTGGCCCCCAAAGCAACCAGGATGGAGGCCCCCACGTGATCCAGGGCGGGCATAGACCCTCTTCCGGTCCCTCAAGGCGTACCGGCCGGGTCGTTGCCCCTGGCATCCCTGACAGTCTGCAATCATCTACAACCTCGGGATAAACGTCACTGTTTCAGAATGGAAAAGGGACTTCTTTGTTTTAGCCAAAAAGTCACATCCTTTTCTCACGACAGGTAACTAAATCAATATATACAAATAGCCATTTTAAATTTCTTTTCCATTTTGCATTTGTAAATTGTATTTTAGAGGCTTTATGTTAAATAAGTGTATGTTACATAAAATAATGGATCATTCTTTTTGTTGTTGGTCATCATCTTTAATTCACAAATACCAAAGCCTAAATTTTTGTCAGCCCTGTAGCTCCACATTACAGTATCTTTTTCTAGTGCACCACATTTCATGTGAAGGCTTTTCAAGGTACAATTCCCATTAAATCAAAGACCTTTTGAACAGTCAATAAGCTGACTGTGACTGGGTCAAAGAACTGTATTTTAGATTTTGATTGCATATGATCTTAGAGTTAACAAAGAGCAAGACACTACAGGTGCAGAACAGTACAAGTACAAGCACAGGTGTTTTTTGATGCATGAAATGATAAGACTGTGCTTGTGAATCACATTGTGATCATATTCATTACACCTCCCTGATAAAAAAAATGTATGATTTCAAGGCAGTTTTTACAGATCACAGAACACAATCTTCCTTTTTCCACCTGATTTTCTGCATTGACCTGGTTTTCATCTTTGTTTCTTCTTTCACGTAAGTTGGTCCGAACCTATGATCTGTCTTGTATTCAAAGCCTGCAAGATAATTTTTCAGTTTGTTTTTGCTTTCATTCCCTTACAGTTAATTTTTGAATTTTTAATTATAACTAAATGTACACATATTTTAGCAAATCAGATTTTTTTTATTAATGTGCCCGTTAATGCAAATATTTTAAAAGCTTTGGATATTTATTCAAAAAGTAGTGTTTATAAAAAGAAATCTACCTGATTGTCATTCTTGCATTTCTTTGCCATCAGAATAGCAATTCTTTGAAAATGGATTTGATTGGGTTGCTTGGAGAATCACTAAAAGAGAATTAATGAAAAAGTAGATTTTGAGATCAGGAGAATATTTTTTTTATTAATCTTTTATCTAATACATGTAGCGTTGCCAAATACAGGGTTTTCATTTTTGTATATTATGTTCCTTTGGTGATTGTCAAATGTTATTAACAACACTGGTAGCTCAGATAGCTGGAGCCTCATGTATAACGTCGTGCGTAGAACTCGCACTATAACATGGCGTAAGCACAAAAGCCGAAATGTGCTTACGCACAGAAAAATCCAGATGCAGGAATCTGTGCGTACTCCAACTTCCATGTTCTTCCGCTACATAAATCCCGATCAGCGTGAAAAGTAACGCTCGTGCACGCACTTTATGTAACGCCCCAACTCCTCCCAGAATTACGCCTCTTTGAATATGCAAATGAATATAAATCGCCCTTAAGCTCAGCCTTCTGTGACAATGACAATGGGAAAAGCACGGGTGAAAATATAAGAATTTCAGCGAATACCAAGTGGAGGCAAAGGAAAAACATACTATTTATTCAAATAAACCGTGTTATATAATCAACAAAAGGAAGTTGATTGAATGACATAGCGTGTTGGAGAAACTTGAAAGCTCATGTTCACAAAATCGCACAGTGCTGGAAATAAAAAAGAAGTCACATATCAAAGTCGCCGTGAAAAGGCGAGTCGTAGCCCACCATCTGAATGTCATATGAAAGCTTATTAGGGTACATAGGAAAAAAGGCACACAGTGGGGAAAAAACACGAAATGTCAACTTCAATCTCAACATTTCCACTTTAATCACATAGTTTATTTTGTCATTAAAGTAGAACATCATAAACTTCATCTTAAAATCGTTTAATTAACCAGTTTCTCAAATTACATCATAATTAAAGTAGCACGTTAAATGCTTTGTTTTGTATTTGATCTTCTATGTGCTCTATGTGTGTGAATCATTACTTGCTTCTTAAACCGGCTCTCTTCCTCCAACTGGACACAGAATCCATTACATTCGTGATATTACAGCTCTCTGAATAACTAAAATACTGAGATGTATACGTGATATCATTTTCATGATGATAGGAGTTAAAGCACGTTATTAAACATGGGTTTCACGGCGCAGTGATTGTGTGCGACCTTCGATGAAATAATTTATTGCAGCAGTACTCAGGGGCGGCTCTAGGCTTGTGGTGGCACTGGGCAGAGGAAGAATCAGTGGCTCCTTTGCCCGCCAATGTCAATATGGTATCTTATGCACGGTGGATGGCCACGTCCGTTGCGGACACTGCATAGCCGCCTCGTGCTTATGACACAAGCATTTAACTTTTGCCGAAATTTGTCGCTGCGTTTTTAGCTGTGTTGTTATTTTCTCTTTCTGTTTTATATTCAGTATATATTGGCGTAGCTGCCACTGCAGTCCCTGCTTTTCTTTCCCCAAATACCCAGTCACCACACAATCAGCTCTGTAATAGAAGTTAAGCCATCTGTAAGCTTAGAGTGCCGATTCTTCAAAAGTTTAAGGAACATTGAAATATCTTCGTAGTACATGTTTAATTATTCTATCCTTCACGACACTCCCAGTGAAGAATATAGATTATTTAAATGAAGTTAAAGTTTTATCTGTATAATATAATAAACATATTTTGCTGCATTTCATATTAAAAATGATATTGTTATCATATGTAAATACGCGCTTTATAAAGTGGCGCAGGTTGTGCAATATTATAACTGTAGTGCAAGTTTACAGTGAGGTAATTGTACTTATAAGTACAAACAGTTCTACAAGGAGCAATTGATTGAGTGCGTTTATAGTTCTTGGGATGAAACTGTTTCTGAACCGCGAGGTTCGTACAGGAAAGGCTTTGAAACGTTTTGCCGTGGCTGAGGTAGCGTGTCCTTGAAGCTGTATACTGATAATTCTCTTTCCGATCAGCTGCTGCTGTGATTCACACTCAGATACAGTGATATAAATACTCCAAGTGGTTCAATGAGAGTAATATAGAAAAAGATGATCCGCTGTGGCAACTCCTAACGGGAGCAGCTGAAAGAAGAAGAAGAAGAAGGTGCAGTGAGAGTAACAACGCTAAAGCAGTTATGGTATTTGGAATACTATGGCTATTCCCTGGACCATTATATTGTTACAAGTTAATTACAACCAGATGCGTTACACTAATAAACAATATGCGGTTAGTTTCAGTGTATTTATAAAGCCGCGTCAGGAAAATAAGGTGTAACCACACAGGAACAGTAGCATTGCTTTGACGCTGGGTGCCGCCAGTCTGCAAAACCGAGCGGAGAACTTGCGTATGACAAGGTATGAGGTACCGTGGAAAAGTGCGTGGCTTTACGCCAAGTGTAGGTTTTATACATCGCAATTTGAACGTGGAAAAGTTCTTACGCAACATTTCTGTGCGTACGCACCGTTTATACATGAGGCCCTTGGTTTGTAAATAAGGGGTCTGTGTCTTTAAACAGGTTTGCACAGATGTACAGGGCTTGTGTGATTTGTAATTTGTAGTTCTAGGCACTGCACAGATAAAACTGGAGCTAACTTCATCACTGGCAGCACCTAAAAGCCCTTTATGAACTGGACATTCATGGAGGAGGAGGATTTTGCACGGCCATCGTTTAGAGGGACAGTGGTGTATACTTTTTTCCCCAATCTTGTCTACAGTTGCTCTTTGTGAAGAGATACGCCTCTAAAGATAATTCACCTTCTGGACTCCAGTGGTGGGAATGTGTTCATTTTCCATTTTTCCGGGAAGCAGTTTGCTAAAGGGAATTATGCCATGACATATTTCTTTCTGTTATTAGTTGTTTGCACTTCAGGATCCACACTCATCACTTAAAGTAAAGACTTTCCCATGACTGTAAATATCATTTTGTTCATGGCACTTTTTTCGTGGCATTAGTTTGTATATTTGTGAATATCTTTCCTTGCTGTGTTTGAAAATAGTTATTACAGTAAATAGTTAATACAAATGGTTGTTGCTTAACATATTTAATCGGTCTGGATATTTTTCAGGTCCATGTTGTTAATATTCATGTGTTGGGGTGGAAAATACTGTAAAGCAAAGGTATTAGCCTGATGTCATCCATCCTTCGTTTTAAAAATGTAGCAGCTTCATCATTACACAAGTCTGTTGGCAACCTCAGGACCCTCCCAGAAGTCAGGATTTGCTACATGCAGATCTATGTTACTGTTTTCAATTGCATCTTTAATATAGCTGCTGATTTGTACATATTTAGTTCTTACCTTTCTAATGGTATTTTCATTTTCTTATTTTGATTTGTTTTAGTGTTGACTGAAATGATATACTCAAGTTAGATTTTGCAGTTTGAGGTGAACATAAACATGAATGCAGTAGTCAGGGTATGCTTCAGATTTTGGCACCCGAACAGGGACTTGAAGGCACTATATGTATACCTCTTACCTTTATTTCCATTTCGTACAGATCTCCCTTTTATTAGAATGTTGACCGAGAGGTCTTCCACAGGGGTCTGCAGTATGAATGCTTGATATGGGAGTGGCAACAGTGTGGATGATCAGCATGTGACAGTAGTAGCACATCAAGAGGTGAAGGAAATGTCAAGCCTGGTCGAATCGCTTTACATATCCACCCCAAAGAAACGTCTAAAAAAGATTTCTGTGTGCCCCCTCTGTGGACTGACCTAAATGATTGGCGATAACTGAAAGCGCAGTTATGCACAAGGAAGCACTCCATGGGAATGTCAATGTGTCTGTAGGGCAGATTAAAGAATACTGTATGTATATTCACAGATCGCCAAGATAGACCGCAATATCGTGGAGTGTTTGCAGCATCAGGATTAGCAGTGGGGTACAGAACTGTATTCTACAGTGAATCACTACCTGCATGTGTTCAGGTGGCCATCCTAGCATTTCTCATCTGTGGGGTGTGCTAGAGATCATTCTGTTTGCTCAGCTTCCTCTGCAGCTGCAATATATTTGAAATTCCCAACATTGGAATCTGCCTGTACTTCTGCTGATATAATTAACTTATTTTGACTAAGGGGGCGCTTTTAAGGTATCCAACATTTTGAGTCTGGTGGAGCTGCTGGAACATCTGAATGCCGCTCTGAAGAGTCCAGCATGCAACTGGTGGCAGGAAAAAAAGAAGAGCATTCAGGACTGGGCTTCATTTTGCACTAATTTTTTGGAGACTTAACAGCCAGCATATTATAAAAACAGAAATGGAGGAACAGTTGATGACCAGCAGACAGGATCAGATGCAGTCGATTTATGACTTTGCTCACGAGTACTGTGCTCTCTGCTTACAGTGGAATACTGATATGGTTGCTGAAGAAGAGGTAATAAGAAGTATTGCATGCAACCCAAGGCTCTCTGGTGTGCGGCGTGGCATGGTGAGCTCTGGGGATGGCATTGTAAGGGTAGGATCTTTGATAGAAAAGGAACAGGCCTCAATCAGAAACCTCCAGGGTCAAAATAAAGACCCTGGGAGCAAGGCAACAGCTGGTCCTACATTCAAGGACAACATATTCATTGTAGTGCTCACCACCGTTGAGCAGATCTCCCATTATTGGTTTTCCCAGTGAGTGTTAGGGGTATTATCGGGGATGCTGTTGTGGATGCATGGAGCACCTTTACCTTGATAAGACATACAGTGGTGTGAAAAACTATTTGCCCCCTTCCTGATTTCTTCTTCTTTTGCATGTTTGTCACACAAAATGTTTCTGATCATCAAACACATTTAACCATTAGTCAAATATAACACAAGTAAACACAAAATGCAGTTTTTAAATGATGGTTTTTATTATTTAGGGAGAAAAAAAAATCCAAACCTACATGGCCCTGTGTGAAAAAGTAATTGCCCCCTGAACCTAATAACTGGTTGGGCCACCCTTAGCAGCAATAACTGCAATCAAGCGTTTGCGATAACTTGCAATGAGTCTTTTACAGCGCTCTGGAGGAATTTTGGCCCACTCATCTTTGCAGAATTGTTGTAATTCAGCTTTATTTGAGGGTTTTCTAGCATGAACCGCCTTTTTATAGTCATGCCATAGCATCTCAATTGGATTCAGGTCAGGACTTTGACTAGGCCACTCCAAAGTCTTCATTTTGTTTTTCTTCAGCCATTCAGAAGTGGATTTGCTGGTGTGTGTTTGGGTCATTGTCCTGTTGCAGCACCCAAGATCGCTTCAGCTTGAGTTGACGAACAGATGGCCGGACATTCTCCTTCAGGATTTTTTGGTAGACAGTAGAATTCATGGTTCCATCTATCACAGCAAGCCTTCCAGGTCCTGAAGCAGCAAAACAACCCAGACCATCACACTACCACCCCCATATTTTACTGTTGGTATGATGTTCTTTTTCCGAAATGCTGTGTTCCTTTTACGCCAGATGTAACGGGACATTTGCCTTCCAAAAAGTTCAACTTTTGTCTCATCAGTCCACAAGGTATTTTCCCAAAAGTCTTGGCAATCATTGAGATGTTTCTTAGCAAAATTGAGACGAGCCCTAATGTTCTTTTTGCTTAACAGTGGTTTGCGTCTTGGAAATCTGCCATGCAGGCCGTTTTTGCCCAGTCTCTTTCTTATGGTGGAGTCGTGAACACTGACCTTAATTGAGGCAAGTGAGGCCTGCAGTTCTTTAGACGTTGTCCTGGGGTCTTTTGTGACCTCTCGGATGAGTCGTCTCTGCGCTCTTGGGGTAATTTTGGTCGGCCGGCCACTCCTGGGAAGGTTCACCACTGTTCCATGTTTTTGCCATTTGTGGATAATGGCTCTCACTGTGGTTCGCTGGAGTCCCAAAGCTTTAGAAATGGCTTTATAACCTTTACCAGACTGATAGATCTCAGTTACTTCTGTTCTCATTTGTTCCTGAATTTCTTTGGATCTTGGCATAATGTCTAGCTTTTGAGGTGCTTTTGGTCTACTTCTCTGTGTCAGGCAGCTCCTATTTAAGTGATTTCTTGATTGAAACAGGTGTGGCAGTAATCAGGCCTGGGAGTGGCTACGGAAATTGAACTCAGGTGTGATACACCACAGTTAGGTTATTTTTTAACAAGGGGGCAATTACTTTTTCACACAGGGCCATGTAGGTTTGGATTTTTTTTCTCCCTAAATAATAAAAACCATCATTTAAAAACTGCATTTTGTGTTTACTTGTGTTATATTTAACTAATGGTTACATGTGTTTGATGATCAGAAACATTTTGTGTGACAAACATGCAAAAGAATAAGAAATCAGGAAGGGGGCAAATAGTTTTTCACACCACTGTATTTTGTGGGATCAAATTAAACATCCCTGCAAGCTACTGCAGGGATTCTTCTTGGCTTATGAGAGAGCGTATGGTGATGTGGGCAGCAACTCGCTTTGGTTTAATCTGCACTCATTGTCATTGAGGGTGAATGTATATGTCCTGGAGTGTGCACACTTGATCATGCCACTGCTTCTGGGACTAGATTTCATCATAGCCGCAAGAATGATTATTAATCCTAGACAGAAGGAGTACACTTTGCTGAGGGTGGGGTGTATATGTTTGAGGAAAGGGACACAGAAAATCTGAGTTTGCCAGCATCTTGTTTTTATTATGCTAACATAATAGAGAATATCAGCCCTGTTCAGTCCAGCATTTGTTTGGTGCCTGCCAAAGTCCAGCATTTTATTGAGGAGGTGGCCTATGGTCTGGACAGACATACTTGGTTGTATGAATGTGGTGCATCATCATATCCACACCATCAACGAGGTCCCTGTTCATCACAGAGACTATTGGGTCTCTCCTTATAAGAAGTGCCTAATTGTGGACTAGGTTAAGAAGATGCTAGCAGATGGCATCCTGGAGCCCCCTTCCTCAGCCTGGGCATTGCTGGTGGTGTTAACCACAAAATCTGATGGTACTTAGTGGTTTTGCGTGGACTGTAGGGGTATTAATGTCAAAATCTACCACAATGCCTCTGGTTCATGAAACCCTGGAATCCCTGCAAGGAGCTTTTGTCTTCGGTTCATTGGATTTGCAATCTGGATATTGGCAGGTGTTCATCAGAGAGGACAGTGTGGCAAAGACAGCAGTCATCACCCCTAAGGGCTTGTTCAATTTCCATGTCATGCATTTTTACTAAAAAACACTGGAGCAACATTTTAATGGCTAATGAAGCAAGTGCTGAGAAGGTTGATTGGGAAGATGACATTATTGTCTTTGCCTTGACCATCCATTGTCATCTTTAGGACCTCAACACCATCTTTCAAAAGTTTCAGACAGGCTCGAGTTACACTAAACATAAAGTGTCACTTCACACAGACTCATCTTTTCTTCCTAGGACACAACTATTAAATAACAGAAAAAAAAGCCTGGCGGTCGACTGGGCAGTGGAGAAATGGCACCATTACCTGGAAGGGGTTGTGTTTGAAGTGTGCTGACCTGGGCTTTTAATTTCTTGAAGACGTACTCTCAGCTAACCAGGTAGGTTCTTCGACTCCAACAATTTCATTTTAAGGTGTTTTATCACAAGGGTGGTAATGTGGTTCTGGATGTGCTCTCCCGATTATGGAATTGAGTCAAATATTGTCCATAGCTGGTGTCTTGAGTCAATAGCCTGGCTTACCACTTGACCTGCAGACATAGCCTGAGCTTAGTCATCCAGTTCTATGTGTTATGACGTGGGGAAGTTTCCTGATGAGAGGAGGGAGCACGATAGCTTTCAGGTGTTGTAATACCATCATGTTCCGTCTACGCTAAGGGGCACTCAATACCAACTTCTTGCCCCCAAGAAATTGACTCTGGACTCCCTGAAATATTACCATGACAGCCCTTTTGGGAGAGACCTTGGAAGAACACTCTTTCCTGCAGATCTTGGAGACAGTGTTGTGGCCAACAGTTCGTCAAAACGAGTGGAGTCATGTAAGAAAATGCCTGATGTTTCAACAGTATAAAAACCCACCCGGTTTGCCTGCAGGAGTTTTGCAATCCACATCAGTAATAATGCTGGGCGAGATTTTAGGAATGGGACCACTGCCTCAGAGCAAGAACAAGAAGACCTACCTAATGATAGTCATGGATTATTTCACCAATGGGTGGTACTATTTGCCTTACCAAATGCCAAAAAAGAATAGCTTTGCTCCATTCTAAAAGATGACATCTTCACATACTGGGGGTGCCACAGAGTATGGTCTCAAATTGGAGCCCACAGTTTACCAGCACAGTTATGGAAGACTTTTTCAAGAAGTGGGGGGTGCAGTATAAGAAGACTACAGCATATCACCCCTAAACAAACCTGACTGAGCAAATTAACCAGACCCTTAAGACTATGCTGGCATCCTTCATCGGGGACCAACACCAGAAATGGCATCAGTGGTTCCCAGAGCTCCGCCTCACTCTGAACACTGTGAAGCATGACGTGACAGGTGAGACTCCTGAGATTTTTTTGTCGGTCGACAAATTCTGGGTCTCCTTGAAAAAATCAGTTCTATATCTCCACCACATCTTGACTCTGGTCCATATAACACCCTAAACTGTCTTGAATTGCAGAAGAAACAGGTTCAGAAAAGGATATCAAGGCATGCAGACCAAGGTGTATACTATGAGACATCGATCTGTGAAATACACTGATGGAGACTGGGTCTGGCTGTGCACTTATCCTCTCTCTAGAGCCACCTCACAATTTTCTGCTTAACTTAAGCCAAAATGGTTTGGACTGGCTAAAATCATTAATCATTTAGGCCCCATGAACTACTGCATTCAGTTACATACTAATGCAGGAGATAAAACTAATTTTGTCCTTGTGGCCAACATCAAGACCTACTTTGGACCAAAGGGTGGGCCGGGTTGACTAATACAGTATGCAGCATTGCCACATATGGGGTTTTCATTTTTGCGTATTATGTCCTCTATTGTGATTGTTAAATATTAGTAACAACACTGGTACCTAGTTTGTATATACGGGGTCTGTATCTTTAAACAGGTTTGCATGGATGTGGAGGTGTTCGTGGGATTTGCAGATTCTAATTGCAATATACCCATAAAGCCAGAAGAGAAGAATGTGGCGGGACGCTTTGACTAATGATAATAATAGCAGCTCACTACTCAAAACGTGGAGAGCCCAGGCTCAAAACTGCAAACTTTTGCTTACATGGCAGCAGCTCTTACTTCTACACTAGCCAAGCACACAGTCTGCTTTCTGTCAATTGATATTTTAAAGATATATTATTTACCCCATACAATTCAAGGCACCTCACTCCCAGACAAACAGACTTGAGCTGGGAGAACTTTGTGACTGACTTCAGCTGAATCGGTGGGGGATGAGGGTAGCAGGCTGATTGCAGCTTTTGCTCATTAACACATTTGCAAAACAAAGACACTGATGAAAAGGTGCCTGAGAATTTAAGGCAGAATGGCATTACAACTTTTTTCATAGTCTTCAGGGATTCTAGTGTTAAAGAGTGTATTATTTCAACTACACTGCTCAAAAAAATTAAAGGAACACTTAATCATCACTGTCTAACACCAACTCAATTAAGCTTCAGGGATATCCATCTGTCTAGTTAGGAAGTATAAGTGATTGTAAATAAACTTAACTTGATGTGGTGCAAATGAAAATGACAACAGATATGCTGGAGAGGCAACAGTAAGACAATCCACAAAAACAGAATGGTTTTACAGGTGGTGGCAACAGGCAATTGCTCTCTCCTTATCCTTCCTGACATATTCTTCTCTAGTTTTACATTTTGTTGGAGTCCACGTCACTACTGGTAGCATGAGGCAATACCTGCAACCAATTCAGGTTGCACATATAGTCCAGCTTCTCCAGGATGGGACATCCATACATGGTGTTGCAAGAGGATTTGCTGTGTCTCCCAGCACAGTCTCAAGAGCATGGAGAAGATACTGGGAGGTGAGCTGTTACATGAGGAGAGCTGGACAGAGCTGTGGAAAGGCATCAACCCAGCAGCAGAACTGGTATCTGTTCCTTTGTGCGAGGAGGAGGGTGGAATGAGGGCCCAATGTCCTCTAGTGGGACCTGTTCTCACAGCCCATCATCCTGTAGCTTGATTGACATTTGCCAGAGAATACCACAGTTGGTACTGTAGCACTGTCATTGGCACCCTGTTCTCTTTACAGATGAGAGCATGCTCACACTGAGCATATGTGACAGACATGAAAGAGTCTAGAGGTGCCATGGTCAACGTTATGCACCCTGCAACATTATCCAGCAATTCAAGTTTGGCAGTGGGTTAATGATAGTCTGGGAAGGCATATCATTGATCAGTTGCACAGGCCTCCACATGCTCAGCAAAAGTACTCTGACTGCTGTTAGGTAAATGAAATCCTCAGAGCCATTGTCAGACCTTATGTTTGTGCAGTGAGCTCTGGGTTCCTCTTGGTGCAGGAGAATGCCCAGCCTCTTGTGGCTAGAGTGTATAGGGAGTTCCTGAATGACGAAGGCATATTACATAAAAATCACTTTCTGCACATCGAATCAGAACTATGATGAATAAATTTTAGTTCTGTATGAAGATTGTGGGTGAATCAAAAGCATTTTGTAGATTGTAGACTGTCTCATTTAACTTAAGGATTGTGCAATGAAGAGACTGTAGTTCGATTGCCTCACATAAGTACCATATTAACAGTTGATGGAAGATTTGTGGCTCCTTTTTATGTACTTTAGACTTAGTTTTGGAATTCTCTTTTGTGTTCTTTAAGGCACTGAATAAGCCTTTCATTTCCGATGAATTCAGATTAGCTTTGAATAAGCTTTTGCTTTGGTGAATGTGGCAATTAACTTAATGCAGTGCAGGCAAGTAGCAGGCCTTGATGGTTACCTCTCTGATTTCTATAACACATTCACATCCAAGCTGTCACTCATTTAAATCCCTGTCATCTCTGAGTTCCTCTAGTTTATGCTACTTCCCTCTAACATTTGTTATGTCATTTTGGCATTAAAGGAGAACAAAGACTCCCTCACTTGAAGTAATATCTCATGTACAGTAATTCCTTCCCCAAATTCACCGTTAAAAATCAGTTAGAAATATTGGCATATCAGGTTTAAATTGAACTACCACAAAAAAATAATTTCAATATGAGTAGAATTCACTTTATAGAATCCGAGGTGCATTATGTTATATGTGAAGTGTAGCACAGTGTTTAGCTCTGCTTCTTCATGGATCTAGTGTTCTGGGTCTGAATCGTGAGACTGATTGATGTCTTTGTGGAGTTTGCATCTTCTTTGTGTGTCCATGTGGGCTTTCCTCCCAAATTTTGACAAGAACAGGCCATTCAACCCAACAATAGACTATCTACCACACTAATTGGTAATTTAGTCAATAACATGCAGGTTAGGTTAAATGGTAAATCTAAGTTGTCCCAAGTGTGATTGTAAATGTTTGAATGAGTTCCTCCTGCTATGGATTGGTGTACTGTTCGGGAGGTTTCCTGACTTGTGTTCAGTTCTGCTGAGATAGACTGAAGCACTTTGCTGCAACCCTGAATTGTTTTAGGAAAGTTTAAGAATAGCATTTTGTTTTAATGTAGGAAGATATGTAGGCAAAGTGATTAGGATAAAATTCAATGAGCATGCTTACATACACTTCTTCAGGTAATTTGGTTTCCTACTCCGTCCCAAAGACGTGTGTAAAATTAATTGGCAACTCTAAATTATCTTAGCATGAGTGATAGCAGAGCCAAGTAATTACAGGATTTATCTGTCCATTGCTCACATTCCTTAATACTTAAGTATTATCAAACATCCTCTGTATTTGATCTGTTTGGGGGCATATAAGTGCATTAATTTCATTCTCATTAACATTAAGTATTCAGTTACAGGAGAAGATAAATAAAAAGATGATAAGATTAACATTATACAGTGACAATTTTATAGCGTCAGGTCCTGCTATGGATAGCTTCATGAACTGCAAACCACAAGGATGGTCTTTGAGTTGCATCATTGCCTCAACATGTGACCCCTAGTAAATCACTTAACCTGTTTTCCAACAATTGTAAGATTTTCTATTAATCAGGTTAACAAGATTTTTTAATTTTTTTTTAGGTAAGTAGAGCAAAGTGCCGTGTGTAAGAATGAATGTAAAAGGTCATGTACTGTATATGCAATTTCAAGTAACATTAATACAGAATGGGATGATAATATTGGATTCAAAGTAGATCCCAGAGAGAGATAATATGTAACGTGAGAGAGGGATTCAATGAAAGATGTTAAGGTGATTTCTGCAAATATTGAAATTCATCTTAGAAAAAGCACAAACCACCCAAAGACATGGCCTGAGGCTCAGCTATTATCATGCAAAAGAATGACAAAAGCATTTAAATCAAGGACAGCACTTAAGTTTAGAATCATATTAACTGTAGCATTTCCTGCTTCATTGGATTAGATGCATTATTAACAACTGTAGTTAAGGCTGTCAAAGACAAACATGATAGTACTGACATATTTATGACTATGCACCATTTCTAAGATCCCAAAAACAAAGTTAGCATTTAACATTGGTTCATAGTTCTTAAGAGCACCTCAATCTGCTAAATAGTATGCATTAAGAAATTTCTCTATTGATAGAACAATCTTATTTTATTAGGTGAGGAATCAGCAAGTACTACAAACATTTTAGTGAATATATTATAATGAGATCAAATGGACAGGTGGATTTACAACATCCCAATCTGAAGTTATTTTCTAAAATCATAGCTGTAAAATGGCAGATATGCATTATTAATTAATCAATAACCCTATCAGTAATGAAAATAAAACCATCATTTTGTCTTTTTAACTGTGATATTTGTGATATTATAACTTCAGTTACTGGGGAGTTTTGCAGCACACATTAGAAATTTAGGTTCATGTAATGGAAGAAATTCAGAAAAAAAATGGATGTGAAAACCAAGGATGAAAAATCTGTGAATCACCATGTTGTCAACACTAGCACAAAATGATGCACATGCAGAGAAAATTGGTTTTATCTCAATACAGAAATAAGCAAATATATTTTCAATACCATTCTCTGAAGATTTCATGTTAAAAAACAAACTAGATATATTTTTGAAATATTTTTAATTTCTGAGCATGAAAAAACATTTTGTGTCAATGAATTTGTGCTTTATTCCTCTTGGTTCAGGTAGGTAAAAGTTAATGCATCAGTCTGATTAGATTTGCCTTCTTTCCATACATCTGTAGACATTTTGAACTTTAATATCAGTCTTGTTTCTGGGCCTGTGTGGGCTAATGCATTTCATCTGAGTATGGGGTAGGCTGCCAGGAGTGAGAGCAATCCAGGGGCTCAGACATGAATTGAGCACAGGACTGGACTTTTACATGCTTTTAAACAATTGTTTCATGTCTTGTGGTGGGTAGAAAATGCAATAATATTTTTTTCATCATATATACAGGGTGGTCCAGATCTAATTATGCAGATCCAGATTGTCTGGATGACTTTGATTTATGCGGGGACGATTCCAGTTCAGTGCAAAGACGATTCTTCATGTCGTCAGTTCGCATACTTCTCGATGGTCTGGGACTTTTCAGGTGATTTTCTATGTAATAAACTTAATAAGTTATGAAATGAAAATTGCATAATTAGATCTGGACCACCCTATAGAGCATCTGTATTGCATTCCCCATTCTCCATCATGTCTTTAACATCTATATCTGATCTAAAATTCTGATATGAAGATGCTGACAACAGCATTTATTCCTGCATAACCTAAGCTTGTTTTAGTTAAGTCTATTATTTAGGCAGCCATCCAGCTACTAGTTGGTGTCCTTGTGTGATTCATCTGGTCCTTGCTGAAATTTTACTTTAATCTTATTATTATTATTATTATTATTATTATTATATTTTAAACTTCTCACTGTCATTTTTACAACCAATTATTCCATTTCAATTATGTGATATACTGTACTGCAAATAAAGAAAATTGGGATACTTTTCTTTAGTGTATCAATATAATATCAAGAAAATATTATGATGAAAAATGTTAAAATAGTATTTCTCATTTTTTTCTTCCACTTATTGTCCTGGATTGGTACCTGCCTTACTCCTGGTGCTGCTGGAAAAGGGCTTCGGCTTTCCCTTATCCTGGCTTCTCAGCTGGGTAAGGGGTGTCTCTTCACTCCACTGATAATAAGTAACACTGATTGCTCAAAGGAAATAGTTCTTTTGCAGCACTGAATGAAATGTGGAAATGTGGTAATATCTAAGTAAAAAGTCAAAATAAAGGTGCTGGGAATGTGTATGTATTCCCTACATTACTTTATGTATGTGAAACATGGACATTGACAAAAAAGGAATTTTCAAATTGAATGTGTTTGAGAAGTTACAGGAATATTTTGAAAGCTGGATGGAGAGAAAAGGTGAGAAATGAAAGAATACGAAAGCATCTTAAGAGAAAAAAAAATGTGAAGCTATTAAGGAACTGGGGTTAAGTCTCTTTGGGCATATATACAGGATAGTAGAGGAGAGGCTAATCAGAATGATGATAGAGAGAAAAACAAATTGGAAACTGTGAGTAGAAAGTCCACCAAAGAGATGGATTGATTAAATTAAATAATAGCTGGGAATAGATGAATGGACAGTGATAAAGATTGCTATGGAAAGAAAATGATTCTGGAAGCCCTCTGGAAAAGAATGAAAAACAACATTCAGCCTCCATGGCCCCTTGAATCCCTCTCTTAAGTAATGTGGTCACTAGGGGTCATAACTGAGCCCCAAAATTGCTGACACAACTAAAAAACAACATTCCTGAGTTCAAATCACTCCTTTTATTAAACAGAAAATACCACTATCATGGGCTTCTTCCACAATACAATAAATTAATCCTTTCTTATCTTTTTTTTCTCCTCCACTTCTCCCAAACTAGCTTTGTCTCTCCTCCACATCAACTCCAACTCTTCACTGGATATGAAGGGCTCCCATCTAAAACCATTACAGGAGTGCTTCCAGTGCTGAACCGTAGTGTCCAGAAAGCACTTCTGGGGACAGTGGAACCACATTAGGACAGGTGATCTTTCCTACAACTCACCCTGGTGGCACCCATGGAACCCAACAGACCAATCTTTTGGAACCCTAACTCCCATTCTGTCCTGCAGGTGTCGAAATGGGACTCACCAAGAGTGGTGCTGCCAACCTGTGTACTGAGGATTGACATGCAGATGTAAGGTAGCCTCCCACTGCCCCTCACTTCTTTTGGCCTCCCAACAGGGAAAGGGACCAATAACCATCCTGTACAGAATGCTCCACCCATTATTTAGTTCTTTCATTATACTGGCCTCCCGGCTGAGTAAGGGACGTCTGTTTACTCCCGCCAGGATGCCAATCCATCCGTTTCTTCCACAATGCTGGCATCCCATGATAGCCACCTGGCTGAGACAGAAAATGCCTTGCCTGTCTTCCAGACCATCCATTATAACAGCCTAACAGCCAAACAAGGGAACAGGGCCCATCTCAGCAAGGATGCCAGTCCATCCATGACGGTAGGTTTGAGATGTTATGTTATTTTACAATTTCTGCATATTTGTATATTATATAGTTTATTAAAGTGTTAGAATATTTGCAAAGTAAAAAGAACAATCAAGTCTGAAATAACTGAGTATTGTATACATTATCTTCAGCATTTAGCTCAGTTGCTAGTGGGCAAGCTAGCAATTTAGCTGCATCTTGTTAGTCAGTCAGTCATTATCCAACCCACTATATCCTAACACAGGGTCACAGGAATCTGCACAGGGCAGGAACAAATCCTGGGCAGGGTGCCAGCCCACCGCAGGACACACACCCACCCACACACCAAGGAAAATTTTAGAATTACCAATGCACCTAACCTGCATGTCTTTGGACTGTGGGAGGAAACCGGCACACCCTGAGGGATCCCACACAGACACGGGGAGAACATGCAAACTCCACTCCGGGAAGCGAACCCTGGTCTCCTTACTGTGAAGCAGCAGCACTACCACTGCGCCACTGCATTTATATTGGTACAGTAAGTACTCCTTTTAGATTCTTCTGTTAAAGACAACACTAAGTCATCAAGAAAGTTAACATCTGTAAGATACATTGAAATAAAAACAAACTTTAACACTTTAAGCAGATGTGCAATCACAACTATTTACATTGAAATATTTATTAAGAAATGCAGATTTGGTGCATTGATAAGCTCTTGGAAACAAGCACATATAAAACTGATTTATGGATTGATGGGTGCAGTAGGTTACAGCTCAACAAAATGGACAGAAAGAGTGCATTTCATATTTGTCATTGGAAAATTATGTTTCCTTAACCCATCTTCCAGTGTGACTAACTCAAATTAATATTCTGTACTTTTTTTGACAAATGGGATTTTATTAAATCATTTGAAAATTTAATGTGTAGATGAAGGTTACATTTTTTTTGTAAAATTTCAAGATTTATAAAGGGGTGGGAGGGGGGGCAGAGATATGAGAAGCCATTTCTGCAATATCGGGGTGGGGATGTCACTTAACTCAACAAAAAACAATAATCAGTCATTAGCTCAGCTCTGAGATGGATTTAAAATGTCTCCTGAAGGTAGCATGCATTTACACTTTGGTTTTCTCACCAGTAATGACAGCAATTTGGAAAATGTCAGTAGGCATAGTACTTTTTGGATAAAAACGCTTCAGTGCTTCTATTGTATTGTATTATTTCATAAATGACAGTGTTTTTTCTGGCAGTTTATTCTTTGTCAGGCGCTTCAATTTCCTGACCCAGTCACAAATTGTACAGCTTAGGCTAATTGGTCACCCAAAATTGTAGCCTAAGGTTATAATTCATCTGTGAAGTAACCAAATGGCATTTGGTGTTCTTGTGACAGAGACATTAAAAATAGATCATATTTCTGATCATAAATTGTGGTGCAAATGACAAGGAAATACAAGCATATGTCGTTTTTGTTACTGAAGCATGGAAAGTCATGACTGACAGATCTAAATAAGGTGCTATATCAGGAAGAAAGAATTTAATATCTAAAACAATATAATGTGTATAACTATGATAGGGATCAAATATTTTTCTGTTCCTTTATGCCATTGTGTTACGCTACCGTCACTTGTTAGCCTCACTAGTCTCTTGATGACTAGCACTTTTATTTCACACTGTAACTGAATAAAAAATATTTTCCTTGCTCTAAAAATGATTACTACTTATTTTAGAAATCTCACAGTTTAATATTGCAGAATCACAGCTTGTCGTAAATTTTCTGTATAGATATTTTTATGTTTTGAAAAGTGTGCCGTGTGCCCTCCTCTTAATATATCTGAGGAACAGGTTGCCTTTGCCTTCACCTTATTGATTTTTCCAGAATAATTTTATAAAACTGAATTGCTTTGTAAAATGTGTGTTTTGTAATAGTGCTCAGAGCTAAGTGCTGTAGTTAATATTAAAAATAAACTGACTGTAACAGTCTTGTCAGTAATACCACATTTATATTATAACATGATGCTAATTTATGCACATGTGGAAACTGTGGGGTCCTTGCCTGTGAGAAGTAGTTTCCTAAAAATCCTGTCACATTACACAACTTTTAAAGTGAAATTCAGTTGCAGACTTCATTTACATAATCTTAACAGGTTGTAGGCAAGTTGCATCGAGGTCTTGTGACAGTCAGTCATGTAGTCTCAGTCTTTTGAGTTGTATCTCAATATGTGCCAGAGTTGAGAATCAATGGGCACTCAGCTGGAAATACAGTGCATAAAATGCAGCTACAAGGAATAAGAAAAATGGGTGCCTTGGACCTCACAAACAGAAGAGAGACTCGCCTGTTTGATGCCCCATGTTTTATGTACCATAACAGAATGCAAAAAAGATGAAAGGGGCAACTTAAGTCACCGAATCTGAAAAGCATTTGTACAGCACTGGTTTTTTCATGGAACATAATTGGCTAGCAGGAAAAGGGACTAACTCGCAACACTTTGGAAATGTGAAACTGATGTAAAGTCATCATTGAATCATATCATTTGTCATGCCTTATAATTACAAGTGATGTAATCTGATATCCTTAGGCGACGGGATCAGCAACTGCAGTTGTCAAGTTTGGAATCCCTTCTGTGTAGATGTAATGTGTTGTGCCACCAGATTAACTATGCTCAAAGGCATGCTTTTAGGATAATAGGTCAGTATGTGCAAGTATGTATGTCGTATGGTGGACTGGAGTCTCTAACCACTGCTGCCAGATTAGGATTCAACTGCCTCTATCCTTCCCTTCATTAAACCATATAATGCATTGCAAAAATATTTGGGAAACTGAATATACTAATGGATAACTACATTAATTACAGCATCAATTGTGCTTGTCTCTCACGTGTATCACCAGGCATCAGAAACTTATGTCTTATGTTATAATAATATGACCCACTTTGTCATTTCAGCCGGATCAGAGATAGATGTGCACTTGTTTTGAAATTTCAGCTATTGTGTGAAATCAAGACAAATCATGTCAGAACCTGTTTTCACCTTTAATAAGATCTTGTTCCAAGAATATTTAAGTTAGAAGCAAATGCATAGTTTTTAGGAAAAATAAGTATGAAAAACTTTCCATGTCTTGGCAGTGTAAGCACACCCTTCCTAATCAGAGTCATAACTATGTGAAAATTTAAACAATCCTATTCCAGATATTGTCAGATGGTAGTTTGCAATCAAATGTAATCAAGTGAAGTGATTCTAAATAGCCCTAAATTAAGTTGACTGTTCCTATATAATTTCTTATAAAGATTTTTTTGGTTGAATGGTATTGAGATAACCATAACAGACATGGGGTTAACTAAAGATCTGCACAGTCTAATAGCTTATGGAAAGGGGATATTGAAGAATTTGGAAGGCATTATTTTTGTTAAGGAACAATGCGGATAATGTGAAGAAGATCATTAAGACGTGGAGTAAACATGGCAACACCAGGATATTCACAAAGATCTGTAGGTCACTCCCACATTGATGACCATGGTAGGTAAAAGCTCATCAGGGAAGCTACCAACAGACCGAAAAATTCTTAATAAATCTGTAGGAATTCATTAAAACCTCCTGTATATTTCATCTGTATTTATGCACTGTCCACAATTTTATTCTATTAAGTAGGATGGAAGATATTTCTAACAAAAAAAAATATACAAGCCCACAGGCAACACAATTTCTGGTTTGAGACTTATGTTTGGCTTAATTTTAAAAGATATTTTTAGCTCAGAACCACAACAGGTCATGATACTGTCACACTTCAACCCTCCACCTCCTCTTCCTTCTTCTCCTCCTATTGATATACAAGGTGGGAACAGAGGAAAAACCCAGGTGAACAAGCAAAGGAAGTCCTGATACATAGACTGGTAGACCAATCCAGAGAAATGTCCAGGAAGGGCACTGGAAGTGCACGGTGAGGTCAGTGTTGGAGAAGAACAGCCCAACCCCATTCTGGCCACATGACCCTCATTATAAAAGAATGACTTGAAGCTTCTTGGGCTGTCCACTTTCACCAAGCAAAAGAGAAGGAATTCCACCCTGCAGATGGGTGTTATTACATGAGGATGGGAACATAACCCAGTAAACTGGGCTGTGTCATCTGATCTCTGGGGAAAAGGGCCTGAACACAAACTATAGATTATTAAAAGGTTATACTGAGTTTTACAAGCATATTGTAAGCTATTGGACCTGACTTTAATTTTTCATTTTGAATTAAACAAAATGAACTGGCTTAAGTATTAATTCTTCCTCTGATTGTCTGACCCCCTTAGAAGTCACAATGCATTGAACACAGAAGTAGTATTAAGTATGGTGGTTACAACAGTGTGTTTCAAGATGTTTTGGTATGAACCATGCTGCATTCTGCCAGAAAATTGTTCGCCTTTCAACATAACAACCATCTCTATCATATCCAAATCAGTGAAAGAATGGGTTGAAAAAAACTAAAACCTATAGCTGGCCTATTCAAATGGCAGCCCACAGGCCACATGCGACCCAGAAGCAACCTCCAAGTGGCTCAGCCCGTGGTCCCACAAGAAATGCAGAGAAAAACAAAACTTTGCAAGTCTTCAGAAATTCCCACATAATTCCTATACTGTACAGTCCATGAATGAAATTCTCTGCATAGCCAAGCAACATTCAATTCCCAATGCTGCATGTTGTTGTGTGTCTATAAGTAGGGGTAGTAGTCTATGACACAGTGATTTTTTTTGTGATGGTACCGGCAACTTGGCCACAGACTACATATTAAATGATTCTATAATCAGTTGTGTGCTGAGTCTTACATGTATTCCAATTTCATCAAGTGAATGTGAATGTGGGGTTTTGCAAATTAATCTAATTGTTACTCCAATGAGAGCCTTGTAAGTGACAAGCACCGTCTGCACACTTCCCTTCATATGATTGGTCAGCTCTCCACTCACACACTTTGATCCCGCAAATTCATAGCTGTTACAAGGACGACGATCAGTCATTGACACTCAAAACAAAGAATGAATTAGAAAGGCTGCATTTGATGAAAAGAAGCAAAAAAACTGGAATTTTCATTAAAACCCAATCAAATTAAGCACTGAATGCTTTTTTGTAGAATGTAGAACTCTTTATTAACCTGTGGTTAATATTCTTCAATTTCAGAAATTCTGTGTTTGTAATTTTAAACTATTAAGCACAATATTATACAGTCAGTCAGTCAGGATTGGAAACAACATCTCCAGAACCACCACAGTGAGCACTGGAGCCCCTCAAGGCTGTGTGCTCAGTCCATTATTGTTCACACTGCTGACTCATGACTGTGCAGCAACGCACAGCTCTAATCACATCATAAAATTCACCGATGACACGACTGTGGTGGGTCTCATCAGCAACAACGAGTTAGCATCAGAGGTGGGTAATAACGAGTTACATTTACTCTGTTACATTTACTTGAGTAACTTTTTAAAAAAATTGTACTTCTAAGAGTAGTTTTACTGCACCATACTTTTTACTTTTACTTGAGTACATTTGTGAAGAAGAAACGCTACTCTTACTCCACTACATTGGGCAACACTTGAATCGTTACTTTTTTTCCATTAGATACGCTATACTGTGTTTTTGCCAGAGAGAAGCCGCCAGTGGATCTACTGCATGACTGTTTCACCAATCAGACGTAGCAATAATAATCACATGGCTCTGTTTCAGAAATCATACGTAGCCATGCAGTCACATGACACACACAAACTGTGGCGGCATAATGGCACAAACTCCTCACAGACAGATGACAGGGAAAGAAAGAATATACGGTAAGTGGAACCTTGGTTTGCGAGCATAATTCGTTCCAGAAACATGCTCGCAATCCAAAGCACTCATATATCAAAGTGAATTTCCCCATAAGAAATAATGGAAACTCAGATGATTCGTTCCACAACCCAAAAATGATTAATACAAAATATAAACTAAAAATACATAAAACAAATTAACCTGCACTTTACCTTTGAAAAGAATCCTGGCTGGTGTGAGTGAGTTTCTAAACTCTTGTGGGATTTCACCGAACGGGACAACACACGGAAGAGCATCCCGAAGCGACCGCAGGCACCCAGCGCTGTAGCAGTTTGCCGTAAAAGCGAATCCGAAAAGATTGCGATCATGCTATAAGCACCTGCTGTTGATGGGTAATACAAGGAACAAGGAACATTATGCGCAGGGCACAGTATTACTTTGCCACTAACCTGGGCATGACCCTGCCTGACTGCTGTGTCTGTGCATAGGAGAGTGGCAGATCCCTCTACAATAAATAACCACGTTGTTCCTGTTTCAAGCTGAATAAAATGGTGTTGCTAAAGTATTGAGACTCAGCTTCGTGTTTTGGAGTGCAAGACGGGGACTCACACGTCACAGCACACACACGGTCGCAATGCTGTAGTAAACAGTATACGCTCGTATGGATGTTGACTATATGAGTGAGGCACGCCGACTGACGATTGCCCACAATCCCGCAGCAAGAGAGAGAAGAACCATCAGCTCAGTTGTGATCACGTGAAGCTCGGCAGACAAAGCGTATACGGACTACTCGTATTGCAAGACCTCGCTCGTTTTTCAAGTCAAAATTTATTAAAAATTTTATCTCGTCTTGCAAAACACTCGTAAACCAAGTTACTCACAATCCAAGGTTCCACTTGTACATTAAAAATGAGAGCCAACTGCTGAAGCTTAACAAGCACGTTTTAACCAAACATGCACAGACGCAGACAGTCAAGGTAAAGTGAGACTTCTTGTACGTACACAAGCTGCCTTGTTCTAATGTTATTTTGAATCAGCTGTGCTATTTGGAGGGCAAGTGCATATGCAGTATTATACTGTCAGTGTACAGTATATCTTGTCACTGTAAGTAGTTTGCATTGTTCAAATATACATGTTACCTACTGTAGGTATTGGCTTCAAAAGCTTTGTTGTGAAAAACTGAGATTTGGAACTTTGTGTTATTTGTGCATCTTTATTTTGTAAAGATTATATTTATTGTTACTCATTTTTTATTTTATTATTTGGAACTAGCAGAATTTGCACATTATTTTATATTTTTGTCTGTCTTATTACAACATTTCTTAAAAATAAATCATTTATTATGATCAAACAGTTACTCGGTACTTGAGTAGTCTTTTCACCAAATACTTTTTTTACTTTTACTTGAGTAATTTTTTGGGTGACTACTTTTTACTTCTACTTGAGTAATATTATTTTGAAGTAACGCTACCCTTACTTGAAAACAATTTTTGGCTACTCTACCCACCTCTGGTCAGCATACAGAGAGGAGGTGCAGCGGTTACCGGACTGGTGTAAAGCCAATAACCTGTCTCTGAATGTAGACAAAACAAAGGAGATGATTATTGACTTTAGGAAGACTAAGAGTGATCATCTGCCACTGAACATTGATGGCTCAACTGTGGAGGTCGTCAATAGCACCAAATTCCCAAGTGTCCACCTGGCAGAGAACCTCACCTGGCCCTACAACACCAGCTCTTTAGCCAGGAAAACCCAGCAGCAACTCTACTTCCTGCATAGCCTGAGAAAAGCCCATCTTCCACCAGCTATTCTAACAACATTGTACAGAGGAACCATAGAGAGCATCCTGAGCAACAGCATCACTGTCTGGTCTGGAAATTGCATGATCTGGGATCGTAAAGCCCTACAACAGATAGTGAAGACAGCTGAGAAGATCATCAGTGTCTCTCTTCCTTCCATCATGGACATTTACACAACACGCTGCATCCGTAAAGCCACCAGCATTGTGAATGACCCAACACACCCTTCACACTCACAGTTTACACGTTTACACTCCTGCCATTGGGAAAAAGGTACAGAAGCATTCGGGCCCTTACCACCAGAATGTGGAACAGTCCCCCCCCCCCCCCCAACCAGTCAGATTCCTGAACACTCATGGACCGATCTGATATCTGATATATGTGTTCTGCTCTGCAATGTTGCACATGGTTGCGCATGTTTGCACATTTGAATCACATGCACCTTGTTATATATTATGTGCCATGGATTCTTCGTTGTCCTGTGTTCTATGTAGCACCATGGTCCTGGAGGAACGTTGTTTCATTTCACTGTATGCTGTACTACTGTATATGGATGAAATGACAATAAATACTCTTGAATCTTGAAGTAAGGAGATCATGGGTTCGTGTTCCAGGTCCTCCCTGTGTGGAATTTGCAGAGAGCTTTCAGTAGTGAGTAAAGCGCTACATAAATGTAAAGAATTATTATTATACTTGAGATTTTTTAATTTCAGATGTTATTATTTTTTTTTTTTACCAAATAAACAAAACATGTAGCAATGGGACTCTCTGCCCCTATATACTGTATTTCACAATACCTCAAACTTTATCCGAATGCAATGTATGCGTACCACCACATTTTTTGTTCACAAAATAAGCACTGCTAATCGCACATGTGGTGATTTCAAACGAACCTGTGTTTCTTCAATGTGTAGTAGATGCTGTATTCATGTGTGTTAGTTACTGTTATCATGTGTTATGGGTTTGTGCACTGATAGCTTTAATAGCATTGATAGTTCTTTTTTATTCTGCTAAATGTACTTTGTGACCATGTCTTATATGACCAAAATATTATTGCTAATACTCTGCACTATTTTGATTTTATGCACTTTGAGATGTGCCTGTATCAGATGTGACCAAATTTAAAATGGAAACAACAAGTAAACATTACTTGTTTTTCAACACATTCATTTGTGTTGGTTTAAATTTGGTTATTACTTGTCGCTTGCTGGCCACTGAAAATGTCTGGCCCAGCTAAATTTCTTGGTTTGGAAATCTCAGGTCAAACTGAATTTGTAATTGAAAAGCCCTGTCCTACAGGATGCACTAAAATGGCCCAGTTAGAATACATCTGAAAATGGGCCTACACTGGCGATCCTCTGAAAATATGACAAAGCTGGGACTCTTCAGTAAAGAATGGTGGAATGAAATTGTACAATCTTTATGTGCTAAACTTATACAGTGGTATCCAAATTGGCTTCTTGCAATAATCAAACAGAAGATGCCTCACAAGTATAAATTAAGGCTGTGAGAATTTATTTTTAAATATTTTTAGAAAAATTAATGGTTTGTTCTTCAGTTAAATTTTATAAGGTTATGAGATATTATAGGATAAAAAGATCTGACATGATTGTTCCTGATTTCATACTTCAAAGGCAGCTGAATTTTCATTAAGGTGTGCAGATGTCTGATATCTACTGTGGAGGATGTTGAGACACTTTAGAGCTGTTTTGAACTTACATACTGGAGTGGAACCACAGATGGAACAAAGAATAGCAATAAAGGAGTGGCAGCCCATTCTGAATATTGTGTATATTTCTTTAAAAATTAATTCTTAAAAAAAAAAAAAAACAAATATCAAAATTTAGGTAAGCAGATGGGTAACCCCAGAGTTAGAAGAACATTTAAATCTAAAAGAACATATATTCCAGTGAGAAGGCAGCACAGCAAAGAAGCAAATTATGCAGAGCAAGTAAAGTGAAGTTAATGTGGGGCAACACATATTCATAAAGTCTAACTAAAGTTGTGATTTAATAATGCTGCAAAGAAAGCCTGACATAGACTAAAAGAATAATAAAATAAGATTTTAATAAAATTCTTGGAGAATTCCTCAGGAGATTACTGAATTACTGTTGAAGATGAAATTCTGTTTGCAAATGATCTGAATTATTTGTTCTGTGGATGTGAAACTAGTGTACTTGTTTTAGTACAGATAAAGGCAATCAACAAAACACAACCTATATGATCTGTAGCAGATAGTGAGGTGCAGTGGGTTAAGCAACGTTTTTGTTTTGTTTTGTTTTTTAATTTCAGACAGTTCTGTAATGAGTTTCAACTCCTTTTTCAGAAGATTTTTCAAGGGTTGACAGATAGTGGGAATCTCTCATTTTTCCAGTGCTCAGGAAAATAGGCCAAAGAAAAAATGGATCTTGTCCAATTGCACTAATGTCAGTACCAAAAAATTGTCTTAGGAAGATCATATTTAAACACCGTCTCCTGTGGATCCAAATTGAATAGCACCTTAAAACATCTGGAGCAAGGGCTGCATCTAGTCAGGATAGTTTTAAAAGTGAATTTAAAGTACTGACAAAAACAATTAAACTCTTGGTTTCTTTCAAACTTGTGTAATCTTCTTGTGAATGCAAATTGAATTTAAGTGTGCCCTGTTCTACTTAAAAAATATTAACATAGGAACCCAGCAATACTGGATTCTGTCCCCCAATAGTGTACATTTTGTACATGAATGAGCAGCATGCTTCATATCCAACTCACACTTTTTTTCTAATAAAATGATTATAATGGTGATGAATGAAGTGCCAGATTTTTAATATTGACATATAAAGTGTTGCTCCGATTCTACTTGTATACTGTATGTGAAGGAAACTTGAAGGATGTCTGCATACTTTCAATGAAACTACACTGTTTTTACAGGTTCAAATAGATGAAAAATTTGCATTGTGAAATGCATTACAATTTAGGTTATCTTGCTGATTTTAGAAAGGAGAATATAATAAGAAGGGGCTTAACATACAGTATCACATGTAAATGGTTCTTACCAACCCGCAATATTTCTAGTTTTAACAGGATGACTTCTTCATTTGCTTTGCAATAAGCCAGGACACGTTTCTTTTTTAAGCAGGGTTATATTTGAGGAGAATATTGGAACTTTATTTGCAGTTAAAGAGAAATCAGCCAGTGTTGATTTCAATGAGTGTGTTCAGGTATGAGACTTACAATATTCTTTTCCATCAAAAACAATATTTCATAATGTAATTTTGTATTAATTTCTTATCCATATTAATTTCTTTTATTAAATGTTTTTCTTTTTTTCAATCATTTTGTAATTTTCTTTGGTTTTTTTTATTCTGTGAATATTATTTCTTCTTTTCCTTATTCTTTGTATGTGGAGCCTAAGCTAAGGTGCCTGTGCTGTCTCACACTGCCAGGAGGCATTAGTTTCCCCTTCTGTTGCTCTTCTCTCAATTTTTTATTTCAAGTTTTGAATTTTAGTAATTCTCTTTTATGATACTTTGTCTTTTAGAGTTCTGATCATGTTTCTGAATTTTGTTTTTTGAATTGTTACCTTTGCTTTTTTAACAGTTTGGCATTCCTCTTATGCATAAAACTTTTTAATAAAAATAATAATAATAATACATTTTATTTATATAGCACCTTTCCTATGCTCAAGGCACTTGCAAAATATCAGAAAGAACGGCAGGGTATACAGTATATAGCATTGTACAAACCAAATAAATAAATAAAGTAAATTCAGAGAAAGCCTAACAGACAACATAATTGATGGTCTAGGACACACACATACAGGTTACATGGGCATCTTGAATTAGAGGTAAACTGAGAGAAGGGTAATGAAGTCAGGTAGAGCTAAAAGCCTTCCTGAACAGATGAGTTTTGACTTGTTTTTTAAAAGAAGTCATGGAGTCAGCTGATCTGATTAATTTCGGTAGGTCATTCCAGAGTCTGGGCGCTATACAGCTGAAGGCCCTGTCACCCATGGAGTGTAGATTAGTGTGGGGCACAACAAGATTGCCAGAATCAGAGGACCTTAGTGGGCAGACAGGCACATAGTGATGGAGAAGGTCACTGATGTAGTTTGGCACGAGGTTATTTAAGGCTTTGTAGGTTATTAGTAGAATTTTACATTCGATTCTGTAAGACACAGGGAGCCAGTGAAGACGGAGCAGGATGGGTGTGATGTGCTCGTTGCTGCTGGTTTGAGTGAGGACACTTGCAGCTGAGTTTTGAATAAGCAGGAGCTGTGATATAAGATTTGAAGGGGCACCTGCCAGTAGGGAATTACAATAATCGATGCATGATGTGATAAAAGCATGGACAAGTTTCTCAGCATTAGAAAAGGAGAGGAAGCAGCGAGCACGGGATATGTTACAGAGGTGAAAGTAAGAAAGTTTCTTAATGTGATTTATGTGGGCGGAATAAGAGCGGGAGGAATCAAAAATGACATCTTATTTTCTTGTTTTGATTTTTAAACATTTTTTCAATAAACACTTAAATTATTCTATTAATACAAGTAATAATTATTTTGTTATTTGATCTAAGGTTGGCATTCCTTGAGGGTGCAGCTTGCTTAGTTATTTCAGGGCTAGGCTTATTTCATATTTGTTATGGACATACAAAGTGCAAAGACACATAAAGAATTATTGTGAGTGGAAATACTAGACAGAGTTGAACAGAAGGCAGGAAATTATGTTAAAAGGAAAAAGAGAGGGTTGAAATACCATAGTCAAAACAAGACTGAGCATCCAGGAATCTAAGGGGCTGTCCTGATGTGGAGAGATTTCTCCATTTATAATATGATTAAGCCCCAAGAAGGAGCTAGGGAGCAGGCCAAAATCTTAACAGAGGGGTCCAGCAGAGGCCCATCTCAATCCAGTCACTACTCACTACTGCTACATTTTGGCCTAGTAGGCCCTAGTCAAGTACAGATGGCAAAAACAATGTTAATGTTTCAAAAGCCCCAGAAGTGTTATGAGACCCAAGAATTATCAAGCACAATGTCCCAAAAATGTCCACCAGAAGGGGATATTATAGTCAAACCCCAAATCCTGTGGAAAACACAAGATCTATGTAAAATTAAAGATTTATTTTTAACAAAAATGCTCTGTAATAACATGAAGCTCCGTGGAGCAATAAGGCAAAAAGGAGTTTCCAGCAAAGGCAATCCAAGGCAAAGACCCAATACAGTCATCCAAAGTCAAAAAATAGAGCAAAAATGTCAAAATACCAAAAATCACGAAAGCAGAGAAATACTTACAGCGAAACACTCTCTAACTCGCAAGTGCATTTGAATGAACGGCAAGAGACTGTGGGTTGGCCCTGCTTTATAGGCAAGAGGGCCCCTCCCACAAAACACAGGAAAATAACACATCGTTTCACATAGAAGCAGAATTACACAAAACTGGAATTTGATGAACATAAAATAATAACTATTATAAACATAAAAAAATCACTTTAAACTGAACAGAAAAGACATAAAAAAGAAGCATCAACAGGAAATAAATTACATGAACTGGTTGAAAACAAAGATGTAAATCAAATTGACACAGGAGATCAAAGAAACAAGCCTAGTGCTAGGTTTGGAGTAGAAACTAAGTGATGCTAAAGAAAAGAAAATATTTATCTGACAAGGGATACTTGAGAATGCAAATAGTGGCATATTTATAGGAAAACCTCATGTGGTATCACTGACACAGTTATGACATAAGCTATCACATAAACAGAGAAAATAAAGACGCTAATAAAAACAACTATTGAGTTTCAAATTCAAACAAAACGCAAACCCCAAAATCAGATGTGCATGTCATAAAATCCCAAATAACACACAAATAGAAGCAAAGAATAATAAAATGTAACTAAAATGGGTCTCATTAGATTTGTAAGTCCTATTTTTTTCAGTTGAGACCTGTTTTGATTTTCCAGTAAGCCCTGTATCACAACAAGCACTTTTTTTATTAAATGGTGAAAAAGTGGACCTAGGATGAGTACTTGGGCTCAAAACTACCATGGAAGGACAATTCCCTAATGGTAAGAAATATGCTGTACATATTTAGCTTTGCATGTGATAACCTGAGTAACCTCATCGTTAAATTGGTACTTACTGTATGAAACTATTGTCATAATATTTAACAGTTGTACAGAACAAGGCATAAAAGAAGGTTTTCGTCATGGAATGTTAATGTACTCACACTTTCAGCTTAATGATGCTGCTGTGATTTTTAAACACACAGTTATTTTCACAACATTCCCACTGTTGCTCACTTGATATTGCTGGTTGTGTTTAACAGTTTTAACATCTTATTTCTTAAATTAGGCTTAAAAAATAGATCAAAATAATTAAATTAAAGTACTTGGTGTTTGAACATATTTTTCTAATTTTTGGAAAATCATATAGTATTAGTGTACATGGACGTTTATGTTATTTTATGTATTACAGTTTTCTAATTAAAGATTGTTGTGTCTGCTTGACTTGTCATATGCTTCATGGTATCGGGGGCGTCTAACATTTATTTCATTTTTAACAGTACATGTGTTGTTCTTAATACTGTATATATAAATATTAAGGTTTCGTTCTAACTGAATATATAATTTATCACAATCCTATCTTTTTTAATTATTTGAAGAATTACATTTTACATTTGTAAGCATCATGACCATGATTTAATCTCCCAATTGAATGCCAAGATAGTATGTTTTTTGTCTCATTTTGCATTTCTAAAAATTATTGTAGCAGTTTTTGCGTGTGTAACAAAGGTTCTTACTGGATAAGAGTGGCTGGTCTGTAGCAGACATTTAATTCTAGAATATAAAGGAAAGATGCCTGGTTCACTTTAGATTTAATTATATAGATTAGTTTATTTCACAGTCTAAAGTGACCACAGGCAGTCTCAAGAAAAGTAAAGCAAAATGTTCTAGATTTCATGAAACCATTATAAGATATATATTCTACAAATTGAATAAGATGAGATTATGATAGATCTGCTGCGTATTTAGAAATATATTGTGAATCTAAACATTGTCATGGCCAACCTGGTTTGAATGTTCTCTGGAAATATTGACTCCAAGGGCAGTAGAAGAGACAGGTAAAGTTGTTTAGCCTTTCAAGATGTTAGGTGACAGCAGCAGGGTGCCGCTGCCTGTCCAGCTCCTGCCAAGTCAAACGGCTGTTTTCGGATGGAAGAGTGAATGAGGTTGCAGGGATGCCCTTGGCGACTGGCGGAGTGCTAGGAGTACTGCCCAAGAGCTTTTACAAGGCTGTTGTTCCCAGTGAGGTAAAGTAACCAGCTATCCCACCGGCCGACAGGGTCTCTATGTTTTAATAGGTTCGCCAAGAGAGTAATGAGGGTGTTCTTTATTTCATCATTATTATGCTTCCTTGCTCCTTTTGTGATGCTGAACTCCTTTTATTTGATAAGACTTTCAAAGATTTGCTTACAAGCACCTCCAAAGAAGATTACTCTCTCTCTTTATATATGTATTTATATATAAGGCCTGGGAAAGTTAATACATTACTTTTTGTAATTAATGTGGCCTGATTAAAAATATTGTCGCATTCAGGTCCAGCTACGAAACAATAACCACAAAAAAGTTAAGTTTGTACCTAAAGAATTGCATACAGATCCAGTACTGTATTTATATACTACCTTTAAATATTTTAAGAAAATAAATTTTCATTTAAAGGTTTAAAATTTTGTATTACGCCTTTCAAAAGGATACTCCACATGTCAATATGTTTTTTTAATTTATACATAATGACATACTGCAGAGGAGTGTCAGGAAAGGCAGTGGGAAGGGGGAGTTTATGGCAGTCCTACTGCAATGCTACAGAAAACTTGCAAAGGTAAAAATGATGCTCTTTTTCATTTCATGTTTCTATAAGAAGATCAAATCAATGTCATATCACACAAGTGCTAAATAAGTTATCTTTGTGTGGCACTAAAACCAAAATAGGTCTCTAGTACCTCTATAAGCAGAGCGGTGAGTTAAATACAGAGGTACTACAGCAAAGACATTGAATTAAAATTTAAAGAGGTCAGACCAACAAAATTTCCTCCTACCAAAGGTCTGAACCTAATGTTTGTGCTGTAATTCAGATCCCTATATGTAGTGTGGTAGAAATTTATCATCTTATTAAAGAAAGAAAAATACCCTAACAGGACAAATCAGTTATCAGGCAGGAGAAAAGCTGTTCGTTATAACTTTTAATTACTTCTCAGCAAAATGCTTTAGAGATAGCATTCTTCAAAAGCAGCCTGTAACAGCATGCTCAGAATGATCAGAGAACAAAGAATAGAGGTTAATTTTATAAACTGTTGAATCTAAATATGGTGTCAATCAACATATACATTTTACACTGGTTGGTTCATTTGTTTACACCCAAATTATTTATATAAAATAAAAGTCTGCTATATTCTAGTTCTTCTCCATTGAATTGAGCCACCACCCTTGAAATGTCTGTGCATATAACAAGTGTCCATTCTGGTTTTTTACAGGACATCTGCTGATTTCTTAGTCATCTCTTAATCATCTTTCAGTACATTTTGTGGTTCGCTTGACCTTTATCTGGTTTCCTGATATGCCTGCAAAGGATTCCGACATTTATTAACCTTTTATGCTATTTCATTAAGATGAAGTTTTGTTCCATATTAGTCAGCATTACAATACTTCATCTGTAATTTTTAAAAGTTACTTATGGATTCCAAAAATAGTGTCTCATGAGATAGTAGGCCTGTTTCATTGAGGGCACCTCTATCAAAAATAATGCTAGTGGTAAAACAGATGATCATTTTATCCAGTTTCTGCTTGTGTCTTAGCCAATTTATTTTTAATGGTCAAAAATTAATTCTGCAGCTGCTAAGCCAATGCAGAGGTTTCCACTCTTTGTAGCCATTATGTTTAAAAATAGATCCAAAAATAAAAAAAATATATCCTCTATAGTTATATCTAGTTCGGCCATTGCTGTGGACTCAATTAAAATCATATTCATCATAACAACTAAATCATCACAACATAAAATAAAGATAAAGTCAATTTTTATATACAGTATATCTGCTATATATTTACCAAAGGAAAAACGTTCAATTGTCTCAGAATATTCAAACTATTGGCACATAACCTTTGCTGTTATACAAATAACTTTGCAAACTAAATATCAACCTTAGAGGGAATGTGGAGCAGGAGGGTATCGGTCAGCATGAACCCAAATGTCATAATACAATACAATACAATACAATGCAATTTATTTTTGTATAGCCCAAAATCACACAAGGAGTGCGGCAATGGGCTTTAACAGGCCCTACCTCTTGACAGCCGTGCCGTTGGGTGTGCAGTGGGTGTCAAAAAGAAGGGGGTCAATACAATACAATACAATACAATACAATACACAGAACAAATCCTCAATACAGTATCCAAATAAAAATTTTAGAAGAATGTACTCTCCTACAGAGAACACTTATGTCCAGGAGTAGCAAACAAGACAAAGGAAAAGATAAAGCAGAGTGGTGTGGAGGTTATTTGTTAAAAAAAAAAATGTTCTTTGGAGGTTCCTGTAGAAATTAGGAAAATTTGGAAATTACTTCAACCTCACCCTTGAGCTAGAATCTGGGTATGCACTTTTTGTTCTCCCATTTTCATAGAATAATGGGTGGTAACATAACACAAGTGTCCTCCAGACAACATTTCTTTCATTCAGTATAGCAAGTGGATTCCACATTCTGGACTGATAAATTCCTAATTATCGTTAGAAAAGAGATCAAAAATAAACTAAACAGTTAAGTGTCTAGGGATTAAAATTATTTAGAAAAGAAATTCATATTTCACTTCATCTAAGACTAATAGGTTATTTTCAAAAGTTACAATTATCTCCAAAAATACATCTATTATTACCTCAACATGCATAATCTTAAAGCTAAACAGTTTCTATATTCATATCCCACCTATTTTTCTTTAAGCTAATATGTTACTAATTAAATTGACACATTCATTTCTACCTATGGCTTTAGAATTTAACAAGTGTCCAGAATTTTTCTTTAGAGAATCAAATTATTGAAAATAAAGCTAATCCCTATTATCAGCTATGTAATTATTCAAACATCAACATTCTACTTCACACTCTATCAAATACCTCATAATTAAAAATCTATTTTTTAAATTTAAAAATGTTCTCATGGTTAGTGCATTATACCATTGCATACAGTGCTTTAAAGAAAATATTTTATATTTTAATGAAAACATATATATATGTTATATATATATATACTCAGCAAAAAAAGAAACGTCCCTTTTTCAGGACTGTGTATTTCAACAATAATGTTTTAAAAATCCAAATAACTTTACAGATCTTCATTGTAAATTGTTTAAACAATGTTTTCCATGCATGTTCAATTAACCATAATCAATTAATTAACATGCACCTGTGGAATGGTCGTTAAGACCTTAACAGCTTACAGAAAGTAAGCATTTAAGGTCACAGTTCTAAAAACGCAGGACACTAAAGAGACTTGTCTACCGACTGTGAAAAACACCCAAAGAAAGATGTCCAGGGTCCCTGCTCATCTGCGTGAACGTGCATTAGGCATGCTGCAGGGAGGCATGAGGACTGCTGATGTGGCTAGGGCAATAAATTGCCATGTCCGCACTGTGAGACGCCTAAGACAGCGCTACAGGGAGACAGGAAGGACAGCTGATCATCCTCGCAGTGGAAGACCACGTGTAACAACACCTGCACAGGATCAGTACATCCGAATATCACACCTGCGTGACAGGTACAGGATGGCCACAACAACTGCCCGAGTCACACCAGGAACACACAATCCCTCCATCAGTGCTCAGACTGTCCGCAATAGGCTGAGAGAGGCTGGACTGAGGGCTTGCAGGCCTGTTGTAAGGCAGGTCCTTACCAGACATCACCAGCAACAACGCCGCCTATGGGCACAAACCCACCTTCGCTGGACCAGACAGGAATGGCAAAAAGTGCGTGAGTTTCTGCATGACAGCAATGTCAGTGTTCTGCCATGGCCAGCGAAGAGCCCAGATCTCAATCCCATTGAGCACGTCTGGGACCTGTTGGATCGCAGGGTGAGGGCTAGGGCCATTCCCCCCAGAAATGTCCAGGAACTTGCAGGTGCCTTGGTGGAAGAGTGGGGTAACATCTCACAGCAAGAACTGACAAATCTGGTCCAGTCCATGAGGAGGAGATGCACTGCAGTACTTCAAGCAGCTGGTGGCCACACCAGATACTGACTGGTACTTTTGATTTTGAGCCTCCCTTCATTCAGGGACACATTGTGAAACATTTTTAGTTTATGTCTTATGGTGTTGACTCTTTTAGTGTTCATACAAATATTTACACATTAAGTCTACTGAAAGTAAAAACAGTTGAAAGTCAGGGGACGTTTCTTTTTTTGCTGAGTATATATATATATAATAAAATTTAGCTGTGCTTAATAATATTGATCTCTTTTACCCATAACTTCCTGTTAAAGCTAGTTATTCATGCATGGGTTTTTGTTGAAATCCTCTCCCGAGGTGTTTCTTACAGCTTTTTCCAGAGTGTTTATTCTTCAGAAAAAGCACAGTCTACCCGTTTTTGTTACTTAATCCCCTTTTTTCATGGCATATCTTAGTATAGAACACTACCTATACTGGAAGTCAGTGCTCATCAACAGCTTTCTTGGTATCCTATAGAATATGCCTTCTTTTTTTTTTTTTTACTTTAAATTTAATTTAAAATTACTAAAAGAACTTTCTTCCATTTGTGTATGGCCAGTACTCAATGAAAAAAGGCACACATGTTTATACTAAATCTGGAAACATTTCATTGGACCTAATCATATTAATTTTTAAGTTTAAATTCAAAACATATATATTTATGTACACCTTTATCACTTACCTCATCATTTCAAACAACACCACATATTTTCACTCGTTACTGCTAACAAAACATTCCCAACATCACTTAAAATCCTTCAAATGCACTTCAGTCACAGAGATCTCTTTTACATACTGTAAAACATATTCAAAAGTCACTTAAACTGCCTTTAACACATTTAAACTTCCTCAGGTTTTATTATTATTATTTAGTATTATTACAATTATTTAGCATCTGCTATTTAAAGCATTTACACACTCTTTTTCTCGCATTACTTACATTTATTTTACTCCACGCAGAGAATATGCAAGTTTGAACCTTTATTTCCTGTTGCCGGGCAACAGTGCCAACCACTGCGCTATCATATCAAACCTTTCTTCAATCAGATCAGGGTCTGAAGGGAGGATATTTTATACATATGAACAATTTTATAAGCAAAGAGAAGATGATTTCATCAAATATTAAACATTTTCAAAACTCACATTTCAACCCAAATTTACACAGAGCTCTGTAAATTCATAATTTTTTCAAAATTTGTTTGCACATTTCTAGTAAGACGCTGTGAACACTCAATTTAATACCAGTACATTTCATACAAAGAAGTCCCATTCACACGCCATTTCTTAGTCATAGAACAGCATTTTTAAACACATGGAGCATTCCTTCAAGACACTGTAATCACTTGCAACATTTTTCCCCAACATGTCATAACTAAAACATCATTTTTCACCTTTAATACATCTTTTCGATCTCTCTTATTTACAACTCTCAGTCTCTCGCTTGCACTCCTTCGTCACTTGAGCAACTTCACTGCGCATTTTCATGCAAGTATTTTAAGTTTTTATTTTAACCAATCCCCCTTTTTCACAGGCGCTACTACAGTTAAACTTCTCTTCATTTTTACGATCTATGTAAACTGTTAGAAAACCTTTACATTCGACTCTCACTCACTTTGTTGATTAGAATAAACAAACACCTGACAGCCTCTGATGATGTAATCTCCAATTCCTGCTGCAACTTCTAACAAGAAGCAAAAGCCAAAGTGCCTACTCACCAACAAAGAAAACACACAATCACTACATAGAAAACATAAACCTTACAATCTTTACCAACAACAAAAAATCTTACATTTTAATCTTAGCCTTATTCTTTTTCTTACTAGTTCTATTATACAATTGTCTTATTCTCCTTTTAACTCTATTCTACCTGTGGGCTTCACCATTCCACGGGTTGCAACCTCTTAACGCATATAATGTGGGATCTACTGTTCTACTATGGACTGAAGTGTCCTTCACTTAAAACTACTCCAAGAGCCACTTGAACTGAAGACAAGAAGTCCCCAAGAGTTAATTGAACCACTCGAACCAAAGACCAAAAGTCTCCAAGAGTTAATACTAACCCAATTTTAATGACCAACACCTTTTCTTAATAGGGCTTATGCTGTCTCTAGTGGGCAAAAGGCACTCACAGAAATCTTGTTACACTCTCTTAACCTAACTACACTAAAAACTATTTTACTGTGGATACAAAACACTCCTATTCTAACGGCTTGGGATCTAACCCAGTGCCTTATCCCCAAACGAACAAATGAACATGCCTCTTCCTACTATTTCAGGTCCAACAATCGCGTCCTCCGGTGGGGAATCCCACGTAGACAGGAAGTCACAGTAGTCACTGAATGTGTATAAAAAAACAATGTATAATTACCACATCATTTCAACAATATTTATTTTCAATTTTCAGTTAGTATTTTAAACATGTGGACACTTTGAATTTAATTGGCCTTGTACTTGCATGGAATACAAATTGCTATCTTTAACATAACACAGAAAACAAATAAACAACTCTATTTAATAAAAAATAAAAGTAGGCCTATCACAATCACGTTTTAAGTAAAAGAAAACAGAATCATGTGAATAAAACTGAAAAGTGCACTCCTTTACATTGGTTTTGGAACACATGAGACAAACTGGTTTTCATTTAACCACAGGAAGCAAGAACATATATTGGCTTGTCCATTCATCTTTTAAAGCTCAGTATTCTGTGTCTGTTTTCTTTTTTTTGGAACAAGCCATGCTCCCTGTCACTCTTTTGTTTCTGTTATTTCCTTTTGCAGCATCTGCATGTTTTACCCATACACTGTAACAAATGCATTGATTCGCTCTCCGTTGAGTGACATGAATAGACACACACACAATCACATAGAAGGTGTGAGACTTGCCTGGACACCATCAGACAAACACCGCATCTTTATAAAAGTCTTGTTTATTTTCCATTCCCCAACAACACGCAACTCAGTCCCGCACAACACACTGTGCCTCTTGCCCCAATCACCTTTCTCCTGGGCCTTTCTCTCACTGTCCCTGGGCCACCTTTTCCTCTCTCCATGGGAGCCTTGTCCCGCTCTCACTCCCGACTCCAGCTCTCAGACTGTAGGAAGGCGGGCCCTTTTATTCTCTCCCGGATGTGCTCCAGATGCCCCCTCCGACGTCACTTCCTGGTGTGGCAGAAGTGCTGCAGGAAGGTCATCAGGGAGCACCTGGAGCACATCCACATGAACTATAAAAGGGGCTGCCTCACTCGATTTGGGGAGCCGGAGTCAGGTGGAAGAGGACAGAGCTTGTCGGACAGGAGTGGAGGTGGCAGAAAAGATTAGTAGGAGAAAGAAAAGAGAAGGAAGGTAAAGAAGGACTGTGAACATTGTTGGGGATTTGTGCATTGTGTAGTGGTGTAAACAAAGGAGAAAATTAAACATGTGTTTTTGGGACTTCTGTGTGTCCTGTGTATGTCTGTAGTCGAGCTGATTTCCACTATATATATATATATATTGTAAACTGGAGGGGTGATCGCACCCCAAGAGGACAAAGACGCCCCTGGGAATACCCCTGAAACACAGACTACCTTCACATTGCTCCTTACCTTCTCACTTGCTCTATAACACGTAATACAAGCCTCACGCGATACTCCGCTAACTTAAAAGCCTTGCGAAGCACCTGGCAGTTTTGGAATTGATTGTTTGCTTTTATCTCTCTCTCTCTATCTCTGCTCCTAGCGGAACTGTCATCTCTGACTTGTCATGGAGCACGTTTAAGCTCATGTGTTTGCAGTGTTTGAATAAAAATCCTTCTTGTTTCTATGACCTCCTGTGTCTCTGTGCAAATCTGTGACCCAAGCGTGACAATATATATATATAGTAACAAGGTGCTATATAGGTGCCTGAACTGACACAGACTCACACCGGAGCCATGTATAAAAACCAAGAAGTTTTATTTTTCTTCACCTGTGACCCCCCACCAGCACAACACAGTCCCAAGTACACCAAAAACACCCAAAACACAAGCACAAACACTCTTCTTTTGGCACCACCACTCCTCCTACAAGCTTCGTCCTCCTCCTTCTGACTCTGGCCATTGAGTGGTGGCTGCTGGCCCCTTTTATAGTCCACCACCAGTGCTCCAGGTTGTTTACTGCCGAGTTCTGGCTGTACTTCCGGGTGTGGTGAATACACTGCCCATACAGGCTCAGGAGTCCCAACTGCAGCACCCCTTGGCGGCGCCTGCGGGACCCAACAGGGCTGCACCCAACTCCAATTCCCATGGAGCCCTGCAGGAAACCGAGGCACCGCTCCAACCCAGGGGGGCTGGCATCTAGCGTCCTGGGGGAGGTATAGCACTATCCATGGCTGCTCCCTGGAACATATAGCGAAGCGGCGTCCCAGCCGGGCATAGACCCTGGCCGTCTGCCACATTGCCCCTCTTTCAGCTGCACATCCCATGAGGGCTGGTCTTCTCCAGTTCGCAGGCCTGTCCTATGGAAACATGACTAACTAATCGGGAGGAGTTGTCCCGACGTCCTCCAAAGACAACACCTCCAGCCGTGACCACAGCGGCCGCATTCGTAGCAACACCGCTCCCCTTTAGTCTGAACCCTATGGGTTCAGAAGCACGATTGGAATTCCTGCCCTGACGTCCGCCCAGCTGAGGGCTCATGGTGTCTCTGCCCCTCCACAGCGCAGCCCTCAACTGCCTCCAAGCAGATGGGCTCACGCTGCACACTGTCAGGAGTCCCCGTCTTCCTTTTCCAGGTCCTCCTTTTGCTCTTGGGTGTACTGATGGTCTGGGTCTCCTTACAAGAAGAGGGACCCCGTGCAGTCTGCACCCCTTTGGACACCCGTGAGACCAGTGCCGGAAGTCAGCGCAAGGCTGTTTGGCAGCCGATATCTACCAGCTGCCTCCCTGCACACTCCTCTGCCACGCATTGCGGCTGTGACTCATGTAGGAGGCAGGGCTATTTGGCAAGCAGAACTGACCAATACCGTTGCCTTTTCACTCCGCCCTCCCCTTTCTTGTACGGCACAGGCGTCACTTGCCTGTGCCGCCGCATCTGTGAAGCTGGAGAGTTCCACGTCAAGCCTCCTGAAGCACTCCTTCATCATCCCTAGGGGTATCCCGGCCGTCTTCTCCAGACTTTCAATTGCTAGCTTCAGCCAGCAGACCATCTGCAAATACAACTATTTGGACTGGAGGACAATCTCCAAATCCCGTACAGCCAACAGCAGGTCAGATTCAGTGGTCTCACCTCGTCCCACTCCGCCGACGGCAAGCCAGCGTATCTCTGTGCTTCTTCCACAGGCGCCTTCGGGTTGTCTTTAGGGGCGGGATGGAGGTTTACCATCCCTGCCTCTATTCTTTTGTCAGCGGGAGCCAACACACATCCTCCACCCCCTTACCTGCTAGAGGGAGGCTTCCCTGCTCCTCCACAGGGAACACCAAGACTCAGGTTAGCCTCCCCAGAGCTCGCTCCACTGTCACGTCGCAGACACATGTCCTCAGACCACCAACGGGTATTCCGCTCCCAGTGTCTAGAAGGTAAGGAGACGGAAAAACATTCCCTGGGCCCATCATCCTTGGGCCCGTCACCTAACTCCTGCTGCAACACATGGTGCTGGCCAGCATGGTGGCGTCTAGCGGCTGACCTTTGAGTCCACCCGGGCTTTCTCTTCCCCATTAGCACGGCGCCCTTAGGAGCTTCCTGGTGGCCATCCTGCAGCTCCCTGCCACGTGTGTGCGCTTCGGTGCGCTGCCTCGGGGCCTGCTGTATGTGCTACTATACTGGGCACGTGCCTCGCACTGCTGTGCTGGATCGTTACACAAAATTTTTTTACTGGGTCCCTGCCTTGGAACAGGCAGAGAGTCCCATCTGGGATGTCAGTGTAACAAGGCTGAACATAAAGTGAAGGGGCGTCCCGACCGGGCATGGACCCCGGCTGTCCGCCACTATATATATATATAAAACTGCACAAAAAAATTAATGGAACACTTTGAAAACACATCAGATCTCAATGGAAAAAAAATCCTGCTATACTGATATGGACTGGGTAATGTGTTAGGAACAAAAGGATGCCACATCATTTGATGGAAATTAAAATGAGCAACCTACAGAGGGCATAATTCAAAGACACCTCAAATATCAAAGTGAAAATGTGATGCGGCAGGCTAGTCCATTTTGCCGAAATTTCATTGCAGCAACTCAAAATCAAACTTAGTAGTTTGTATGGCCCCCATGTGCTTGTATGCACGCCTGACAACATTGGGGCATGCTCCTAATGAGACGATGGATGGTGTCCTGGGGATCTTCTCCCAGATCTGGACCAGGGCATCACTAGTGAGTACAGGGCCCGCTAGAGGACGTCAGGCCCTCAGTCCACCCTCATGAAGTCTGTTTCTGATTGTTTAGTCAGAGACATTCACACCAGTGGTCTGCTGGAAGTCATTTTGTAGGGCTCTGGCAGTGCTCATCCTGTTCCTCCTTGCCCAAAGGAGTAGATACCGGTCCTGCTAATGGGTTAAGAACGTTCTATGGCCCTGTCCAGCTCTCCTAGACTAACTGCCTGTCTCCTGGAATCTCCTCCATGCTCTTGAGGCTGTGTTGGGAGACACAGCAAACCTTCTGGCAATGGCACATATTGATGTGCCATTCTGGAGAAATTGGTCTACATGTGTAACCTCTGTAGTAGTACATAGGGTCCAGATATTGCCTCATGCTACCAGTAGTGACACTGACCATAGCCAAATGCAAAACTAATGAAAAAACAGTCAGAAAAGATTATGAGAGAAAAATGTCAGTGGCCTCCTCCTGTTAAACCATTCCTGCTTTGGGGGTCATCTCATTGTTGCCCCTCTAGTGCATCTGTCGTTAATTTCATTAACACCAAAGCAGCTGAAACTAATTAACAACCCCCTCTGCTATTTAACATGTGTGACTATATATAAATATATATAATATATATATCTATATATATATAATATGTATATATAATATGTATATATTGTTGCACACATGCACATCAGGGGCAGTTTACAGGTACAGCTACTCATATTCGTCAGCTAGACCAGGGTTCTTAAGGGCTCTTAATCTTCATTTAATCCTCTCTCCTCTAGTTCCTCTACATTTCACCCAAAGACCAGGCCACTTGATGACATCACCACTGGTCCACCCACTGTTGACGTCAGTTCCCGCCAACACTGATGATGTTTTTTCCCATACCCGGAATCCATCATGCCGCCACATCAGTTCCTGTTTTGGCTATCCTGACTCCACCCCTTCCTTCTCTCCACCATATTTAAGCTCAGGTGTTAATCTGTTAGCCAGTTCTATTTTGAACTCTGCCTGTAAAGTCATGTTTTCTTTATTTTTGCATATTTTGCAGTATACGTGGTGGCCATCCACAAACCTTTTTAAGTCTGTTGTCTGGTTTTTACCACTAGTTGATGGTCAGTCACCATTTCATGCAGTTGTGTTTCCCCTTATGCACCGGAATCCTGCTAAGTTTAACAGTGGAGCGATGTGTCTGTTTAAAATTTTTAGTAAAATTGAGCAAAACTCAATCTTTTCAAATGCTTACTGAGGCTTACGAGGAAGACTGCATATGTTGTGTGCACATGTGTTTCTTCTAAATTGAAATCGCTGCGTAAAGAGACACCTTATGAGTCAATGGATGTAGTAAAGAAGAAATCATCCAAGGTCTTGAAACAGCTGACAGAAACTGATCTACTGCACGCTTTCAACCAGTGGAAGCCAAGACTGCATCGGTGCTTAACTGCATATGGGGACAAGCGTGAGAATTGTTATATAAGTAAAAGTGAGTTATTGCGTCAGTATACACACACATACAGTATATATAGTCCATTTCTCTTCTCTCTGCATACATTGTATAAGTTTTCAGCCATACTTGGTAAACTTCATCTAAAGGTCCCTTAAACATCATACAGAGCTGTCCTGTAATGTGACCAATGGTCATTATCACAGATTGACATGAATCCTTAAACTGACCTTGAGCATTATACAAAAGATTTATTTTTTAATCTAGAATTATTTTTGCAAGGTTTGAGAGATAATTTTTGGTTTAAAATGAGGTTTTCTTTTTGATTTGCCTTCTATGATTATATTTTGAACACCTAAACCCTGCTGCTTATTCTTTCCTCTTCACATTGTTTTTAATCTTGCTTTTCCAATTTCTTTTGATTATCATGTCGTCTTATGTTTTTCTTTTACTACTATAAGAACATCAAGCCTGGTGTCTCTGTAGTCAACTTGGACATATGTCATCTTGATAGGGTGTATAAAGCTAGAGACGAGATAAACACTCTATAAAATTAGATTCAGAAGTAGAGGTTCGGGCAAAGCTCACTGGTTGAAGCAGAAGACTTGTGGGTCATAAGAGAAAGACGGGTGGTAGAGAAATATGGGAAATGAGAAGGAACATTGCTTTTGGTAGTATGAGTATGAACCACCTGGATGGGCAGGACTTAAACCTGTTAAAGATGGCCTAGAAGGGCCATGAGATTTAATATGCTTACCATTTTTAATATAGTGTTAGGTTTTCAAATATTTTGGTACTTTTCCAAAGCAAAGGGTATAACAGTAGTTGGAAAAGTGAGGTCTCCAAGAGTACTGTCCATTTAATATTTTTACAAGAGGAAATGTGTCAGATTCAGAAACTGGAACTGTATAAAATTGACAATGAGCAGGGAAACTTAAAAGTATTTTGCTGGCGATGTTAGGTGTTAAAATATGGAAGCTGTTGCTATAGAGTATTTAGGTTTATAAACATATGAACAGGAAAAGTAGCGCTTATCAAACATGGAGAAAGAGGAAAGAGAGTGATGAGTACATAGCAACATGGTGATGGACAGATGAATGTGAAAATCTTGTGATAATCTAAATGTACATCAGTATACAAACACAATTTAGCAGACAGATTTACCAGGAAATTGAACAGTCAATCACATGAGTGCAAGAAAGAATATTAGACAGAAATGCATTTGTCTTTCATAGGAGAACATGGCCAGTAGAAGTTATGATCCTAGACAAAATGACAAAAGTGCAAGAATGGTTCAGCTCTGTAAGAAAATCAATTAAGGCAGCAAAAGAGATCAGAATCATTTAGATTCTGAACCTATCTTTTCCAGCTGAGTGCTACATCCAATCCTGGTAGTATGGGACATGTGGCAGGAATCATTACATATTACCTATTTTTTAATGTAGAAAGTGGCAGAAATGTATCAGAATATTGTCATATCATGTCATTTTTTAACCATCTTTATCCAGACCAGGGTCACAGGGGGAATAGGGAGTGGGGGGCTGGAGCTTATCCTAGCTAGCATAGGGTGCAAGGCAGGCGCACAACTGGTCAGGCTGTCAGTCTTTTGCAGGACAAACACATAGACACACACACCCCAGACACAAACTAAGGCCAATTTAGCATCACCAGTTTACCTAACCTGCATGTCTTTGGACTGTGGGAGGAAATATGAGCCTCCAGAGGAAACCCCCACAGAAATGGGGAGAACATGTAAATACCACACAGAGAGGACCCAGAATGCAAACTCTGGTCTCTTTACTGCGAGGCAGCAGCATTACCATTCTGCCATGTATCAGATAAATTGTAGAGTTAATCAGAAAAAGGGATTTGATTAAAGCAATGGTTAAGTAGAAGAAAATCATGACAAAGTGCAGAAAATGGTACATTTACAGTATGGCATGTGAATGGGAAAAATCAGACAGTGCTTATTTTTTTTTATAGAGTGGCACATTTCACAAGGCAAAAACAAACAATGTAAATAAACACAATACACAATATGATAATTTTGACTTTTTTTTTTACTGATGACAAGAACAAAAGAAAATCATGATGCCTGTGTGATATACAGCAAACAATGCAAATATATTATCAAATAAATTAAATAAATGCATACTTTATAAATTACAAAAACACAGGCTTATACTTCACATAACTAAAAAAATCAGGCAGTAGTAAAAAAGCAAATAAGCAAACAAAAGGGGGTGCAAAGTCAAACTATAATGATCTAATGATTTTATGGCTTTTGGATGAATATGTTATTTTATATAGTGTCTGTTGCCCTGTTAAGGTATTGTTTCTGTCTTGTGACCGAAGATTTCTGGATTTGGCTCCAGCTGCCCTGCAACCCTGCCCTGAATTAGCAGATTACAAAAATGCATGAATGGATGATTTGCTGTATGCAGTAGTTAATTAAAAACATCTTCCTTGTTTAATATTGACAGTTGATTTTTGGTTTGTGTATTGGACCGACAATCTGGTTTATTTTTGTCTTCTTTGCTTTTGACCAATGCATCATTCTTCATTATGGCTCTCTTTCACTTCCTGGTCCATTAAAATGTTTTTTCTCCTGCTGTTTCCTCCTAGAAGCAGAGATGCAAAGAAATCCTTACACTAACTTGGTTTTCATATTAACAACTACTCTAGAAAAGCCCATTCGTTTATGAACACATTTTTTGCTCCTACTGTGATACCATATTATATAGTCCATTAAATAATGAGTCGTTGGAAAGAAACAGTATGGCGGCACCCATGATTCTTGATTTAAATGCCGATCAAAGCAGATGCTCAAAATAGTGATGATGTCATAGTCCTAATGATGAACATTATTAACCACAACAAAAGGAACATGTCCCAAAAACTGAATACATGTTTCCTACCATTAAAAAAACTCAGATTTGTGTAATAACAAGATTCAAAATCATAGGAATAAAATTTGCTAGTGCAGACATTTTTAATTCCGTAATATGATTAAAGGTATAACTAATAAAAATGCATGTGACAAAAGGTGAATATTTAAGCGCAACTGAACTATTCACTCATTAAACTTTACACCCAGACATAATAAGAAAAATATATTAAAAATGAATGATAAACAAAGAGACTGAAGAGTAAAAGGAAAGTGCTGATATATATAATCCTGGAACTACAAAAAAAAATCAAGGTGAAAGTAGGCGTAATGGAAGAGATGGGATAGAAAATGGAAAGGGGATAAAGAGCAAAGAAATTAAACTCAGTTGAATGACAGAAGAATGTCCATCAATTCATATATTTCTGGTAATCACAATTCAAAGATTCATGGTACATATCCAGTCTCATCATGATAGGGTAACAGTCTATCATGGTACACAATCATCAATGCTTATTCGCATCAGGCTACTGTGGAATCACTATTTAACATAATGAACTGAAAAGAACAATAAAAATTGTGTTTGAGATATGGTGTGAAGTAGAATGTGACAAGTTAAGTCATTAAGGAGGCTTCTACTCAGTAAATGTTACAGACCAAGTGATTTTTACATAATGCCATTTGAAAATATCACGTGTGATTTCAAGCCTAAACCAACAGCAACTAGACTATACTTTCAGACTCTTTTTTTATATATTCAACAGCAGATTAGATGACTGCCCTATTAGTATTAATTGAGAAGGGCAAACTAAAATCTGCCACTCTTGAAGAGAATTGCCTTTTCCTCAGATATTAACTGCTGTCCATCAACTTAGCACAGAGCAGTGTATGCCAGAGCTCTTAGAAGTGTCACACCAAGCCATGGCAATTCATTTCTTCATTGCTGTGCGTTACTTCATTGCCACATATCCTCCCCTCAACCATCACTATAATGTTATTTTTCTAAATGTTTTCTTGACACATGTTTCATTTATGTGCTATGAAATCTTGTTCCCACCAAATTCAAATTTCAATTCTTGAAATTGTGTCATTTTGCCAAAATATTATGTCATTTTGCAAATATGATTGTGTTATTTCAAAAATATATTAGTTACTTGCAACCAGTAGCATTGCACACATCACTACTTTTCTCTTCTAGGGGCAAATAGAAAGAGATTCAGCAATAATCTTGAGGATAGTGCAGACATAGAAGTCTAAGTATAGAGTATCAGTTTCGTTTTGTTTACTACAGATACAATTTAAATCAGGATTGCTTGCATATTTTATGTTTGAGCCAGCTTTTTCCTTTGAGCGATTCTGCATGACTGTCCTCAGTTATATACGGCTGCACCTTCAAGGACTGATTCCGCCTCCGAGTTCTATGGTGCTGATGTAGGCTTTTGATAATTAAAGAGCCAATCTTCCTTGCATGCATGCAACCATTTGCACCATGTTCATATGTATTTCTGCCCCATAGGAACACATAAAAATAATTTCAGCATGCATGTCATAGTAAGACGCACATGATTCAGAACTAGAACATTGAGAAAGTCTGAATTATATAATACTTATAGATCAAACGATTTGAGATGAAGCTGCAAAATATATGATGCAAAATGTGATTTTACGAATTCAGTACCTTTGAAATGCCGAAACAATTTATTCTGTTTCTTTAACACAGAGGACAGTTCACATGCTAAATGCTAAAAGGAACAGAAATTATAATTCCCTGAAAAAATATTTTTGTGGTTTATAAAATGGATGAGTCCTGCAGTGGGCTGGAGCCTTGCCCGGGATTTGTTTCCTGCCTTGCTCCCTGTGTTGGCTGGGATTGGCTCCAGCAGACCCCCGTGACCCTGTAGTTAGGATATTGCGGGTAGGATAATGGATGGATGGATGGATAGAATGGATGAATGGGTGGAGTGGTTTGTAAAAGTGTATATCAGTATATGTTACAGGAGCATTACATCTAAACTTAGGACAACATTAGTGTATAATTACAGCTACAAAAATGAAAAGACCACTAGCCAATTGACCATTAAAATGGGGTTCATGCCATGCTAGTTGTGTAGCCCTACATCTCCAGAATCCTGAGACCAAATCCCATTGTAATCATGGTCAGTATAGACTTTGCATGTTCTGCTTATATCTGCATATTTTTTTTCTTCAGATTATTTTTATTAAAACACCACAAAATGTATGAATAACACAAAACTAGCAACTTGCGAATATGTCAGAAAGAATGAAATTTTAAAGACCAGTCCATGTCCATGACATCTTCAGAGATCACTGATTAGACTTAATCTGGGTCAAGCTGCTCTCAGGTGGAGACCCCCAGGAAGCTGTGTACAGCTTCAGGGCTTGAAAGAAAAACTTGTCTGGGGATTGCCTGACCCGACCCCCATGAACAGTCATTCCAGAACAGGCATCTGGCTGGTATTTATAATCAAATGTCCTCTGGCTGAAAAATGTCTCATGAATGCCAACATGCTGCAGAAGAACTTCTCTCTGCTGTTTCTTATTCCATGTATCTTTAAAAAATGAATATATCATGCTGCAGTATTGTTGTAAAAATCCTTTTCATATTTTCCTTTTTTACAAAATTTAACATACAGTATATTTCTTCTCCAGCACAGGCTCATGATGCAAGTATTTCATTTTGATTTATGCAGCTGAAACTCTGTACTGTTAATCTAGTCTAATGGGTTTCTGACTTTACTCATAAAATATGAGATATTAGGACTGTAAAACAGGAACTCTGACTGTTTTTTTTATGTACAGAGAATTTTAATTTTTCACTTCATAGTGCAAGGTACCATACAAGTACGTGAAGTATGCACATTCTCCCTGTGTGTGGGATTTTCCCATGTACTTTTTTCCAAAAAAAACATACAGGTATGGTTTATCAGCAGTTTTACGAGTCATAAATTGGCCCAATGTGTGTAAGTTGGCACGCCGATGTTTTGGCATTCCCATAAAGGCATCTCCCAAGGTTGCTGGGATAGTCTTTGGTCCCTGTGACCCTGAATTGAATAAGTAATTCTGAAAATATTATGTTACTACATTATCCAACTATCTGTATCACACTCTTGTTTATATTCTTAATGTTTCTTAAGTTTCTTCCAATGTTTTTCTTATTTTGGGGCAAAACATTTTCTCCTTTAATTTATTTATTTATTTTTCATTTTATTTACTGTGTATATAATAAAAACCTTTGCTTTGGCGGTTTCTGGCCAGGAGGACCACAAAGATTATCTATGTGGTATGCAGAATCTCCTCTGAGAGTAAAGTATTTAGTCAGTGCTGCTCTTACAGACATAGGAAGTCAAGGGTGCAAGTTATGAAGATATATAACAGGCAGGGGTCGCAAATACCAAGATATTCATAAAAATCAGAGCACCTTAATTCAAAATAAAACATCTAGATTTGTGGTCAGTGAGTAATGCCAAAATGTTCTTATATTTCTAATGTCCTTTCACTATCTGAGGAGAGGAGAGAAAAAGGTTGAGAGCATGTGTTGATAGCGCGTTGCAACACCCACCACATGCCGAACCTCCTGGATTGAGACTCGAGTGCTGCAGATGACAACTCAGAACCCCACTGGAAAAGTGTGAGTTTTTTTACAGTGGCCGGAGTGCTAATTTATTTAACTAGACCCCAATCTAGAATACTGAACTGAGTTTGTCCCCATCATTCATAATAATAATGTGATCAGATCAATCATTTCAATGTCAGCAAGTTGAAAGACAACGCCTGACATCGTTGCTAACAACAACATGGTTTTGCCCATGAAATTATTGTAGAAAACAGTGCACAAAATGGTTATGCTATAATGTTACAAAAATAATTATAAAAATAATAATAGCAATAGGTTTGCTTCCCGGGTCCACCCTGTGTGGAGTTTGCATGTTCTCCCCGTGTCTGTGTGGGTTTCCTCCGGGTGCTCCGGTTACCTCCCACAGTCCAAAGACATGCAGGTTAGGTGCATTGGCTATTCTAAATTGTCCCTAGTGTGTTTCTGCGTGCCCTGCCCAGGGTTTGTTTCCTGCTTTGCACCCTGTGTTGGCTGGGATTGGCTCCAGCAGACCCCCGTGACCCTGTAGTTAGGATATAGCAGGTTGGATAATGGATGGATGGATAATAGCAATAAGGTAAATACAAAATAATAATAAAATGAAATTACCTGTGTTAGTAGAATACATTAAATGCATATTTTAATAGCATTTTACAGTGTTATGTAATTAGAAATATAGAACAAACCTGCTTGTATTGACTGAAATAACTTAAAATCATAGACACTTGACTCTATCTTAAGTGATACAACTTGTAGTCTTGCTAATTGTTAATTGGTTGTGGAAGGTCTAATTGTAGTTCAGGTTTCTTACATATAAAATCTTTCAAAATAGTAGCCAATGAAACATTTTTAAAAAAATGTCTCAAGCTAAAATTGTTGGCTGCAATAGACTGTAATGGTTAGCAGGTCATTGTGGTGCTTTCCTGATAAATGATAGTGTCAGAGTAATATTGAATCATTATAATTTGTAGAAAGTGCAGCCTTGATGTTGTTTTTATTGTAACATAAATACTAAGTACATGTTTTTTCACTGTAATGATTACTGAACTGTGCTCCTATAGCTGCTTTCCTTTTCCATTAATTTCTAGTTTAACAGTTTTCCTTAATGGCTAACTTACCTGTTACGATTTCAAGCAACAGGAGAAGTGAGCTGGTGCAACAGAGTTTAGCTCCTGCTGCTGCCGCTTGTATAGACTGCATTAAGCACAAGTCGCAGTCATGTAAACAAGTCTACTGGTATCTAAAAACTTGTACTGTGGATTTGTTTAGCCTAATGGCTATCAAACATACAAATTGAAATATCCTCTCTCAAGGTAAATTTCAAATAGTAAACTAATCCTGAAATTCCACATTTTGACAGTGAACAAATATATCAATTAGCCAATGATTGAGTTTTTGAACATCTTTAAAATTTGTATAGTGTGCTCTATTTTTGATATCTCAATGAAAAGTGAACTTTCCCAACAAAATTTGTTGAAGAATCGATGCTCCAAATTTCAACAAAAGTCATCTACTGTGAGCTGAAGATGGACAGGCATGATGATGACAGTAGATGTTTTTTTTTTGCAATATATTTGAAAATACTTCAAAGAAAAACATTAATTGATTCTGGAAAGTTTCAAATGTGTTTACAATATACAACCTCTGACATCTACCTAGTTCTTCAGAAGGTCAAACAAGTATATTAAATTAAACATTTAGGGTGATGGGTTGATTAGCCAATGATATTTTAATATGTAACTGGTGGTACTCTTTAAAATATACTGCATATACCTCTCATAGGCTAGTGTTTTGGCCTCAGAATTGAAGCTGAATGCAAATTTCATTATATATGGTATCAATCAACTGAATCAAACAAATGAAAATAGCCTACCAGGTACAATTAAATGCTTTAAAAAACAATCAATGAAAGCAGGCATTCAACCCCCATCTGAACAAGAGAGATTTTTTATTAGAGAGTCTTGTCTAAAACAGCAAGTAAGAAGAGGTTGGACACAAGCCTAACCTGTTCACAATAGAATCAAGCTAATAATTTCTTGCCAAATCATTAATTTTTCTTAAAAGAATTTATATTTTTCCAATTCGTGATAATTTTATCACTGTGTTATAACTGATAGATTGGATTCCTCCACAGTAAAATGAATGTGTAGTGTAGTATAGGGTACTAAAACCTATTTTTATAGGCACATTTTCATTCCATCTTGTACTACTCCAAATACTGCTATTGAACTGTTAGAAGAGATTTGAAATCTAAGGCTATCCAAGAGATATATTTTATTGCCTAAAATATATTCTAAGTGCACGACTTTATCAAAACATGTGACCTAGCCACAAAAAAGGCAATGATTAATATAGACCATTGGTAAAAACTGTAAAAATAAAATTTAACATAAGGCAGTGATGGAGCCTCAGCAAAATCCTAACAGCTGCTGTGTGTTCTTAACATGGTACATGACGTTTACAGTCTTGATTGACATCATATTATTAGAATTGTAAGTTTCTTTAATGTAATTCAGCTACTTTGTTTGCTGTCATTATTTGGGTGCATCATTCTAGTCAGGGTTGTATGACCAAATGTGGCAAATAAAGGATGCCCACACACACACACACACACATACGTAACTGCTTTGTTAGATCCCATCTACATAATGAAAGGAGAAAGGCGGAGGTGTGGGGGTGGTTCTGACTAAACAGGTTGCAGGATTTCATGTCTCTTTTATGTTGTATGTCCATTTTTATTTCATTTGCTCATTTGTGTATTATCATTACAATAGTGGTTCAGTGGGTTTGAGCAATTATTAAAGCATTTAAATAGGTTAATTTTTGCAATCATGGCTGTAGGTATGTGCTGATATCTCAGTATTTAATTCTTCAGCAGCAGTATATTGGCTGGTTATTCTTCTAAATTTGCTGAGCCAGTATGTGACATCAGGAGTCTGCTGTCTTATAAGTGTGTGTGTGCTTGTGTATGAGAGAGAGAGAGATAGATTTTATCATCTTCAGTTTTATTCTGGCATTTTAGCACCATAAGCTGTCATATGCCATGAGGCACTGCTGTTTATGCTGCTGTGTATACTGTGATGAGATTAGGCTCTGTATTTTTCTTGGGCAGTGGTTATCTTTATATTTGCCATATTTTTTTAAGCAGTGTTCCATGGTGGTGTCTGTACTGGTTGTGTTTCCATATCTACAACATCACAGATTATGTCCCTTTGTATTACTTTAATGCAGTGACTACAGCATATAGCAGCACATGTATTATGGTTATATGATCATACAATTCTGGTAATATTTATGATCTTTTTTGCAGAATTTCAGATTTCTTTGAAGTCCTTGCTCTTGTATTCACAGGTCATCATTGAAGTCAGCAGAGAAGTCTTGGATAAAAAGGATGAGACTCTGTGTGAAGGTTAACTACATGATGTAATGTTAAATGAGATTTAAAAGCTGCAACTGAATATATTCATGGATATAAATCAGTTTATTTTCTGAACACTCTTTTATCAATACAGGGTTGGGGTCTATCCTTGCAGCCTTGGGAACATAGCAGGAACCAACACCAGTGATGCTTTCTATAACAGGGCACCCACTGAGTGACAGCAATAAGTTTAAAATACTTGTATTTGGGATTTTCACATACCTAAAAATAAAGGAACGACACTAACCATTGCACCACAGGCTGTGATTTTTAAAATTATGTATGGCAAATCAAATTTCCACAGCTGAGACGTTTTAAAGTCTTAGTCTGTTCATATTTGTTGTGTGTAAAATGCCAAGAGTGCAGCTGATAGTTAATAAAAGAATAGCAAAGAAAATTTAGTTGGTGTGGTAAGATACGATCTATTGAAGGAGAGAAGAAGCAGAGATTTCTTCATAGACCTATGGACGCATAAAAATGTGCTGAAGAACTGATCTAATAACAATGCAAAATTTAATTTGTTGATTGTTGGCTGCAGGACTGTCAGTTAACTAACATTCAGGATACAAAGCTAAACTAGTTTTATGCATCTTAATGGTATTAATTTGTACAGATCATAAGTATATAATTGAGGTGTTCAGTGTCTAATGTTGAATCTCTTAAGAAAGAAATAAGTATCTGAGAATTACTGTGAGACAACTAAAAGACCATGGGTCTCATGTATAACGGCATGCATAGAATCATACTAAAACATGGTGTATGGACAAAACTGTAAATGTGCTTACACACAAAAAAATTTGGATGCGTAAAACTGTGCTTAAGCAAAGTTCTGCGCACTTTCCCTTTATAAATCCCAATCAACATGAATTTTAATGCACATGTATGCACCTACAGCCCCACCCCAACTCCTCCCAGAATTACACCTCTTTGAATATGCAAATTCCCTTCTGTTCAGTGTTTTTGTTAAAGACAATTGCAAAAGCCCATGTAAAAAAGAAGTAATTCAGCAAATGTGAAATGGACATCCTGCTCAGTGAAGTGCAGGCAAGGAAAAACATACTAATTGGTGGCAAAAGCAGTGGTATAAGCAACAATAGAAAATTGAAGGAGTGGTACAGGGTGGCAGAGGCACTCAAATGTTCAAGTTCAGAAAGTTGCACGCTGCCTGAAACAAAACAGAAGTGTTCACATACCAAAGTCATTGTGAAGATGAGTCTGGAAAAAAGTTCTATGCTGAGGTTATAGTCGAAATGTTGACTTTAATCTCAAAATTTCCTCTTTAATATTGTAGTTTATTTTGTCATTGAAGTATAATGTTGTAAACTTCACCTTAAAATCGATGTTTAATTTACTAGAGTTCCTCCAGCCCCATCGTAACTAAAGAAGCACATTAAATGCTTTGCATTCTAAGCGTTCCCTGACCCAGTCATTAATCGCGACATGCTTCTTAAACGGGTTTCTCTTATGCCAACAGGAGTGCAGAGTCAGTGATCACCACACAGAATACATTACATTCATGATATTACAGCTCTCTGGACATTTTAGAATACTAATATGTGCTGACATCAACTTTGCAAATGAGAAAGGTAACTGAGAGTTGCTGATAGTTTTTATGTTTTCTATGGTGTTAGAGTTAATTAAAAAATACATTTTGCTCCTAATAAATTTTGCTTATGTTTTGGTTGCTGCTAAGGACCCATGCAGTAATTTTTAAAGCTTTTTTTCCCTTTAGAAGGGTTTTTTTTACTTTTTTTTTCACCTGCACAGGAACAAAAATAGCTGGGAGTTTGGGGGTGCACTTGGAAATGTTACTTGTTATGTGTACTAGTTCTTGTATTTGTATTTGAACTACTGTTGAAGAGACAGGGCAGAAAGCAGTAGTAGCTGAGATCAGCAGCTGTAAGTAAATAACCGAATAATAACTTTGCAAATGGCAGAGCACAAAAGTTTTTAGAAGTACTCAGTCACTGTTTCTGAGCACAGTAAGTACCAACGTGGGGTTAAGCCTGTCTTGATTTAGTATTTTGTCAAAAATCAGGATAGAATTGAGGGTATAGAGGTGATTGAACCACTAGAGTCAAGTGAACATAATATAATACAATTCTCAGTGTTTTGTAAGAGTGTGGATGCAAAGACTGAAACTGTTAAGTTTAACTTTGGTAGGGCAAATTATGAGCAGATGTGGAACAGTCTAAGGTGTTGAGATAGTCGAGGAGCAGTGGAACAGGTTTAAAAATGTTTTACATGTAGTGCTGGACAGGTATGTACCTAAATTTGGAAGTAATAGGAAATTAAAAAAAAAACTCCAGAGTGGGTTAATAAAGAGTTAAAAATGAAGCTGCAAAGAAAAAAATAACTGTATAAGGCATATAAGACTAGTTATTCCAGAGTGAATCGTAGGGCATATTAGAACATGAGGGCAACCATTAAGAAGGATATTAGGAAGGCTAAAAAACAGTTGGAGAGGAATATAGCAGATAAGGTGAAAAACAACCCCAAGAGATTCTCTTAGTATTTTAGTAGTAAAAGAACAGTCAAGGAGGAGGTGAAATGCATCAGGAATAGTAAAGGGGAATTAAAAGATACAGTGAAATAGCAAATGCTTTAAACTTGCATTTTTCTGAGGTCCTCACAAGTGAGCAAGCGGATAACCTCCCAATAGTAAATGGTACTACTATTCTGAGTGATTTAGAAATTGTAGAGGGAGAAGTACTGTTCAGATTAAACAGGATGAAATCAAACAAATCACCAGGACCAAATAATATTCACCCTCGAGTACATATATGCACCCTTGACACATATTTTTAGGAAGTCACTGCGCACTGGGGAGATTTCAAAGGACTGGAAAATGGCAAATATTATCCTGTTATATAAAAAATGTGACCGGGCAAATCCAAGCAACTATAGGCCATTAAGCTTAACATGCATCACAGGAAAATTAATGGAAGGAATTATTAAGGATAAGAATGAGCAGCACATAAAGCAAATAAAGGAGTTTTTCTGATGGAGGTCATGTTTTACTAATATGCTGGAATTCTATGAGGAAGCAACAAAAGGATATGATCAAAGTAGGGTGATGTTTGTAGATGGGTGCAGAATTGGCTTAGACACAGAAAACAGAGGATTATGATGTGAGGAACCTTATGAGGAATTGGCTCATATTAAGAGCGGTGTTCTACAGGTATCAATGCTATGGCCACTACTATTTTTATTATATATACTGTAAATAACTTGGATAGGAATGTAATTAACAAGCTGGTTAAGTTTGCAGATGATACTAAGATAGGTGGATTGGCAGGTAATTTGGAATCCTTTAAATTATTACAGAAGGACTGACAGCATACAGGCTTGGGCAAATTTGTGTAAGTAAATGTAAGGTATTACACATAGGAAGAAGAAATGTTAAGTTTGAATATACAATAGGAGAACTGAAAATTGAGAGTACACCTTTTGAGAAGGATTTAGGAGTCATAGTGGTCTCTACTATATCAACTTCCAGACAGTTTTCAGAAACCATTAAAAAGGCAAAAAGAATGTTAGGTTATATAGCACAGTGTGTTTAGCACAAGTCCAAGGATGTTATTCTCAAGCTTTAGTAAAAAAAAGCCAGGACACAGACAGACACTGAGACAGTCAGATGTCCAAAACACACACATTTATTCTTCTTTTCTACAGCACAACACAGCCACAATAAACTCACATGGTTCAGTCCTTTTACTACTCTCTTTTCTTCTGCCGCCTCCACTCCTCTCTCGCAAGCTCCATCCTCTTCCACCCGACTCCAGCTCTCTGAATGGAGTGAGGCTGCCCTCTTTATGTTGCACCTGGATGTGCTCCAGGTATGCCCCGATGAACCTCCTACAGCACTTCCTGGTGTGGCAGAAGTGTTGCATGGGCACCCGGAAGCACTCCAGGTGCATTTGGTTCCTCTTCTGGCAGAAGTGCTGCCATCCAAGGCTCCAGCATCGTCCAGGTGCCCCCTGGAAGTGGCCATGGACCCCAACAGGGTTGAGCTTCCAAGCTCCCCATCCACGGCCCTGATGTAATCCAGGAGGGCTGCCATCTTGCGCTCCAGGGAAGATATTGCCCCTTTTCTAGTCCTACCCTTCTCCAGGCGTCCCGGTGGGGTAAGGTCCCCAATCATCTGCCACACTTTATAATGCACTGGTGAGGCCTCATCTGGAGTACTGTGTGCAGTTTTGGTCTCCAGCCTACAAAAAGGACATAGCGGCACTAGAAAAAGTTCAGAGAAGAGCGGCTAGGCTCATTCCAAGGCTACAGTGGATGAATTACAAAGTAAGAACTGAGCCTTTTCAGTTTATGCAAAAGGAGATTAAGAGGTGACATGATTGAAGTGTTAAAAATTATGAAGGGAAATAGTACCGTGGCTCAAGAATGTAATTTTAAAAAGAGTTCATCAAGAACACGAGGACACAGTTGGAAACTTGTTAAGGGTAAATTTTGCACAAACATTAGGAAGTTTTTCTTTACACAGAGAACTACAGACACTTGGGATAAGCTACCAAGTAGCATGGTAGACAGTAAAACTTTAGGGACTTTCAAAACTAGACTTGATGTTTTTAGAAGAATTAAGTGGATAGGAGTGGCAAGCTTTGTTGTGTTGAATGGTCTGCTGTCATCTAGATTTCTTTAATGTTCTAATCACTTGATATCATTTTCATGATTGAATACATTAAAGCATATATTAAACATGTAGGGGGTATAGTGGTGCAGCGTAACGATGAGCTGGCAACCCTATCCTGAGATTGTTTCTGCCTCGCAAACAATGTTTGCTGGGATGAGTGTGACCCTGGATGGAATAATTTATTGCAGCAGTACTGTCTCTGTCAAATATACCAATCCCAAATTCCTGTCCTTCTGTTTTCTTTCTCCACATAACTAATCGCCATAAAATAAACGTCTATAATAAATGTAAAACCAGCTGTAAGCTTATAAGGCAGATTCTTCAAAACATTTAATGAACATTTAAAAATCTTCATTATACATGTTTAACTATTCCTTCCATCCATAGAGGGTCGCACCATTCCCAGCAAGCATTGAGCACAAGGCAGGAACAATCCCTGAACAGGGTACCAGTTCATTGCACAGTGAATACAAGCACACACATACACTAGTAGCATCAATTTAGCATCACCAAATCCCCTAACCTAAGGCAGCAGCACTTCCACTACATCACTGTATCTGCACATATTTAATTATTAACAGTATACATTATTTAAATAAAGTCAACAGTTTATCTGTAAAATGTAATATACATTAATGCATTTCATCATTAAAATGAAATCAAGTATACATCCTAGTATTCTAACAGCACACAGCTCCAAGAGGGATAGCTCTTGGAAATCTATATCGACTTAGAAGCCAGTCATCATCATGGGACAAGAAATCAGTATGATTTGTAAATACGTAGTCTCTTATCTCATTCTTCCATTTGTTATGTATTCCAACAACGACAGTTGTTAGTTGGAATAGTTTGGCCATTCCATGCACCATTATGATATTACAGAATTATTAAAATCAAGTGAATTACAAGGGACATTCAAATAGTTTCCACACTTTTTAAACTCTATTTATTAAGAATTCAAAACCAAATTACATCACTTTTCTACATAGTCACCTTCTTTTGCGATGCAATTTTCCCAGCGTCGTACCAACTTTTTAATTCCATCAGCAAAAATGTTTTTGGTTGAGCCCGTATCCATTGATGCACCTCTGCTTTCACATCAGGGTTCTTTCTTCATTCCTTGTAATCGTGGCTGTAGCTGGACATCCGAGGCACTCTGTATCCTTCACACTAGCACAGCCATTTTGGAACATTTCAATCCACTCACAGACAACTCTATGAGGGAGAACTTTATCCCCATACCAAGCACACATGTGGAGATGAATTTGTGCTCCCAGCACACCTTCTGCCCACAAAAAGCGTAATACAGATTGCTGTTCCTCTGTGGTGCAATTTATAAGTTTCGCAGCCATCTTCACCACAGGGTGAACTCTTATACTAAACTGCAAGGGCAACCGGCTTGTCAGACAGAATTAGTCACATGACTCTCTCAGACACAACCAATTACTACTACTCCTGCCTTCACCGCTTCCAATGAAAATATATAAGTGCTAAAACCTTTTTAACGTCCCTTGTACAGTAAATTTGTAAACAATATGCAATTAATATTGGCGTATCTTTTAAAACCTGTGTCATGGTTGTGAATCTAGAAAAGAAAGGAAGATCACACAGAAACAATAGCACTGCTTTGACACAGATGTGGCTACCCTGAAAATGTCTGTGGCATTATGCCAAGTTTAGTTTTTATACATCTCAGAGTAGGTGTGGAAATGGGCGAATGCAACATTTTTATTAATATACACCATTTATACATGATGCTAAAGGAGATTGTATCAAAGTCACAGATATAAATGAGTTCAGTGCACTCCGCTGGCACTCGGTAAAGTGCGCTATATAAAAATAAACTGAAGTGAATTGAAATGGGTCAAAACTGGAATCAAAAAGCAAGATGTTAATCAAAAGCCTTGGGACAAAAATGAGAGTCAAAAAGCCAGAATAAACCTACCACTAGGGCCAGCTTGATAGATAAGCTAAGTATGCTACATACAGTAAAACTAGACGTTATTTCACAGACAGGCATTGGTGCCATTTTACAACATCATAATAATAACATCACAAAGGCAAGGTCACAGTAAACAGATAAAACTAAAATGGTAGCAAAAGTAAATATTTACATAATTAAAATTTGAAAGTTAGACTTCAAAAACAGAATCTGTATGCCAAAAAACTATAAAACTATAAAATAAATGAAGATATGTCCATTATTACAGAAATCCACTCTTAGTCCATGCCTGTCTGCTGTTTGCATGTGCTCCACATACTTTATCTTCCTAGGTTCCCTGTGTTCAGCTATCTGACAGTTGTAAATCTGCCAAGTATGAGACAGACTTGCCCCCTATCTTGGATTGCTTCCTGTATTGCCTCCAATGCTGCCGGGAGAGCCTCCAGCCCCATAATGTTATGAATATTATTTTTTCTGCCATTTTTTAGTTAATTGTGCAAATCTCAAACAGATTATTGGGTTTTGTTTGATTGTAATATTGTTTATAATATACAATTTCATCTTTATGATGATGATGTTACCTCAATTACCATTTAGAGAGACTTTCTTAGTGTCCATGTCAACATTTGGCAATTTTTTCCAACGATCACAACTTTTTTGTATATCTTTTGTCAAGCTGGTTGCTACCGCATTCACACAACCCAAAATATCATCATGTGGCGACTATTTAAGATGGCATTTTGGGAGCTGGTGTATCCATTCACAAACTACTCTTTGGAATTGTTTATTTTGGTTAGGGCTGTCTCTTTTTTATTTCAGCATTCCATCCCAGCTACTGAATTGCAATTCTGTCTTACTCCTCTGGTTTTGTTGACTCAGTATACTGTTATGTTGTTAACAAACCTCTGCCTATGCTTAGACCTCAACCTTGCCTCCTGTTTTGTTCCTGGTAGTGTAATATATTACTCTACTCTAATATATTACTCTACTTTCCCCTTTTGTATTATTAATATGTAGCCTTTGTCAGGATGCCTCAAATCTCACGGACCTACCACTGTATTTAAGGTATTGTACCATATAACTTCTCCCCACCTTCCCTTCAACGTTTATAACCTCAGGCAATTAGGTGCAGTAAAAGACAAGCAGGAGTTAAGGTACAATTTAAATAATGCATTATTGATAATATTAATAAATAATAACAATATGCAAAGCACATTTGAATATTGGCAAGCATACAACCTGATAAATGGCGATGTGTAGTTTCAGGTGGCACACAGACTGGTTAGTTACTTAAAATGTCTCTATTTAAGTCCTCATTTTTTGCCAGCTTTCTTCAGTACAGGCCACATGCCTGTCTCAATATGGCTGCTGAGCTGTGCTCTTCATTATGTTGTCCTTTTCAGTTCATGGTCTGAGGTGTCTTTCATCAGTTTGGTAAGAGAGAGAGGGTGAGGTAAAGCAAGCAAATTTGTAGGTTTTCTGTCCAACCCCTAGAGCCAATAGGGTGTCATGGTACTTAAAGGCTTTTGACACAAGCCAATTCCAAACAGCCATACTTCATCCCAATGGGACAGAGAACACCTTCACACCTGCCCCTGTGAAGCTTGCCAGTTAGGCAGTCTGGCTTTCCTGTGGGGGTTGATTGAGATACTCCAGCAGAGGAACATTTGCCAAACTTGTTTGAGGCACTTCCCCCAACCCTGTCATAAAAATTACAAAGGACTGGTTCTTAAAAGGGGGAAGGGGTTCTTAACCATCTAACCATTGCTGTTCTTATCAATAATAGACATTAGTGTTACAAGTTACCAATAAAGACATACAAAATGTTTATCAACATATATGCAACATTTCACACCACAACACCTCTTCCCTTAAAAATAAATCTCTTTTCTTATTCCTGATCCAAACTTCTGAAATAATTACAGTTCAGGCTGCTTATCAGTCTGTCCCTAATACCTACTACCCCAGAATGAATTAAACACATTTGAGAATGTTATAAAAGTTATAGATTATAGCTTTTATGTAAACCAAGAATACAGATATTTCCTTAAAAAGAACAGAAGATTGTAATGTCAGCATTTCCTACCTTTTAATTTAACTCATATTGACACAAATGTACTGGTGGAGATGGTAAAATAATCAGAGGGTCCTCCTGCAGTGACGGGGAAGTGCATGCTTTTAGCAGAAGAGCAGGCGAAGCACCAAGACTTTTGAAGCTACAGTTACTGTGATTGGTGGCACATACAAATTATCTGCTCAACAAAAAGACAGCACCTTTGCCACAGTGCAGCTTACAGACATAATAAAGCAATGTCTTTTTTCTGCAATGGTTTGTATCTCCATTATTATTTTCTCCTGCCAGTACTTTCATCCATGCCTTTTCAATCTTAATGTCTCACCTCTGCTTTTGCTAATCTTATTATTCCTCCTACTCTTCACTTGCCATTCTAGCAGTGAGAACCAGGTGTCACTGCTTCCCTCTTTCCCTCATTCTTGGTGCTTTGTTCAGGCTCTGCATCATTAACCATCTTCCCTTGAGCTCTGCCAGCCACCCCTGATGACATGACAGCACTGCCCTTGTTTCTTTTTTACTCATTTTCTTTTAATCATTAAAGGAAACAAAGGCCAGGTCCACAGTGTCATTTCTGTATGTTACTTTTGACATTCCAGTCTTGCCTCCCCCTTTCGATTGGCCATCTTAATATTCACTGGTGGCAGCTGCAGGACTCCTCTAGATCCCACTGTCTTAAAATCACTTTCTTGTTGTTCTTGTTCCATTCTCTATATTTGTAGCAGCTGAGGCATTTACCCACAATGTTCCCAATTATATATCAGTTAGCTTTGCTATTGCTTTTGTTGAAATGAGCATTCCACCAGTATCACACCAGGCAGTGGAGCTCTCTTCTTTCCTGATTTCCTCCTCTATTTATTAGTGAGATGATCACTGTCTCACACACCAGGTGCCTTCCGTCTGCACCCGGGTGCAGCTTACAGCTTTTGCATTTTCAGCTACCAACATATGGAATGGCAGAAGATGCCTCATCTGGCACTATGCCCTTCTTTCTGTGTTTCCCCATTTTCTGCCTTTGCTCCTCCTCTTGAGACTCTAAGCCCAATTCTACTTGCTGTGTGTTTTTTTTTACTGCCTTGTTATACAGCCAGCTATTTCTCCTTTAATCACTTTATAGTAAATGACTTAATCCTTTCTTTTCCAAGCCTGTGCTCTCTCTTTCTCTGTCAGAAACATCTTCTATATGTACTGTATGTGGGAAATGATCCACTGCTGCAGTTGTTAGCAGTTCCTACTGCCTTTGTAAATGTCACTGTCATGCTCAGCAAATCTTTTCATCATATTATGACTTTTTACTATTTTTACAACAGATACCATTTACGTTATATCCTTCAGGTCATTGCAAATCTAAAAAAATAAAACTGAACACCTTGGTACAATAAATGGAGTCAGGTACAAAAATAAAAATGCAGCAGCAATCAATCATTTATCCATGCAACATCTTTATTGTGTATACATTACTTATATGAAATATATTCCATCTTTAAGTAAACTGTTATTTTTAAAGTGTTATTTTGTATCCTTATGGCAAAAGAGATAAACTGCAAAAAATAATCTAAGTTATTCAAAAGAATTTGTTAATTTTTATACTTTTTAAATAAAATGTTATCTCATTAAACCTCCTTTTATTACTTTAATGATATATTGTTTAATTTTAATGTTTTATTATATTATTTTTTGACATTGTATTTTGGTGTTTTGCTTAGTGCTCCTGAAACACAGCACTACATAAGGTAAGTGCTTTCAATTTGATTCTATTTCTTTATATATTTTATATTTTTATATATTTACATCTTTATTATAGCTATAGTAGCCTCCTTATATAAAAGATAATTCTTATGTTAATTACACAACAGACTTATTTCTGCCATGCCGCATCTGTAGCCATATTCATCCCTCTCTAAACACAAGTGCCATGTGTTTTCTGGGTGAAAAATTCCTCTTTGAGCAAATTCTTGTGAGGAATGTTTTGAAAGTATATTGCAAAAATACTTGCAAATGCGAATATTTTTACCATTGTAGTAATTAAGGTGGTTGTTTTAGTTTTACTCTTTTTTGATCTTTTATCGAGTGTAGTTTCTTTTTAGTTTTTTAATGGTTCTCTATTGTGTTAATTTGCGTCAACTTATGTTTGGTTATTCAGGCATGTTTTGTGTTAAATAAGCAGCCAGGTTACGTAAACTTAATTAAAATCTGAAATATTTGAGTATGACTTTGCCGCTTGATATGTTTGCCCTATGACTACTTTTTGCCAGGTTTCCCTTTTGCTTAATTCCATTCAGAAATTAACTTTTGCAGACTTACTGTAAATTATATGTTTCCTCATCTGCAGATTTGTGTTATACTTAGTGGTACATGAAAAAATCATGGAGTACATGCTGACATTATCTTTGTGATATACTATTTGTTGTGATAATCACCACGTACGCCTTTGAGGACTTCTTTTCATGCAATTCACAATGTTCATGATAACCTCAGGTTACTTGTGAAGAGCTGCTGAATTGTACATTTTGCTCTCACAATAAGGTTCTGTTTATGAATTGTTCACATGTCAACTTGAAATAGACTGTGTGAATATACAACTCCACAGTTAAAACGTGCAGATCCAGTGAATGCCTTCTTTCCAGCACTCACACAAATAACGAGATATACAAAATTAAATATAATGTTCACAGAGACTTCCTACTAACTGTTTCTGAATATGTTTGCTGCTGATAAAACAAAGGAAGATGATCCTTACTGTGTACAAGGCTACTTTTTTGTGCAATGTGCAGGTGATCAAAAAAAGCGGGAAGTAGTTAGGAGAATCCTTCTTACCATATATATGTACTAAGAAACCACATGTATAAGTTGTTGTAACTTTCAATTCTGTTTAATTTTTATGTGCCTTATTGTGAAAAGAGCCTGGATTTAACGCAGTTTTGAGGAATTTATTTATTAGTGTTATTCAGTAATGCCATTTTGTTTTTTTTTTTTGGACACCAGCGTTTTGTGAATCTTGTAGTCATGAAATGGGTCCCTATTGCCGGAGGTGTGACCTTAGTGGTCATGACTTTAAGGGGCTAATTGCTGAAAGTTAAAAATGTTGTTTCAATTGCCATTTTGTATCAGAGGTTTAAAAAAAAAAGCTTAAAGAATAGCATGTGTTTTTTTAATGCTTTTGGTAACAACTTTTGTTCTACCTATATTTCTACTACAATTTTGGGTTTTTGAATTTGCTTTGACAATTGTGCTTCATTATGTTTCTTTGGTTGATGACACCCATCTCTTCTTTTGGTCCTTTTTTAAAAATTCTATGTTATCTTCTCAGTGTTAGAATATCAGTAGGAATAGATGTATAAAACTGCACAAGCTATCCCCCACCAGACTGAAGTTATTAATTTTAATATGATAAGGCACTACATTTTGGGATTCAGTAGGGTGATAGCTGTGCTCAAGCAGCCTTTTGACTCATCTTTCACAATGCTAGCCCCAATTCTCTGTTTTCATCCAATCCTAATTACCCAGAAAAAGGTAAAATGTGAACTTTGATTGCAAGGGTGAAGATTTACAGAGATTGGCGAATGTCAGTTAAATGGCTTCAGCTTGTTAAGAGAAATCTGCTAATACCACAAACTGTGTGCTGTTTAGAGCCACTGAACTGATACCTGTTTTTGCAGTTTTAATGCAAAACCACCTGCCAATCATTTGACCATGATAAATTGTATAAAAGCAACTGTAGTCAATAGAGTCAAAACATCACAAGTTGGCATACATGGAAATCCTTCTATGTTATGATCTTTGAATATATTTACTATTGTGATGAAACGTGAAAATAATATTAAATTGTGCCAGAATTCTTTTTTCTGCTGTGTATGACGGAAAAACATAACAGAAATACTATGTATCAGTAAGAAATCCATGTATCAGTATCCTTTCTTGCAGCACTTTATTAACAGAATTAAGTTGGATATTCTTCCCATGGATGAGCAGTATTGTTCTGCCTAAAAAACCCACCTAAGCATCCATATCCTAATTATTTCTGGCACAGCCTTAGTTTTCTTGTTTTATACGGTGTGAGAAATCCCGGTGGAATTATTTTATTATAATTAACTGGAGCCTGTGCAGCAGTACTACTTCACATACATCATCCAGTACCCATTTTAATTAAATGTAACATTTTTTGTTTGATATTCTTTTTTTGTCAATAACATTTGAGAAAAAACATGTTTTAATAATGAAGGTGAAGTCTGATAATATAATGAAACATATTAAACAAGCCTGTTTTTTTTTTTTACCTGTATTAAAAAATATACCAGGGTTGTTCTTGTTAAATTAATAATAAGCCATTAAAAGAAAGCCTTCATCAATCAGCATTAAGTCATGTGAAACCTCTCTTCTTTAACGGTTTTTATCAATATGGAAAATCAATTTTTCATTTTCCCTATCCTCTGTAATCTTCTATTACCGTTTTTAGAGTAAGCAACAGTGTTCTGTCAGCTGTCAAGCCATAACTCAGTTCATTTAAAAATGCTGTTTTATTACTTTAGAAACAAACTGAAATGTTAAAAAAATCACCCTAAATGTTTTTCTTTAAAATTTTATTTAGCTTTTAAGTTATTCTAGAATATGTCATTATTGTTGTATTCATGATATTTCTTCCTCAGTGCACATGCTTGTTTTTCTGAAATTTACAACATTCACATAAACACACTAAATCAGTCAATCACTATACAATTTGTAAATCAATAACCTTAAATAACTGTTTAAAAATCAATACTAAGGACTATTCTGTTTTGGTGGCAATCAGGAGCACATGAACTACATGGATATAACTGCCATAAAACTGAGCTGTTTTATTTTTATAATTTATTTTATTACATTAGTTTATTTGCGGAATACATGGTAGCACAGCTGCAGAGTACTGGGTATGAATCACATTTACAACTTTCCTAAGGTACTTCTTTCTGTAATGACTGCTAAAATAAAAATTTCTAGATGCCATTTTTTTCAATAAAATGGTAAAATCACATCATGTCTAGGAATTTTATTAGTCTTCAAAATATTGAGGGCTTGAAGTACATCTGACTCTTCTGTTTTACTTTTACTAGTTTGTTTTTACTTCTCATGAAGCATTCAACTTGTTTCTTCCTTTATAAGTATTTGGGTAAAGCACTTACTCAGTTCATTTGTTATTTCCTTCTAATTTTCAATGATTTCTCCATTCATGTCTCTGATGTTTCCTAAATTCTCTATTATCATTTTTTATTGGAGTAGTACTGAAGAAATTATTTACTGTTTATCTTGGCTTCACTAGTAATTTTCATTTTGGTTTCTCTTTCGACATTTCAAATACTTTTTTTGATCTCTTGCTGTAGTGTGCAGTATTCCTCTATGTTAGAATTATCTGTCTTTTTAAAAATTTTCTACACCTACTATCATAATGAGGCATTGGTGCCACTCCTCTCACATGCCCTTTTCCTCTGGCCTTCCCTACTCTATCTATTGCTGAACAACACTAACCACTTAGGACACGCTGATGTAAATCCATATGGGCATGGAGAAAATGTGCCAGCTCCACAGTATTTGAACTCATGGTATTTGAGAGGTTATCGGTGCTAACCACTATAACCTTATGCTGCACTTTTGCTTGGAAATGTTAGAAAGTCTTACTTTAACTGTAAATACACAGATAACTTATTTTTAAAGTTTCACCAAGGGGCCCATCATACCTCAACTTGCCATTTATTAGACACATTAGGTGAAATAAAAGTATACAATAATATAATCTAAAAGGTACTGATGTGCTGAATGGCCTGTTCTTGTGAAGACTTTTCTTCTGTTGCATTTCCTTCATAATTTTAAACATATCAGATCCCCTCTCATTCAATTTATCATATTAAAAGGACTCTAATCTCTGTCCTCTTAATGTAGATGTTTTAGTCCTTTAATAGGCTGGCTACATTTTTCTAATGTTATGTCTTAACACAAACATGACATTATATATTGCAGCTGAAACACAATTGAATCAATGACTTAAAACTGAAACGATATGGACAAGCGACTGGTCAGTCTTGTGCTGCATTTTGTGGTTTTTGTCTTTATTCTGGTAAAGCATTCATTTTTGACATTTTCACCCTGACAATTTATTTACTGACCCTAGAGTAAATCTGTGTTTACACGTGGGAATAACATCATTACATAGAAGACTGCCCAAACCCAAAATTGAACCACAGACTTCCAGAAGTAGTGTGGCATTTGAAAGAAAAAAATACTGTAGCAGATTTAAACTGTAATAGCTGATTCCAAATCCTTCTGTTGTATTTATAAAATGAGGGCTGAATCATTAAGCTTGACTCCCTGTGTGTTAATTATTTGTGCTGGCTTTGGAATTTTAATTTTATTAAATTACATCAAAAGATAAAAATTCCATTATCAAATGCAAAAGTACTACAATGTTATTTAAAGCAAACTCCTAATGTTCCTTTTCACTAATTTATTGACTTATTTATATCACTGACATGTCAGCCTCAATAGCTTACCATTTATGATGCTTAATGATGCTAGACAAACAGAAACAAATTGAGAATTACAGAAATGATAATCACTACATAAAATGTTAGCTTGTTTACTATAATTATGGTCAAGTCATTAATAACTGGATCCTATGCATAAAAATCAAATTGATAAAAAAGAAACAGCATGGTTGTTCATTGATCAGCAGCATTCTTTTAAAAGATATTTCATGTGTCCCAAAGCATCTTTTGAGGAACAGTACATTCATTGATGTTACATCTCCAGGGTACTGGATTTTTCATGCTAATGGACTAGCATTCCAGCCAGACTTGATTCCAGTGATGTAGCCATGCCTTGACCGAATGAATAAGTGGCATAGCTGTGGGTCCACATTTTTTGTGGAAGCTTAGGCCTTTTAATGTGGGTGACTAGTTACTGAGGGTGTCCATAGTACAGTGTAATTCTTTAGGATCTGATGAGATCTCGCAATTGCCTTAAAGCATCACCCAAAGGAGTAGAGAGAAAACCTGAAAATACAACTACTAGTTCCAAACACCACTTTTAACAAACACAAATTTTTTTAATGGTTAAATATTCATTAACATAAATATTGCTAATTTCCAAAACATATAGAAGAACAATGAATTCACTAATAACTAAAGAAAGAGAAGTAAACTAAGTATAAATAAATTTAAATAGCACTAAATATTAAAGCTAACAACAATTTTAAGTAACATAAAACCAGAACTATTTAATTACAGTTAAGAATTTCAAAGAAGTGACTAAAAATCTTAATTTTTAATTGTAAAACCATATTACCCTTTGTAGTAGGAAAAATGAACTTGTAAGGGACAAACAAGAAAATGAAAAGTACATAGAGAGCTGGATGTGAGAGCAGTCATAAGAACAGGCTAAGGTCAGAACTAGGAAGATAGACGGCAAGCGACAAAACCTGATACGCAAGGAAAAACTCAGAAATCTCTCTCTGTCTCTGTTTAACAAAGGAAAAAATCATGTCTGTCTAAAATCCTTTCCTTGTCTCCATATTAGGTTGCTTGAGATTTTGAAATAACCCAAAAAGTTGAATGAAAACCAATCACCAATGCTATTCTTGTGTAGTTGCTAAATGTAAACGTGACATCTTGTTGAACACAGCAAACATTCAACAATAACAACACACTGTTGCTATAAGAAGTCACTGTTGCTGCTACTCAAAACTTAAAGAAAAAGGTACTAGAATAACATAACCTAAATGGCAAAAAATTTTACAATATGAGAATGAAATTATCAAAAAATAATTTATGCAAAATGTTCAGTGATTCCCAATACAAAAAAATCATGACATCTTTATCCACACAATCTCAGATTATCTCCAAAATGTTTAAATCACAAATCCATTGCTATACATGAATCAATACCTAAAGATAAATCAAAAAATCTTAATAAGAATACAAAACATAACTTACCTCTAAAGAATGGGCCCACTAGACTAAGCTAAGCAAGATAAGTCCAATTCACCGTCATTAGCCTCAGGTAACTGCAGCTAAATTAACAGTAGCACCTAGTTGATTACAATTGGAGTCCCTGTCTCCTTGGGCTTAAACTAAAAACAAAAGGGAGCCTTATTAATAATTAAAAGAAATTTAAGAAAACTAAAAGAGGAGACAAACCAAAAAGAGAAAGTGTGGAGTTCCAACAAAAACCAAAACACTTAGAGATAACTCCAGCTTAAGAGACACCAAACACTAGCATAAACAGACTAGAAAGGCCAGCTGCATTGCCGAACTCAGCCTAGGCTCACCGGAGGCTGTGTCAAATAAATAAGACAACAGTAAAATTTGAGGTTATCATAACTGATGCTAGCCATCTTTTTCGTGACACATTGTCCTGGCCAAATTTAGTTACTGATTCATTCCACCATAGTGTGTTAAGAGGGACTGTCTATCACCTAGCACTATGTTAGGCTGCATACAGTATGATGCTGTGTAAAGTAAAGGTCAAGAGAGGTTAAGCTTTATTTGTATATTGCAGTTTTGCTGCCTCATCTCGAATATTATGGCTAGTTTTGGTTTTCATATTACAAAATAAATGTAGAACTGTTAGAGAATGTCCAGAGGGACACAATTAGTACATACAATGCAGACCTGGAAACAGTCTATCAGAAGAGTTTAAGCAAACAGATTGTCTGGCATTTACAGTATTGAAAAAAAAATAAGTTTCTATCTATCTATCTATCTATCTATCTATCTATCTATCTATCTATCTATCTATCTATCTATCGTGATGGACAGCCAGGACTCTTACCCTGCTGGGATGGCTTCTTACGGGAATCACTGGGGGAAGGAGCCTGCACAGGGCAATACCTCCCCCAGGACAACAGAGGGCCGCTATAAAAGGAGCCAACTACCACTACCCCGGGAGCCAGAGTCCAAAGGAAGCATATGAAGCGGGAGGAAGTGGAGGTTGAAGAAAGAGAGAGAGAGAGAGAAAGGAGAATAAAGGACTGTGTATTTGGTCCTTTACCAATGTAAATGGTGATGTAGTGCTTGTTGTACTGTGCTGCACGTGGGAGACAAAAGAAAAGCATTTCCCACTCTGAATTGTTGCTCTGGGACTTGTGCCTCTGTCAGTTGTGTTGGGTGTTTAGGTTCGCCTAAAGTATGTACAGTGGAACCTCGGGTCACGACCATAATTCATTCCAAAACTCTGGTCGTAACAAGATTTGGTTGTGACCCGAAGTAATTTCCCCCACAGGATTGTATGTAAATACAATTAATCCATTCCGGACAGTACAAGCTGTATGTAAATATTTTTTTTTTAAAGATTTTTAAGCACAAAAATAGTTAATTATACCATAGAATGCGCCGTGTAATAGTAAACTAAATGTAAAAACATTGAAACACTGAGAAAACCTTGAACAGAGAAAAGTAACCTTGCAGTCTCTTTAAAAACAAGGCCAGTGCATTCTTTAACTGCCTTCTCAGCCTTATGCGGCCAGGCCTCTCACTCGCTCTTTCTCTCTCTCTCTCTCTCGTGCGTGTGCGTGTGTGCGCGTGTGTGTGTGTCTCTCTGTCTGTCTGTCGCGTGCGCATGTCTCTTTCGCGTGTGTCTGTGTGTGTCGCTCTCTCTTTCTCTCTCTCTCGCTCTCTGCACAGGGAATGCAGAGGGAGAGACTGAACACATGCTTGAAATCATCAGCGCGCACAAACCAAAAGGGAAACTGGCTTGTTCGTATACCGAGTGTGTGGTCATGAACAGATGCAAAAGTTTGTTGAACTTTTTGGTCGTAACCTGATTTGTACGTGTTCAGAGATGTTTGTGAACCAAGGTTCCACTGTAATGCTACCTCAGGATGAGAGTGGCCACTGCCGCTAACAGACTTGTCTCTTTCTTCCCTCGCATCCTTGAGAAACCACGCCTGAGGGTGCTGAGATGAAAGAAACCCTGCCACTTCCAGTCACACGATATATGAGGAAACCAGAGGTTGGCATCTCATGTTTAGATGTTGACCAGGCTTCTGCACCACCCTGAGCCACAGCTACATCCTTCCAAACGTCCAATTGAAAGGACTATTTGTTAGCAACATAATGCACATTGAAGTGCTTGAGTTTTGATATTTTATCAGTTGGTACCCCAAGCAGACTGCTTAGTCCTACAGCATCATTTTGCCCCACTATAAAAGGTTAGTGATTATGAATAGAGAATGATTATGTCAGAGAGTGAAAAATGACAAATCTTTAATATAACCCATGAATATTTCGACTTTAAATTAATTCACACATTTTACATTTTCAAGTTATTGATGTAACTGTTCTTGTTTATTATGTACTTCTACCTCATGAAGTAAATCATTACATTTCTTATGAGCACCCCAAATTAGGGTGATTTATGTTAAGTCAGATATTTATCATATTGTGTCTTTTATATCTGTCTACCTATCTATCTTTATAAAAGTGGGAAAAGTAGTTGTGATCAAACACTAATAAGGAATACTTCCACCCATCCATTATCCAACCTGTTATATCCTAACTACAGGGTCACAGGGGTCTGCTGGAGCCAATCCCAGCCAACACAGGGTGCAAGGCAGGAAACAAACCCCGGGCAGGGCGCCAGCCCACTGCAGGGCACACACACACGCCAAGCACACACTAGGGACAATTTAGGACCGCCAATGCACCTAACCTGCATGTCTTTGGATTGTGGGAGGCAACCAGAGTACCTGGAGGAAACCCACGCAGACATGAGGAGAACATGCAAACTCCATGCAGGGTAAGGAATACTTTACTTGTAATCATTTTAAGTATACTTTGATAGTATTAGATCAATTATTACATATTCAAAAGATTTTTTAAAATATTCAACATATACTCAAAATATTATTTTGAATATTAATTCAAAAATAATGTCATTCAAAAAAGTGCAAATATATAAGAAAGTATAAACAAATTATTCTCCTGTTAACCATCATAAATTGTCTTTATTTTATATTTGATACCAAAGTACAGCTTCCCAAAGACCAGGATTGATAGATTTGAATTAACATTTGGGGAAATGAACTGCTTGTTAATGCTCCATTGGGAGTTTCATTCATTGGATTTTCACTGAGTATGTAGATTATTTGGCATTTAAATTCCTATAACAGGGTTGTGCATTATCCCATTAATCTTTTGCATCTTCAGCAAATCAAAAATTATACCCCTTTCATACAGTGAGACTTACTAGAGGCTTGCCATCCTAAAACCTAATCATATCTGTGAAATAAATAAAATTTGTTATTGTGGATATAAATTTACATTTGGTTATAAACTAAGTGTTAATAAAACTAAATGCTTGTCATGGAAATCCAAACCAATTGGCTTATAACAAAGGAAAAACAACAAACTACTGAATAAGGAGACAGTGGGCTGCAGTAGCTGCATCATGTGTGCGCCTTGATAAGAACTGAGCACATCCTATAAGGTCAGGAGGGTCCAAAAGAAAGGCAGTAATGAAAACAAAACAGAAAGGTCCCGAGTCTGATAAGACGATATGTGAAAACGTCATGCTGCAACAGAATGGAAGTGGATGGAGTCCTTTATAATTAATCAGGAGATACAGCTAGCATTAGGATTATGGTGACTATTAATGATTTCAGTATAATACAGAGGAGAATTACACCCACTCATGTATTGTACTCCATACTTAATTAGACACATTGACCACCTGCTTAAAGACTTAAAATGAAAAATGTTTATCTCTCCAAATGCTGACTCGAATGTAATTTAAAGGCAAAAGGAAATGAAAAGGTTTTCTTTTCTCATTCGCTAAAGACGAGCTGGTTAAATTCCTCATCGACCCTGTGTGTGCTCCTGTGCTCAGTCCTGCTGTAAGAGGATCTGCCGCCCCTCAAGTCTTAATTAGATTAAATAAGTTTGACGATGTTATGAAATGTAAGAAGAAGATAAAAAGAAATAAGTCTGACTACATTATACAGTGGCATGCAAACATCTGGCCACCTTTGCTTAAATGTCTGTTATTGTGAACAGTTAAGTGAGCAGAAGATGAACTGCTCACGGAAAGGCATAAAGTTAAAGATAACACTTTTTTTTGAGCATTTTATGCAAGATTAGTGTATTGTTTTTGTCTTGTACAATTGCACAGTGAAAAAATGAAAGGAGCATCATGCAAAAGTTTGGACACCCCAAGATACGTATCTGAGGTCTCAGATAACTTTTACAGAGGTCTCAGACTTTAATTAGCTCATTAGGGCTATGGTTTGTTCACAGTCATCGTTAGGAAACTCCAGGGTGATACAAGTTGCAAAGCTCTATAAATTCTCTGACACCTCAGACCTTGTCCCAACAATCAGGAGCGATGGTATCCTTTAAGCAGCTGCCTAGCACTCTGAAAAATAAAATAATTGATGCTAACAAAGCAGGAGAAAGCTACAAGAATATATCAAAGAGTTTTCAAGAAGCTGTTTCCTTAGTTCATAATGTTATTAGGAAATTGCAGTTAACGGAAATGGTGGAAGTCAAGTTGAGGTCTTGAAGACCAAGAAAACGTTCTGAAAGAACTGCTCATTAGATTGTTAGAAAGGCAAAGAAAAAAACCCCGTTTGACTGCAAAAGTCCTTAAAAAAGATTTAGCAGACTCTGGAATGGTGGTGGTGCACTGTTCTACTATGCAGTAACACATGAACAAATATGACCTTCATGGTAGAGGCAGCAGAAGAAAACCTTTCTTGTGTACTAGCCACAATATTCATAGTCTGAAATATGTTAATGAACAGTTAAAGAAGCCCAATGCATGTTGGAAACCTGTCCTATGAACTAATGATGTGAAAACAAAACTTTTTGGCTATCCATCCATTATCCAACCTGCTATGTCCTAACTATAGGGTCACAGGGGTCTGCTGGAGCCAATCCCAGCCAACACAGGGCTCAAGGCAGGAAACAAACCCTAGGCAGGGTGCCATCCCACCACAGGGCACACACACACACCAAGCACAATTTAGAATCGCCAATGCACCTAACCTGCATGTCTTTAGACTGTGGGAGGAAACCAACGCAGACACGGGGAGAACATGCAAACTCCACGCAGGGAGGACCCAGGAAGTGAACCCAGGTCTCCTAACTGCGAGGCAGCACCGCTACCCACTGTGACACCGTGCCACCCACTTTTTGGCTACAATGTGCAAATTTATGTTTGGAGAAAAAGAACTCCAGGAAAAGAACACCTCTCCAACTATTAAGCATGGGTGGCCATCGATCATTCTTTGGGCTTGAGTTGCAGCCAGTGGCACATGGAACATGTCATTGCTAGAGGGAAGAATGGATTAAAAAAAATGTCAGGAAATTCTGTTAGCAAACATAATACCATTTGTATAAAAGCTGAAGTTAAAAATAGGATGGGTCCTGAAGATAATGGTCTGAAACACCCCTCAAAATCTACAATGGGATACCACAAGAGGCGCAATTTGATGGTTTTGCCATGGCCCTCACAGTCCCCTGAGCTAAACACCATTAAAAAGCTGTAGGTAGATCTCAAAAGAGCAGGTGGTGGAATTAGAAGCCTTTTGCAAGGATGAATTGATAAAAATACCCCAAGTAAGAACTGAAGGACTCTTAGATGGCTACAAAAAGTATTTACAAGCTGTGATACTTGCCAAAGGGGGTGTTAACTAAGTACTGACCATGTTGGGTGCCCAAACTTTTGCTTTGCTTTTGCTTTCATTTTTTTGGTATATTGTACCTGTGAATGATGGAAATAAAAACGTAACCTTCTTTAAAATATTAAAGAAATGTCTCATCTCTAAATTTATGCATTTTGGTGATCAGTTAATCTTCTGCTCACTTAACTATTCCCAGTAACAGACATTTTAAGCAAGAGTGCCCAAACTTTTTCATCCCACTGTAAGTTACCTGCTTCATTTTTAACAGGCAGTTTAACAAGCAGGTGTAATTTAGAGAAATACATCATTAAAAGCTATACAAATCAAATCATGGAATAACCTGACTGATAGCACAGGAATGGCAGAACACAAAACTACATCTTGTTCATAAATCTATTACTAATTATCCAAAAATAATTCTCTGTACAAATTCAAAGATTTGTTCAGCTGGCTGATGGCTAGTGACGTAGAGGAGCACTAATGAAAAGACTAAGGGCTTGCAGCAGCTTTAAGTAGGGTACCATTTACCAAAAATACTAAATAAAGGCTTTAGTTTGTGAAGAATTCTTAATTTTAGCTTTGATAAAAACAATAATAATTAAATCACTGTTACTTTATATTGTGCTACAAACTTTAAATTGCAATTATGTAAATCTACAGAAAAAAGTAATTCGTGGAGTGCTGGAAAGTCAATCAGCTTGAACTAATTGATCCACGAGATGTCAATAATGTTGTCTTCTCAACAGATGATTAAACATGAACACTATCATTTTCATTTTTAAGTATGTCTGCACAATATTGGCAAAATAACTTTAATAATACATAAACATCAGCATTTTTATGGGAAATATACTGTATGAGCTTTCAAAGCATTATGTAAGCGACATGAGTGAGTGCCGAGTGAGTATATTTAACTAGTAATTAGTAAAGTAAGCACTATTAGGATTTTGCTATATGCCTAGGATTGTTTTGATAGAACATTCGCAAGAAAACAGTCACATGAAACAGATTTATATTTTGAGATCCTTTAGGGCAATGATTCTTAACCCTGATCCTGGAGACCTCCTATGCTGGATAATTTTTTTTCAGGAAATTACTTAATTAGAAGGCACTTCATGTGGTTGATTTAACATGTGAATTAATTAGGCAGGCTTGCTCTTGCTTTCATTTTGCTGCTTCAGGAAATTCTACCAGCGTGTATTTTACATTTCTGAGAAAATCAACAATTTGTTTCCCAAATAAAATGTATCTGTAGCAATGCATTTTTTCATTCACTGCATTACAACTGGTGTTGAGAAGCTTGTCCTTGCCTTTATTTCAGTACAGTTAGACCAATGTAATGCTCTTTTTACAAGGATCCCCACAAACAGCAAGCAAGCATATTTTATTTATAAATCAAAGTGCTGTATATATAAAAGGTAAAAGGCAAGGAAAAGAACAGCAATGTTACAAACTATATGATCATTAACATAGACACATCTATCCATCCATTATCCAGCCCGCTATATCCTAACTACAGGGTCATGGGGGTCTGCTGGAGCCAATCCCAGCCAACACAGGGCACAAGGCAGGAAACAAACCCCGGGCAGGGCGCCAGCCCACCGCAGGGCACATAGACACATTAAGACAAAAAAAAGTATAAAAAGCATGCCTCTAGATAGACTTGGAATCAAATGAAGAAATGTGAGTTGTAAGTCTACAGTAACATAAGGAACAGCTCTAGAATTGAGGGGTAGGCTGCTCCACAATCTCGGGGCAGTTACTGCAAAAGCACAATCCCTTACGTGTTAACTGAGATTAAGGTACATCTAATAGTGGACATAGTGACCATAATGACTCACGTATAATGCCTTGCATAGAATTCACAATAAAACATGGCGTACGGACAACACTAGAAATGTGCCTACAGAAAAAAATTCAGATGAATAAAATTGTGTTTAAGCAAAGTTCTACACCATTTCCCTTTATAAATCCCAGTCAACGTGAATTGTAACGCACATGCACATGTCTACAGTCCCACCCCGACTCCTCCCCGGATTTCACATAATTGATTATGCAAATCAGTATAAATAGAGTCTTCCATCCAGTGTTTTGTTAGTAGATAATGGCAAAAGCATGTGTAAAAAACAAACATTTCAGTGAATGTAAAATGGAGGCCCTGCTCAACCAAGTGGGGGCAAAGAAAAATGTGCTATATGGTGGTGTAAGCAGTGGTACAAGCAACAAAAGGAAATTGACAGAGTGGCACAGCATGGCGAAGGCACACAAAAGTTCAAGTCCAGAAAGTCACCCAGTGCTCGAATTAAAAAAGCAGCGGTCAAAGTTGATGTGAAAAGGTGAGTCGCAGCCCACCTCCGGAGTGTCACATGTAAGCGTATTAGGACCACAGAGAAGAAAACAAAAATAGGGAAAAAGTGGTCTATGTCAAGATTAAGGATTAAATGTCAACTTTAACCTCAAAATTGTGACTTTAATTGTAAACTAAATCTTAAAATGTTGAAACCAAAAAAAATTAACTTAAACTACATTCTGATACTAGAAAAATAAATATAGAGTTAGATAAATGTTGATAAAAGTTAAGTAGGTATAATAAAATATGCATCTATGATAAATCATTAATTAAAAAAGAACAAATTGGTATTATTGGGCTCCTTAAAAAAAACGTTAGGGGGGCGCGATTAAAACTGTTATGAAAACTCGAGTCGCAAATACTTAAAGGTTGAGAAACGCTGAGTTAGATGGTTTGGCATTACTAAGTTGTCCGTAGTATGTGCGTGCAAGTGTCTGTGTATGTTCACGTCACCCTGTGATGGACTGGCCTACCTATCCAAGTATTGTTCCTTCTTTGCCCAATAATTACAGGGGCCATCCTTTCAGGTGCCCTTGCAACACTGCACTGGATAGGCAAGTTATTAAGATGGATGAAAGGAGGGATGATTATTATTCAGTTTCTCTTTCAGAATTAATTATTAGGCTCATAGCACAAAATGTCCATCCATTCATAAAGCCCGTACATTAACGTTTCTGTACCATAAAACTGTCAAAAATAACACGTCACTAAATACTTATCACTCTACAATGAAAGATACAAATAAAAACAAGTCTATAGTACACATGTAAAGTAACTAGAACTCAATCATAAGGACAAATTATAAGTCATTTCTTACACAAAAGTCAGGATTGGCTTAATGTTACTTTAAATTTCGACTGTCTGTAAGTCCTATGCAGACATTTTTGGTGTTAGCAATTTAGTGACCCCAGGAAGCAGAACAATGAAGTGAACAGAAAATCTTGTTTCACCGCTCATTTTAGTCATGTTCCAATGTTCTTGAAGTAATTATATCAGAGTTGACAGGTTCTCTAGATACTGCTGTCCTCTGTGTGGATAGTAATGCCTAATTCATTCGCTCAATGTTAACTGCATTAGTGTGTAGCCTATCTATTTTGTCTATAAAAAGGGTGCACTACATGTTGTATGATTTAACTAGCAATGGCAGAGTTACCAAGAAGCCAACCATCACACACAGCACAACTGTGAAGTCTGCTTTATACACTACTATTTAATAAAACAAGGGAAATGTTGGTTGATCCAGGCCAACTCATAACAATGTTAGTCAGACACATTTGAGCATACTGTATTAGTTGTATGCTAATTCAATGAAAGTGCTTTGTGTGTACAAAAGCAAATTCTTTCTGCGATGGTGCCTTTATCACAACATATGTACTTCCAGTTACACCAATTACATTAGGAAAAATCAGCAATTGCTGTGAATTCCCTTCTGATCTCGGCTTGCTCCCTATGAACAGAAAAAAACTGGATGTATCCAATTATACCATTTCACACAGAAGACATACCATCCCAATGATATGGGTCAGGGATGACTGTGAGTTTACTGACTGGTCAGTCAGTTCACTCTGAAAAGAACCTGTCACCAAATACCTCATGGTTGTTAAAATACCTCATGGTTGTTAAAATGTATTATGCAACAGGGATTGTGTGATTTTGTTGTGATTGTCTATGTAATATAGTCTCCTCTTCAACATGCATTGCCAACAGGATGGCTCTAAGAAGTCTAAATTTGCTTATAAACTACTCATCTCATGAGCCAAAATATTATTGTGATTACTGAAAACACCTTCTACAACTCCTTGTGTAGGTTGCCATTGTCAGTTATGCCATAAAACACACAGCCCAACTTGTACAGTCTTTGTTTTACGTGATAGTAAGTACCCTCTGGCTTCTCATACCATTCACCAACCTGCAAACACCACAAGAGAGGAGTTGTAATTGTAGGCACTCCTGCACACGATCGGTGATAGAGTGGGCCATTGGTTTATTATACGTTAGGTAGCTACTGTATGTTTGGATTCATTGGATGGCACACTGTTGTACAATACTAAAGAGGTTTGCTGAATTGTGATGGCTTTCGCAGTACTGCACAACATATTGCAGAAACATTGACTGTCTCTGCTGTCTGATTTAGACCAAGATGAACACTTGGACCTTATCCCTCGGGTCATCAACACAATTGCAATTCAAAGTCGTTTGGATGTTGTACGTCGAATGTATTGATGAATACACTGAATACACTGCCATTTACTTGACAAAATTATTTTATTTTTTACAAGTTCAATTAGAATGTTTCTAGTATTTCTCAGTTTTGCATATACAGACAGCATTAAATCATGCTGTACTTTCTATTGTGTCTGCAGCACTTCATCAGTCAACATACATCACGTAGGTCCCACTGCACCACCAGTGGTATGGAAACTGCATGGTGGCACACTGCTATTGCTGTCATCACTTAGCTGCTCCCATTTTTGTTTTTTTCTTTTATTTGTGACTCCTACAGAGGGACCAGAAAAAAGAATGTGGTTCTTCATTTCAGTCAGCAATACTTCAGGTTCACATTCACTCAGATTTGCTTTTCTGCCTTTTTCCCTTTGTTTGTCTATGATTTTAATAAAGATGTCACTTAGGAACATGGCCAAATTTAGACAGTGATTAGATAATGAAAATTTTAAAAAAATGTTCTTAACCTTTACATGGCTACTGGCAGCAGGTGATGAGGAGTCACTTAAAGCCTATGCACACATACTGTACATAGTCTTAAGCTGATTTGAGGTCTGTGAAGGAACTTGGCATGGCATGTGGCATATGTATGGTGTTATAACTCTAATTTTTTGTGTGGACTCCTTTTTTGCCTTTCAGACATAAGCAAACTTTTAGTATGGAATCTAAGCAAGGTTTTATTGTGCACATGAGGTCCCAAAAGAGGATTAATGATGTCAAATATACCCCACCTTCAACTACCCCCATTCCAGCACCTGCCTTTGAATCTAAATTGCCATAGGAAGCTATCATCAGTTGAGATGTCCACACAATGGAAGACATGCTGGTAACATCAACCCGACATTTTTCTTTTTCCCACTTTTTCCCCCTTCCCTTTATAGAATGGTAATTAATTTGAGACCTCAAGTCTTTTCATAACTATTGTCAAACTGGAGAGAAAAAAAATCAGCATTATCTAAAATTGTGAGTTGCTCCACTGCTGTATACAGTAACTTCAAAATTTAAATGACCGGTTCGACTCAGCTTATCTCTTAGCTGCTACTTGTGATCCATTCTCTAAGGCAGTTGTCTACATGGGCACATTTCAAATATCCTGAACCTCCTCTATTATTTTTCATTCCTTGCACTGTCCATCTGAAATCAAACTAAATTGCTAGCCACAGACCTGGAGGTCATCTGCACTTTGGGAGAATCTTCAGAAATTACATTAAATTGAACACTAGTGTAGTCATTAGCGAGATCTCACCAATCAGTCATCTAAAATTACATAAAATGATTAGTTGATATATCAAATGAAATAATGAATGTAGATATGTAAATGTGCCATTTATTATCACACTTTTCCTGTTCAGTAGCAGCGCTGCTTCTTTGAAAAAGCACAGAATATTTATTTTTCATAAGAATATTCTTTGTAATCATTGTTATTCTTGAACTATAATTATATTATATTTTAATAATTACATGCATGATGCACTTCATACCACTGACACAAAATATAATCTACAGAATATCTGCATTAGTAATGTTATTTCGCTGCAAGCTTGTACTCAGCAGCAGCACAAGATCTTCATTTCTGTTATAGTACCCAAGCAAGCTTTCGATTAAGCCTGCAGCCACTTCTGAATTGAGAGTTAGATGAAAACAATAAGCAGTGCTGTATTAACGTGGATCCCAAAGACGTGCATCAGACATTCAGGAACATATATATGATTAGACTGAAGAGAACTGACACACAAAGGAGTACAAATAAGGGACAAAGTCCAAATAACAAAGGGAGAGTTCAAAGCATTCAAGTATAGAAAGGAAATAGTGAGTTGTAAATGAGGTTTAGGCTATGAAGTATGGCCAGTCTAAGCAGATATCTGAAATAGGGGAGGGCAGGTTAAAAATAACAAAAGGAGCATTGCAGAAATAGTAGACTCAATGAAAGAAAAACCAGCAACAAAAAAAGAAAAACAGAAGCATGGTCATGATAGAAAAATGTAACATTGAAACACACAGAACAAGATTAGATGACCCTGAATGTAAATCCTAAAATGAACATTTTTTTGAAAAAAAAAAATGTTACGCTGCTGCCTCACAGTAGGGAGACCTGAGTTCGCTTCCCGGGTACTCTGTCTGAGTGGGCTTCCTCCGGGTGCTCCGGCTTCCTCCCACAGTCCAAAGACATGCAGGTTAGGTGCATTGGCAATTCTAAAATTGGCCCTAGTGTGTGCTTGGTGTATGTGTGTGTGTTTGTGTGTGTTCCCTGTGGTGGGCTGGCGTCCTGCCCGGGGTTTGTTCCTACCCTTGCACCCTGTGTTGGCTGGGATTGGCTCCAGCAGACCCCCATGACCCTGTGTTAGGGTATAGCGGGTTGGATAATGGATGGATAGAAAATGTGAAAAAACAAAAGTACTGTATATGACATGGTATGGAAAAATGCTGTAACATATAGCTTTTGACTTTCCCTTGAAGCATTTTATAAATGGGTGATGATAATAGTGGGTTGGATAATGGATGGATGGATAGAAAAAAAAGATGTTGCCTTGGTACAGACTGAAAACTTTGCTGTAGCAACTATAAAAGATAAAAACATTCAGGACCCTAAAACATAATCTGTGACCAGTTGTGTGTGCTTCTAGAAATGTACACAGTGCAAAAGCTTAATTTTCACATATAATTTTGATTAGTTTAGAGCATATGAAAAACATGACCTCTATTAGAGAAAGCATCATCAACTGTTCTGGCAGAATGATTCTGTAGAGACAATACTGCAACATCATAGATTTGGTTTCAAAGGATTAATGGCTCACTTGAGAGGCACAGCAATATAATGTTACAAATACCATTGTACACTTCTCAATTAGAATGTCTAAAAAGCCTATTGTTGCTAATAAATTTTCCTTTCTCTTATTATTTTTTATGTTATTTTATTGCTTTTTCATTAAATCACATTAGCCAATTTTTATGTTTCAATCTCAAATTAAGGCACATTTACTTGGATGCACTGTCATTATACACAAATTACTCTATAAAACCAATGCTATTTTGAAAATTAAATTATATAAGTATATATACTGTATATACTCTGTATATATAAATATATGTGTATGTGTCAAAGTTGATCATAATTTAAGTTTCATGTTCTATTGCTGTAATGAGAAGTCAAGCAAAATGACACCTTTTATTGGCTAACTAAAAAGATTACAATTTGCAAGCTTTCGAGGCAACTCAGGCACCTTCTTCAGGCAAGATGTAATCAGGTGTCATTTTGCTTGACTTCTCACTACATCCATAATGGCTAACACAGTACAACACCTTTTGTTCTATTGCTGATATTTCTAAATCTATCAGAGTCTCTTGTGCCATGGAGCAGCACAAATAATTTTTTGATAACATTCATTTTGAGAAAGCCCTTTCTGTGTTTGTAACAGAAATAAGGATGATTGAAAGTATGTTTAAAAAATGAAAATATTTTGAAAATTCTCTAAATTATTGTATAAAAATCTAAATTTACAAGGTTGAAAAAAACAGAAGCATGGTCATGATAGAAAAATTATATCTAAATTGATTCTTATGATTATTTAATGAAATATTATTAAAAAGCTAGTGAAAAAGATAACATCCTATTCATAGATAAGTGGAAAATCAGGAAAATTAATCCCAATATCATGCACTGACATATAAGTTTAAAATGTTCCTTCGAAATGAAAATATTTTTAATTTAATAATAACATAATAATCAATTAATATTAAGTCACCTTGTTGCCTTATCTCACAATTTGGCCCTGATCTGGTTTAGAAAGCTCCATGATTAGAGTAGTGGAAGCTAGATTAAGAAGGGAGGTGATGATTAGTGAGCACCAGTATGGTTTCATGCCAAGAAAGAGCACCACAGATGCAATGTTTTCTCTGATGATATTGATGGAGAAGTTTATTTTATTTTATTTTTTTTTTTTTTTAATTTTATTGATTTTATTGAAATCACACAACATTCCATACAAATAGATCAATTTTACAAGAATAGGATTGAAAACAAATCAACCCCCACCCCTGATAAAGAGAGCATGGGCAGCAGAATAAAACTTAAACCTAGTAAATAGAAAGAAATAGAAATAAATAGATAAATTAATAAGTGAATATAGATGAATGGAGAAGAAAAAGGGAAAAAAGGAATGGGGAGAGAATCTGCTTCCTCAGTGCTTTAAAAGCTTATTCCAAAATGTTATTGATTAAATCCTGTCAGGTTTTGAAAAATTTCTGCACAGATCCTCTAAGTGAGAATTTGATTTTTTCCAGTTTCAAATTATATATAACATCAGTTACCCACTGACTTAAAATGGGAAAGTTAGGATTCTTCCAGTTGAGCAAAATAAGTCTGCATGCCAGTAGTGTAGTAAAGGCAATTACAGTTTGTTTGTCCTTCTCCACTTTAAACCCATCTGGAAGTACACCAAACACAGTTGTTAGTTGATTAGGAGGGATTGTGAAATTTTAAAAATTTTGGTCCAGAATGATGTTAACTTGGTGCAGGCCCAAAACATGTGACCTAGTGAAGCTGGAACTTGATTGCAGCGTTCGCAGGTTGGATCATGCCCTGGAAACATTTTGGACAATTTTAAGCGAGACAGATGTGCTCGATATATAATTTTGAGTTGAATAATTGTATGCTTTGTGCATATGGCGCTTGAATGAATTCTCTGCATTGCTACCTTCCATTCCTTTTCTGATATGTTGAGGGAGAGATCTTTTTCTTTGAAAGGAAGGGACTGTAAAATGGCTTTATATATTGCAGAGATGCTGTCTAAATCCTTGAAATTGATCAATATTTTTTCCAGCATAGAGGGAGGTGGGAGATGAGGAAAATTGGGCAGGTTCTGTTTAACAAAGTTTCTAATTTGAAGATAGGGAAAGAAATGTGTTGATGGAAAGTTAAATTTAGAATATAATTGTTCGTAGGATGCAAAGACGTTGTCTATGTATAAATCTCTAAGTGATTTAATACCAAATTTTTTCCAGATATTAAAAACTGCATATGTTTGCGAGGGTTGAAAAAGGTGGTTCTCGTGCAGAGGTGCCACCGATAAAAGATTCTCTATCTTAAAATGCTTCCTACATTGGTTCCATATTCTGAGTGAGTGAAGCACTATTGGGTTATTAGTATATTGGCAATAATTTGCATTTATTGGGGCGCAAAGCGAGGAATATAAAGAGGAACTGCAGGATTTTATTTCTATTGCAGACCAAGCCTGTATATGTTCATCTATTTGTGTCAATGTCCAGGTTTTTATAACTTGTATGTTTGCTGCCCAGTAATAAAATTGAAAGTTAGGTAGAGTCATGCCACCTTCTGCCTTTTGTCTTTGTAGGGTCGCTCTTTGGATACGTGGATGTTTTGAATTCCAAATAAATGTGGTTATGGTTGAATCTAATTAAAGAATGATTTATTGATGTATATTGGAATATTTTGAAATAAAAAGAGGAGCTTAGGCAGGATATTCATCTTAACAATATTAATTCTTCCAGCTAGAGTGAGATGAAGGGTTGACCATCTAGACAAGTCTTGCTTGATTTTTTTCATAAAGACATGCAAAATTTTGTTGATAGAGAGCTTTATGTCTACTTGTAATGTTTATCTGTAGGTATTTAAACTGATCTGCGATGATAAAAGGGAAGGTGTCCAATCTAATATTTGTGCTTGAGAATTCACTGGAAAGAGCACACTTTTAGTCAAATTAATTCTGAGACTAGAAATCTTTTGAAATTCTGTTAGTGTTGTTAGGACTGCAAGAACAGTATTTTGTGGGTCTGATATATACAGTACAGTACCATATCATCTGCATACAGTGAAATTTTTTGTTCTAGTTGTATTCTGATAATCCCCTTTATCTCATAAGCATTTTGACAGTGAACTGCCAGTGGCACAATGGCGATTGCAAAAAGTAGTAGAGACAAGGGGCATCCTTGTCTGGTACCACATTCTAGTTTAAAGTAGTCTGAATTAATGTTGTTAATACAAACTGAAGCTTCTGGATTGGTATACAGTAGTTTGATCCATGCACAAATGTTCAGGCCAAACTCACATTTCTCCAATGTGGTGAAAAGGTAGTTCCATTCAATCATATCAAATGCTTTTTCTGCATCCAAGAATAATAAAATCTCTGGGATGTTTGACTTTGCGGGTGAGTATATTACATTAAACAGGCGTCAGAGATTGGACGCTAAATATCGGCCTTTAATAAATCCAGTTTGATCTTGTGATATTACTGAAGGTAGTATTTTCTCCATCCTTCTAGCTAGGACTTTAGAGAGTATCTTAACATCATTTTTCAGAAGTGAAATTGGTCTGTATGATGTACATTGTAATATGTCCTTATTTTGTTTAGGAAAGACGGTGATTAATGCTTGACGAAAAGTTTGAGATAGAATTTTATTGTCTCTTGCTTCTGTGAATGTTGCTAATAGGAGGGGAGCTAGTTGAGTGGAGAACTTCTTATAAAATTCGGCAGGGTAGCCATCGGGGCCTGCTGCTTTCCCACTCTGAAGTAACTTTATAGCATCTAATAACTGATAGTGTCAACAGTTTATCCAATTTCTCTGCACTAAGAGTATCTATTTGTGGTATCTCTAATGCATCCAAAAATGCATTAGATTGTGTCTTGTCTTCTTTATACTCAGTAGACTATAAGGATTTATAGTAGTCTCTAAATGTCTGCATTATATTTTTATGGTCAATGATTATGTCTCCGTTTGTGTTGGTAATTGCTGGGATTGCATTGCGAACTTCTTGCTTGTGGATTTGTTGAACTAAAAGCTATTAGCTTTCTCTCCATGTTCATAGTAATGATATCTTGATTTAAAAATGAGTTGTTCAGTTTCTTTAGTTGTCAAGAGGTAGAGTTCTGAATGCAGAGCCTGCCTTTTCCTATGAAGACCTCACTTGGACACCTGGCATGTTCTTGATCTATTTTAGTAATTTCATTAGTTAGCTTTGATACCTGCTTGGTTTCCAATTTATTTCTGTGGGAAAGATATGAGATAATCTGTCCTCTTAAGAAGGCCTTCAGGGTTTCCCAGAGTATTCCTGCAGAGACCACTGAGGATATGTTTGTCTCTAGAAAAAAAACTGATTTGTTTTGATATAAATTCTGTAAAGTTGTCGTCTGCTAATAAAAGTGGGTTAAGACGCCATCTGCGAGATGAGTATGTGGGGCATAATGATTTTAGCTCCAAGATCAGAGGGGCATGGTCGGAAATAACAATAGCGTCATACTTGCAGGATTTAATCTTAGACAAGAAATGATTATCTGCAAAAAAATAATCAATTCTTGAGTAGCAATGATGCACTGGTGAATGGAAGGAATATGTTCTTGAGTTTGGATTTAGAAATCTCCAGGGGTCTGATAAGTTGTGGTCATTTAAACACTGTGTAATTGTCTTTGCAGTGTTAGATGTCATTGCCCCTGTGACAGAAGACCTATCTAGGTCTGGATTTAAACCACAAAAATAACATCCCCAGCCATTATAATTTTATGAGTGTTTACATTGGGAATGGATGTAAATACATTTTGGATGAAATCTCTATCATCCACATTGGGCGCATAAACATTTATCAAAATCACTTTACAATTAAATAAATTATCCATAACAATCATGTATCTCCCATCAGGATCAGATATAACATCTGATACTACAAATGAGACTGTTCTATGTATAAGAATTCCCACACCTCTAGTTTTTTTTTGTAAAGCTGGAATGGAACATTTGGCCAGTTCAGTCTTTTTGCAGCCGGAACTGATCCTTGCTTAATAAGTGGGTCTCCTGTAAAAATACTATTTTAGCATTTAGACTTGTTAGGTGAGAGAGTACTTTCTTTCATTTTAATTCGTGATTCAGGCCTTTAACATTCCAGCTCACAAAATTAACTGTCCCATCTTGGAAACATTGATTCTGAATTTTTGATGTCATTTTGTAGTCTTAACCAAACGTGATACAGCTTTGACCTTAATTTCCAGTTTTCCCAGGGGTTATTGCCATGCAGTCCATTGTTACGTTGGTAATTATAATTATAAGGATTAAAAGAATAGATTAGAGAAAGCTTGCTCTCTTTCTCCCTCTCCCTAGTTACCCCCACCTCCCCACTTTGCCTCCCCACGTGAGGCTGAACCCCACTTCACAAAGTCCCAGTCCTCTGACATACCTAGAGACAAAGCACGTCCAAAACAAAACAAGCCACCAGCAGTGGTGTATGTGAATTAAAATTGAGGTATCTATTGCCAATACAGTCTAAATACTATAAATATAACAAAAAAAAAAAACGTTAAGGTAGTAAACCCAGGGAATGGAGTTAAATAATGGTCCTGAATAAGCATAGTAAACCCTAGTGCAATAATAACAACAACAATAAACCAAAGATATGATGTTTAACAGTCTCCTTTAGAATAATAAAAAAAAAGAAAAGGGTTACTAATTTAATTTCTTCTGAACATGCAAACACATAAACGTGTGAAATTGTAATTAAAACAAAAACAGATAGTGACCAAGAAGGGAAAAGGATGTATAATTACAGTATCAGTGTCATTGCAGGTGGATCAGACAGCCGGTGATATCTTCTTTACAATGCCATGACAGGGTGCGACTCACGGTCGTATTTCAGGAAAGTGTCGGGATCAGCTTTCTTAACTGTTTAACTGCTTCCTCCCAATTGATGGAGAAGTTTAGAGAAGGCCAGAAGGAGTTGCATTGCATCTTTGTGGACCTGGTAAAAGCATATGCTAGGGTGCCTCGAGAGGAGTTGTGGTATTATATGAGGAAGTCGGGAGTGTCAGAGAAGTATGTAAGAGTGGTACAGGATATGTATGAGGGAAGTATGACAGTGATGAGGTCTGCGGTAGGAGTGACAGATGCATTCAAGGTGGAGGTGGGATTACATCAGGGCTCGGCTCTGAGCCCTTTCTTATTTGCAATGGTGATGAACAGGTTGACAGACGAGATTAGACAGGAGTCTCTGTGGAATATGATGTTTGCTGATGACATTGTGATCTGTAGCGACAGTAGAGAGCAGGTTGAGGAGACCCTGGAGAGGTGGAGATATGCTCTGGAGAAAAGAGGAATGAAGGTCAGTAGGAACAAGACAGAAAACATGTGTAAATGAGAGGGAGATCAGTGGAATGGTGAGGATGCAGGGAGTAGAGCTGGCGAAGGAGGACAAGTTTAAATACTTGGGATCAACAGTACATAGTAGCGGGGATTGTGGAAAAGAGGTGAAAAAGAGAGTGTAGGCAGAGTGGAATGGGTGGAGAAGAGTGTCAGGAGTAATTTGTGACAGACTAGTATCAGCAAGAGTGAAAGGAAAGGTCTATAGGACGGTAGTGAGACCAGCTATGTTATATGGGTTGGAGATGGTGGCACTGACCAGAAAGCAGGAGACAGAGCTGAAGGTGGCAGTTAAAGATGCTGAGATTTGCATTGGGTGTGACGAGGATGGATAGGATTAGGAACAAGTACATTAGAGGGTCGGCTCAGGTTGGATAGTGGGGATACAAAGTCAGAGAGGCGAGATTGCATTGGTTCGGACATGTGCAGAGGAGAGATGCTGAGTATATTGGGAGAAAGATGCTAAGGATAGAGCTGCCAGGGAAGAGAAAAAGAGGAAGACCTAAGAGAAGGTTTATGGATGTGGTGAGAGAGGACATGCAGGTGCTGGGTGTAACAGAGCAAGATGTAGAGGACAGGAAGATATGGGAAAAGATGATCCGCTGTGGAAACCCCTAATGGGAGCAACCAAAAGAAGAAGAAGAAGAATATTTTTATTTTTAAAACTAGCTTTGGTATCTGTCTAAGACAGGGGTTGAAATCTAAATAGTCAATGTAGACCTCAGTGTTTATTTTTGCAGTGCACTATGTAATGCATATGTCTTTGTTATGTGCCATTTGCTATGGGATTCATAAGAGCCATGTTAATGTTTGTGATGTGAAATCTATTGGAATGATGAATTTAATACATTTTAGTACTAAAAATGTTTGTAATGCACCATCTTTTGGAAAGACAGACACATAACAACAGGACAAACACACAGACAGACACACAAAAACATATTCTTTTATTAAAGCAGATATTAAAACTCATTCATTACAAATGTCCTTAACTTTATCCACTGTTTGTGGTTGTAAGAATATTAGTTCTTTGGGTTTTTTTCATTTTATAGCAGAAACTTAGGGTGCATACAACAAAATTATTGGTATGACATTACTCCTAAAAGTGACTCATTGGAATGACCCTTTTCAGTTATGTGTGAAATTACTGATTTAAGTGATTAAATATAATTAATACTTAATTCAATATGTTTAACCAAACACTGGTCAAGTAAGTTACCACAAATGCAGTGTAATAAATTGGCATTATGTAATTTGTTTGATTTTTTTTTGTTTTATATTGATCACACTGGAAACACACAGATTGTGTTAAACCAAACTACTGCAGGGTATCCAAACACGTAGTTCATATGTTCATAGCATATGCTCAAATAACTTGAAAATTTTCTGAATGTACATTAACTCTACAGAATTAATTCAACACACCTAACAGATCTTAAATTTTAAATGTTGCTATCAATGAATGAATCATACACATTGAGGGTCAAACTAGTCTTTAATGGTCATAAAAATATATTAACTGGAAAAAAAGTTGTTACTACCAGATAGAGAACCTAACTGAGTTTGAAATCATTATTTGGATGTCTGATGATCAGGGCTAAAAAAAAAGCAAACGTCAGAGAAAAGCTGACTACATCACTCATTTACATAAGAACATAAGAAAACAGATTTCACATTTCATGTCATGTTTGCAAAATAACAGTTAAGATTTGAAGGTCCCCAGTTTATTACTAAATCCATACAAATGATGCTACAATACAAATCAATTGTATACTTATTTTCCTACCACTTCTTTCCAAGCTGTCATTTCAGAACTATATGTAAATGGTGATAATGACAAAGGTGTCCTGAGATTTTTTAAACAGGAAATCCAGACATTTTGGGGTAAGGCAGTTAAGTTCACTAATCAGAACACTAGAAAATGGTAATGTGCTATGTGTTGATTAGCACGTCCAAGTAAAAATTTCACTGTAGTCTGTGCATGTGACAATAATGGCCCTATGACCCTTTTACCTTAACCTGCTACCATCAGATGGAGAGGAAAGGTATATTCTTGTAATGTAGTGTATGCAACAAGTTTGCCAAGACAAGCTAGCTGAAAGCCACTTCTTTTTTTAATTATAAAGTGCCTTTCTCAGACAGAGTCACAAAGCACTGTACACCATAGAAAACAATTAAAACACACAGTTACGAACAATAAAAAATAAAATTAAGCCAATATTTCAAACAATGAACCAAAAAAAGGAAGAGCCAAAAACGGCTTTCCGTATGCTAACAAAAAGGTGTATCAGCAGCCCGTGAACCATAAGGAAAGCTATTCCACCATGTCAGTGCAACGGACTGAAAGGCTTAATCCCCACGAGTCTTTAGCCAAGTATGTGGAACAATAAGAAGACCTGGTTAGATGACCTAAGTGTGCAGCTGGTAGTATAATATTGTAAAAAAATCTGAAATATATTTTGGTGTTTGACCATGCAGAGCCCTATAGGAGATTTCTAAAATTTTAAAGCTGATTCTAAACTCCACCAGAAGCCAATAAACAGAAGATAAAATAATAGTAATATGAGACCATTTAATGGAGAGTGGGTTAACAATCTAGCAGTAGCATTTTGAATAGACTGAAGATGCATCAGTGATGTCTTCTTTAAACATATAAGCAAAGAATTATCGGTTGTTAGTCATTAACACTAAAACATAAGTAACATGATAGTTATAATTGAATACTAACCCTCACCTATTCTGTTTCTGTTCAAATGTGGCAATTGGTGCCACGGCCCACCTGCCAAGTTGTTTGCCTGCCTATGGTAAAGTCATCCCTGATGGAGGATCACAGGAATTATGGGAAAGAGGGATCCTTTCATCGGATTGGCTGGCCCAGCACTGTCTCAGCCGTGGAATGGCCAAATGGGGGAGGCAGTTTGATGGATGAGGTCTCCAGGACTCTAAAAATATCCAAATCTTATTATGTGTTATCATCTACTGTTAAATTCTGCTCCGTACTTCTAAAATTTTTATTTTTATGCTGTATTAAGGATTTGTTCTGTTCTGTGTATTGTATTGTATTGACCCCCTCCTTTTGACACCCACTGCACACCCAACCTACCTGGAAAGGGGTCTCTCTTTGAACTGCCTTTTCCAAGGTTTCTTCCATTTTTCCCTACAAGGTTTTTTTTGGGCTATACAAAAATAAACTGTATTGTATTGTATTGTAATTACAATAATGCCATGTCTGCGTGGGCTTCCTCCGGGTGCTCCGGTTTCCTCCCACAGTCCAAAGACATGCAGGTTAGGTGCATTGGCGATCCTAAATTGTCCCTAGTGTGTGTGGGTGTGTGTGGGTGTGTGTGTGTGTGTGTGCCCAGTGGTGTGCTGGCGCCCTGTCCGGGGTTTGTTCCTGCCTTGCACCCTGTGTTGGCTGGGATTGGCTCCAGCAGACCCCCGTGACCCTGTGTTAGAATATAACGGGTTGGATAATGGATGGATGGAAAATGTGAAAAAACAAAAGTATATGACTTACGGCATGGAGAAAATGCTGTAACATATAGTTTTTGACTTTCCCTTGAAGCATTTTATAAATGGGTGATGATGATACCGTTTATGAAAATATCCAGGGGCCTCATGTATAAATGGTGCGTATGCACAGAAATGTTGCATAAGAACGTTTCCACGTTCAAATCGCGATGTATAAAACCTAAACTTGGCATAAAGCCACGCACATTTCCACGGTACCTCATACCCTGTCGTATGCAAGTTCTCCGCTCGGTTTTGCAGACTGGTGGCACCCAGCGTCAAAGCAGTGCTACTGTTCCTGTATGGTTACCCTTTCTTTCTTAGATGCACATTCCTGATGCAGCTTTATAAATACACTGAAACTAACTGCATATTGTTTATTAGTGTAATGCATCTGATTGTAATTAACCTGTAACAATATAATGGTACAGGGAATATCCATAGTATTTACAGGGAATATCCATAGTATTCCAAATACCATGGATGCTTTAGCGTTGTTACTCTCACTGCACCTTCTTTTTCTGCTTTCAGCTGCTCCCATTAGGGATTGCCATAGCGGATCATCTTTTTCCATATTACTCTCACTGCACCACTCGGAGTATTTCTATCACTTTATCAGAGTGGGGAATCACAGCAGCAGCTGATCGTAAAGAGAATTATCGGGATACAGCATCAAGCACATGCTGCCTCAGCCACAGCAAAACACTTCAGAGTCTTTCCTGTATGAACCTCGCGGTTCAGAAACAGTGTCATCCCAAGAACTTTAAACACAGTCAATCAGTCCATCCATTGCTCCTTGTAGAACTGTTTGTACTTATAAGTACAATTACCTCACGGTAAACTTGCACTTCAGTTATAATATTGCACAACCTGCGCCACTTTATAAAGCGCGTATTTACATATGATGATGATATCATTTTTAAGATGAAATGCAGCAAAATATGTTGATTATGTTATACAGATAAAACTAACTTCATTTAAATAATCTGTATTGTTAATAATTAAACATGTGAGGACACGGTGCCGCAGCGCTAGCTAGTTCACAGATTGATCCTGATTGATTGCTGTATGCTGGAAGAATAGATGGACAGAATAATTAAACACGTACTACGAAGATGTTTCAATGTTCCTTAAAATTTTGTAAGTTTGCAAGCTTACAGATGGCTTAACATCTATTACAGAGCTGATTGTATGGTGATTGGGTATTTGGAGTAAGAAAAGTAAGGACAGGAATTAGAGGTTAGTACGTTTGAAAGAGACAGTACTGCCACCGTGTTCCCATGTTTAATAACATGCTTTCATTCCTATCATCATGAAAAAGATATCACGTATACATCTCAGTATTTTAATTATCCAGACAGCTGTTATATCACGAATGTAATAGATTCTGTGTCCTGTCGGAGGAAAAGAAAGCCGGTTTAAGAACCATGTAGTGATTCACACACATAGAAGATCAAATACAAAACAAAGCATTTAACGTGCTACTTTAGTTATGATGGGATTTGAGAAACTAGTAAATTAAATGATTTTAAGATGAAGTTTATGATGTTCTGCTTTAATGACAAAATAAACTACGTGATTAAAGTGGAAATTTTGAGATTAAAGTTGACATTTCCTGTTTTTTTCCCCACTGTGTGGCTATTTTTTTTTCTCTGTACCCTAATAAGCTTTCATACAACACTCAGACATTGGGCTACGACTCGCCTTTTCACGGCAACTTGGATATGTGACAACTTCTTTTTTATTTCGGGTACTGTGTGACTTTGTGAACTTGAACTTTCGGGTTTCTCCAACACTCTGTCACTCAATCAACTTCCTTTTGTTGATTATACCACTGTTTAAACCTCCCCTTGGTATTCTCTGAAATTCTTACATTTTCCCCCGTGCTTTTTCCATTATCTTTTCACAGAAGGCTGAGCTTAAGGGCTATTTATATTGATTTGCATATTCATAGAGGCGTAATTCTGGGAGGAGTTGGGGTGGGACAGGAGGCGTGTGCACGAGCATTACTTTTCACGCTGACCGGGATTTATGTAGTGGAAGAACGTAGAAGTTGGAGTACGCACAGAGTCCTGCATCTAGATTTTTCTGTGCGTAAGCACATTTCGGCTTTTGTGCTTACGTCATGTTATAGTGCGAATTCTACGCACGGCGTTATGCATGAAGCCCCAGGAGATAAACTCCCATGCCCAGCAGCAGTCTTTTATCCCACATTATAGTGCTCAAAAACAACCTGATCTGAGGGCCAACAAGGCAGCCTGACAACACTGCTGTGTGACCTTCTATTGTGTATTCATGTGGTCCTGTACCAAAGAAATTTGTTTGTTTAGTTTCAACATAAATTAAGATAGTTAATATGACATTTAAAAGAATCACTTCAATTGTATCGCAAATGGATATATAAAGCCTGTTGACACAAATCAAATTCAATCGAGACAGCAGTGTAGAGGTGACATATCTCAAGAATCGTGTTTAAAGCTTAAAAATGTCATTTTGAGCATTGTCAGCCTAGAATAGTTGGGTAATTGTAGCATACCTCAAAAATCAATTAATGTGACACCTAAGAAATATATGGTTTTGAATAAATCCATCTTGAGATAGCCTTGAAAACCAACATACTCCAAGAATCATTTGTATTTTGAGTGAATTGGAAGATGACCCGGACACAGACAGGTGGACACGTTCAACTCACCCACAATGCATTTATTATACATTATTTACAATTATAAGTGCACCACAACCCCCAAAGTCCCCAAAAGTCCAGGCCAATAATCAAATGCCTTACTCTCTTCAGGCCGCCTCCTTGCCTCATCTAAGACCTCGTCTCCTTCTCTCCTGACTCCAGCCACTGTATGGAGGGAGGCGGCCCCTTTTATAATCACCCGGATGTGCTCCAGGTGCATTCCAACAATCTTCCTTCAGCATTTCCCAGTGTGGCTGGAGTGCCAGATGTGCACCTGGAAGCATTCCAGGTGTCCTTGGTCCTCTTCTTCCAGGCACTTCCGGGTGTGGCGGAAGTGCTGAGGTCCAGGGCTCCAAAGGCACTGGGGCGCCTCCTGGCGGTGACCACAGGCATCCTACAGGGCTGTACCCGTGGTCCCCAAAGCCACCATGGTGGTCGCCCCCTCGTGGTCTGGAGGAGGCACAAGCCCTCCTCTGGTCCTCCCGGGTGGGGAGCAGCCCCAGCCACTTGTCACAGTGCCCCATTGCCAGCGAAGACCCATCCGGCCAAGCGCCCATCCCGTGAGGGCAGGTCCCCCACAAAGCGGGTCCTACTGCACGTCCAGGGTCCGGTCCTGCAATATCAAAGACAGAAGCAGCGCTCCCCCCTCCGACTGGCAACCCGAGACTTGCCTCTTCGGCACCCCCTTCGCGGATTCCGTGCCCTTCCAGTTCAAACAACAGATGGGACCACTCATGCCTCTGCCAGCTCCACTGACTCTGGGCTTTCCCTCTTCCTCTAGAGAGGGCAGCCTTTCTCCAGACGTGAGCAGCCTGCCTCATGTCCTCCCTTATCAGAGGAACCGGCATTCTTCCTTCGATTCCTCCTCTTTCTCTGGGACACTGTGACTGTTTGGGTTTGCGCATGGCAAACGCACAGATCCTATCCCATCTGTGTCCCTACAGAGCAATGTGAGGCTGACGCCGGTTCGGGGCATAGGGCGCTAGGACCCGGGGCACTCATAAGCCCCTGTCCTGCCAGCCCTCTCGGTCTTTCTCCCCTCACCGCGCGCACAGCACTCACCGCCACATCCACTGTTGGAGATCCCCCTACTTGGTTCCGATCATTTCTATCACGGGCCTTTTCGGTGGGCTCTCCCTTATGCTTTACGGGGTCGGTTCATCTCACCGTCCCTGACGTACTTCCCCAGCCGAAGGATCCAGCGTCACACCGTTCTGTTGATGCACGCAGAGTCTGCAGTGACGCAACCGCCTTCCCCTCCAGCTTCTGCAACTCCACACGGAGGGCACGTAGCATCTGCGAAAGCGACTCTGCGGGCTTCCATCCAATCATCGGCCGGCACGCAAGACACATCTTCCAATTCCGTGCCTGTCTCGGGGAGGGACTTCCGGTCCGCGGCCATTTTGTCTCCCTTCTTCCTGGTGTGGCGGTGTGCTCGTGTTGTTTTGAGCTGCAGCGTCTCCTCCTTTGCAGCATCTCCTGCTGTCGCCACCGTGCTGGGAAAGCCCCGCAGAATGGCACGCGTCTGCCACCGACGCAGATCCGGGCAGTCCCTGCCTACAACAGAGAAGGCCGACCATCGCTGGGCAGGGCACTTACCTCCTGGGTCCCGTCTGTCCAAGGCTCCTGCCTCGGCATGGCCTTCCTAGACGCAATGCCATCCCGGACGTCCCCAGCCACGGCACGCTCATAGGAGCCCACTGCACTCCGGTAATGCCCATTGTCCTCCTTCCTTCCGCACCAGGGGGAAACGGCCCTTTTGTGGACCAGTGGTGGTCCCTTGGGTGAATCACTCCCGTGGGGTTGTGCGTGTGCCGCTCATGCGGCATGTGTGTGGGCTTACCTGCTGTACCAGACTGCCTACAAAATTATTTTTAATGATGGGTTCCCACCTTGTAACAGGCAAAGGGTCCCATCTGGGATGCCATTGTGGTAAGCAGCCCGGACACAGACAGGTAGACATGTTGGGTTCAAACCCGCACACGTTTATTTATAATACTATTTATAATGGTGAACACACACAACCCAGTGCCGCAGCACCAATCACACCAAAGTCCAGGCCCTCTATACAATGCCTTTTCTGACTGCCTCCACTCCTCTCCACCGACTTCCATCCTCTTCCACCCGACTCCAGCCATCGAATGGAGGGAGGTGGCCCCTTTTATACACACCTGAATGTGCTCCAGGTGCCTCTCGACAATCTTCCACCGGCACTCCCCAGTGTGGCGGAAGTGCCGGCTCTGCATCCGGAAGCACTCCGGGTGTCCCTGATCCTCTTCCCCCCAGCACTTCCGGGTGTGGCGGAAGTGCTGAGGTCCAGGGCTCCAAAGGCATTGGGGTGCCCCCTGGCAGTGACCACGGTCCCCTACAGGGTTGAGCTTTCAAGTTCTGCACCCGGGGTCCCCAAAGCCACCAGGGCGGTCGCCCACTCGTGGTCTGGAGGAGGCACAAGCCCTCCTCCAGTCCTCCTGGGCGTCCCGGCTGGATAGCAGCCCCAGCCACTCGCCACAATATGTTATTTCTTCACTTTGAAATTACATAATTTTAAAATGCATTATCAAGCAGCTTTATGCTCACTGAGCTTCCACCTTTAAGTTACAGAGTCCTAGCTGTGGTCTTGTGGCCTGTGCATTCATTTTCAAAACCGGCATGTTCTTAGAAAAAGAATTACTTCAGGGGAACTGCACAATGCTGACTTATAGAAACCAAGGTCACACTAAAATCTTCTTCACCACAGGCCTTAGACTTCTGAGTGGCAGAGTTTCATGTAAAAAACAAGTCAGGGGATTTTATTAATGCTTTACCAGTGCATAGGCTGCAGCCTTGAATACAATTCACAGGTAAGGCAAACTTGATCTTGATCCTTTGTTCTTTGCTTTGGGCAATCTCATTCATGATTTTCTTTAGTGTATAATGAATTTCTCATTATATTGTCTATTTTTTTGTGATTTTTTTTTCAATCCTGTGGTATAATATTTACATTGAGAGATTAATCCCCAAAATGATAATGATGATGGAAACAATAAATTAATTTATATGTTAGTATAACAAAATTTAAGAAGAATATAAAGAATATATCAGTTCAGTTAGCAGAGCACATAAATGTAGCACTTTAAAGATCAATAAAAGTCACAGCACCAAGAAAAATAATAAAAATAATGAACAATAAGGCAACCGTTCAATATCTAACATGACCTGATCAATAAAAGTAATAGTATGGTGAGCAGGATTATTCAACTCAAGTTAACTTTGTTATAAATTAAAGGTCAAACAGGCTAAGGAGAGCCATTCAGTGTCTGGCTGCAATAAGACAGAAGACATAATCACTCATGGGGCAAAAGGGGGATATGTAGTGATCCTTTAGGTTTTAATTCTCTGTACAAAAATTATAGGCACATTGATTAAAATGTCATTTTTGCATTTTGTTAAACTGTATAAGAAAAAAAGTTTTATGATAAGAAAGTGCCCTGCTATTGTAATCCTTAGAGCAGATGTGGTGGAGTCACCTGCCCTAATTGGGCATTTTCTCGGAGCTCTGGATGGAAAAAGGTGCAAAATGGTCAGTAACGGCGGCCCATCATGTCCTAGAAAGGTAGCACCTACCTCCAACAAGCCCAGAAGATGACCCTGTGACACATGTGTGACAACCCCCTACTAACCTAAAAGATACATGTGCCTTTAGTTGAAAGCCAGAATTTGAAACTTCTGGGACTCGTGGATGTGAAAGGTTTACTTCTAGTTAGATGAACCAGAGGGTTCCAGAGGACCTATCCTGTCCCCTTCCACTCAGTTTTTCATTTAAAGTTGAACTAGGAGGAGCATTAGAAGAAACAATGGACTGGTTCGAGGGATAGTGACCAGAGGGATGGGAAATAAAGGGTATGTTTAGGGCTTGGGACAATGAATTTGTCTCATATGAAGTAAACAGTCATCATAAGGACAGACTGATTATAACCCCTGCAGAGTATAATCCTGTACAGAGAGCTCAGGTGTTTATTGCCTTCTTTGCTTTCTATTTTATTTTGCACCTTGTTCAGCCCTTCCCTGTCATCGTTTATAGGGTTAATAAAGTTATTATTGTCATGTTAGATCATTAGAACAATTGTGATGAGAACAAAGTATTATTGCTGCGGTGGGTTGGCGCCCTGCCCGGGATTGGTTCCTGCCTTGCGCCCTGTGTTGGCTGGGATTGGCTCCAGCAGACCCCCGTGACCCTGCGTTCGGATTCAACGGGTTGGAATATGGATGGATGGATGGACAAAGTATTATTGTATTTAACCGTCCAACCTAATTTCTTGGATACTTTGGCTTTCTTAGTCTCATTCTTTGTTAAAGGACATATGGAAAGTGCCTACGTTTGTTCGCACCAGTATATCTCTAAATCAAAGGGTGAAAATATACACTTCATTTTACTTAACCTTTTGTATTTTTTTCCAACATAGGTTTTCATTTTTATTTAACCCTTTGTGTTTTTAGTTGATGTGAGTGTTCAGAAGGCACACTAATTCCTCCTACATCCCAAAGATGCACATGTTAATTGTAATCTCTAAACTGACCTGGTGTAACTAGTGTGCCCTATAATGCACTGGAATTCCCAGGACTGTAGGAGCACTGTACACCATGGCCAGTAGGGAAATCACAGCCAACATAGAGATTAAATGCTGTTTGAATAATTCAGACTCAAAATTAGGGTCCCAAAAAGGCTGGAAAAAACTGAAGAGTAGATCTACCTTGCATCCATTGGTCCCAAGCATAGTCTATGTCTTCTTTGACCCTGTAATGAAAAGGATATTCAGAAAATAGATGGATGTTGTTTTTATCAGCAGGCTAAAATTATGTGTACTGAATGTTATTTACTTATTTATGATGAGAAAATGGCATGATAATATACAATGATTAATGTATACAAAGGTTTAAAAATCTTTACAAACACTAATTAGTAAGATCTGGAGATTTTCAGTTCATACGTTTGCTTGGAATTTACATATCCTTAGTCATCTTAAAAAATATGAAGGATTCACAAGTTGTATTTAATGCAGTCCAATTCATTTTTCTATTAAAGCAGTTGGCCTGTTAGATCAGGAAAAACCATGAGTGGCCATCTGTTGCTAAAGGCAGTCTGATCTTTTTGTCCCAGAAGCAATTTGTAATACAGTGCATGCAGTGAAGCTACAGGATAATTTCTTTTTTAAGAATATACTAACAAATTCAAAACCTTGAAATAAAATCAAAAAAATGAATTTGAAAATAGTACTTTGCTTCAGTTCCATAGATTATGAAAGAACAATTCATCCACTTGAAGTAAATTGGAAAAGAGATGAATAAAGACTGCTGTCACTATTAAAGCTAGGCAGATTGTTTCTCCGGATGGTGCATTATCCCCAAGAATAAGTTTAAGTCCTTCATAAATGCTCTCAGCGGGTTATCTTTGGTTTCCTGCTGTGTAAGTGCTTTGTGTTTCTCCAATATCTTTACAGAAATCGTCTCTTCACAAAATGAATCATTTCTCACACACAAAAAAAAACATTTTATGTGGAAAAGTAAAAGTAAACCAAAGGCTACCAGTTCCAGGGAGTGCATCACTCTTAGAGTGAAGCACTAAAGGTAAGTTCTAGTAAGTGGGCAAAATGGTCGCAAAGTTGTTAACCCTATCATCTCTAGAGTCTTTGATATCCAGCACTGCTTGCACGGAGTTTGCATATTTTCCCCGTGGTTCCATGCCCTTCAGTATTCCACTTACATCCCAAAGATGCTAGTGGTGGGTTTATTGGCAGCTCTCAACTGGACATTTATATATATATATATATATATATATATATATATATATATATATAGATAGATAGATAGATAGATAGATAGATAGATAGATAGATAGATAGATAGATAGATAGATACTTTATTAATTCCAAGGGGAAATTCACATATATGTACATGTGCTAGCTTGCCTTACAGTGGTCAAATCGTGTTAAGGGATGCCGAATTCTATTGAAAAGCCAAAACTTCCATGACAATAATTTCAGTATAATTAATTATGTCTGCAAAGCAAAATCTACCAGAGCAGTTTTTCTGGAGATCAACAGGTTTCTAGCATTCTATGTTGCTAAGTTAAAATTTTCACCCTGTCACATACATACCTACTGTAAATTTATGAACAATAATAAGGTCCAGTAAGGACCATGTACATTTCTATGCATGCACATTTTAAGGAAAAATAAAGTGCAACACATTATATGACAAAACCTGTTGTAGACCACCAGGGGGCGCACCAGCTGCCCCGACACAGACAAACATGGGACACAAGTGCAAACACAAGCTTTTATTTTTTTCTTTTTCCTGTGAGTAAAACGTGTACAGCACAGTTTAGCACTACTTAATAGCACAATCATAGTGGTCTAAATTTATTGCAATTATAAAGCAGAGAATAATTGAACACATAAGTATTCATGTTGGTCTAGTTTTTAAAATATCAAACAAAACACCATCATTAATGTATGCTGGTTTTATCAAACCAAACTGCCATACGCTGAAGTCACACTAATACTTCAGTGATCCATTTTTTAGCCAATTTATGCTTGAGGTGGGACAAATAATGAAACAAACTAAATACAAATAAAATATTTAATGTTTATATTTCTGTTAATTACTTAATATTCTGCAGTTTACCTAAACCATATCAGTGCTTACATTATATGTGGTAGCTTATTTATTTATAAGGCTGAGTCTTGCAGAGACATGAGCCCAGCTTCCTATTAATCAGCTAATTTATGTTACTTCAGAGTTCCCAGAATCCAATTCCTTTTCCAATAAAGGTAAAATTAATTAGTCCATCCATTGGTGAGTAAGATGGATGAGGGTCTCTGGTCAATGTCCTGGAGCAACGTAAGTCCCTCTGTGCCATTCTGTAATCAATGGTGTTTGCCATATTCAATGAGCAAATAAATTACAAAAAGGCACCAATATTATTGTGAGTACAAATACCCAACCATGTAATGGTCTTCATGGCAAGAATCCAAACTCTTCAATAAGGTGTCTGCCCATGAGTTATGTTTCTTATTATTTGTTTGAATATTAAAATAAGAATTTTAACAGGCGTTCTTGATCTTGTTTGATTTTCTATTGAACACATTTTTACAAAATTTTTATAAAACAGGGATATTTTCCCCTAGTGGAAAGTAATCGATCTCTGGGTCAAACTGAACAGTGTGCTGGGACAAGCTCTACTGTATAGATGTCATTTTTTTGTGTTGGACTGCCATTGCATGACAGGAGTGTTAATGTCTTGTTTCCATTGCTGCCCTTATGGCCTCTGACTGACAACACTTATGACTTTGCTAAGTTGATGGATCACAGATATGTTGCGCTTCTGCTTCTTTTGGCTGTCTAGTTCAAATTTACTTAATGTTAACATTTATTAAACATTAAGCCTACACTGATGAGTGAGGCACATGAAATGGTTTCACCTTTGCTCTTTAAATATCACAAGAGTTTTTAATTTTGAACCAGCTTTTACAGCTTCTGTGTGCAACACAACTCAACATACTCGTAGAATGGTGCACTGGTAAGCATATTTATTTAAGTAAATATATTTTCATATTATAAGAGGCAAAGTGAGGGGTAAAATAAAAAAAAAAATTGTTTTTGGATGCTTACTTAAAACGTTACCTACTAGCCATTCCCCAGGGCTCCGCACACGTAGTAGTGAAACAGGACAAACTTTAAAAATCAATAAACAAAAATGTATTGCTAGCTAAGCGGAGGCAAGTTATGCTCCAAAACACAGAGGTAGACCGACTCCCCACTCCTGACATCACACTTCCCTCTCCCCTCGGCCCACAGCCTTGGTCTTGGATTAGCACGAATATATCGTTCCTGCAAATGAACTATGATTCTTAGCGCAATGAGAGAAGTCACAAAATCAACCAGAATTTTTAAGCAAATTATAGAAAAAAATCTAAATCCATTAAGTAGTTCTCTCGTAAAAAGTGGACAGACAGACAGACATTGGATTTTAGATATATAAAGATGAGAGGGGATCCAAAATTTCCCTGAATTGTTATAACACTTTATTATATAAGTTACAGCAATTCCATTATAGTCACCACCACAATACTCACCTTCAGATGCAATACACTTGTCTTAGTGCTTTTTCCATTACTGGAAACATTTTCTGTGCTCATCTTTTGCTATAATTTGTAGAGCCTTGTGCAATTTTTTCTTGGATTTCTTCCACGATAGCAAATCTTCTCCCTTCAGTCTCAGTTTTAGTTACGGAACAAAAAAAGGTCAGAGGGAGTGAGATCTCATGAATTCAGGGGGTGCAACAAAACAACCACATTGCTTTTGGTCAAAAACTGGTAGGTGCGGTGTCATGATGCAAAATGCGCCAACAACAACATGTATTTATATAGCACATTTTCATGCAAACAATGCAGCTCAAAGTGCTTTACATGATGAAGAAAGAGAGAAAAGAAGAATTTAATTTAATTTAAGAATTAAAATTAGAGAACACTAATTAACATAGAAAAACATGATCATCGCTGTGTTGATGTTTGATATGAGATGATTTGTTTTTTTTGGAGTGGAGAAAAAAATTGCAGAAGTCACATTCAGGATTGTAGAATTGTAGATTGTATTTCAGAAATACACACTCGATCAAATCAACACAATTAACAAGACTGTAGACACATGATACCTAGCGACATAGATGATAACTAAACCTTACTCCTGTGCTATTGACAATTCCAGGAATTTTTGGATTCTCCATTTTAAGATCATTTGTTTTACTTTTAAATCATTGTATGGTTGATCGGAAACACTGTGTTAGTCACTCATCTCTTTTTCAAGTTATTTTCTTACTTTCTGGTTAAGTACATTTTGTTTATTTAATTTCACAATGGGCAGCACCATGGCATAATGGTTGCACAGAATCTGAAATGGCGCATTGTGTATGTGGAGTTGGCACATTCTCCACATGTCCATGATGGTCTTTCCCTGAGTACTCCATTCTACTCCCACATGCCAAAAAAGTGCACTTCTGATTAATTGGAAATAAAGGTTTGTGTGTTATGGGTTTTGTACCCCTTGTGTCCAGAACTGCCATGACCCTGTACGCTGGTTTAGAAATGTAATGGAAGAAGGAATGGGTGAAATGTTTTAAGAAATGAAGTTATTGCAACTTTGATTTATTTGACACCAGTGGTTTCTGGTAAAAAAAAAAAATTTGGGCAAGGGGAGTTTTTAAGTGAACAAAGTGATGCAGCACTTATCTATTATATAGTACCTTTCACATCTATTTATTATATAGTGCTTTTCATATCTATCTATCTATCTATCTATCTATATGGTCATTCCACAAGCTCTCGTGGGCCTCATAATACTACCAATGTACATCTTAGCCTGTCCAGTACCAGATACATAGGGCAAATCCAGGCTAAAATGTATTATACCCTTTCCACCATGCTGCCCAATTTGATGCCAGCTTTCCCATTTCCACTGTACTCTTAAACGGCAGTCTGTGACATCCATAGTCCCCTTATTCTTCCCATAAAGTTTCCTATAAATGTGGAACGGAACAGGTGTACATGCCACCCAAATTTTATACTACATCCGTCTATAAATTGCCCTGCCCTTTGCCAACTTGCCCAGTTATATAACACATCCATAGCATAAGTCCAATCAAAATCTTATTCTGTCTAATATAGTGCCCATTCCTTGGCCATTTCTACTGGATTCCATAAATCCACATCAAACAATCACTAGTTCTCTGGTTTTTCTAAGTTGTTGCATCCCAGTTTATTATTTACCACACCCATACAGTCATTCCCACTCTATTTTTATTCCACACTGGCTGCCAGTCTGACTAGTTATATGTAAGTTTTCCAGGGTTACTTCACCTGGGCACAGATTCACATTGTAAGACCCACAGACCCCTACATCTTAAGACATAACTCACCCAACCCACTGCCCCCCCCAAAAAAACTGTCTTGTACTACACCCACAGGACAAGTCCAACCTTAATCTTATTCTGCCTTTACGATCAGAATACCTACAGTATATTTCCTTGAACATAAAATTTGCCCTCCTTTCCTTCAGGCTTGAAAATTTCTCAGTTACTTTCTAATTTAACTGAGTCATTTCACTAAGCCTGTCACAAAAAATAGCCTCATACTATTGTCTATATTAGTGTTCCCCAAACTGTTTTTCTGTACTGGCACACTTTTTGAATGAGCAACCAAAATCATCCCAAGGCACACTACTGGCTTACTGACCACAAACACAAGCAATTCCGAGATCAGTGTTCTCATATACAGCACTTAGTGAGCACATTGGTGGCATCTCCAAGCTGCTTTGCCCTTTTGCCCGGCCCCTCTCTGCCTAAGAGAAACTCCTATGCCCACTATCCACCAAACTGGAGACATGTCAGAAGTGCTTGAAGTGCTGTGTCTGCAACATAGCGGTCACGGAGCTGCTTTTATGCCAGTTTCTCTAGGTAGTCCTGACCTCCTCAGACATGATATACAGTATATAGTGGCGTGTGAGTCCCTGTCTTGCACCCCAAAACACAAGGCTGAGTCTCAGTACTTTAGCAAAACCAACTCTATTCAGCTTGAAACAGGAACAGCATGCTTACTTATTGTAGCGGGATCTACCACTGTCCTATACACAGACCTTGAGAATACTCCCTACTCACACATGTCTGATAATACTGTATATATTGTTGGCAGAACAACTCAATAACTAAATACTATTCAAATGAAACCTGACACTGCCATTAGCATTATAGAATGCTAGAAAACTGTTGATTAGAAAAACTGTTTTTGCAGATTTTTCTCAGCAGAGATAATGATTTTTACTGTGTGCTTACAGGGACATTAATGTCACACAATTTTGACTTTTTAATGGATTTATGCATTTTTTGCATCCATGAATATGATTTTACCACTCTAAGAGGGACATCTGTATGTGTCTGTTTGTGTTTCAGGATTTATGTCTCTGGACATGAGGCCACAAAACTAAATCATTCAATCAGAATGATGATTAACATATGCTCCCTTCTCCTATTGATTCTTCTGCTCCACTCCATTGCTTAGCAGGAGCAACCCTACTCCCAGAGTGCCATTGCTTTCACCGGTCTCGATTCGCTCAGCCTCAACCCTGACTTTCACTTTTTCCCACCATCATCTTCCTCTTGAGTTAACCTCCATTGTCCTTGTCTTTTGCCAACCTTTTGATACTGTGTGTAATGAGTGAATATATAATCAGCCAGTTTCCCCATCAAAATGGGAGCGCACCCACACCAACCAAACCTGAGCTTCTGTACTGTTTTTATTCTTACAAAACACATACCGTCATATAACACTTAATGTAATTCACCACAAGATATGATTTAATTTTACATAATAAGATATTGTCCATAGTGTCTTATTTCAAAAACCATATTTTTATGTAAGGAGACAAATCAGATGTTTTTATTGTAATTTGAACACATGCCAGATCAAGCTGAAAAATGCTCTTTATAAACCAGTACCTATAAAGCCACAGTGTATCTATTGTGCTTGTTCTATGATCAGATTTTTACAGCTGTGATACCAGGACGCAAAAGATTAAACCGTGTGCTTCAAAGTCCAAAAATAAATCAATAATTTGAAGGGCTCTCCTTCAGAGCAGTTTAATACCTACCACTAAATTGGAGCATTACACCTCCAGTTTGTTTCTTTTTAACTGGTTAAATGCTAGGAAGTAATTAATTTAATTACGGGGGTCCTCGGGTTACAATGTCTCAACATACAACGTTTCGAGTTTACAACCCTCATTCCAATAAAAACTTTGAGACGTGAGAAGAAATAAAGGTAAGGATTTTTTTTTTTTACACTCATTTTTTCTGTTCCTACAGTACAGTGTACAGTACAGTATATTTATGTCCTTTTCCTTTTTCTGTGGCTTAGTTGTGTTTTTATGTTCTAGATTATGATTTTGCAAATGTGTTAAGATAGGTAAGTGACTTAGGCTAGGGTGTGTTTCGACTTACACCAAAATTCGGGTTACATCACTGTTGTAGGAACGGAACTGTGTCGTAACCCGAGGACCCCCTGTATTTGTTTTTAATTCATCCTGCTATAGTATGTTCAATTGAAGTGTATGTAGTTTATTATATTGGTACTCTTGTATCTGAACCATAACACTTTTGAAAAAGACTTCTATGATTGTGGGACCATAGTAGATAAATATTATTCTTGTTATCCTGTAATTTTGGATTCTAAATGCATTAGAGAAGTCCTACCGTGGTGGGCAAAAGCTAAAAGACAGATGAAGTGAAAGGCAGCTCCATTCATCTATTTATCCTTCTTAAACCAATTCATGATCCATGCACACTATAACCCAAAAACAAGTCATTTAATCTGAAGGAACCATAGCATGGATATGCTAAAAAAGTGATTTTGGTGAAAATCACTCCAGTAGATTTTGTTCCATGGAGATAATATTTATACCATTGTGTAAATACTTAGTAACCAAACACAGTTTGATTAGGAAAACGCTTGTGACATACAGATCAGATACTTTATATTTTTCCATTTGGAATCCTAAAATGAAGGTTGTACTCTCCTCTTTGACAGCAGTATGTGAAATAGAGGCATTCAGCTTTCAACTCCCATGTTCCTTTCCAGCTATTTTGTTTGATACACTTGAAGAGGTTATTTCAGTAAACCCTAATTCCGCTCATATTCATGTTGAGAGTGCAGCTGAGTTCTCTGTAAATTGGCATATGGCAAGCGGCATGCATTTCTCTTGTGGCATTTTTTCCTGAAACGGAGGCCCATTTTGATTCTTGTGTGGGTTTGTTTCTGTAAGTGCAGCAAAAAAAATAAATAAATCCTTCTTTATTAGGACCTGCAATTGGAGGACTAGCTTCAGTTTTATTAACTAAACAGATGGTGCCATAAAAACAGGTCATTGCAGTGTATGGGGAACTCTATAACTTGCCACTCAGTTGGAGATGGCTTCACAATAATATACATAGTTAAAAAACTGCAACAACATTATAACCTTTGGGCCAATGAATTGTCTATAGCACATCAGCAATTCACCCACACAGAACTAAAAGAGAATGCTAACTGGTAGATCTTTTGTTACAATTAAAAGTGTTGGCCACTGGCCTGATAATGTTAGTCAGGGACAATATGCTTTTTGGATTAGATGTTGGTACTACCATAGCAAAATTCATTTTTAATGTATTAACTCTGTAGTTAGGATATAGCAGGTTGGATAATGGATGGATTAAAATGAGACAGAAAGACAGAGATAGGAGGTGTAACAGGGAACACTTGAAAGTGTCTTGGTTATGTTTATGGCTTTACCAGGGCTCTATCCCTAGTCTTAGTCTAATTTATTTTTGTTTCGTTGTTATATTTTTTTTTAATTTGTTGATGTCTTTCTTTTTGTATTTAATTCTTATTTAATATTTTAGGTATACCACTTGTGAATGAAAACACAAACAAAGATAACAAAATGACAAACACAATGTTAATGTGTAATTTGAGAAACATCTTCACAGACTCAAGTCTTCAAAAAGACTGAAGGCAAGATGGCGTTGGAGGTTAAGAGGTATGCAAGGCAGAAGAGGTGGGCTCAGCAAACCAGAACCTAGAAGTAATGTCATTTGTTTTTCCATTGCTGGTCGGGAGAAAGGAGAGGTTTTACGCAACAATGGCAACCTTCAGCTTGGTGTGAAATTACTGTTAAGCAAGCCCTGAAGTTCACTCCCAAGCGCACATGTGTGACATGGCCACCACAAGCCCAAACCTGTCAGGTTGGGTGGCCCAAACTGACAGGTCATGTACATGAGAGAGAGCATTATTATTGGCATGGAGGGAGCCTTAGCGTTGTTGAACCTTAATTGAGTTCTTTGTGTAAAGCTATCCACTTTAAAGGCTGAGAGCGCAGTAGCTTAGTTGTTGGATGGTCCATTTAATCATCAAGGCTTCCCATTACACTGTCACATACCTGGTCTCCCATTCCAATAGCATGTTCAGCACAACATCTAGATTTCTGTCTGAAACATCAATCTGGAGAAAAAAAAATGGACAGAAAAGTTAGGAATCATCAAAACAGGTGCTGAGATGAGGGTCTACTTTAGATCACGGAACGCAGCCTCCATTTTATCATCCCATGTTACCATGATAGGACTATGCTTTTTGATCAAGAGAGTGGCTGTTTCAGAGAAAGGGACAAATCACTTGATTCACAGCCGAGGCCCATGCAAAATGGAAGTGACCTTAGAACATTATGGACGAATTGCCTCTCCCTTCACCTTGTACCTTAAATATTTGGCCACTGCTATCCCAAAATAGCATTTGTTAGGGTTTATCCGGAGTCTGGCATCACAAACTGCAAGAAGGACAGCTCAAACATGCTATATGTGTTCCTCTCAGGTACCAGAACATATGATATTGTCATCCAGGTTCCTGGTACTATAATGTAGGTGCTGTGAGATCATAGCAGGTTATCTACCAGGCATTGGAAGGTGGCAGCCCAAATGAGAGGAGACAGTGTTGCCAGCGTCCACTGGAGGTACTGAACGTGGTCTTTTCCATTGCAGAGTCAATTAAAAGAATTTGCCAGTACCCTTTTGTCATATCAAGTGTAGTCAAGATGCTCATATGGTTGCGACATTGAGTGTACGTCAAATTGGGGGACTTAATTGAACTGATGAAAGTCATAGACTTGACGCCAGTCTGCAACTAGAATGAAGGCAAGATGGCAATGGTGACGGTTAAGAGGTGTGCAAGGCAGAAGAAGCAGGCTAAGGGGACCATAACCCGTCAGTGATATCATTATTCTTTCACTGGTTGTCAGGTCTGCGGGAAGAAGGAGAGGAAAGTCATTATACAACTGTGCCAACCTTCAGCTTGGGTGGAATTATTATTAAACAAACCTTGAAGTTGATTCCGAAGCACACATGTGACACGCTTATTAATTCCTTTCTTTCTTTCTTTTTTTATTGATTTTAATTAGAAACAACAGGTAACATTCCATCCAGTCAAGTCAAATGTAACAAATCAAGCAAAATCCATCCCCCAACAAACAAAAAGGAAGAGGAGCCAGCAACCAAAGCTACTCTATAAAAGGAGCAAGAAAAGAAGGGTATCCTTTTCTCCAAAATAGAAGCTTATTATAAAATGTTATTGATAGATCCTGCCATATTTTTAAAAAGTTTTAACAGATCCTCTAAATGGGCGTTTGATTTTTTCCAATTTCAAGTAGTATAGAACATCAGTTACTCACTGACTTAAGAGTGGGGGAGGAGGGGGTGAGGGGGATTCTTCCAGTTGAGCAAAATAAGTCTACATGCTAGTAGTGTAGTAAAGAAAATTCCAGTTTGTTTGTTCTTCACCACTTTAAGGCCATCTGGGAGTACACCAAATAAAGCTCCATAAACAAAGCTGTTAATAGATTAGGAGTGATTTGTGATTGTGTCTGATAGCCATGCAAAAATTTTTGTCTAAAATTTGTTAATTTGGTGCATGCCCAGAACATGTGGCTCAGTGAGGCTGGAGCTAGATTGCAACTTTCACAGGTTGAATCTTGCCCTGGAAACATTTTGAACAATTTTCAACGAAATAAATGCACTCAATAAAAGATTTTAAGTTAAATGACTGAATGCTTTGCACATATGGAGTCTGAGTGTATTCTGTGCATGACTGCCTTCCACTTCTTTTCTGAAATATTAAGTGACAGATCATGTCCCTAATGTACTCTGAGGTCTAATGTACTCTGAGGTCTAATGTGCTTTGAAAGGAAGAGACTTTAACATGTTTTTATAAATTGTAGAGATGCTATCTGAGTTTTCAAGACTGATCAATAATTCTTCTGGAATAGAACAAGGTGGCAGGTGAGGAAAATTGGACAGGTTTTGTTTAGCAAAGTTTCTAGCTTGAAAGTAGTGGAGGAATTGTGTTGGTAAGAAGTTGTATTTGAAGTGTAATTGTTCATAGGATCCAAAAACATTATCTATGTACAAGTCTCTAAGTGTTTTAATCCCAGACTTTTTTCTGACATTGAATAGTGTATATGTTTGAGTGGGTGGAAAAAGCTAGTTGTTATGTATAGGTACAACAGATAAAAGTGTTTCTGTCTTAAAATGCTCCCTACATTGATTTTATAGTCTGAGAGAATGAAGGGTAATTGGATTATTAGTGTAAAGACGGTAGTTTATATTAACTGGGGCACAGAGTGAGGAATAAAAAAAAGCACTGCAAGGTTTTATTTCTATTACAGACCAGGCTTATGGATATTTTGGATACATGGATGTTTCGAATTTCAAATAAATGAAGTTATGATTGAGTCTAATTTCTTAAAAAATGATTTATTAATGTATATGGGAATGCTTTGAAATAGGAAGAGCAGCTTGCGAAGGATGGTCATCTTGACAATGTTGATTCTCTCTGCTAATGTAAGGTGGAGGGTAGACCATCTAGTCACATCTTGTTTAATTTTTTCCATGCAGACACCAACATTTTTTGAAAAAGAGCTTTATATTTACTTGTAATATTTACCCTTAGATATTTAAACTGATCTGTTAAAATAAATGGGAATGTGTCCAGTCCAATATTACATGCTAGAGAATTCACTGGAAAAAGCACACTTTTATTCAAATTGATTTTATGTTCAGATATCTTTTGAAAATCTGCTAATGCTGTCAGGACTGCTGGCACAGAATTTTGGGGTCCGATATATACAGTACCATATCATCTGCATATAGTGATATTTGTCAAGTACTTGTCGAGTACCATGTTCTAGTTTGAAGTTATTTGAAATAATGGTTAATATGAACTGAGGCTTCTGGACTAGTATAAAGTAGTTTCATCCATGCATAATGTATTTGGAGCGAACCCAAATGTGTGCAATGAGGTGAATAGGTAGTCTGTAATAATCTTTGCAGTATTAGATTTTATCGCCATTGTATCTGAGGTTCTATCCAGGTCTGGATTTAAAACACAATTAAAGCCCTCAACCATTATAATTTTGTGGGTGTTCACATTAGGGATAGATACAAATACATTTTGGAAGAAAGCTCTATCATTTGCGTTAGGTGCATAGATATTAATCAGAATCATTTTAGTATTAGATAAATTGCCCGTGGCCATGACATATCACCCTTCAGAATCAGATATTGCATCTGACACTGTAAATGGGATAGTTCTGTGTATTAAGATTCCCACACTCCTGGTTTTCTTTGTATAGGTAGAGTAAAAAATTTGGCCAGACCAGTCTCTTTAGAACTGAAACTGGTCCTTGCTTAATAAATGAGTCTCCTGTAAAAATACTATCTTGGCATTTAGACTTGTTAAGTGCAAGAGTACTTTCTTTCTCTTTAATTCATGATTGAGACCTTTGACATTCCAGCTCACAATTTTCACTATTTGGTCATGGAAATATTTCTTCTGAACTTTTATTGAAATTTTGTAGTCTTTGGTTAAGGTAGTACATTGTACATACAATATCTTTGACATAGATTTCATATTATTGCTCAGTGATACAGCTATGGAGCGTATTGTTATGTTGGCACTAACGGTTATTGGGGTATAAGGAATAAAAAACAGAAATAGCATTGCTTTCTTTCTCTCCACCCCATAGCCCCGTCCCCCCATTGTGTTCCTGCAAGTGAGGTAAGCCAAATTTTGCAATGTCCTGGGGCCTCATGTATAAATGGTGCATATGCACAAAAATGTTGTGTACACCCGTTTCCATGCTCAAATCGTGATATATAAAATCTAAACTTGGCGTAAAGCCACACACATTTTCACACTAGCTCAAACCCTGGTGTACGCAAGTTCTCTGCTCGGTTTTGCAAACTGGCACCCAGTGTCAAACCAGTGTTTTTGTTCCAGTGTGGTTTCCCTTTTAGATAGATAGATAGATAGGGAAATTCACATACTCCAGCAGCAGGATACTGATAAAAACAATATTGATTAAAGAGCAATAACAAAAAAGTAGTGCAAGTTAAAAAATGTAAGGTGGAGAGTGCGAGGCAGGTATAACAGTCTATAATCTTGTATAGTAACGTTTAACCCCCTGGGTGGAACTGAAGAGTCACATAGTGTGGGGGAGGAACGATCTTCTCGGTCTGTCAGTGGAGCAGGACAGTGACAACAGTCTGTCGCTGAAGCTGCTCCTCTGTCTGGAGATGATATTGTTCAGTGGATGCAGTAGATTCTCCATGATTGACAGGAGCATGCTCAGCGCCCGTCTCTCTGCCACAGATGTCAAACTGTCCAGCTCCGTACCTACAATAGAGCCTGCCATCCTCACCAGTTTCTTCAGGCGTGAGGCATCCCTCTTCTTTATGCTGCCTCCCCAGCACACCACCGTGTAGAAGAGGGGCGCTCGCCACAACCGTCTGATAGAACATCTGCAGCATCTTATTGCAGATGTTGAAGGACGGTTGTAGGTGGTTTGAGTTGCACCATTTAACAAAGTCCTTGATTAGTTTCCTTTACTCCTCCTCCTGCCTACTCCTGGTGCAGCCCATGATAGTAGTGTTGTCAGCGAACTTTTGCACATGGCAGGACTCCAAGTTGTACTGGACGTCCGATGTATATAGGCTGAACAGGACCGGAGAAAGCACAGTCCCCTGTGGCGCTCCTTTGCTGCTGACCACAATGTCAGACCTGCAGTTCCCGAGACGCACATACTGAGGTCTGTCTGTAAGATAGTTCACGATCCATGCCACCAGGTATGAATCTACTCCCATCTCTGTCAGCTTGTCCGAAAGGAGCAGAGGCTGGATGGTGTTGAAGGCGCTAGAGAAGTCCAGAAACATAATTCTTACTGCACCACTGTCTCTGTCCAAGTGGGAGAGGGATCGGTGTAGCATGTAGACGATGGCATCCTCCTCTCCCACCTTCTCCCGGTATGCTAACTGCAGAGGTTTGAAGGCATGGCGGACCTGTGGCCTCAGGTGGTGAAGCAGCAGCCGCTCCATGGTCTTCATCACATGTGATGTCAGTGAGACAGGCCTGAAGTCATTCAGCTTACCAGGACATGATACCTTTGGGACTGGGGTGATGCAAGATGTTTTCCAAAGCCTCAGGACTTTCCCCTGTTCCAGGCTCAGGTTGAAGATGCACTGTAGAGGACTCCCCCAACTCCAATGCACAGGCCTTCAACGGTCGTGGCGATACTCTACCTGGACCTACTGATTTTCTGGCATGAAGTCTCCTCAGCTCTCTGCTTACCTGGGCTGCTTTTTTAGATCCACATCCCTGACGCGGCTTTATCATATATACTGAAATTAACCGCATATTGTTTATTAGTATAGGCATCTGATTGTATTTAACCTGTAACAATATAATGGTTCACGGAATGGCCAAACTATTCCAAACACCATAGCGTTGTTACTCTCACTGCACCTTCTTCTTCTTCTTTCAGCTGCTCCCATTAGGGGTTGCCACAGCGATTCATCTTCTTCCATATTACTCTCACTGCACCACTCGGAGTATTTATGTCACTGTATCTGAGTGTGGAATCACAGCTCTACAGCAGTTGATCAGATAGAGAATTATCAGTATACAGCATCTAGCATATGCTGCCTCAGCCATGCTGCCTATTTCAACTGCTCCCATCCGGCAAATGCTTCAGAGCCTTTCCTGTACTGACCTCGCGGTTCAGAAACAGTCATCCCAAGAACTATAAACACAATCAATCAGTCCATCAAGTGCTCCTTGTAGAACTGTTTGTACTTATAAGTACAATTACCTCATTGTCAACTTGCGATACAGTTATAATATTGCACAACCTGATCCACTTTAGCACGTACTTACATATGATGACAATATCATTTTTAAGATGAAATGCAGCAAAATATGTTTATTACATTATACAGTGATCCCTCGCTATATCGCGCTTCGACTTTCGTGGCTTCAGTCCATCGCAGATTTTAAATGTAAGCATATCTAAATATATATCACAGATTTTTCGCTGGTTCGCAGATTTCAGCGGACAATGGGTCTTTTAATTTGTGGTACATGCTTCCTCAGTTGGTTTGCCCAGTTGATTTCATACAAGGGACGCTATTGGAGGATGGCTGAGAAGCTACCCAATCAGAGCACGTATTACGTATTAAATAAAACTCCTCAATGATATACGATATGCTTCCCGCATGGTGCTTCGCATACTTGAAAGCCCGAACAGCATGTATTGATTTTTGATTGTTTGCTTTTCTCTGTCTCTCTCACTCTCTCTGACATTCTCTGCTCCTGACGGAGGGGGTGTGAGCAGAGGGGCTGTTCGCACACTGGCCTAGAGGCTACGGACACTCCTCTAAAAAAATGCTGAAAGACTACCTTCACATTGCTCCCTTCCTTGCAGCTGCTTTGTCCAGCGGTGCTTCGCATACTTAAAAGCCCGAACAGCCCTATTTATTTTTGATTATTTGCTTTTCTCTCTCTCTCTCTCTCTCTCTCTCTCTGACATTCTCTGCTCCTGACGCGAATTCCTTTGAAGAGGAAGATATGTTTGCATTCTTTTAATTGTGAGAGGGAACTGTCATCTTTGTCTTGTCATGGAGCACAGTTTAAACTTTTGACTAAAGGGTGTTATTTCATGTCTAGAGGGCTCTAATAATGTTAAAAAACATATTTAGAAGGTCGTAAACAGGTTTTCTATGCTCTAACTGCGAAAATATTTTATTTATAAATAAAGAATCCGTACTTCGCAGAAATTCATTTATTGCGGTAGAGTCTGGAACGGATTAACCGTGATAAACGAGGGTATACTGTACAGATAAAATGTTAACATTATTTAAATAATCTATGTTATTAATTAAACATGTGAGGACACAGTGTCGTAGCCCTAGCAAGGAGCTGGCAGCCCGTTCAGGGATTGTTCCTGCCTCATTCTGTATTCTTGCTGGGGCTGGCACAACACTGGAAGGAAAGATAGATAGAATAATTAAACATGTACTACGAAAATATTTCAAGGTTCCTTAAAAGTTTTGAAGAATCTGCGTTCTAAGCATACAGATGGCTTAACGTCGGTTACTGAGCTGATTGTGTGGCGATTGGGTAGTTGGAGAAAGAAAAGGATGGACAGGAATTGGGGGTTAGTAAGTTTGAAAGAGACAGTACTGCTGCAATACATTATTTCATTGAAGATCAAGCACGGCGCAGCAAGCATTTCGCATGAGGCAGGAACAATCTCTGGACGGGGCGCCAGTTTGTCACTCTAACTGTGCCACCATGTTCCCATGTTTAAAACATGCTTTAATTCCTATCATCACGAAAATGATAACAAGTATACATCTCAGTATTTTAATTATTCAGAGAACTGTAATATCACAAATGTAACGGATTCTCTGTCCTGTCGGAGGAAGAGAAAGCCCATTTAAAAAGCATGTAGTGATTCACACACATAGACCACATAGAAGAACACGTACAAAACAAAACATTTAACGTGCTACATTAGTTACGATGGTATTTGAGAAACTAATAAATTAAACGATTTTAAGATGTAATTTATGATGTTCTACTTTAATGACAAAATAAACTACGTGATTAAAGTGGAAATTTCGAGATTAAAGTTGACATTTCGAACTTTTTTCCTTTCTCTGTACCCTAATAAGCTTTCATATGACACTTAGACGGTGGGCTACAATTTGGCTTTTCACAGCGACTTTGATATCTGACAACTTCTTTTTTATTTCGGGTACTGTGCAACTTTGTGAACTTGAGCTTTTGAGTTTCTCTGACACTCTATGTCACTCGATCAACTTCCTTTTGTTGTTTATACCACTGTTTAAACCAAAAAGTAGTATATTTTTCCTTGCCTACACTTGGTATTAACTGAAATTCTTCTATTTTCCCCCATTGCTTTTGCCATTGCTTATTCACACAATGCTGAGCTTAAGGGCTATTTATATTGATTTGCAATTCAAAGAGGCGTAAATCTGGGAGGAGTTGGGGAGTGGCAGTAGGCGTGTGCACATGCGTTACTTTTCACGATGACCGGGATTTATGTAGAGGAAGAACATGGAAGTTGGCAAACACACAGATTTATGCATCTGGATTTTTTTTTTGTGCGTACCAACATTTCCACTTTTGTCCATATGCCATGTTTTAGTGTGAATTCTCTGCATGGCGTTATGCATGAGGCCCCTGGTCCTCTGACAAGCTAAGAGAAGGATCATGTCTAGAGCAAAATAAACCCCACCAGCAGCAGTGTGAAGAAAGTTAAAACTGAGCTATCTTGTGAAGATACAGTCCAAATAAAATAGACTAATGATATAATCTTAAGCAGTCCAAATATAATAGACCAAGGGTCTATAAAGAAAAAAAACTAAAAAACACTGTAAAAGACATTACCTTGTTACTTTGTGGTAGCCAAAGTGTGCATATAATTAATGAAAGAAATGTTAATATTAATAACTGAAATTTAAACAATAGCTGTTTACTTTTTGGTAACCAATTAGCCAAGATGTAGCCATAAGTGGCCTAACTGTGCATATAATTCATGAAAGAAATATCAATATAATAATTGCAGCTTAATTCATTTTAAAAAAGTGGGAAAAGAGATGGCCAAAAAAGAAGTAAAACATAAAATAAAGTAAAAAAAATATATATTTATATAGTGTGGTAGCCGGCCCGGACACAGACATACGGACACGTTGACGTCATCCAACACACATTTATTTACAATCATGTTTACATAAGTGCACCTCAAAACCCTCTCAAAGTCCCCAAAGTCCAGGCCAATCTCGAATGCCTTTTTCTTCAGGCCTCCTCCTTGCCTCTCCTCCTGAGCTCCATCCTACTCCACTCCCGACTCTCGCTGCTGAATGGAGGGAGGCAGCCCCTTTAGTCATCACCCGGATGTGCTCCAGGTGCTCCCCAGCAATCTTCCACAGGCACTCTGAGTGTCCCTGCTTCTCTTCCCCCCAGCACTTCCGGGTGTGGAGGAAGTGCTGAGGTCCAGGGCTCCCAAGGCATCGGGGCGTCACCTGGCGGTGACCACAGGCCCTTACAAGGTTGAGCTTCAAAGCCCTGTACCCATGGTCCCCATAGCAACCAGGGTGGTCGCCCCCACTTGGTCTGAGGTGGGCGTAAGCCCTCTTCCAGTCTTCCGGGGTGTCCCGGCCAGGTCGCCCCCCCAGCCACCTGCGACAATAGATACTGCAAATTTTGATTTACAAACAGTCTAAAATGCAAGTTTTAAGTAGAATCTTCTTTGCCTTGCCAGAACACGGTGTGACTCATGATCGTGCATTTCCAAAGAAAGTCAGGATCAGACTTTTCAAATCTTTGTCTACTTTGTCCGGAGAACTAAAAATGTAAAACTGATGTTCAATAACGACTTTCAGTTTGGCAAAGTAGTTCTTTTTCTTATCTGTTTTTAATTGTTTTCCTTTTTTTGTAACTTCATGTGCTATAAATAATAAGCATTGTTCTTAATTTTTTGTTAATTAAGCTTTTTCTTGTCTGTTAAACATTTTATTATTTTTCTGTTGCCTTTTATTTGTGTCAGTTTAGTGTGTTTTCCTATTAGTATTTGCAGAATTTAACCACTTATATACATATGTGTTTATTTCATTTGTGCTTTTTAAATGAAGTTTTTATTTTTAATAATAGTTCTTTGGTTTTGTCGTAAATGTAAGGGTGTTATTTTATTTTAATGCCATATTGGCTGCAAATAATGCCAATGTATTGTAATGCCATCTTGGCTGCTGTTATGTATCAGTTTATGTGTATTTTATATTTTATTATTGGTGTTATTAATTTAGAGATAATTTTCATATTTTTATGTTTTTCTGTCAGTTTCACTTTTATCACTTATTTATTTCCAGTCAGAAGTGAGATAAAAAATCAATTATTGAAGTTGTATGGAGTTTTTTTTATAACTATTGTTCATATCATTAAAGAAACTACTGCCCGCTAAAGAATTAGTAGATGTATTTTTGAAAAATGTAGTCTACCTTCATGTATTTCCCTTTATAATATTGGACAGAGGTACACAATTTGTCTCTTGGTTTTGGTGATTGTTCTTTGAGAAATTCTGGTTGGTTGATGAATCTATTGTCTGGATATCACACAGAATGTAAAGGCCAAACTGAGAGAGTGAATTAACGTTTAGAGACATTTTTTTGATACATAGTGAAATATAATTATAACTCGTGGATTGATTGCTTAGCTATGAGTTTTCACAAAACTGAATGACTCAGTTTGGCTTTCCGAGCACATTTTAAAATACATTCTACATTTCATGTGTCTTGAATAAAGACAGTACATTCTAGTTCATATTACAAACTTCAGCATCCCCTCCTCCTACTCAGGTGGATGTTTCTGACATCTTTGAGGTTCAACCTAGCTTACGCCTGTGCTGTTGCATTTCCTGAGTTGAATATATTGTGCAATCAGCAGCAGATGCAGCGTTGATGACATCTGAACTAGTGACAGGTTTAACGGTTGCTGTGGCATCCCAAAATACATTCTGTGCCTATTTCCTTCCAATATAATTACTTTTTTTCTTCTGGCATTTGACTTAATGCTGTTATTCCTTGGTTTCTGATTCCTGTCTTTGTGTTCTATATTTTAACAATTTGATTGGCTCAACCTCCCAGTTTTGAACTCTGCCTGTTCCTGACTATGCGTTTCTCTCAGCCACTTTGCTTCTTTGTGCCTTTACCGAAAGGATAATCACTATGCACCACACGTTCTAGAGTTCTAATAAAAAAGCTGGATGGGCTGACCGCATCTGAAAGTGTGACCAGCAAATTAAAAAAAAAAAAAAAAGAAATCAACACCCTTTGGCCTCTTGGCCACACTACCGTGCACACCTAAAAAAACAAAACTAAACTTAAAATGGTCACAGACATTACCATAGATCCCTAACATGCACCACCAAAGGGTATTTTGATAATGACTGTGAATGACTTCACTGTGATTTTTGAATAATGTTCTGGTTTTGATAAAAGAATTTAATTTTGTAATTAATTTTAGTTATTCTGCCTGATTTCTATTTTTTTTTTTTTTTTGACAACTCCTGTTTCTGCTCTTATTCAGTTTACTCATAGTGTGTGTCCAGTGCTACTTCCTTCGCTATTGGTATGCCATTGCAACCCCAGGCTGGCTTTTTGTAAAGTACAAAGTGGCTCTGGAACATCCCATGGACTAGTCAGCATACGCTAACAGCACAGCTGGCCAGCGCATGCATGAAATTAACTTGATGTTCACACCTATCCTTGTTAATTTGCCATGTTACATTCTAAGAATTTTGGATGTATTCCAAAATTTTGCAATTTACTTTTACTTTTATTTAAGCTAATGCATACTGATAATTTAGACGGTGCAGCTTCTATGCTGGATTGCTCCCACATGACGTGGTAGATAGGCTGACTGATGCTTTTAAACTGGCCAAGATTGAGTGAGTCTGAGTGTAAGCGTGTCCTGTGATGTTGATGTGCCCCATCCAGGGGGGCTTTCTGCCTAGACTCAACGTTACCCAGTACATTTGTTTGGACACCTTCCTTTAAATAAAAACTAAGATCTTCACAGCAGTGATTCTAATGGGCATCATTTATTCAACAACTTTGATGAAGCCTTGGCATATGAACACCCTGAGTTCACTATGACAAATTCTGATCTTATATACAGAGAGCTATGTTATTCAGACTAGGCTGATTTCATAACACATTTGAATAATAACCATCACACCATGTACTGTACCTTAGATGGACAGGAACTACTTTATATGGTTAGAAAAAGCACTGGAATAGTAAAAATGCTTAAGAAAAACAGCTGAACAAATAATACCACTGTGACCTGAGAAAGGTCACGATGGCTGAATTTATACAGGTATTAGATAAAATCACCACGTGAGTTAGGGCTTGTTTATACTTCACGCCAAGAATGCGTACGCGCATGCATCGTGGCTGCCATGCATTCCCAGCATTCATTTGATGCTTCCTCTGAGCACGTCCTCAGAAATTAGGTGTGCACAAGTTGCAGTACCAGCAAAAAGTCGGGGGGTGTGCTTCGATATGGTGAAGCAAAACGCCAACATACAAATGCATTTGTGGTGCTTTTATATTCAAGCATCGCATATTCCCAAACGTAATGACATGATACATTTTAAAGGTCTCACATACCATCTTCTGTGCCATCTTTTTTTTTTTTTTTTTTTTTGCACCTTCACAACATCATCAGAATGTATGGCAGCGTAGTTGAGCCACAGAGAAAAAAATTAAGGGCATGGCGTAAAGGTCTATTTCATGATTAAAGTGAAAAGTTTGGCTTTAATCTCAAAATGTACACTTTAACATCTAGGTTACTTTATCATTAAAGTAGGCCGTCATAAACGTCATCTTAAAACCGACCCAGTTGTTAATCGCTACATGCTTCTGGGGCTTCCTCCTGAACTGACAGCAGCAATCACCACACACAGAACATATTACATTTATGATATTCCAGCTCTCTGCACATTTAGAATACTTAGATTTATGCTTGATATCATTTTCCTGAAGAAATGCATTAAAGTATGAATGTTACATTTTACAAATAAGTCATTAATTTAATTTAAATAATGAATACTGTAAATAATTCCACATTTTGTGATAGCACGGTGGCAGCGCGGTAGCGCTGCTGCCTCGCAGGGAGTCGCATCCTTTGTGTTCCCCGCGTGGAGTTTGAATGTGTTCCTGGTGGGTTTCCACATTGTGCTTCAGTTTCCTTCCAAAGATATAAAGTTTTGGGTATTTGATGACACTAAAATGACGCTAGTGTATGTGTGTGCTTGTGTTCACCTTGCAATGAGCTGATGCCCCGTCCAGGGATTTTGTTTCTTTCTTGTGCCTAATGCTTTCTGGAATGGTCACATCCCCAGCTTGATGGATGTAATCATTAAACATCCTTTTCAGAGATATTGTGGCAAGGTGTCCTCAGAATTTAATGGATGTTTCAGACAATTCACAACACAGTGAAGCCGAACATTTTCTCAACGTGATGATATCTCGCATTGCCACCTTGTGGAATCTTCCAGATTTAGATAAGTACGTGCGCAAGTATAAACAGTAAAACGTTTGTGTAGCAGTAACGTCCACTGGAGCTTGTGTCGTGTTGCGTGAAGTATAAACCCGACCTAAGGCATCATTCTGCAAGGTATGTCAGCCAGTGAGACAGTTGTTAAAAACAATCCAGGTCCAAGGCAGCTGCATCTTTATGTTTTATAATTTGAAATGCACTTCTATTTTATAAATGAGGTAGACATACTGAATGATACTTTGTATCAAAACAATTTGCACATTCTCTGTGCTGACAATGCATATGATATACTCAGTTGTTATGCAATTTTTAGCCTTCCACTCTAAACAAGATCCAGTACTTGCATAATTGTTAAGAGATGTTTTTGATTTTTTTGTATTCTTCACATCATCTGTTGTCAGTTCCAGTTTGTACTAATTGTATGGATTAACCTTTACACCTCATGTTTGGTTTATCAGTGGCACGTGCAGTCTCTCTTATTCTGATTTTATATAATGAACATTTTATTGAGACATGTTTTTCAGAATGAAGATTTACTTGAATTACTTTCAAATCAGACTACTTGTAAGGCATAGAGATGCATGAATTTGTACTGTATAATACTCTAACAAGTGGCCTGAAAACAAAGCTACTGTTCACGAAGTTGGATTTCCTTATGGTAGTTTTATTATGGGAAGCACAATAATCAGAATAGCCTTTCTGTATTTTAAATGTCTTGCTATTGTTGAATGCTTTCAAATGATTGTATTTCACCTGAAAAGTAAAGAAATGCCAGGGTATCCACCTCATTTGAACCATCTTATCATAGACAGTACTGGGAGATGGCTTCTACATAAATAAGCTATATATGAGGTTTTACTTTTATTTGTAACAATATTACTAAACTGACAGCACTCTCAAAATGAACAGTTTACTGATGTATTTAGATCGTCAATTCTGATGGAAAATTTAGAACAAAAGCCTCAGGGAAGTCAATGCTAACCTCACTGATCTCTAGGGCAATAAAAGCCTTCTGCCATTGGCATGAAGAGATAAAATATTTCCCATGGGTCTCCACAGATGCTAAACTGTAAATTTACCCTCACTCACAAAGATGGACCTCAGAAGTAATCCTAGCTCTGCCTCAAAAGCAGACTTTATTCATCTGATACTATGTGGTGTTCATTGATTTAATATTCTGCAAACAAGAATCCCCCTGTGGTAATCCAATGGAAATAGCAATCATCAATTTGAAAATTACAGAAACAAAGCAAATGAAAAAATACTGGTTAGTTCTGGGCAATCATCATTATTCCTTATTAAATCTAACTAATACCTTCACTGATATGTGTCAGATGGAACTAGGAAAAAAATTCTTCTTTTGATTTTTAATCCAACCATTTACTGAACCTGCTTAATCCAATTGTAGGGTCACGGGTAGTCAGAGCCTGTCCTAGCAACAGTAAGCATCAAACAAAAACCCACCCTGAGAGGGCATGCTTACTATTATTTACAGAAGAGGTGTTTAGAATATCCAAATAAGCTAACACATAATGTATGGAAAATGAAGTACCTGGAGAAAACCCACATAGACAAAACAGGTAATGCAAACTCCACACAGACAACAATTAAACTGAGATTCACGCTCAGACTCTTGGAGCTGTGAGGCAGCAGTGCTAACTTCTGCACCAACTAGCCTCCATTTTGTTTTAAACAATACAATAAATTCAATGCAACAGATACACAATGCTACAGTCTGGCTGTTTAAATACACCGCATGCTTCACTACAGGCTCATTCTGAACAAGTCCTCCTGCAGATGTCAATCTAAAGAATATAATGGTATAAACAAGCTAAAACAAGTAAAGGATTCAGCCAGGGCAGTGTTTTTCTGTTTTTTTTTTCTTTGTGTTACTAGTTTAATTCAGAGAAAAAAAATCTTTTTATTTTCATTACTTCCCATTTGTTATACTGTTGACACAAATGACCCTCTGTATCAAATAAATGTAACAGAGGACAAAACAACGAATTTGTCTCCATTGCTATAGCACTTTCATCAGCATGTTTGAAGCCTTGTTTCCACAGGGGTTCTGCTCTTTTGGAATCCCAAGTGTGCCAGAGGGCTTGAACGGCTTTAGTGTTCTCCAGAGATTTTGTTTGTGTTGCCACAATATTGGAACTCCTGCTGTGTGCTATTCTAAACTGCACAAAAATGGAGTTGAGCCTCCCCTATTAAAGCTTAGATTTCAGCATTGGTCAGATTTATTTTTTCAATTCCTACTGGTTGTGCTTGTGATTAATCATAGGGTGCATGAAAATTTAATATAAATCCTTGTACTATTAGCAAGGTTGTTCATAGACCAATGAAGCAGTTAAATGAACAATCATTTATCATATGTAGAAGTTTAGAAATTGAAGCAGGCAAATTAAAACATTGCTTAAAATTAGGAGTTCTTATTTCTACTGGTGATGGGAAGACACCAAGGAAATTTTTTAATGTTCACAATTGTTACTATAATCCATTGAACATTTACAATTTTTTAATGTCTCATAAGCTAGTCTCCCCTACTTCCTAACTATGCAGTTCAGTTATTTATTCAGCTCTGGCCATCTATATTTTATGTGCTCAACAGCAGCTGAGAACTGACAGACAGACGCAGCTCTGAGGGCACCGGGCGCATCCTGTTCACTGGTGCATGGAGATAAAGCAGGATTTAAATAGGTCACCTCCTCAGCAAAGCAACCCCAAGATTTAAGAGTTAATTGCTTCTGAAGAGCCATGTATGTCCAGAGGAAAGGCCTATCTGTAGTAATGAATTGAATTAATTCTGCCGGGCATGTATAATATATAAAAGGGTTAGAGTCTGACAGTTATGTATTAAAGTATCTTTACTGGCAAGGATAAGCTGAAATGTATAAATGCAATTCTGTAGTGCTACTGTCATTGTGATTGAACTTTATCCTTATTTTAATTGTAGTCCTATGTATAGTATACTATCAAAAATACTTGGATTTAACATTTGTGTTAGCCGAAGATATATATATATATAATATATGCAATATATACACTATTAACAAACTATACACTAGCTTTGCTTGTATATACAGTATAATCAACGTAGACCTCAGCAATAACATTTGCAGTGCACCATCTGCATATTTGTCAACCCCCCCAACTTTGTTCACACCAGTGTGAAATAAGCAACAGTCAAAGCTGGGCTCAGCCAGACACGACAGGACGTCAGCATTGATGTGCGCAGAACCAGGACGATGATGGACATCAAAATCAAACAGCTGCAAGCTAATAAGCCACCTAGTGAGCGAAGAGCTTGTATCTTTCTGCCTGTAGATCCACTGGAGAGGAGCGTGGTCAATCAGTAAGGTAAACTGCCTACCCCACAAGTAATAGCGGAGCACCTTCACTGGCTACTTAATTGCCAGACATTGTATCTCAATGGTTGAGTAATGACGTTCCCTGGGAAGCAATTTCCTGTCCAGAAACATGACGAGATGTTCTTCTCTATTGAAACTCTGAGATAGGACAGCACACAAACCAAATGCACTCACATCCATCTGCAGAATGAACTCCTGCGAAAAATTTGAATTCCTCAGAACCAGGTATGATGGTGAAGCGATTTTCAAGTCAGAGAAAGACCATTTGTAATAATCGATCCAGACAATGCGGCAGTTCATTCTGCCTTTCATCAGGTCGGTTAGAGTGGCAGCTCTACGTGCAAAATTCAGGATGAACCTCTAATAATAACCAGCGAGTCCTTGGAAAGGCCAAACCTGCTTTTGCATTTCCGGATGTGGATACGCAAGCATCTCACCTAGCCTGCCCAGCTGAGGTCTAATCAAACTGTTCTCCATAGAATACCCCAAATAATGTGTTTCTGACATACCCAATCTACACTTCTTAGATGTAGGGTTAGCTGTTAACCCAGCCTGCCTCAAGCTATCAAGCATTGCCTGAAGGCAGTTGAGATGAGACTGCCAGTCAATAGTGTTAATGACCACATCATTTAGACATGCTACAAAAGCAATATTTGGTCCATTATACCCTGAAAAGTTAAAGGTGGGCCATGATTTCCAAATGGGAGTCTGGTGAATTTGGAAAACCCATCTGGGGTACCCCATTGTGACATCCTGTATGGAAATGTACAAATCTATTCAAACCCGAACGGAGCCATCCGGTTTTTGCACCTGAACAACTGGACTTCACCATTCGCTTTTACTCTCATGAATCACACCCAATTCAAGCATTTTCTGCACCTCAATCCTCATTGATTTTGGTATATGATATGGGCACATCTGTAACTTAACACCAGGCTCAGTCACAATCTTGTGTTTAGCAAGTTCAGTCATGCAGCCAGGCAATGACAAAGAGACAACAGAATACCTGCAGCAAAGCAACCTGATCGACAAATTGCACCCTGTGAGTTTCGGTCTAAACCCCTGTTCGTTTCCAACATATCCCACACCCCTCGTGGTCGCCTGCCAAATTATAGTTCAAATGGGCTTATGCCAATAGATGCCTGAGGAGATTCATGAACAGCGAACACATGAAATTTTAACCGTTTCCCAGGATGTCGGGTCATCATGAGCCACAACCCGAATCATCTACTCTAAAATCTTGTTAAATCATTCAGTTAGGCCATTCATCTGAGGATGATAAACAGTGGTGCTCAATTGCTTAATTGCAAGGCTCTCACATAGCTGTTTCATTACCCAAGAGGTAAATGGTGTACCCCAGTCAGTTAAGATCTCATGTGGAATGCCAATCCGAGAGAAAACCTCCGACAAAACCTCCCAGCTCTGACTCGCAAGGATGTGGCAGGGCGGTTCCTTTTATTTAAGAGTTGGGAGTACTTCTGGTGCCAGGGCATAGCCCAATGGAAGTACTTCCAGGTCAGACAGAAGTCTCTAGAAGGCAGAGATGCATCCTTCCTGCAGTTCCCCCTGGTAGTAGGCATATTGTACCACCTGACTGTAGCAGGGGACTACATTTTCCATCATGCCTGTGGGTTGAAAAGTAGGGGCAATGAGATAAGAATGCTGCCCTCCAGTGAATCAGGGAATTATAGGCTTCGGAAAGGCTAACTCCTCTGATTCCTGAAAACTTCTGATATCCCTTTCCAGCAAAGGATCAGTACTTGACCCACTCAGGAGATGATCCCTGATACAGTATATCATTGCATTTGTTTCATCAATGCACCACCATTCTGTAATTTGGTTACAAGAATGGAGCTATATGGTTTACAGCAACATCCCCCGTTGTTAGTAACATGTGACCAATTTTGTAATGAAACTTCACCAGTAAAAGAGGGCAGTGCACTTAATAGATTTTCCCAAGTCTTTGGAATGTAAACTAAAAATAACGAAAGAACTTGCACTAGCAAGGGATGTACTATTGAGTCAGCTTTAGGGTTTTAATTACTGGTTTGCTTTAACACTAAGTTTTAGCTTAGTTTTGTTTTGCTTTGTGTATGTTGTTTTTATATTCTCAAATCTCTGTCTTCTTTTAAACTATTTGCCCTTTGAAAGCCCAACATTTTCCCATTCTAAAGTTTATAACTGATAATGTGGTAATACAATCATCTATCTGTTTTCTAAACCTGTTTATCCAGAACTGGCTCCCAGGGAAGCTAGAGCCTATCCCAGCAAACATCAGGCACAGAGCAGGAGTAATCCCTGGACAAGACATCAGTCCATTGCAGGGTGAGTAGACACAGACACATACATGAGGTACCAATCTGCAGCAACACTACCACTGCTTCACTCCACATGGTAATATTGACACTCCTAAATAACCTCATCATGATAGCTCAGCAGCTGATCATTAAGTTTATTGTCTTGCAGAAAGGAACTGGTGTTTCAGTATCTTGACCAGTTCAAACCATTCAAAGCTTTCAGTTTCCCCCTTTCTGAGTAGTACGCAAGGAGTCGAAATCATTGGCAAGGATTCTTAAATTAATATTGGTCTTTCATCAGCAACAAAATATCTATATTACCAATTAACCTTAAATATCATATTGACAGGGAAACTATTAGAATGGACCACTGCTTTATATGGCACTAACTTTTTTCTTTTAGCCTTGTGGAATTCTTGTGAGTTCAAATCAATATTTGAAATTCCTAAATGCAAGTGTCTAGACACAAACCAACAATTAAATATTAAGTAGGAGAGTAAGTCTGTTGGGGAACACTATAGACTTACTCCATTGGCTCCTTTAAAATCCTGTAGATGCCAGCTGGGATGAGTCCAATATAACTGTGGCATTTGACAGGAAACACTGATCTTAATCTCACAGGAATTAAATGACATAACAGCCTGTTATGATATTAATGACATTCTCAATGAGGCAATCAGTATGGCTTTTAAAATGGGTCCTACACCAATGGAGATGGGTAATTACAGTCAAATAACTGCACTTACATGTCATAAGAATGATCTGCAGGCTGTTCTTGAATCAGATAATTTTATTAGTTTAGGGATTCTACAACAAATAAAAGTCAATAAAATCCAAATTACATTAAAGCTGAAAAATCAAAGTATTAATTGGTGAGTTATAAGAAATGGGTACCTTGGGTATATATTAGCACCTCTGTCTTTGGCAGTGGTGGGAGAAGTACTCAAACAATTATTTAATCTTAAGTAAATGTTCCAATAAACAAACAAAAATGAACTCTAGTAAAAACTGAAGTACTCCACTGACCTTTCTACATAGGTAATTGTAAGAAAGTACTTGCTTGAAAATTTACTTAAAATATTAAAGTAAAAGTACAGTACAGTTATACCTGCATTTTTATCACTCTTTAATTTAATATTGTTCTATATGTATGCTGCTGCTGCAGTATATGAATTTCCCCTTGGGATTACTAAAGTATCTATCTATCTATCTATCTTGTTGAATGAATTCCCTGATTCAACAGTATAATATGACTTTAGGAGTGTCTACTGAATGTTGTAATAAGGAATAAGTCGGTTTGGGGTGTTGCCACCCCATATACTGGAAAAAGAGCAGCAAATAAAAAAAAATGCATTTTTACATGCAGAGTTCTAAACAGAACTGACCAACAAGCAAGTCTCTGTCATATATATATTGCAGAAGCAGGAAGAGGTGGAGTCACAGAGACTGGAAAAGGAAGCGATGTCTGTTTGGAGACCGGATAGGACATCATCAGGGAGTAGATCAGAGGTGGTGCTACTGGGAGTTATGGTCTTCACTTGGTCTGCAGAGGGACAAAAGGAGACAGTACTAGATAACAGTGCCAAACCCCTGGTCTGGCTGAGAAATGACACTATTTGAGCCTATAAACCATCTCCCACAGGCACATGTGTGACAATGTATATTGTGCTAAAAACACAAATAGGACAGGCTGTGCCATTTTAATGAAGAATCATGCAGATTATGCTGATACATGTATTAGTTTAATACTACTATATGTTTATATATTCTGTTTAAAACAATTCCAATAATGAATTGTACAATACAATTAATACACTTTTATATAAATGCGTTGTTACTGTATTGTATTTGTATGATGAATGAGAGAATGATAGAGATCTCCTTTGCTGATGATGATTTAGATATAAAAACAATGAATCATGAATCAGATGGGCACTACTTTTACTTGTGTTTTAAACATTTAAATGAAAGTGGCTGACAGCATCATACATGAACTTTAAACCTCTAAACCAGGGGTTCTTAATCTTTTTAATCTGAGGACCCATATTTAATCAATTGAAGAGGATTATTATCATAGTGACAACAGAGTCACATAAATAAATAACAATGGCCATATAATAACAAGGTAAATGTTTTTGTTTCTTTTCAAGTATATTTTCTCAAATTAATATTACTAAAAGAAAAAAGTGGGAGACTAATGTATTGTTAAAACAATACTCAGTTTATCCATATTTCAAGTGTATTTATTCAGGGTCATGTGTCAACTGAGACATATCCCAGCAACCTCAGGGTGCAAGGCAAGAACAATCCCAGGACAGGATGCCATCGCATCACAGGGTCAGCGCACACACACTAGGCCCAATTCAGCATTTCCAATCCACCTAACCTGCGTGTCATTGAATTGTGGGAGGAAACCAGAGCACTCAGAGGAAAGCCACATAAGCACAGGAGAATATGCAAACTCCAAGCAGAGAGCACCTGGGGCTTGAACCTAAAGTATTTATTATCATTCAAAACAGGAATTGATTTCTGAGGAGTATCACTACCAGTGGAAATACTTAGTTTAAGATTTGGTAAAGCTGCGAGAAGTAATATTTTGGCAAATGGAACAAGAATATGCTGAAAGCTAATCATGAAAGATAACTTAACTTTGTCATTTTACTTTTGACACCAGTTACTGTAACACTAGAATTACCAAAGCCTATGAAAAAACTCGTAAATCCGTCCCGCCTTAAATCCCTTCGCACTTCTCCGTCAGCGTCTTTTATCTTTTAAATATGTCGATAAGCAGCAAGCAGCCTGCTATCACATCCCCCCACTGCCACACAAAGTTTTCTTAGCTCAAGTCTGTTTACCTACATGTAAACAAGTATAACAAAATAAGCAAACTATATACAACTCTAAGCAACTGACACGCAGGTAAACAGACTTGAGCTGAGAAAACTTTGTGCGGCGGTGGGGGGATGTGATAGCAGGCTGCTTGCTGCTTATCAACACATTTACAAGACAAAAGATGCTGACGGAGAGGTGAGAAGGGATTTAAGGTAGGATGGATTTACGAGTTTTTTCGTAGGCTTTGGTAATTCTAGTGTTAAGGAAAGAAGTAGTTAAAAATTAATTAGTTAATGATGCTTATTTACCTTTTCTTGAACAACATTAAAACAATAATGTGTTTCATATGAGCTCCACTATTAAAAATACATGACAAGTCTAAATGACTTCACAGTTTAAAATATTCCAGTTTCCATTTAACAATTCGATTACCTGGATATTATTCCAAAAACATGTACACTATGCATACTTTATACAAGTGATAGTATAAAACTTGCTGAATAATTCAGTGAACAGTCCACTTTGAAATGTTTAAATCTACTGACTAATATGGTGCTGAATATCTAGTGATTGTGTCACCCTTTTCATATTTTTTTGGTGTTCATTAAGTTCTCAGTGGTTTAACAAACATATGTTTCACACTACCAGCAGAATGATATTTATTGAACTACTTTAAAATTATTTTGAGTTCTTTCTCACCAAGGCATTTTAAAATTAATATATACAGTCATGGCCGAAATTATCGGCACCCCTGGAATTTTCCCACAAAATGCACCATTTCTTCCAGAAAATTGTTGCAATTACAAATGTTTTGGTATACACATGTTTATTCCCTTTATGTGCATTGGAACAACACAAAAAAACAGAGAAAAAAAGCCAAATCTGACATCATTTCACACAAAACTCAAAACCCGGGCTGGACAAAATTATTGGCACCCTCAACTTAATATTTGGTTGCACGCCCTTTGGAAAAAATAACTGAAATCAAGCACTTCCTATAACCATCAACAAGCTTGTTACAACTCTCAACTGGAATTTCCAACCACTCTTCTTTTGCAAACTGCTCAAGGTCTCTCAGATTTGAAGGGCGCCTTCTCCCAACAGCAATTTTGAGATCTCTCCATAAGTGTTCAATCGGATTTAGATCTGGACATTGTTGGCCACTTCAGAACTCTCCAGTGCTTTGTCTTCAACCATTTCTGGGTGCTTTTAGAGGTATGTTTGGGGTCATTGTCCTGCTGGAACACCCATGACCTCTGACACAGACCCAGCTTTCTGAAACTGGGCCCTACATTGCACCCTAATATATTTTAGTAGTCTTCAGATTTCATGATGCCTTGCACACAGTCAAGGCATCCAATGCCAGAGGCAGCAAAACTTCCCCAAAACATCTTAGAACCTCCACCATGTTTGACTGTAGGTACTGTGTTCTTTTCTTCGTGGCCTCATTCCATTTTCTGTAAGCAGTAGAATGATGAGCTTTACCAAAAAGCTCTACCTTGGTCTCATCTGTTCACAAGACATTCACCCAGAAGGATTTTGGCTCCCTCAAGTACATTTTGGCAAACTCCAGTCTGGCTTTTTTATGTTTCTGTGTCAGCAGTGGGGTCCTCCTGGCTCTCCTGCCATAGCGTTTCATTTCGTTCAGATGTTGACGGATAATTCGACCTGACACTTTTGCACCCTCAGTCTGCAGAACAGCTTGAATATGTTTTGAAGTTGATTGGGGCTGTTTATCCACCATTCAGACTATCCTTTGTTGCCGTCTTTTATCAAATTTTCTCTTCCGTCCATGTCCAGGGCGATTAGTTACAGTGCCATGTGTTGTGAACTTCTTGACTATATTGCACGCCGTGGACAAAGGAGCATAAAGATCTCTGGAGATGGACTTGTAGCCTTGAGATTGTTGATATTTTTCCACAATTTTTGTTCTCAAGTCCTCAGACAATTCTTTGCTCTTCTTTCTGTTCTCCATGCTTAGTGTGGCACACTCAGACACACAACAGAAAGGTTGAGTCAACATTTCTCCATTTTAACTGGCTTCAGGTGTGATTGCTATATTGCCAGCACCTGTTTCTTGCCACAGGTGAGTTCAAATGAGCATCATATGCTTGAAGTAAAACAATTTATCCACAAATTTTGAAAAGGTGCCAATAATTTTGTCCGGCCCATCTTTGGAGTTCTGTGTGACATGATGATTTGGCTTTTTTCTCTGTTTTTTTGTGTTGTAAACATGTGTATACCAAAACATTTGTAATTGCAACAATTTTCTGATGATGCATTTTCTGGGAAAATTCCAGGGGTGCAGATAATGTCGGCCATGATTGGATGTATATATATATATATATATATATATATATATATATATATATTGTGGAGGATTGCCAGCTTCGTTCTCCGGCCCTCACCCCCAGGCCGCCAGGAGGAGCTCCCTGACAGCAGGATCGTGCCCCGAGTTCCAGCAGGGCCTTATGGACTATGTAGTGTTTTTACACAGCCCTGCTGGATACCTTAGGGACCACCGGGAGTCGCTGTAGGGGGGCTCATGGGCTCTTGTGTGCCCTATAACCCGGGAGTACGTCACGGTCATGTGACAGGAAGGAATGACGTGCTCCCGGGTTGAAGAAAAGGACTGTTTGCCCTGACCCGGAAGGAATAAGGAACTGTGGACTGTTGGGACAGGAACACCTCCGGGTCAGGGGCTATAAAAGGACAGTGCCTCAGTCCAGACACTGAGCTGTGCTGGGTGGGAGAGGAGCAAAGTGTCTGGGCGAGGAGGAGAGTATTGTGTTTATTGGGATTGTGAGTTTATTGTATATGAGTAGTGTGGAAGGTGCTTGGTGCACTGTGTTTAAAAATAATAAACAGTCTGGGACTAGTGCCCCCTACTGCCACTATATATATATATATATATATATATATAACCTTAAAATAAACTTCTTTGCACCTTAGTTGAAGATTTAGATTCAATATATGCCATAAAGGCGAACACGTAATGAAGAACAAACCAGTTGTCCATGACCACTCAGACTTCATTTAGTATAAAACACTGCACTATATACATTATAATACCCTCAATCTATTTACTCACCCATCACAAACCCCCAAAAATCACCACATCCTTGTACCACACTTTCTATTTTCAAACTAGCCCTTTTCAAACTAGCCCTGCAGTCCCTTCACCTCACAAGCTTGTCTATCATTTCCTCTTCCCTCTCCCCTTTTCTTATACATGTCTTTGATATCAGTCTTCTTAGTCTGAGTGTTTCACTGTTTGTGAGATGGGAATACTTATTATATTTTAGTGCCATAGAAACAAAAGCTCTCTGTGATGCATCAGTCGCATCATTTCACATACTGCACTGCTGCAAATAATACGATAAATAGAGGGCCATTTATCACTTGATACAGTATTCATGCTTGGACAGACTTAGTTAATTTTACCACACAATTATGTAGTGACTCATCACAGATATGTCCGTGCTCCGGAGTTTAAGAAACACTGCTTTAAATGAAGGAGGCATACATTTTAGCACTGCTGTGGCACTTTGCTGAATCGATTTGTTTTTGCTCGCATATCAAGTCTCATGATGTAGCCAGGAAGGGGCGTGCTTTGAGGGTCGGAAACCTGAAATGAGATGAACTGAGGTCAGGCAGGATTTCCTTCTGAAGGTCTGCAGAGGAAGCAGAAAAGGTGTTAGTGTTTATCACCAGCCCCTGGTCCAGCATATAGATACATTTAGTTAAGCCCACTGACTGCCTACCATGTGCATGTGTATGACACCATGTGGAAATGTAGTGGAGTTGAAAGTCCAGATATTTGCTGTGAAATGTAGTGGAGTAAAAGTCAAAAGTATCCACAGCTACGTCTACTTAAGTAAAGAACAGATCCATGAAAAATGCAATTGTACTTAATTAAATTTCACCACTGCTTTGGTGAATTAGGGATTACACAAAGAACATGTGTTATTAATTGAGTCCCAATTCCAGGAATTATTCTGGATTTTCTGTTTTTTCTCCACGTGACCGTCATCATCAAGTCCTTCCATGAGAACCCTGAATGCAATGAGAACTGATCATTTGTGATAGGTAGAATGCCCAGAGGGGGCTGGGCAGTCTCATGGCCTGGAACCCCTGCAGATTTTATTTTTTCTCCAGCCATCTGGAGTTTTTTTTGTTTTTTCTGTCCTCCCTGGTCATCGGACCTTACTTTTATTCTATGTTAATTAGCGTCCTCTTATTTTAATTCTTACTTTGTCTTCTTTTTCTCTTTCTTCATTGTGTAAAGCACTTTGAGCTACATTATTTGTATGATCATGTGCTATATAAATAAATGTTGTTGTTGTTGTTGCTCCTCTCTGGTTGCAGAAACATAATCCTCAAATTAATTATCATTCTAAAACTTGAAGGTTTGTATTATTGGCTTGTCAAATTCACTGCACTTCCTTCTTTATTTTGCTGTTTAACTTTTATTTTACATCATAAGTGTAAAAAATTCAAGAATGTGTTTAGAAAATAAACAGTCCCCTGTGCTACCTCTACAAATGTTCAACAAGTATGTAAAGTGTTGCCTTGACACACAATAAATCAAATGTATGTTAACATGGAGATTGCATAAATATTCAGTAATCTTTCTAATTTATCACATTTCTTAGCACCTAACTAAGTTGCAATGATTGATTCAGGACTGGATAATAACTATCGCAAAAAAACATTCAGGTACAGTGATTTGTTGACTTTGCTGATTATTACAGGAGGTTTATCAAAATTTTTAGTTCTATCTCGGTCCTATTACCACTTTAACCAAGAAATATTTTTGAAAAATCCTGAAGTGCAAGAGACTTTAAAGAAGGCTTTATTTGTAACTGTGCCAATTTCGAGACATCTGGATTGCTGAAAATCTTTTGAATTAGAGATGGATACATCAGATAATGATGTAAGAATGGTTCTTTCATGAAGATATTCAAATGTATGGAAAATGAACTCCAAAAAAACTATAATGTTATAATCATAAACATTTAGTAAGAAAATTATCTTCGGAGGGGTGGCGCTATTAGCTTAAAGGGTGAGAACAGGCTTTTGTGATCTTCACAAATCACAAAGCCTTCATTTATTTTAGACAGCAAAACTGTTGAATGCTAGATGAGCACTATTCACTAGCCTTTTTATCTTTGTAATTACGTATCACCCTGGAAATAAGTATTTAAAAGCAGACACACAGCCACGTCAGTATGATAAAACAGAATCTCTTACAGAACCTTAAATTATTATTCCTACGGAATGGTTTCTTCCAGGTATAGAGGTTTTCGAAAACAAAATGACATTGAGGAAGGGTGCACCCGTTCCTGAACATTGAAGGGTACATTGTTTTTATTGCAGTTCCAGAAGAGCTGTTCCAAAAACCTGTCATGGTAAGGTCTTTGTGACGATGTGGGTTCTGGCTCCACACTCCCTTCGCTGTTTGGGAACCCTTAAACCCAACACCGTCGGTAATGTTACCGATGAGCTAGTCAGCGAAGGCAATAATTGAGCATCTAAGCAAGAGGATGGTAAAGTGCAAAAGTGCATTGTGCTTTTATTTAAAACAGTCAACAGTTCAGGTGTTCAAATAATTAGTGCAGTTATTTAAAGTTCAATAAATAATCCAATAAAATGAAAACGTGGAGGTTAAAATCAATAAGAAAAACAATCCTTTAAAACTAGAGGTTAAAACATTCCTTAGGAAGCAGTTCTTTAAAAACAACAACCAGTCCGGTGCCTTCAATTACAACTAGCGTCTCTCCTGCTTCACCCATCAGGGCCCGGCAACAAGGGAGACGCTCACTCTGCAGCTGACCTTCTTCCTGCATCCACTACCGCTACTGCTGTCAGTTGCCTCACCGATCCTTGGCTCCGGTCGGGTCCTCCGGACAGCGACTTGGGAATCCCTTAACGGCCAAGGCTCTCACGTTAGGGACACCGCGTCCCAAGTCCCGACTCCCGCTAACTTACGCGGAGAGTCCTGCACCTTCCCAGTCACTCCCGCCCTTCTGAACAAACTTCTACGGGGGCGACCACAACCACTTCTCCCGGGTGTTGGCCAAACACCCAGGCGGCCTTCAGCTGCCTGCAAGCGTTCGCTCGCTCGCTTCCTGCTGCACCGACTTGCTCGCCTGCTTCCTCCTTCCCTCTAACCTCCGTTCTTTTTTCCTCTCTTTTCCTCCTACCTTTTTCCTCCACCAATTCGCGCTTCTTTTAAAATGAAGAGGGGCCATCATAGTTGTAGCATTAGCCACGGGAGCAATCACGGATGTGGGCAGTTCCTCACCTGTGCACTCGGTGAGAAACGCCCACAACCCCGAGCGTCCCGCGGCTCGCTACAAACACGCCCCCCTCACGAAGCCGCTTCGGGTGCGATGATTATTTATTTAAGAATGAACGGCCTTTGCTCTGTGAGCTGTGGACCCACTATACCACAGTCTTTCACTAAGAGTGTGCATACTGACTGCACGGGATAGCACCAAAATTTAGTTAAAAAAGGAATCAGGAGGAGAATAGTAAACATAATCAGGTGGTGGTGGGTCATAACCAGGAAATAAAAATATATATATATATATATATATTACTAGGGCTCGATATGTTTGAGAGAAATCAGTCAAATAGAGATGGTGGCAAATCGAAAAGAAATAAACATATACGGTACATGACCAGGGCCATCATAGTCAAAAAGCAGAGGTGGAATTTAACCAGAAATAATTCAAAACAAGAAAGGAATTAAAGTCTGCAGGTTTGGTTTGAATTCAATCAAAGATAATCAGGAAATGCATGATGCATCCTTCATACTCTTGACCCAGATTTGTTAGGTGTTACACACTTTGGACTGACCTTACCTAGCAAAGGCATAGTAATAGTCCACAAATACTCTTCAAAATGGATATCACCTGTAAGAAAAACAAAATGGCATTGTGGGAGAATGCTACTTATTTTTAATATTTCTAAAAATATACCAAGCACCAAAAGAGATCTGTCCACAAGATGCTTCAATCTGTAAAAATTAAACCCTTAAACCAAGAGCTAAAAAATCATTAGAGGAAAGAAAGAATTTAGAAAAAAAATAGAAAAAAGAGCTTGATCATGACAGTATGGGTTTTTGGGAGAACACACAGGCTTGGTCCAAACTAGTGAGTTGATTTCCTGATATTTCCAGTGCTACACTATTAGTTTAGATAGGAAAGATTACAGTAAGATCTATGAAGTCTACAACAGGACAAACTCTTCTGCAGGAGATTCATCTTGGTTCTTTGTTTAATCCTCTTCCACCACCTATACTTCTATGACAAGAAATGTACATGGACTTCATCACTGATTTGTCACCTTCAAAAGGATTCAACACAATTCTGGCAATAGTGTATATAGCCTCTCAAAAGGAGCTCATCTTTATTACTCTTAAGAAATTACCAATCACATAGCGATATTTTTTTAAATATTTTTTATCAGTTCCATAATTTATATATTGGTTTTGGAGGCATTTTTGTACAGAGGTTGGTACAAAAGTTAATTTAAACTCGGAACATTATCTGGAATGTTATGGCAAAATGGAACATATTAATCAAGCTCAGAAAAAATATTTAAGATACACTGTGAATTTTTTGTATGAAGAAAATTCAAAATTTTACCTGAATTATATCACAATATTCTAAGTACATTGCCTGCAAGAATATGCCTTTTAAGTGTGAATATGGGTATAAACCACTTTTGTTGTTAATGTAAAATACATCATTCCCTTCTTCCCTTCCTAGCCTTGAGAAGTACTTAGCACAGTTTAGGAATATTTGGAGAAGAGTACAGTACATTGATGAACAAAATATGAGCCAATGAAGTCCCAGATTAAAGGAGCAGACTACCTCCAGAATTACAGGATATAATACCACAAGTGAGGTATATAGGTACTTAAATCATTGTAAAGAAAATTAGTCCCATACTGGTTCCATATGGATCTATTCCACCTTCCACATCTGACAACTGAGAATAATATATTCTAGCACATATTCCAGACTTGCATCCTCTCCTTCTACCATGGAGGTGGATGTGGAGAAACAAATAAAAATACATAAGACTTTAGTCTCTCAAAGTTGGGATTTAGTTGTGTATTATATGGTGCACTGGAAGGGATACAGTCCTGATCACCATTTGTGGAGGCCAATCAAAGATTTACATGCTACAAGGTTTGCTTTGCTAATTTCATCAACATTTTCCCAATAACTCAGATGGGAGTATTCTGCCTGTGCCTTGGGAGGAGGGCTATGGTGAGAACTTGTGTGGTATCTATATAAATGATTTTTCTCTGTATTTGAACAGATTATTATTTAGATTTTTTATTATTATTATTTATATTTACTGTTGCATTTGTTTCAGCATCACACATACATTTTTAAATGTGTTTTCTTCTTGGGCATCAACTGAAAAACTCGCACCAGGAAGTTTTAAGGTTTCCCAGTTTTCCAGTATTAATTTTCTCTGACCCCTGCCTGTTTATTATATATTGTGTTGGTTTGTTCTACAAAAGCTTATCATTTCTAGGTTATTAAATGTAAAACTAAGTAGTTGTATCTTCTCCAAATGGTCTTCTTTGTTCACTAAATGATTCACAATAACAACTGGACAAATAGCAAAAAGAACTGAGCACCAAATGAAAGTGCTTTTGAAGTTGGAAACAGAATTTCAGGGGACAACAGCTTCTTGACAAAGCACGAGTACTATTATCATTGAACATCTGAATCAAGTCATGTTAAGACATACTTCCTACAGAAAATATACAATATTTTTTAAGGTAGTGCCATAACAGGAAGCAGTTATGTTTAGATTTTAGTGACTGTTTAGTGTTGACTTTTGTTTCTACATTTTATTGCCTTCTCTATTCAGTACTTGCCATTTCACAGAGAGTGTCCATGACATGTCATTTGTACGGTACAAGAAAGAAAAAAGAAATCCACTATCAATTGCTCTAGACTTTGAGTCGTAGACAAATGTTATTTAAGTAAGGCTTTCCTTTCCTTTTGTCAGCCCAGAAAGCACAAATAGTCAGTTGTACAACAAAACAAAACTTAGCTTATCAAAGAGGAAGATACAGCAAAAATGGTTAGTGCATTGTTAATTGAATTTTACAGTAAAAGTGTTTTGTCTTCTTATTTCATGTAAATTAATGCTTATATTGCATCTGCCTATCCTGGTGGTTCGTCGTGTGCTGGGTGCAGCAATGTGCTCCCAACCTATTACCCTTGGTTTTTGAAATACACTTCATTCTACTTGTTTTTGAAACAGAATTATGTAAGTGCCTTGGTTTAAAACTCTAAAGGCCTGGGGTCCTGCCAACCCAGCTAAACAAATCACAAACAAACCTTTCTTCTCATTGTTACCTAGCATTCGTACATTAATTATCTTGATCTGCTTGTCTCCCGCAGATCAAAAGCCAGCAATGGATGAGGTGTCATGCCATCACAGGGCACACTTTTACTCAGTGGCAGAAGTGGAAAATAAGACCATGTATTTACCGCTTTCAGCTTCTTTGTCCTCCTCCTACATATCAAATATTCTGGATGCAATGGTGACATTACAATTTCTTCATAGATGTGTGAAGCATGCATCGTGAGAAGTTCCAGTACAGTAATGGTGAGTAATGAACCACTTCAAGCACTGCTTTTACATATACATTCAGTCTCACTCATACACTGTATATTCAGAGTCACCAGTTAGCCTAATTTGTACTTTTTTGGATGCAGAAGGCAAACCTGAATAATTTGATGTTTAGCTGGGCAAGGGTCAAATGGTGACCCTATTCTTACCCTAAGAGTTTCTACATAGACTCGAGTAGCCCAAAACATTTGACTCTTGCTCTTTTAGGTCACACTTAACAGCCTGACACAGACAAGCAGTAACAGTCTGCAACTCCACTTGTGGTCACCATCAGAATGAAATAGGTTTGACAACGTCTATGGTTAAAATACTTCCTCCTCCTCCTCTTTTGTCTAGACTCCAGGTAGTTTATTAGAAAGAGTTCAAAGCAAGCAGAGAAGTGGAATAACAATTGTAGAATAATATTTTCTAAACTAAGATTCTTCATGTGTCTGAAGCAATAGAAGCAAATGGATGAGGCAACTCACAACTCATTACAACCTGGATAAATAGCAGCTGTTCGTTCTAGGAGACTAGGCACACTAAGGTGGCTCTTTTAATCTTTCGTTGCAATTCTAAGCTATCATGTCTTTGATCCATCAAGGTCTCTGGATGGACTTGTTGAGAGGAGAGGGAGATAGATGACCCTCTGCTATAGTACCCTATATTTATTTTGGCCTTGTACTCCCTTACTCTACCCTTTGAACCAATGGACTGTCATAGTTTAGGGGCCAACTCTCTTCAAATGTGCATGCCTTGTGCCTTTAAACAAATCCTGGCTAGGCAGAAATGTTTTAACGCTATAATTGCACATGATTAATCAGCAGCTCTAGTTCTGACCTGAAATTCAGTGAGCAGAGCAAGCAAAAAAGTTCTTTTTATATATTGGCTAAACAGTTTAAGGTTTTTTTTTTTTCAAAATTGTATAGTTTTCTCTTGCAAATATTTTATTACCATAAGGATACTAGTAAAATGGTAATTATCTACAATATGAAAACAAACACATGCAAATATTTTTTAAAGTTCATTCCCATATCACCTGAAACAATAACTCATCCAGACTCTGGAAGCATGTGCATTCTCAAACCTACTCTTCTGAAGTTTTGAGACCGTACCACTAACCACTGTGCCACTATGCCCTTTGTTTAACATGAGGCTAGTAATGATATATTAATTCACTGCAAAAAAAATAATTTAAATGATATCATTCAGCAGCAATGCTCAGTTAAATCCCTTGCATATTTTTTTCTTTTCCTAATGTGTCAGCATCCTTTGAATTCAGCTGAGATTACACTAAGTGAATCATTCTTCTGAATGAAACAGTTAGCTGTCAGATAGTTACAAATGAGTCAATGTGCTAGAACTTTGAAAGAAGAGCTGTCGACACAGTTCATGAAAATGAAAACACCTTTCTTGAATGTTTCCCAAAAACCCAGAATGTAATAAAGCGTGATTATAATGAATTGTAATCTGGTAATGTGGTACAATTTATTGCACATAATAGTGGCATAGACAATATATGGATTTGTCTAAAAACTCTAAACACACTAAAATTAATAAAAAGTTTTACATACACCCTTTTCACAGGAGACTACAGTATGTAGACTTGCCATACTGTCTACTGAGGATGACTTTGATACAACCTTAGACTATGGTAATTTAATTTGGGAGTTTGCTTCAAGGAAGGACAGAAAGATTAGACAATAGCCTATACATCCGATAAGCATATTTTTTTTGCTTATTATGAAAAATAAATGAGTACCATAATGCTTCTTTAGTTTAAGTGTACTGTTGACCTGTAGACCAATGAGTTCTCTTCATGTTAACAGCTGGGCTCAGTTTAGGTTGCTCACCCAGTGTAGGTTGTAGCTCTTGAAACAGCCCTGATATTAGTAACTATTCCTGTAAAGCTGAAAAAATAAAAAAATAATCTGCAGGGGTTCCAAGGCCGAAGGACTGCCCAGTGGGCAGTCTACCTAACATAATTGTTCTTAAGTAGTTCCTTATTCTGTTTTTTAAGGCTTGGTCTTACAGTGCTTTCATCCTTTCCTTTCATCAGGTGGTGGTTGCATAAGAACCAGAAAAGAGAGCACAGAAAAGTATAGACTGAAGTATTAGTGTGTGGAATTATTAGATAACTAAATTACAAATAATTTTTCCAAATTTACTTGTTTATTCCCACGTTTTACAGTAAGTGTGACAAACAAGTAATATAAAGTTACATCCATCCATCCATTATCCATATATCCTAACTACAGGTTCACGTTGGTCTGCTGGAGCCAATCCCAGCCAACACAGGGCGCAAGGCAGGAATAAACCCCGGGCAGGGTGCCAGCCCCCCGCAGAAAGTTACATATAACAATTAAATAATATTGTTGGGCTTTCAAAAATATTCAGTGACCAATATAGCCACCCTTCTTTTCAATTACTGCCAAAAGCCTCCCATCCATTGAGTCTGTTAGTTTCTTGATCAGTTCACAGTGACTTTTCACTGAAGCAGCAAACAGAGCCTCTCAAATGTTATTTAAAGAGGTGTGTTTTCTTCCCTCATTGTAAATCTTACATTTTAGAAGGGCCCACAAGTTCTCAAATCAGTTTAAGTTAGGTGAGGGAGGGACCAGGTCATCTTTGAAGCCTTTGCTAGCTAGCCAAGTAGTGGAATTTTTGAATGTGTGCAATGGACCTTTGTGCATAAAGAGTATGGCCTTCTTGAATGCTGCATATTTCTGCCTTTACTACTGCTTTAGGAAATTGTCTACCAAAACTAGCAGGAAGTTTTGGGAGTTAATTTTCAGTCCATCTTCAACCCAAAAATGTCCAGCTAGCTCATCCTTACTGATAGCTGCCAAGATCAATATCCCTCCTCCACTTTGCACCTGACTTGAGCCAATGCCCTTTGTCCATTAGTGCTTTATCCACAGACCCATTTGCCTGGTTCATCAATAGTCACTGTCACTTATCTGTTCATAAAACCTTTGAAAAATTAGTCTTCTCGTATTTCTTGGCCCAATCTTGATGCCTCTTTTTTAGGGTTTGCCACGTTTCAGCTTTCTCTACCTTAGTTATGTCTCTGAGTGCTTGACACCATATACTTCTGGACACTCCAGGTATGTTGCAGTTCTGGATTTTGGTGGCCCTGGAAGCTAATGGGTTCCTGGTAGCTTCATGTTTAATTCTTTTCAGGTCTTTTGCAATTAACTGCACCTTTTCTGCTCTACACATTTCTAGCGATCCTGCTCATTATTCACAACAAAATCTTTGATTGTCAGGTGGTCATACTTCAATAGTTTTGCAATTTCTGGAGTGTTACATCCGCATTTTACAATTTATGACTTTACAGTGTCAGTTAAATCTATTTTTTGGCCCATTTTACCTAAAGTTATAAAGCTGCCAATTAATTATGTACACCTTAGTATAATCAATTTAAGCGCCACCCTTCTTCAGGAAACAAATACATCTCATCTGAAAAAGATTATATACAATAAGAATTTAGGTTTATATATTTAGAGTTGGAAAATGCATATAGAAATACTGGTAAGGTGAGAATACTGATTTACCTAATAATTGTGCACACAGTTTAAATTAGAAGTGTATTTAATTAGATTAAAATTAACAGAATTAAACTGAATATTCTGAATCTCAAACCACAACTATTTGACTAATCACTAATGAAACTGTAAGTTAAATGTTCTGTTATGAAAGAGATTAACAGTATACAAAATACCTGTAACAGTATACAATACCTGTACACATTCATTTTACTAAATAAAACTTGTGGACACTAGAGGGTGTCCCAGCTCCCCAAACCCAACACAACAGACACAAGGCACTAGATAAAAGCACAAAAGAGCCATTTTATTGTGTGGAAAACTCTTCACAACAGCGTTTCCCACCACCACAGCCACAAGTACAAGAATAGTACAACACAATGACATTTCTTTCTGTCTCTTGGTCTTTGCCTCCTCAACTCCTCCCAGCAAGTTTCATCCACCTTCCACCCAACTCTGGCTCATCCCTTTGAGGCCAGCAAGTCCTCTTATATTATCTGGGTAAAGCAGAAACCCCATGCCATACAGCTCCCCAGTCTTTGCAGCCCCCACTAGTGGCACCCGTGGTACCCAATGGGGCTGAGGTAAAGAACTCCAAGTCCTATGATGCTCTGTGGGAATCCAGGGCACCACTGTAACCCAGGGCAGCTGCCATCTAGTGTTTTGGGGGGAGGCAGTGTCCTAAAGAAGCTGCTTTCCTCCATCCTTCCGTTTCTTGGGTGTCCCGGCCGGTTTGGGTTGCCGCCCGTCCCTTACACACTACAAATTAACATGCAAAAATAAACAAAAATATAGACAGCCTTTGATCAATAACTTATTAACCACGAAAGTGAGAAATCAGAACTGACTGAAAACTTTGAACCTTGTCTAGTTGTTTTGATTCATTGTAAACTAGGATTTGGCTAAAATGGCTAGGAGATGAAATCATGAAAAAGAGCAAATAAGAAGAATGGTCAAAAAGTAGGGGAGGGAACAGAAAAACAGACAATCAAACAAAACCAATCATCAAAGCCAAAACCTAAACCAGAGCAAAGCCAAAAACAAAATTCCCAAAAGTTCCTGTTTTAATTTTCCTACAGCTATGCTAGGAAGGCTGATATTTGTGATTAAATTTTGGACACAATTAAGACACTTTGACCTCAGTGCAGCCATATTATATAGAGTAAAGCAAACAACATCATCATGTCACATGACTAACAACCTCTGTAGCAACAGTTAACAAGATGGGTGCATCATGAACATATAAAATGGCATCACCTGATAACAAAACAGAAATCCAAAATAGTGACATGATCATATTATCTTGAAAATGACTAATGAAAGCTATAGCAACAAATGCCAAAACTGCACAAATAAATCTTAAGGGCAAAAATTCCAGACTGCAGTAAAAATCAGATTCAATATCCTAACACAGCTTTACTCAACATGTCCAACAATTAAGTTTAGGAATACAATAAACTAGGTACAATATAAATTGAAACTGTGCTGCTGGTTATCCAGTACAGTCAGATTATATTACAGCTTAGGTTTGGTAATTACTAAATGGGAAATTCTAACACAATTTTCTGTAATGAATCCAACTGCTTCTCTATTAGACCCAGAACCACATTTACTCTTGAAACTGTTATTGGCTTTAGTTACATAGCCCTCAGTTTATTGATCAGTATTGTCCCTGACACCTCCAAAATTGAAATAATTAGACATTTATTAGTTCATTTCATTACTTATGAATTTAATATGATTAAAGTCTGTTGACAGTACTACCCCATTCCATTAGCAGTTAAAATGGTGTCACTAAGGCTTCAGTGATAGGACTAATTATTTTTTCTCTTAAATTATTCCTATTATAAGATATAAATTTGGAAACATTATATAAATTTTTTTTGTATGCTGATGATACTTATCTGTATTTATCAATTCAACTGAACAGTTTAATAAATTGAAACAGTAAATGACTGAAACATACTCATTTTTAAACCAGAAAAAAATTATTTATGGCTGAAACCAGATATTAAGAGAACAGTAACAAAAGATTCATCTGACAGAGCTCGAGCTTTACATTGGCAATACATCTACTAAAAAAAGACAATGATCTTTCATGTTTTAATAAACTGAGGTGTCATATTTCCACATTATGTAACTCCTGCTTTATTAAAAGAAAACATTTGGCAAAATGTGGGTGGTTTCTTAAAATCCAGGATGCAGAATAATTTATTAATTTATTTATACCAAGCAGTACTGACTGCAGGCTGTTCAAATATTTTATTTCTGCTCAACATTCAATTCAGAATTCTACATATACTGTACAGTATATCTGGAATTCTTAGGGATTATCAAAGGACTACTATGTAATATCTTCATATTGACATTGATTTACAGTAGGTTAAAGGTAATTTTTAAATCCTCTTTTGACATTTTTATGTTTTTCAACACTTAATTGCTTAACAAAATAAGCACTTATGATGTTCTAATAGGACAGAGCAGTGTGTCTAGTCAGACTATAAGTAAAATAGAAGGTGCAGAGATACTAAACAATTAGTTTAGGGACAGCACAAGAGATTTGTCAGGGACATTGCAAATGTCTGATAACTAGGAAATAATTTTATTGTTTAATCAAAACCAAGATTCACTTTTTTTTTCTGTGTAGGGTGTGCTGCATAGTTTACCGAAACAGATGTTGAAGTTTGTAATTTCATCATGCCTTAGAATTTCCAGTAAAAAGGAGCTAACTTTATATTTTCTCTTTATGAAGCATCTGCATTTCCCGTCCCTCAATATATCTGTATAAATGTATAGGTGCTATTATTTTGAAATATACTGTAATTCTTTTATATAAATTTTGATTTTTGCTGCTTTGCGACAATTAGATTTGTTGACATTAGAAAAGGGGCTCTGAAGCCCATATGTCCCATAAGGGTTTTAAATTAGCCCAGAAATTACTGCAATTTGTCAGTGTGTCAAACTATACTTTAACCCTTTAACCTTAGAGAGACTAAAGATTTGCAGAGTCTGTTTGGCAATCTAAAGAAAGACACGTGAGGTACCTTGTTGGGTACATATCCAATATATTATCTATCTATCTATTCATACATACACAGATATATTTATACCAAGTAACTGAGGGGCAGTCAAGAGACAGGCAGACAAGTGGCAAACAGGAAGGAAAAAATCCAGTCATACAAAAAAGGGCCATTTGCTGGGGCTGAGCAATTTAAGGATAGAGTGAGAAACAGAAAATGAATGAGAGTGCTTTTGTGGTACTTAGAAGCTGAACATTTGCATTAGCCAAGTCTCTAGGTACAAAGAAGTGAAGAAGCCTGTGGTACCTGGGCCCAGTGTAGGAGGTTTTCTTTCTGTTTAAATGTTGGTATAGTGTAAGTTTTGTTGATTTTCACCTATTTTGAATAAAATGTTTTGTCATTCTAAGTGTGGAGATTTTGTAAATTAGCAGTATCCTTTTGTGTGATAGATAGATATATAAATAGATAGATTGACTCTCATAAGGGCTCAGACTACTTAGAGGCCTGTTGAAATGTGCATTTTTGTAAATTGTTTTGTTACCCTAAAAAACAAAATTGTGAAAACTAATTGCAATTGCTAGAATGGAAACGCTGCTTAAAAATCATTTGTTTTGGATACTTAAATAGTCATTAAAAATATATAAATATATATGAGCAAGGGAGGGTGCTCTCATAGGATCCCCAACCAAGAATAATAGTAAACATTTTAGAGTATGCAAATAATAAAACATTTTATTTATATAACACCTTTCTCCTGCTAAAATTGCTTCACAAAAATTAAAAAATGAGTAACAGGGAAAAAGCAGAAAAAAGATAAAATACACAACATTCTATACAAAATAATATCAGCATAAAACACTATAATAATATTTTACAAACCAATTGTTGTACATACTACAGTTCAGACCTAGTATAGATAAAATCTTAGGAAAGACTTATTAAAAAGCAAGTTCTGGCCAGCTGACCGGTGGGAATACAAATGGCTGAGATAAAAGGACGTGAACAGGCTGGCAGCTGGACTGGAATGGGAGCTGAGCCTGCATGAGCGGAATCATTTGGAACTAGACACTCACTGATGCAAGAGGCACATCCAGGACCATTGGAAATGGATAAAACTGAGGTCCACAGAGGAAAAACATCTCTCTCTCTCATCTACTGTCTGTTATTGCCATTCCATTTAAGGGCCACATTGATCCTGATACCAATGAACATTCTAAGACAGAGTGTCACCTGGTAGCCTATTATCCAGGTTTAATCAATATTACTTTACCAACACTCACATTTATCTCAGTTTATCTTTTGGCAATACTATATACAATACATAAAAAAATGTGTACCTTTTTCTCCTGACTGGGTTACAGACAGAGGTGGGTAGTAACAAGTTACATTTACTCCGTTACATTTACTTGGGTAACTTTTTAAAAAAATTGTACTTCTAAGAGTAGTTTTACTGCGCCATACTTTTTACTTTTACTTGAGTACATTTGTGAAGAAGAAACGCTACTCTTACTCTGCTACATTGGGCAACACTCAACTTGTTACTTTTTTCCATTTATACATTAAACTATATTTTTGCAAGAGAGAAGTTGCCAGTGGATCTACTATGACTGTTTCACCAATCAGATGTAGCCATGCAGTCACATGACCACACACAAACTTCCTGCATCTTGCAGCCTGTGAGAGACTTTTTAGTCATGCGGGGCTCCTTTTCAGTGCTAAATGGTCACAGCTTCACTGCAAGAACCAGATCGTCGTTCCCAAGCCTGCCTTTCATGTCTTTTAACCTCATGTCTTTTCTTTGATTCCCCCTTCTTTTTTGTGCAGACCCAAATATATACACTTCCATCTCCGTGGGCCTTAATCACACACCGCAGGAAACCAATAAATCAATTGAGAATGATCGGACCCGCACGTGCAGGTGTGACTCGCTCCAACTACCTCATTAACTCCCCGCGGTCGTGCAATTGTGCCCACAGAGAGTGACACGGCTTTATGGATTTGAAACTGGCCTTTTTTTTTGAAGCCGCGGACCCACTACACCACAAAGTGCACATGCAGTATTATACTTTCAGTGTACAGGATATCTCGTCACTGTAAGTAGTTTGCACTGCTCATGTTACCTACTGTAGCTATCGGCTTCAAAAGCTTTGTTGTGAAAAACTGAAATTTGGAACTTTGTGTTATTTGTGCATCTAAATTTTGTAAAGATGTGATTTATTTTTACTCATTTTTTTATTTTATTATTTGGAAATAGCAGAATTTGCATATTATTTTATATTTTTGTCTGTCTTATTACAACATTTCTAAAAAATAAATCATTTGTTATGTTCAAACAGTTACTCAGTACTTGAGTAGTCTTTTCACAAAGTACTTTTTTACTCTTACTTGAATAAGTTTTCGGTGGACTACTTTTTATTTTTACTTGAGTACATTTGTGGAAAAGAAACGCTACTTTTACTCCGCTACATTGGGCAACCCTAGACTCGTTACTTTTTTCCATTTACACATTTATATACGCTATATTTTAGTCAGAGAGAAGTCGCCAGTGGATCTACTGAATGACTGTTTCACCAATCAGACATAGCAACAATAATCACATGACTCTGTTTCACCAATCAGACGTAGGAACAATAATCACATGACTCCTTTTCACTAATCAGATGTAGCCATGCAGTCACATGACCACACACAAACTTCCTGTGTCTGCAGCCTGTGAGAGATTTTTTAGTCATACAGGGATCCTGATCACTGCTAAATGGTCACAGCTTCACTGCAGGAACCTTGAAAGTCAATTCCTGCTGAAGCTTAACCATCACTTCACTGAGTGAAGAACAAGCATGTTTTAACCAAACATGCACAAACACAGACAGTCAGGGTAAAGTGAGACTTCTTGTACGTGCACAAGCTGCCTTGTTCTAATGTTATTTTCTATCAGCTGTGCTATTTGGAGGGCAAGTGAATATGCAGTATTATACTGTCAGTGTACACTGTAAGTAGTTTGCACTGTTCAAACATACATGTTACCTACTGTAGGTATTGGCTTCAAAAGTTTTGTTGTGAAAAACTGAGATTTGGAACTTTGTGTTATTTGTGCATCTTTATTTTGTAAAGATGTTATTTATTTTTACTCATTTTTTATTTTGTTATTTGGAAATAGCAGAATTTGCACATTATTTAATATTTTTGTCTGACTTATTACATTTCTAAAAAATAAATAATTTATTATGATCAAACAGTTACTCAGTACTTGAGTAGTCTTTTCACCAAATACTTTTTTACTCTTACTTGAGTAATTTTTTGGATGACTACTTTTTACTTCTACTTAAGTAATATTATTTTGAAGTGACGCTATTCTTACTTGAGTACAATTTTTGGCTACTCTACCCACCTCTGGCTACAGATGTAAAAGAAAGTGAGAAGTGTTTTACTATAATAGTAGTCAAAACAGTGTGTAGGCAAAACAGTTTGGCAAAAGTATAAGATTTGGAGTATCTTCTCTGGGTCTTAGTATTAGAGTCTAAATGTGAAATAGATGTTACCTTAGGACATTAGCATAGCAAAATAAATTCTAATTAAAAGACAAATACATGAAACATAAAGGTTTTAATTACAATAAGAGCTAATAAATGGGAAAAAATACAAAAAATACAAAATACTATAAGAAAACCATGAACAAATAACATAATTTGTGATACACATGAATATTACCTTGAGCACCTGGATACAGGGGGTACATTAAAGAGCCAGAATAAAAAAAGGGGGTAAATGAAAGTTTAAAGTAAACATTACGTAATACATAACATTTTCAAATCTGCTTCATCTAATTCAGGGTTTTGGTGGCTCACAGCCTATCCTGATATGACAGAACAAGATTTGACCCAATGATCCAAGACCCTGAAACACAAACTCTGCACTGGTCTTGAACACATTTCTACCAAGTGATATAACTTGTCCACCTTAAACTAGAACATTGGTCATTTACCTCTTTACTTTCCACCTCCCTCATCACCCTGTCCTTTTTTGTTTTTGCTTGTTACAACTCTTTCTCTCATTTCCAAAGTCAGTTGCCATGAGACAGCTTTAAAGACCCAGAGTCATGCCTGAGATGAAGAACACCCACCTAGAAGTCCTAGGTCCAGTATTTCAGAGCTCCCTCAGGTGGCTCCAGTATTCATGCAAAACTAAGTACAACCTTCTCAACTTTGGAGGAATAGTATTTGCAATCCTCAGGTAGCTTGTCTTCCATAAAGTTCTATTCTGCCGGCAGTGTGGCATGCTGTGCTGCCACATACTGTAGTTCCAGAATGCTGTGTTTTATTCCTGATTCAGTCAGCGGCTATATGGCGCGTTCTCCTCATGGGTTACTCTCAGAGTTTGATTCCAGCCTTGTACCCATTGCTTCTGGTAGGCATCAGGCCCTGTCATGATAAAAGCAGAAAAATGTTGGAAGTATTTTTCAACTACAGAATGGGCAACTGCTTTTTAAACATTTTAATACTAAAAAGAAGAAAAAACTTTTTCAATATGTAAACTGATGGATTATAGGCCTTACACCTACTGGCGTCAACACATAACTTAATATTTCAAACCCGTTTAATCCAATTCAAATTCGCGGGAGGTCTATCCTGGCTGCACTGACATCATATTGCTGTAAAATTTATGATTACTTATTCCATCGTAAAATAAAAATTCCATTTTAGTATGCATTTTTGAGTGGCACAAGTCATTTCCACAGCAGGGGCACCCTGGCCTTGTATGTAAAAGGCTCATTATTTGCTTTTAAAGTTTCACTCACATCAGACTCACTGGACACTTTCTTTTAAAAATTTAGGTTACACTACATAAAGAATGCATGCTTAGCGGCAGTTTATCTCAAAGAGGTTTCCACTTAAAAGATTTACAATATGCCTTTACTTTATCGGCTCTTGCAGTGCAGGACTCCAGCTCCTGATCCAGAAGTTTGTTTTTTTTTGGATTTTTAATGTTTTGCTGCCAAACCAAGGAATGAGGCTGGTGACTGGAATCCAAACAGACGAACAAGCTTTTTACTTTGCAGCTTATACAGTTGATTCAATCATTGCTAAAGAAATGTTCCTAACAAATGCCACCACTAATTATAAATAACATGCCAACAACATGCCCTTTTTATTCCAGACAGTAGACGTTTAGAGTCATATGCAAGTGATATACTGTACCAGCCCTGGCCTAGTCAATAACAGGGTCCTTTAGCACACACACCCATAGTTGTACTGGGCCGCTTTAGCATTTGTTGACCAATCAGAAACATCGTCCTTCCACCAGAGTTCCACCCGAAGAGTCACCGGAAGAGAGCAAAGTTAACCAATGTAACTCTGGGCCTCCCCAGAACATAAATAAAATACTTTAAAACATCACTTACTCACAATATTAACCAAAGGTGTCTTGTTAAATTTGCTGTAATTAAGTCAGAAAATAAAAAGCTGAATTGGGCCTAAATCGGCCAATAGTTGATGTGTTACTTAAATTGAATCATTCAATCTATTCGTCCATCCACTGTATATTTCAGCTTATTCCAATTTAGGGTGATGGAGAGATGAAGCCTATCTTAGTAGCATCAAAAACAAAGTAGCAATCAATCCTGCACCATGCACACTTACACATACCACATTCATACAGCGATCATCTGGATCTGACCACTTAGCCTAACATTTATCTCTTGTTGAGCATGTGAGTATCGTGAGTGTCTTACAAGGTCTCTTTTAACAGTGCATCAGTGGGGACTGGAGGGAAGGCTTGTGGTGAAGTGAATAAGGGGTTTATGGCAGTGCATGTTTGTTTTTAAAGTAAAAACAGTGCAACTCAGGTTTGGTAGGTGTGGGTGTGCACAGCAGCAAAGACGAGTGGCCCCGAGGTGTTTTTAAGCTGATTGTTAAGTAAAGCACCATCTGGGTCAGTTTTAAGGCTTAAGAATTTCCTTTCCTGCTTGTTTGGCACTACAGAAAATACTAGACTGGGAGATTGAGCTTGTGTAAGCTGTTTGATTAGTGAATACCAGTAAACCCCCGATTCTCTAAAGAATCGCAAATCCAAGAATGGCAATCACTTTCTGTTCCCTCCGATCTTTGGAGGAATGGAAAATGATGGAGGGTAGGAGCGACCTGAGAAAGTTTTTATTTAATTAAATAAATATATTTGTACTAAAATTAACCAATTTATTAAAACTAAAATTGAAATGTAATTGTTATATCATCCATCTTTCCATTATCCAACCCGCTATATCGTAACTACAGGGTCACGGGGGACTGCTGGAGCCAATCCCAGCCAACACAGGGCGCAAGGCAGGAAACAAACCCTGGGCAAGGTGCCAGCCCACTGCAGTAATTGTTATATCATTTAAGTCCAAAATGTCTTTGAGTTGCTGCACTTAAAATTTCCTTATAAACAACATTTTTGGTAAAGATGGTTTCCTGTCCTTGAAACAGCTCTGCCTGGTATGGAGTAGTTAAAACCTTCACTTTAATGTCACACGAATGCCGGACTCTTGAAAAGGCAACATAAAATTGTCCATGTCCAAATACAGGCTCAGACAGGTAAATCCCTACTTTGTCCATGGTTTGTCCTTGGGATTTGTTGATCGTCACAGCAAATGCAGCCTTAATGGGAAATTGGCGTCATTTAAGTTTAAAAGGTAATTCCAGGTCAGAACTTGTAAGGTCAATTCTGGGAATCAAAACAGTATTGCCAGTATGGGATCCCGTAAGCACTTGTGCCTCAATAACATTTTCTCTCATGCTGTTCACGACCAACCGTGTACCGTTGCATAAACCTTGTTTAGTATTAAGGTTTCTAATAGCATGACTATTGTCCCTACTTTAAGGTTAAGATTGTGTTGTGGTAATCTGGCCGGGCTAATAGTGTTTAAATATTCTAATGGGAAATTAAGATGCTCAGTTTCGTGTTCAGAACCAACACTGCCAGTACTTAGAAAGACATGGCTTTCTCCAGGAAGCATTCCAATCACTTGGTTATTTATCTGGTCAACGTCAATAGGTTGCATATGCGGTGGTGTGCACGTTCGGGCGGCGGTTGTGTTGTGACCTGAAGTTTAGTTTACAGGTTGTGTTGTTTGGGCGCCACCTACTGACTCTGGGAAAGCCGATGGGTTTGACTCTGGGAAGCCGCTAGGTTTGACTCTGGGGCGCTGAGGCGCTGTGCGCGTGCGTTTTCGGTGCTTCTGGCCTCTGGCATCCGTGCATATATAAAACCTTCGTTTAGTAATATAGATTACACCCACACACATTAAAGTAACTGACCTGGAAAGGGGGTTTTGAATGAGCTGTTGTTCAGGGGTGTGTTAGGGGCTGCAGAGGGATAATAAAGAGGAAGGCCTCTTGCAAAGGCATGTTTTCTTTCTTGCCATTCCTCCATGAAGGAGAAGACAACTGTGTTTTAGCATTTTTTGTGATGAGTGGACCAGGAAGAAGAAAAATTGAGTGCATCTACAATTTATTACGAGACCTGAAACTACACAACTAGCACTGATGGTTTCATTGGTTTGTAACCAACATGCACAATGTACTCTTAGAATTTGGGCATAATATCTATAATATAATTAATTGTACAACTCTCTCTCCTGTTTGTTCGATTGCTCTGTCTTATTGCCTTAGGACATAGTTATATACGGTGCTGTGACATATGAAGGCTTAAAGAATGGGATTTGAGGGATCTTATCAAGGTCTGCACAAAAAAGTATAAAAGGGGAAAACAGGATCATCTAGGGCTCTATACGACAGAACAGCGCATTCATGAGGAGACACAATCAATTCAGCTTAATACTTAAATAACACACTGTGGTTCGTAATTAGGGCACCTGCACCCACACTATTATAACGGAGCCTGAGCAGAAGAGAGAGAGACAAAAAAGAAATGAAAGGATTGAAAAAAAGATCGGAACAAAAAGGAGTGCCTTGTTTGATAAGAGATAATAAGTGAGAAAAGAACATTGGGTGAGCAAGCTGGTGCGATGGGCAGGAGGTTTGGCGTTTGGTAGATGGCCCCAAAGCAACAGAAGGAAAACGTCTGTCATGGGGAAGGATACTCAGCAGAAGTGACTGAAGTGCTCTGAAGATCGTCTTGCAGATGCCTGAGATGAGAGATGGTGAAGGGACAATAGATCTGGACTTGGGAATCCTCAGAAGTGATTGGCTGAGGTGGCTGGGCCACAAGCCTGTTTTAAATGGTTGACTGCACATGGTGGTATCTCAGCTGCTGGCTGGCTATACGTGGTGGGTGATCTGATGCTGAGAACTTTTAGAGAGGCATGAAGTCTCAGAAGAGAGTGTGAAGCCCTGATTTTAGGTTTTATTTTGCCGACATACTTGCATCGCTTGTGTATTAGCGGCTAAGCTACTGTCTTTCTTTGGAGGTTTTTTTTGGCGGTGTGCTCACCTTGCTTCTGTATTAGCCGCTAAGTGAGTGGCTCTTTCTTCGGAGGTTTCGCTTTGCCGACGTGCTCGCCTCGCTTGTGTATCCTCGGGGGTGGAGCCCTTAGCCCGACTCCACCTCTCACTTCCAGGATGGACAGACACACACACTTCCATATGTATATATAGTAAGAAAAGGTGCTATATTGGTGCCTGACCCAACATAGAAATAAAATACTTTTATTTTCTTCAGCTGGAGGGCACATCTTCCCCGTAATCCCTCCAGCCACAACACAGTCCCAAGCACAGTATAAAAGTCACACCAAGCATTCTTCTTCTCTCTTCCACCACCAGTCCTCCTCAGCAAGCTTTGTCCTCCTTTTACCCGACTCTGTCATCTGAGTGGTGGTCGCTGGCTCCCTTTTATTCGTGTGCTCCAGGTGCTTGATTGGCGACATCCAGCTATACTTCCGGGTAAGGTGAAACCAGTGCCCAAAAGGGGCCAGCAGCTCCTGCTGCAGCACCCCTAGTCGGCACTTGCGAAACCCCACAGAGCTGCATAGAACTCCAACCCCCATGAAGCCCTGGGAGAGTCCGAGGCACCGCTGCAGCCCAGAGAGACTGCCATCTAGTGTCCAGGGGGAGATATTGGGCTTCCCACCTTGTCCCCCTGGCAGATGTGGTGAACAGGCGTCCCGTCCAGGCATTGGCCCGGCCGTCTGTCACTATATATATATTTATATATATATATATATATATATATATATACAGTATATATATATATTGCAAGGTAAACCAGTATTGAAAAAGGCCAGTTTTTAAAATGGTATGGTACCAACATTTTGTTAATTTTGGTACTGGAAGTAAACAGTAGTTTTTAAGCCAGATTGGAGTGGTTATATAGTTGTGACCCAGGGACTAAGCGGACAAAGTTAATTGACTACTAAGTCAACAGAAAAACAAAAGAACAGATGACCTACTGTATGTACAACACATCCTTAATGCTGTGACCTTGAGGGACACCGTCTTGACTGCCCTGGTGTTCAGGCTTCAGGACAGGCCATCCAGCCAGCCTGCACTTACTGCCAGCTCTGAGACTACAATCCAAAGCACCTCTGGCCTGTACCATGCTAGTTCCCTTTTCTTTTCCAACAGTGTCACGTTTTTCAGCTTTTCACAGTTTATCCTCTCTAAATTGCTTCCACCAACTGCCCACATCAAAAGACCCCACCTTCCCTGCAGCGTTCCATTTTTACCTGAAGGTTATTTGCATATCCAGCCACACTGGAAAACTACCTGCTTCTCATAGCCTTAAGTGACCCTGTTTTGCATGAGTTGTCAGCCACATTTTTTAATACATATTCCACTGTTCACAATAATGTACAGAACATTCATACAGTACATATTGTATATTCTTAAACATGCACCATTTGTTTCATCACAAGGAACTTTACAGAGGAAACAGAGATGCACTATTTAAGAAATAATTTTAAAAAATCAATCACATGTTGTAGTTGTAGTTTTCAATGCACATATGTAAAGAATAACAGAATGGGACAATGGAATAAATGAAAAGAATAGGATGAGTTGTGGTGCAATTAAGATTACAGGTATTACAGAAAAATGAATTAAGAATACAGAAACTGTCAAGTTCATTTAAAGATGAGAGACAAAATGTAAGTATTTAAGCGATCTTTGAAAGAGTGCACTGAAGGACTTCAGAAACAAGACTAAGGAGGTGGATCCACAGAACAAGAGAATATTGTAAATTGTATTGGAATAATATGACATAAAATAAATGGTCATAAAATTCTTTAATGCACTTAATCCAAATCCAATCAAAATATTTCAGGTAATGGCTGTTTCGGACTACATCACTAACACCATTTACAACTGGCGGTTTGAACTCTGGTGCGCAGTTATTGGTCCAGCCAGTTGTGACACTCTCAAGGGAAAGCTGTCTTATCAATTCTAGCTGCCTTTTTAGCAAACCTCTTGGCAAATATCAAGCTTTAGATGTTGCCAAAGTCCAGAAGGCCAGGTCTGGTGGGACTACAAAAATCTATCCTACCATTTAAGATTCATAGTCCTGGACGAGGGCCACTAGATGGGATCCCAGCAGCATTGCTTCACCTGACGATACACAAATGACCTCAGGCATCAGGGACAAGACTACAGGTTTGGCGCCTGGCAGGAAAAGCAATGCTGTTGCCTTAGGCAATGCTGGTTTCATCCCATACAGACCTATTGCTTTTTACCTAGGAAAACTGCTTTAGGTCTTTATCTTCAATGATATAAAGAAGGTATTAATAAGTTGCATAAATCAGGTCTGTCCTGTCACATATATTTTGGTGTATTTTCCTTGTGCCAAGGACAAATGAACAGTTCTTTAGGACTCTGGTTGCCATCTTTGTAAAGGCAAGGGTCTATCCTTTAATTTAATAAATTGTATTTACTGTTATTCATACAAATGAAAGATTAAAGCAAGAAGCACAAACTCACAAGTCAGGCTCAAAACAGACAAGAAGCCAGTGCAGTTTGAATTGTTTTTGTTTTTTTTTTCATGAAGACAGAGTTGCCTGGGGACAGAAACATACTGTCCATGAATCATTTAGTTTATTTTGACCTGTTACGCTGAAAGGGTGGCTATTTTGAAGAAACTAGAATATAAAACATGTTTTCAGTTATTTCACCTTTTCCTTTTTTTGTTAAGTACATAACTCCACCACATGTGTTCATTCATAGTTTTGATGCCTTCAGTCATGAAAATAAAGAAAACACATTGAATGAGGAGGTGTGTCCAAACTTTTGACCTGTACTGTATATTTTTTTAGTTTTTAAGCACAAATATGGTTAATTATACCATAGAATGCAATAGTAAACTAAATGTAAAAACATCGAATAACACTGAGAAAACCTTGAACAACAGGGAAAACTAACACTGCAATAGTTTGCGCTATTGTGCTAGGAACCGCTCGCTAAAAACACTTTTTTTTTTTAAATGAGTTTTAAGCACAGGGAAAAAAATGAACATTTGAAAAATCCGTAATTTAATAAACCACCAAGAAAAGTAACATTGCCACAACAATGCACGCTATGAACCGATCGCTGTAAACAGAACTGAAAACAAAAACAAGCCTTTTCTACCTTATGCGTTCAGCCTTCCCTCTCTCGCTTGCTCGCTCTCTCTCTCTTTCGTGTGTGCGTGTGTCTCTTTCGCGAGCCTGGAGCGCCTGTGTGTATGCCTCTGTCTCGCGTGCATGTGTGTGTGTGTGCCTCTGTCTCGCTCGCCTCTGTGTGTGTGTGTCTTGCTCTCTCTCTCTTGCTCGCTTGCTGCACAGGAAATGCACAGGGAGAGACTGAACATGTACAAACCTAGAGGGAAACTGGCTTGTTCGTATACCGAGTGTGTGGTTGTGAACCGAGGCAAAAGTTTGGCGAACTTTTTGGTCGTAAACCGAGTTGTACGAGTACCGAGACGTTCGTGAACCGAGGTTCCACTGTACCTGGCACGTTGGCAGGTTAAATAGAGAGCTGCCCCTTATTAATTTTATTTGTATTGCCATTTAAACATAATTTATTTTTATATTTGTGACATAGATTTGATTTTTTACAGAAAAGGAAGTATGTTTATATAGCCCAATTGCTTCATTTTTTTTTTCAATGTTCAAAATCTGCAGCCACTGTGTGATGCTGCAATGCCAATATGGATCAAAATGCCTAAAAGAATGCTTCCAGTACCTTGTTGAATCTATGCCATGAAGAAGTTTGGCAATTCTGAAGGTGCAAGGTGTCCAACCCGGTACTAGCAAGAGGTACATAATAAAGTGGCCAGTAAGTGTATAACAGTTTTCTCACTTTAGCTATGGGCATTGGTTTGGAAACATTACTGCTAGGTGAATATTCAGTGGAACGTGCTAAACTGAGACATTCATCAAATCTCAAGTTCAGGCTCTTTGCACTTTCTTTGATTCTGTTTTTGTCTTTTCCCTGTTTTTGCACTCATTGTCACAAAACACAGCTTACATATGGTATAGTGAGCTGCAGAAAATGAGAAAAAGCTAATCACTATTGGATGGTTGGTGAAAAACTTGGAAGCACTGAGCACAACACACTAACCAACCCTGAATCAAAAGGCTTAGTAAGGCACTCATCCACATGTGGCCAGCTTTGAATAAGTTAATCCAGCTAGATGCAGACAATTACAGAATTAGCAAATGCCACACAAACAGGGAACTAGGCCAGGATTAAACTCTAGAACCATTGTTCTGCTAGTCAGCAGTACTAACCACTGCTCTATAATTCCCTTTACAAAAACACTGTTCATTACATCATTTGAATAGATCACAGCTTAAATAAAAGTATATATGCCAGGTATTCCATTGCAGTTACTGCTTTTATTTAGTAAATTATGCAATTTTGTAGTTTGAAACAGGAATCAGTTTTTAGTAATATAGTCCTAACACTGCATGTTGTGAAAGCCTTGCTTAGCAAACCATCTCCGAGATAAAAAATCTTAAAATGTCACTGGCCACAAAAACCTTGGTTTATAATATTCCCTGTCCTTTTCAAGAAAGCCATTACTTAGGTTTTTACCTTGTGGTGAGTAGAATAATTCTATTAAACCTGAATCAGTCTGCTGCTATAAATAGTGTTAAGGGAGATTTCATGCTGATATATGTTTCAATATATGAGCCACAGAACTCTCCATAAATATCACTGACAACAGTGCTGCTTTGTAATCTTTTGCCTCTGTTCCTTTATCTGTTAAAAAGATTTAGCAAAGCTCATAATGCTGCTGATTTCAACTGTAAAGGCCCACTCATCAACAAACTCACTTGGGGAGGATTAATCTCAAGGTTTCCTGAGCCCTCCCCCACCCATTCTATTTGTGGTTCACCGGCATGAGACACTTTGGAGATACAGCCACAAGCTGAAAAGCCAGGTCTTTCTTTCCCCTTTTTCTTTCCCACATACCTATGCTTTTTACATTATCATCTTTTTCTTTGATCTACCACATAGATCTAGAATATCTATTATGTAGTGCTGTTATTTATCTATCTATCTATCAATCACACAAAAGGATACTGCTAATTTACAAAATCTCCACACTTAGAATGACAAAACATTTTGTTCAAAATAGGTGAAAATCAGCAAAACCTACACTATACCAACATTTAAACAGAAAGAAAACCTCCTACACTGGGCCCAGCTCCCACAGGCTTCTTCACCTCTCTGTACCTAGAGACTTGGCTAAAGCAAATGTTCTATCTACGATATAGTACTTTTTATGTCTATCTATCTTGGTTCCCCTTAGTGTTATTGTGGGTAAAGAGTGACACCAGGACAACAGAACATACAGTATCTTTATTTGTGGTATATAGGCATGTGCACTCACTAGTTGCCCAGGTTATATTAGACACCATGAAAGCAGAACCTTGCCTAACTGCTTTGTTAGCTCTCTCTAAGATGGTATGAACAAGATTGTGCTGCTAGGTTGCTCAAAGCCATCAATTAGCATTCGATGTCTTAGGAGCCCCCAAAACCTAGAAAAGTGGTACTAGACAATAGTAAGGTCTGAATTCTTCATATCTATAAAGCAAAATCTCTTTTGTGATTGTTTGTTGTGTAATATGTTCAAAAGAATTACTTATAAATGCTTTGAAATTGCTTCATTTTTGTTGTGACACTGGTATGAGAAAATTCCCACATATGATATACCATTGGACTTATCTTGATGTCTAGTTATGTAAGATAACAAGCTTCTTGGGGTTCTCCCCCAATTTTTGGTCCTCTAGACCTGAAAACCCCCTATTTGTAGTAGAGTTTTGGACAATGCTTTATGCAGGAAATTATACATCTTATGATAAAGATTAAATTGATATGTGTCTTCACTGAACATGATCAGGACTTGATGTTGTGTATGCCACACCAATTGAACACAGGGGTTAACCCCTTTTTGATTATTTATGGGTGGTCTCTTGCTCTCTAAGAGCTAACCCCAGAAGGATAAAAATGAAAAATGTCAAATGTAAACATGTAGGGTATCTTTTTAGAACACACCAGGGTTAGTGATTACATATATAATGCTGTTTTTATTTTTTTTTTCTATTGCAATTGAGATTATTTAGACTGAGGTACATGCTTTAATATTTCAAATATTCGATGCAACTATTTTTGTTTATTATGCACGTCTACCTAATGAATAAATCATTGCATTTGTTATGAACACCTAAATTAGGGCAGCTTACGTTAATTCAGAATTTTTCACAGATTTGTAGTTCAAGCCACAGTCTTGAAATTGGCACACAGGTACTTCTCACCATATGTCAGATTTTCAACATATTACTTTTGTTCTTGTTCTAATGAGGGCAGCCGGGAAAGCCTGGTTGGTTAAGTGTCAGAGAAAATGACAAGAAATACTAGATTTTTATCTATTATTGTACTTCCAGATATGTTAAAACAGTAGGCAGAAAGTAAGAGAACAGGGGCCTCATGCATAACGCAGATGCATAAATCTGTGCATTCGCCAACTTCCACATTCTTCTGCTCTAAAGCACGTGCACGCGCCTGCTGCCCCACCCAAACTCCTCCCAGAATGATGCCTCTTTGAATATGAAAATCAATATAAATAGCTCTTAAGCTCAGCGTTCTGTGAAAAGGCAATGGCAAAAGCACGGGGGAAAATAGAAGAATTTGAGCGAATACCAAGTGGAGGCAAGGAAAAACGTACTATTTGTTGGTTTAAACAGTGGTATAAACAACAAAAGGAAGTTGATCGAGTGACATAGAGTGTCGGAGAAACTCGAAAGTTCAAGTTCACAAAGTCGCATAGTGCCCGAAATAAAAAAGATGTCAGATATCAAAGTCGGCGTGAAAATGCGAATCATAGCCCACCGTCTAAGTGTTATATGAAAGCTTATTAGGGTACAGAGAAAGAAAAAAATAGGGACACAGTGAGAAAAAAGCTCGAAATGTCAACTTTAATCTCAAAATTTCCACTTTAATCACGTAGTTTATTTTGTCTTTAAAGTAGAACATCATAAACTTCATCTTTAAATTGTTTAATTTACTAGTTTCTCAAATACCATCGTAACTAAGGTACAGTAGCATGTTAAATGCTTTGTTTTGTATGTGCTCTTCTTTGTGCTCTATGTGTGTGAATCACTACGTGCTTCTTAAACGAGCTTTCTCTTCCTCCGACTGGACACAGGAAATTCAGTATGCAGCTGGTTTAGACTATTATTTTTTGTTCCCAGAGCATCATGATGCTTTGCAAGGTCAGTTGATATCACAGAACTGTAGTAGTCAATGTTGGATGTGACCGCTCCAAAAGTAAATAACACTCTTCGTAGTACTGGGCTAAAAATTACCAGAAAACTTGTGCATGCATTTAAATACAAAGAAGGGAACTGGAAATGTGAAAAGGTAATAGGTTACTTACGAGTCCATAGAAAACAATATGTGTACTATGTGAGTCTACCCTTTTAATAGTAGTACCCAGAGTGCTGTGCAGTTCACATAAACAGGAAGGAGTGAAAAATCCACCTGCTTTAATGTTGTGCTTATGAGTAGCTGTGATAGTGAGTGAGTGAGTGAGTGGACGTGTTAAGGAAAAAAAAGCGAGCTTTCGATTCAAGAGAGCCGACTCTGCAGTCAAATCTCTGGTGAGCAAGCCTTAGTGAATTCATGCTTCCTGTCTGCCACTGTCTGCAAGAAATGTTACTGTTCTGATATTTAATTCTATTAAATTAAGGTGGTTAGCACTACTGCCTCACAGCTTAGGTTACATTTTTAGCCACAATAATCGGCCCAGCATAGTTGGCAGATATTTCACTAGCCCTCAGGGACACATAAAGGACCACTGTGCCACTACAGCCCTCTCAAAATTAGTTCAGTTTCTGCTTCCCCATTGACTTCAATTTACTTCTCGGAGTTTAGCAAAGTTCCTGAACATTTTAATGATTTCACTGAACTTGATGCAAAGCTAATTCAGTGGTGTTGTTCATCACTGCTTCTAACTTACTTATTGAAATTTGTTTTTTTTTGCAGCAGAAGGAAAAAAAGAATGTTGTACACAAATAGCTTTTGCAATGTTAATAATAGTTATGTACTGATTACAACAAGTTTAAAGGTAATGAAGCATAATCATAGATAATTTGTAATTATATTTTACTTTTTCACTTACTCACCCAGGCAATGACAAGTAATTCACCTCATCCTTTACTAAAAATAAGAGCACTGTGTTTTTAAAGAAAGGGATAAGTTTAGGTCCTCTTGAATGCCACATTCCAGGTACTCTCCCAAGAGTAAGTGCAAGTGCAGTTAACTTTCAGAATGTTGGGATGGCCTGGCTCCTTTTGTGCTGTCCTGTTTTATACAGGTATCTCTGATTGATTATCAGTTAACTCCTGAGCTCCTTTCTGGACTTTGTTCTGAACACCAAATTAAGGCCATAGGACCATCATAATGTTAAATATACTGTAGCCATGTTTGGGCCATCTGCCTATCTTCTGTTTTACAGGTATTATATATTATAACATATACATTGTATACTGTAATCATAAGAAAACTCAAATAAACAATACACAGCAGTTAGTATGGCTGCTTCATATCTTAAGACTAGCTGATTAAAGCCCTGTCCCATCTCTCTGTTTCTCTTTGTCTGCCTGATATGCATTCTAAACTGCCCCTGTGTGAATGAATATGTGTGTGTGTGTGTGACTGTGCCTTGTAATGGGCTGATTCCTGATTTGTTTCTTATTTTGCAAGGACAGGCTTCAGACCCCCATTACCCTGATGGACATTTTTGCATAGCTTATTTTAAAATGAAGGCAAAAACAAAATTGTTAGAAATTAATGAATATTAATAAACAATGGAATGAATATTAATCATCATTAGATGGTAAATAAAATGGGAAGAGTTTACAACTGCAAGCTACTTTATTTAATTTATTTTTTTTGAGTATATATTACTTGGCTACTTTTTATATATTTACTGTTTTTTTGTTACGTCTTCAGAGGCTAGAAAGGGTTAATAAAAGACACCCATATGCGCAGACAAAAGGTACAAGTAAGAGTCAATTATATTTGCTCCCAAATTCCAGCATGTTCTGATGATTTGGAATGGTTGCTAGGTAACTCAACATCCACCATTGCTCAAAGATAAAACACAGAAAAAACAGAATTTTCATGTCTTAAAGATAATAACATTTCAGTTCAATTGGAAAGTCGATTTTGATGTCTGTAACCTTTTCATAAACTAACAGTAAACCAAGATGAAAAGGCACCCCCTTTTGATGCTGCTCAGTAGTTTTGTAAATTTTTAAAGTGGTCTTAAATAAAAATAAAAGATGAAATTACTTGAAAAAAAAATACATGCGCTAATAATTGGATCATATTGAAATGCTTTGAATTAAAAGTAACTATTATCACATGTATTGTTGGAACAAAGTAATCATAATTCATTGAATATAATTGTGCAAACATACCTATATTTAATTGTACAGCAAAATGTGGCATATTATATGATCTTAAACAGAACAGTTAAACCAATGTTTTTCGTAAACATGTGAGAGTTGCTTTAAACCTTTTGTGTGTGTGTCTTCAAAAACTCAACCATGTGCTAATAAATATTGTAAAGGTAGCAAAATGTGCCTAGGGGCATTTACGCCACCAGTGGTACCTAGAGCAGCCTTAAGTCCTGCAAGAGCCTTCCTGGGCAGCAGCATGAGGCCCTGTAAATATGAGTATGAAAGTTCATTAACCAGTAGGGGTGGATTATCATGTATTTTGATTGGGTCACCCCCAAAGGCAATATGCAATCGCACCAGCACAAAGGAGAAAGAGCTGAAGAATAAATAATAATTTGTTCCACAAGCTAAAGGATAAACTCAGGGTACCAGAAACTCAGCAGGATGAACAAGAAGATGCAGGACCTTGCAGCTGACAGATGACAGCAGGTGGACACAAGCTGGAGAAGCTAGTAGCAAACAGTTTATTCAAGGACAAGTTCGTCAAGGACTGGCAGGAAGCCACACTCTTACACTTAAATCTTAAGAAGTAGCAGATTGGTCCTGGCTTAAATGGACCATGTTACTCTTTATAACGAATGGGCAACACTCTGAAAGTCAGGTGCTTTACGGGTATCTGAAGGCTCAGAGGTGGTGGCTAGAACACCAGAGGTCACTAGAAGGAATGCTAGCCTGTTGTCCCAGTAAAGTACTGGCCCCAAAAGTAACCTCAGGGCTTGGGCAGAAATGACCCTAGGTGTTATATTTTAGCCAGGCTTTTTTTTTTCCTGGCCTAGAATTACTTTGTTTTCTTTTGTCTTTTTGGTTTATTTTAAAGTTAACATCATTTTTGTTAATATTATGTTTATGTTTTATTTTGTATCTATCTGTAAATGTATTGTTCTCTTATGTACCTTGTTTTCTGAGGGTGGTACCTGAAGAGGTTTGGCCACACTGACATTACCACTAGTGAGACCTCCCTCTGGCTTTTTAAACCCAGAGAAGAGAATCTCATGTAGTGGTGCATTGAGTGGGTTAGAGTCTCTTATGTGAGTATTTTATTTGAATTTGCTAGTTTTATGATTATTTCTGCTCTGTTTCTGGATTTTGCTTATAAATTGTGTTTTTTTTTTTTGTAATTTGTTTTCTTTGGATTGTCTTTTAAGTGTTTTTTTTTTCTGTTTTGCAATAAATATTTGATTTAAAAAGATTTGTCTCATCAAGCCAGAGTTTTTTTTAATATTTATCTCACCGAGGAGGACTCTAGGGATATTGTGGGACACTTAAGGCATTCTGAACTTATTCAGCCATTTTTCCCCATTCTTGCAGGTAGTTGTTGGAGGCTAGTTGGTTTGGGATGAGGTTATTTTGGACAAGACAGCAGAGATCCTGACCTGCTTTTGTGGCACTTTTTGGAGGCCTCAACTCCTTTTCATTATGGTTCTAACTCCTGTTCATTAAACTAAGAAATTGTTTAGTGCAGCATTTCTGAACCCATGGGTTGCTGGATCCCCTAGAGCAGTGGTTCCCAAACTTGATCCTGGGGACCCACTGTGGCTGCAGGTTTTTGTTGCAAACAACTTCTGTTTTTCATTGGACTTTTAGCCCAATTATTTCCCAGTTTCTGTGTTTTGGAGTCAATGTAGAAATTACAAATAAGTTTGGTAGATTTTTATTAAAATGTAATAAGCAGTTATATGGAGAATATGTAGTTTTTTTCTTAAGTTAACAGTATCCTTCCATCCATTATCCAACCCGCTATATCCTAACTACAGGGTCACTGGGGTCTCCTGGAGCCAATCCCAGCCAACACAGGGTGCAAGGCAGGAAACAAACCCCTGGCAGGGCGCCAGCCCACCGCAGAGTTAACAGTATTTTTAACCTAATTTTCATTCTGCTTTTCCAGGTGTTCTGGTTATTTAATTGATTATTCACTAATTAGTGAGTCTGACACTGACGTCGTTGCAGCTTTCATCATCCTGGGTGTCTGCTATGCTGGTTGTTAATTGTCGCTATTAGGGTTAAATGAAGGGAGCAAACTACACAGTAAAAGGGGAAGATAATAGTAAAACAACAAAAGAGAGATAAGCATTTATAGCTTTAGAAAAAAAGAAATATTTCTAAATGTCTTATAAATGTAAAGACCATACTGTTGTGTTTTTCTGAATGCAGAATAAGAGAAGAGTAAAAAAGACCAGTTAACTAAATGAGATCAGTTGTAATTGATAATTATCACCAGTTGTGAATCTGGTTGGAACAAAAACCTGCAGCCACAGTGGGTCCCCAGGACCAAGTTTGGGAACCACTGCCCTAGAGTGTTTGTCAGTTTAAGTTTAAAAAAATAAATAATAAATGTTTTAGGGTGCTACTGATTGCAGATTTCAAAGGAACATTTTGCTCCTGCATACTGGTGAATTGAAACAAGTGACATACGAGTCCTCTTTTTTGTCTACTGCTCCTCTAAAATGTGGTGTTCCTCAGGGATCCATTTTGGGTCCTATCTTATTCTCTATATACCTTCACCCTATTGGAGCTGTTTTTAGGAAATTTAACATTTCTTTTCACTGCTATGCTGATGATACTCATGTTTATATTCCCATCTGCAACTCTGCAATGAATCAAATGCACAACTGTCTTTTTGAACTAAAATCCTGGATGGCTAATAATTTTCTTGATCTGAATTAAAATAAAATGGAGGTGCATATAGTGGGTCCATCAGCTAAAGCCTAAATTGGTCTTTTGGTCTCTTTCTCTGTCTTTTGCAACCCTCAAGTCCTCAATCTCGGTGTTATTTTTGGCAGTAACCTCTCTTTTGAGAAACAGATTAATTCAGTAGTTAAGAGTTGCTTTTTCCAGCTTTGCCTTTTAGGTAAGAATCAAGCCTTTTTTATCTTCTAGGGATCTTGAGAAAGCTACTCATGCTGTTATCTTTTCTCACCTTGATTACTGTAACTCGCTGTATTCTGGGATTAGCAAATCCCTGATACACAGGTTACAGTTGGTCCAGAATGCTGCTGCTCGCTTTCTGGTTGGGGCGAGAAAGTCTGATTCTGTTTGTCCACTTTTAGCTTCTTTACACTGGCTTCCTTTTCAGTTTTCGAATTGATTTTAAAAATCTTGTTGCTAGTTTTTAAATCTTTACATGGGCTCGCTCCTGCCTATTTATCCGAATTGTGTGTTTTACACAAGCCATCCAGAGTGCTTAGATCTTCTGGTCAGTTGTCACTTGTTGTTCCTCGTACCAAGTGTAAAACTAAGGGAGACAGTGCTTTTACAGCTGCTGCTCCTCGCCTGGGGAACTCTTTACCTCATTACATAAAGGAATCATCTACAATTGAACTGTGCAAAACAAGGTTAAAGACTCATTTCTATTCACTTGCTTTCTGTGACCTTCAGTAATACTGATGGTTTACTCATTGTGATTATGTAACATTACTTCTGTTTATTATTTATTTTATTTATGTTCATTTATTTTATTTCTATGTATGTTATTCATGTTAATTTATGTTTTTCCTTTATTCTATTATTGTAAAGCACTTTGGCCACAGCATTCCTATGTTGTTTTAAATGTGCTATATAAATAAAGTTTACTATGACATAGACATTGACAAGGTTCATTAAGAAAGCCAACAATCATGGACAAGTTCCTCAAATGCTCTATAGCATCACCTACTCTGAACTGATTCTGTTTCAACATTACAAGATTCATCCCAAATACGTGAACATTAATGAATGTTAAAAGACCACACAAACTAGTTTTTCGAAAGAGCGTATTTACTTTTACTGTCAAGTGTGGCAAGCAATGGCTGTTGTGCATAATCTGTGGTGTGGGAGTACTAAATGAAATCACAAAGCCCTTAGCAATAAAAACATTTGTAAACAAGGTATGCTACTTACACAGTAAATCAATTGATTTTTTTCATATTAAAAAATACAAATTTTAAGATTATGCAAAAAATATTCTAGCGTATTTGTAAAACAAGCCAGCAGGCATTTAGAGCATCATCTCATTGTATACTGAATTGCCAGACATAAGAAAGTGCACACAATTGCAGAACAGCACCTTTAATCTTGTCCAATAAATGTGTGCTCCAAAATTCTAGACAAGTCAGCTGCCTGCAAACTAAAACATATTCCTCTCTGAACTCTATTCACTTATCCTGATTTCAACAATGGTGAAAATCAGATAAGCCCAGGTTCTGTATTATAAAGGCAAATAGACACTAAATTTGATTCAGTATTAAAAACTCATATGTCAAGTTACTTTTGGGTGAGTACTTTGCATATTTCATCTATTATGCAAGCCGTATTTAAGTGTTGAATAGGGTAATCACTGTTATTTATAATTGTGTGCTATTCAGGGGAAACTTTTAGCTACCAGCACTTAACCCGATACAGACAGACGCTGGAGGCACTCTGATCAAAATGCACGCCTTTATTTTACAGTTCACAAAGCACAATGCATCATAAACAACTCACAAGGTTCAGTCCTTTTTTTTTCTTATCTTAAGTCTTCTGCCGCCTCTACTACTCTCCTCGCAAGCTCTGTCCTCTTCCACCCGACTCTGGCTCCCTGAATGGAGTGAGGCGGCCCTTTTTATAATGCACCCAGATGTGCTCCAGGTGCTCCCTGATGACCTTCCTGCAGCTGTTCCTGGAGTGGCGGAAGTGCTCCATGGGCACCCAGAAGCACTCCTGGAGTACCTGCTTCCCGGTTCGGCAGCACCTCCGGATGTGTCGGAAGTGCTTCTGAACCATCCAGGCATCCCCTGGCGGCGGTCCCCACAAGGTTGTGCTTCCAAGCTTTGTTCCTGTGGCCCCAACACCCACCAGGGCAGCTGCCTTCTCGTGTTCCAGGGGAAGTACTGCTCTTCTTCCGGTCCTTCCATCCTTCAGGCATCCCGACTGAGCATGAGCCCAAGCCGGCTGCCACAACATTAAAATCCCTGCTAGTAAAGGGTCGTTACTGAACAAAAACAGATAAACCTGAGTCCCAAGGCTAAAAAGACTGAAAAGCACTGGTTTAGCACACTTTCACAGGAGAGGGAACTTTGAGTCTAGACTGCGCAGGAAAGGTCAGGCGAGGGTTCAACTTGGTAGACAAAGATCCAAAGGCCAATATAGTGAAAGAAAGAAACAAGCTTCACTGTACTGTATCTTTGAGGCTGGCAATATCCAAGTTATCCCTGCATGCAGACAATGATAAAAAAAACTCTTCTGGGGCAGGCCCAGGGTACAGGCATTGTATTGTTTTTAATTCTTTTTGCTTTGTACTTTATACTCTGTGTAATCATCTGTCATTTGTGTTTATTTTGTTTAAAAGTATGCCATGTGTGTTTATTATTCTTGGTACTTTGGTCCCCCAAAAAGACCTCCTTTCTGACACAATATTTTAAATTTAGCATGTGGTTGATGGAATTTCAAAAAGGCTTGCTTGGATCACATTTCAGCATGCCAAATGTTTTTTTTTTACCTTTTTCTTTTTTTCCAGTAGCTACTGATATTCTCTTTCCCAGGGGAATGCACAACAATTTCTCAAGCTGCTTCACTGTGACTCTGCCTTGCTGAGTGTTGACACATCAAGGGACCCATTTAGTGATGCACTGTCTCTGCCACAGACCTCAGTAGGCATGTGCACTGCATTCTGTGTATGCCATGGAGAAAAATGAACTTGTTCTTGGGCAGTTTAGAAAAAATCAGAGGCATCCATTTGTGGGATGAAAAAATAAATGTCTCCAAGTATATCCCATTCTGTGTCATCCATTACTTTTTGTATCAGAATACTAGTCATAGTTAAAGCATAAAGATGGAATGCAGTAAGATCCGTAATATTGACCCATCAATTTAGTAAGGTCAGTTAATCCAGTTTTAGAATCAAAGGAACCAAGGGCAATGCAAGAATGAACTCTGGAGAAGGTGTCAGTCCATTTGGACACTCAGACACACACCCACACTGACTTCAGTCAAGTTTAAAGTCCAGAGTTAAGACAAATTGTTTGTACGTGGAGGACAACCATATTACACATAAAGAGATGAACAGACAGGAGGAGAATGTACACATTCAACAAAAAAAGAATCCAGTCTCCTAAAGGTGTAAGGCGACAGATTGAATCAGCAAATTTCACAATTGAAAAGTCTTCTCTTTTAAATTAAAATAAGTTTTACCACACTTCTTAAATTTAGTAGTCTATTAAAGTTTATTTCAGATGTCCAGAATAAAATAAACATTTGGCTCTTTATAAAATATAAAGTGGAATGATTGAGAAATTTTAAATGGAAAGTATTTTACAATAATAAGTGCAGTGGATTTATTTTATTTGTGTGCACTTTTGCAAAAGTGTTTGTTCTGTAGCTCACTCTGTTAAGGAATATTCACATGAAAACTAAAAAAAATGCAACTCAGTCAAAGTAACTACAGTACTTCTAATTAAAATGACTTTTACACTAACTACCTGTGTACTAATCATTAAATAATCTGATTTTATAAAACACAACATAAAATAAAAATCCTCTTTTTCAAAATGTGTAAATAATACTTAAATTAATGTGACATTTTAATCAGTTTCAACAGATTGCAATTTATGTCCTGTACAAACTTGATGCAGTGAAATTTGTGGGTAGGGCACCATGGGATTACATGCAAGTGCCAATCTGAGTGGCATCAATAAGCATGTAAAGGGATCTGGCACCCAGGACCTGTTAGAAGTAGGGAGAAGAGGTAGCACTCTTCTCAAGGCAATGCACAGTTTGCATTAATTCCCCCCAACAAAACCCCTCTGATCTGTGTCTCACATGGAGCTCACTCTCTCATGCTTGGCTCAAAATCTGTGCAGTTATTGAGGCCACCTAATAAAATGCCTAGAATTATTACTGTCTGCAGCCTACAGAATCTTATTTCAAATTGAATTTAATACAAAAGCAGTGCACAGGTGGGATACTCTTTCATTTAGTTATACTGTGAAGATCATATCACCCTGATGTTGTGCATGTGAAATCATAAAATGTGACTTAATACATTGAGGCATATTTATTCTCTTTGAAATATTGACACTGTCTGTCATGTCTCCTATATGTGAAAGTGTAACTCTGAATGAAACGAAAATGTTGTTTTCATTTTCAGAGATAAAAACAACATGTGTAGCCTTCTGTATTAGATAGATAGATAGATAGATAGATAGATAGATAGATAGATAGATAGATAGATAGATAGATAGGCTTACTAGTTTAATAACTTTCTGATTATTGTGGATTGGCCAAATTTTTCACTTCAGCTATACAAAGGAAACTGGGGGTTTGGGAATCTTAATACTCAGAGCTATTCCATTTTTAGTGGCAGACATAATATCTGATCCTTAAAGGTGATATGTCATGGAGATGGGGAAATTTTGTAATACTAAAGTGATTTTGATAAATATCTCTACACCTAATGTGTATGATAGAGATTTAATCCAAAATGTACTTGGATGTATTTCTGATGTGAACTCACATAAAATTATAGTGGCCAGAGACTTTAATTGTGTTTTAATTCCAGACCTGGATATGTCTTCAGCTACAGTGGCAATAACATCTAATACTGCAAAAATACACAGTTTGTGATGGATCATAACTTATCAGACCCATGAAGGTTTTTAAATCTTAACCTTAAAGCATCTTCTTCTCACCAGTACATCTTTGTTACTCAAGAATTGACTGTTTCTTCATAGACAATATTTTTTTGGCCATTATCTAATTTTGTAAGTTCAATGCTATTCTTATGTCCAACCACACCCCTCTGATCATTGAGCTTAAATCACTATGCCTTCCACACTCATCTCATAGCTGGCGTCTTAACCCCTTGTCATTAGCTGATGAAAAATGTAAAGAAAAAAAAAATACATATCTTGAGACAAATGCAATCTCAGACATTTTTGCTGGAATACTCTGCGAAACTCTGAAGGCATTTTTAAGAGGACAGATTATTTCATATGTTTCTCACAAAAAATAAATTGGAAACCAAGAAGGCATCTGAGTTAATCAGCGAAATTACCAGAATAGATCTAGAATACACCAGGGGCCTCAGGCATAACGCTGTGCATAGAATTCACACTAAAACATGGCGTATGGACGAAAGCGGAAATGTTTGTACGCACAAAAAAATCCAGATGCATAAATCTGTGCATTCGCCAACTTCCATTTTCTTCCTCTCCATAAATCCTGGTCAGCGTGACAAGTAACACATGTGCACGGGCCTGCTGCCACTCCCCAAACTCCTCCCAGAATTACGCCTCTATGAATATGCAAATCAATATAAATAGCCCTTAAGCTCAGTGTTCTGTGAAAAGGCAATGGCAAAAGCACAGGGGGAAATAAAAGAATTCCAGAGAATACCAAGGAGAGGCAAATAAAAACGTACTATATGTTGGTTTAAACAATGGTATAAACAACTAAAGGAAGCTGATCGAGTGAAATAGAGTCTCAGAGAAACTCGATAGCTCAAGTTCACAATGTCGCACAGCGCCCGAAATAAAAAAAGAAGTTGTCAGATACCAAAGTCGCCATGAAAAGGCGAGTCGTAGCGCCCAGTCTGAGTGTCATATGAAAGCTTATTAGGGTACAGAGAAAAAAAAAAAAAATAGGGACACAGTGGAAAAAAGCTAGAAATGTCAACTTTAATCTCGAAATTTCCACTTTAATGACGAACTTTATTTTTTATTAAAGTAGAACATTATAAACAATCTTAAAATCGTTCAATTTACTAGTTTTTCAAATCCCATCGTAACTAAAGTAGCATGTTAAATGCTTTTTTTTGTATGTGTTCTTCTATTTGCTCTATATGTGTGTGAATCACTATGTTCTTCTTAAACAGGATACAGAATCCATTACATTCATGATATTACAGCTCTCTGAATAATTTAAATACTGAGATGTATACTTGATATCATTTTCATGATGATAGGAGTTAAAGCATGTTATTAAACATGGGAACACTGTGGTGCAGTGATAGCGATGAGCTGGCGCCCTGCCTAGAGATTGTTCATGCCTCATGCAAGACGCTTGCTGCGCCGTCCGCGACCTTTGATGAAATAATTTATTGCAGCAGTACTGTCTCTTTCAAATGTACTAACTCCCAATTCCTGTCCTTCCTTTTCTTTGTCCAAATACCCAATCCCACACAATCAGCTCTGTAATAGAAGTTAAGCCATCTATAACCTGAGAACGCTAATTCTTCAAAACTTTTAAGGAACATTGAAATATCTTCGTAGTACATGTTTAATTATTCTATCCATCTATCTTTCCAGTGTCGCGCCACCCCCAGCAAGAATACACCACGAGGCAGAAACAATCCGTGAACAGAGTGCCAGTTCCTTGCTAGCGCTGCAACACCGTGTCCTCACATGTTTAATTATTAACAATATATATTATTTAAATGAAGTTAAAGTTTTATCTGTATAATATAATAAACATATTTTGCTGCATTTCATCTTAAAAATGATATCGTCATTAAATGTAAGTACGCACTTTATAAAGTGGCTCAGGTTATGCAATATTATAACTGTATTGCAAGTTAACAGTGAGGTAATAAGGTGGTGCAGTGGTAGTGCTGCTGCTTTGCAGTAAGGAGACTGTGGAAGATTGTGGGTTCACTTCCCGGTTCCTCCCTGTGTTGGATAGCACTTTGATTACTGAGAAAAGCGCTATATAAATGTAATGAATTATTATTATTAATTGTACTTATAAGTACAAACAGTTCTACAAGCAGCCCTTGATGGACTGATTGACTGTGTTTATAGTTCTTGGAATGAAACTGTTTCTGAACTGCGAGGTCCCTACAGGAAAGGCTCTGAAGTGTTTGTCGCATGAGAGCAGTTCAAATAGGCAGCATGGCTGAGGCAGCGTTTCCTAGATGCTGTATACCGATAATTCTCTTTCCAATCAGATGCTGTACAGCCGTGATTCCACACTCAGATACAGTGATATAAATACTCCGAGTGGTGCAGTGAGAATGATATGGAAAAAAATGATCTGCTGTGGCAACCCCTAATGGGAGCAGCTGAAAGAAGAAGAAGGTGCAGTGAGAGTAACAACACTACAGCAGCTATGATATTTGGAATAGTTTGGCTATTCCGTGGACCATTATATTGTTACAGGTTAATTTCAATCAGATGCCTTAAAGTAATAAACAATATGCGGTTAATTTCAGTGTATATAATAAAGCCGTGTCAGGGATGTGGATCTAAAAAACAAAGGGAAACCACACTTGAACAAAAGCACTGCTTTGACGCTCGATGCCACCAGTTTGCAAAACCAAGCAGAGAACTTGTGCACGGCAGGGTTTGAGCTACTGTGAAAATGTGTGTGGCTTTATGCCAATTTTAGGTTTTATATATCGCAATTTGAGCATGGAAATGGAAATGTGCAACATTTTTGTGCATACACACCGTTTATACATGAGGCACATTATAGGAAAAGACAGGTTTTGTAATCAGAATTTAACCTCTTCACAACTTAAGAAACAGAACAACTCCTTTAAATTGTGACATCATCATTATGAACACAGAGAGATGGTTAATAAGATCTTAGCCTAACAGATCCACAAACAGGAAGTCCTCAATGCAATTAAAGTAATTACTAGCACAGACAGACATAAATCTTTGACTATAAAAATATAACCCACACATTTATAGAGTACTATAAGTCTGTATATTCTACTCAGTTTAAAGAAGATAAGACACAATCTAATGAGATTTTTGATTGATTACAGATAACACAGCTAGATACTCTTAGTGCAGTGGAACTAAATAAACCTCTGACACTGTCAGAATTACAAGATGCTATAAAACAAATTTCAAAGTGGGAAAGCATGAGGCCCTGATGGCTACCCAATGTAATTTAAAAAAACTTTTTAAATAAGTTATCTCCACTATTATTAGCAATGTTTATGGGAGCTAATGACAACAAAATTTTACCTCAAACTTTAATTATCATCTTCCCTAAGAAAAATATGGAGTTACTACAATGTGCATCATACAGACCAATCTCACTCCTAAATAATGATGTTAAGATACTCTCCAAAGTTCTGTCCAGAAGGATTGAGAAAGTGCTTCCTTCTGTAATATCACAAGAGCAACCTGGATTTATTAAAGGCAGACTCTTTGTTTCATATTAAACAAACAATGACGATTAGAAGCTTTCACCCATTAAATCTAACACCCATTTGATATGGTTGAATGGGGACTATCTATTCACCACATTGCACAAATCTGGTTTGGCCCAAACATATGTGCATGGATCAAACTACTCTATACTAGTACAGAAGCCTCAACAACATTATTTTGGACTACTTCAAGCTAGAACGTGGTTCTCGACAAGGGTGCTCCCTATCACCATTGTTCTTTGCAATTGCCATTGAGCCATTGGCTGTTTACTTTCAAAATGCATCAGGGATAAAGGGAATTTTAAGAAAAGGACCTGAGCAGAAAATATTACTTTATGCAGATGATATGGTATTGTATATATCTGACCCACAAAATTATGTGCCAACAGTCCTAAAAGCACTAGCAGATTTTCAAAAGATATCTTGATTCAAAATCAATTTGAATAAAAATGTGCTTTTTCTAGTTAACCCTCTAGCACACTGTATTAGACTGCTTTAGTATTAGACCTTCCCGTTTATCTTAGCAGATCAGTTTAAATATTTAGGGGTAAATATCACAAGCAAATATAAAGCTCTTTTTCAACAATAAACAATGAAACAAGATGTGAATGGATGGTCTACCCTCTATCTCACATTAGCAGACAGAATCAACACTGTCAAGATGAACATCTTTCCCAAGCTTTTGTTTCTATTTCAAAATATCCCTATATACATTAACAAATCATTTAAGAAATTAGATTCAATCGTAACCTTATTTATTTGGAATTTAAAACATCCACAAATCCAAAGTGTGATTCTACAATGACCTAAAGCAGAAGGGGGCATGGCACTACTTTCTTTAAACTTTATTACTGGTTGGCAAATATACAGACCATAAAGATATGGACATCAACACAGTATTGCTGAATATACACAAGCCTGGTCTGCAATAGAATTAATTATTAATTATTTTGCAGTATTTGTTTATATTCCCTGCTCTATGCCCCAGTAAAAAACAAATTGTCGTCAATATGCTAATAATCCAATTTCCCTTTTTCCACTCAGAATATGGAAACAATATAGGAAGCACTTTAAGACAGAGAAGCTTTTATCTGTTGCACCTCTACAAGACAACCATCTTTTTCCACCCTTTCAGGCATACACAGTATTTAATTTTTGGAGAATGTCCAGGATTAAAACACTAAGAGATATGTAAATAGATAAAGTCTTTGCATCAACACAATTTTTCCACTACTTTCAAATTAGAAACTTTGGTAAACGGAACCTGCCCAATTTTCCTCACCTTTCCTGTCTTTCTCTTGGGTGGAGGTTGAATTTTGGTTTGTTAGGTTTGACTTGATTGAAGGGAATGTTATTTTCTTTTAATACAATATAAATATAAATACAAAGACAATATAAGTCTACTTATGTTTAGTTTTATCCTAAACAATGGACATGCATTATTATGACATCTATGTAAATAGTTCACTGTAAACTGATACTGTACATTTTGTATGACATTTCAAAAATGGTATGAAAAGATCATATCTTTCTAACTTGCAAAATCCCATCTGGGTTAAAAAATTGTCTCTATTTGTTGTTTATAAATATGCATATCTACTGTTAATGGATTTCAATGACATTTAGTTGCAATGTATTTAACAAAATGTAAAATGAACCCAAAACGTATCCTATGGGAGTCTTTTTCTCCCAGTTGATTCTGGTTTCAGAGGTCAAAATGCACCATACATATACTGAACTGTCAGTTAGGATGTGAATTGAATTCATCATTTAATTGAATTTGTTTTGAGTTTTTTTTTTCTTTTTTTAACCCTAGACATTTTAATCATCAGTTCTATTCATGAACTGAAGTAAATATTGCCTTGAGGCAAGATGGAGCAGTATAATGGGAAATGTTTTCTGTCATTGTGCCATATATAATTAGATATAAAGATTGAGATGTTATTGTAGCTGAATTACCCAGCCCACATACATATTTTTTTTCAAATTGCTGTGGTGTATAGAATGAAAATGAAAGGTCAACATAGAAAGACACATGTTTTTCATTATATTAATAGGGTATTAATATTTGCTGATTTTATAAAGGATAATGCAAAGGACTTTCATGATGATGGAGCACAGCCTTCTCAAAATGCTTTGACTGTCCCAGCTGGAGTGTGTCTGTGATGAGTTTGCATATTCTTGTCATGGTTTTCTTTGGTATTTTGTATTCTTTGTTTTGCATTCCTTTTTATTTTCTGTTCTTCTACTTTTTAGTTGCTCATTTCGTTAATTATGTAATTGTCCTCCATGCTTTGTTTATTTATTTATCAATAGTGTTAAGTTTAAGGTCAAGACTGTTAATAAAAAATAATCCTCAGTTGCACTAGTTATCTTCATTGAATACCTTGAGGGCTATTTAGATTGCTGGCTTCAAGTGCGTCCTTGCAGTGGCATTGTTTAATTCTAACTGTGTTCTTCTTCTTTTGTCCTCTGGTCTTTAGTGTGATTTTCTGGATTTTCATCTTTAAGTTTTGGACTTTTCAGCTTTTGAACCATTTTGCTTTTTCTTGGATTTAATTTTAGGATTTTGGACTTGGATATTCTGGTAATAGCGTATTTTGTTCAAGTTTTTGTATTTGTTATTGTTCATTTCCTTCTTTTAAATTGTTGGCTTTAATTATGTAGTTTTTATTTCTCCTACTATAACTGATCTTTAAATGTCTTATTTTGAATTTTGCCTTATTTTTGTCAGACTTTTGGAATTTCCTGATTTGTTTATTTAAATTTCTTACATATTGTTGACCAGAATTGACCAGGATTTTTGATAAACCCCAAATTCCAAAAATTTGGAATCTCATTTATAACAAGTCAATCCTTTTCTATGCAAATTCTACCAGTCTTTTCTTGAAGGTATTGGTTAGGTAGATGTTGAGTTTTATGAATTTATCTGCCATCAGCAGAGCTGTTGCCCAGAATAAATGGTAGACACTTGAAAGTTGTTTCAGGATTTGTAGTCTGAAAAGTAGTATTCATTTCCAGTTTTCCTCGCAAGGTTAATAAGGGTTGAAGTAGTAAGTCACATAAAACTGAGATATGTATCTTCAATTATACCTCACCATTTTGAGAAAGACTTCCACCCAACATATACCTGTAGTCTGTAGTCCAGACAATAGTGAGACATTTGGGATCTGATTCTTCCTCATTTGGCTAATAAACCTAGATAGGTGTATTTGTATTTTTCAGAGCAGTATTTAAAAAGATTAATTTGCAAACTAGCATCTTTGTTAGGATTCTTTCCTAAATTTTAAAAGTGATCCACACTGTGATTTTATTTAGTATCATGAAGTAATTTTATCTTAGCTAACTGAATTTTGAAAAGTTGGAGGTTTTACCCTGCAAAGCAAATTAGACAAACTATTGACAGCATAGTCTAAGGGTATACTTATCTACCTTTTTTGTAAAGGGATCTTGGAAATATCCCTTAGTTAGCTCAAGTGTAATGATGTATTTCATATCTTCCAAGATCTCAAAGAGTAAGAGGTTGTTTCAATTGCAGATGCCCCACAGCCTTTCATAGACCTTTGACTTCTGCCTTCTTCAGGTATATTCAAGGTTATTGCACCATTGCTGAACGATGTGCCATTGTGAGATTTCTTTGGTAAAAGGTCATAAAACCTGCCAAAATTCACTGAAGGATGTTGGGTCAGTACAGAAGCGAAAACAGTATGATTCACCGAAATGATTATGAATGAGTAGAAAGGTTTAAAGCAGGAAGAACTGTATTCAGTGAAGCTCAATTTGGTTGTCCAACAACATTGCACACACAAACCTACATTGACTTGACAAATGCCTTTATCAGAGAAGATCAATGGATGACATTGACAACCATTGCTGCAAATTTGCATATCAGTTGTGGATCTGCACATGGTATGTATAGTACATGATAACTTCAGGGATGTTTGTGCAAAATGGGTACCCAAACAGCTAACTGACCTGCACAAGCCAACATTCTTGAGTGAATTTCACCAGATTTCCCTCTCTCTGCCCAAAGAAATCTCACTAAAGCACATTGTTCAGCAATTATACAAACCCACAGTGAAGCGTCCATGTTCATTTGAACTTGGCTTCAACTAGAGTAATGGCAGAGAATTGCACTGTGCAAATTTGTACTACCCATAAGCCATCAGGAATGTGTTGTATCATGTCAGATCTGTCTGTTGCGGTTACCACGTAATTTTCAAATTGCCTTTACGTTTTGATTTACCCTCATATTTAAATGTAAAAGAAATAAACAATTTTGGTTTTTTTTTGCCAAGAGTTTTACAAAACTTTAGCATTCAGTGTGATTTGCACCTGTGCCTGCCATGTTCATTAGTAACTGCCACTAACTGGATAAATTAAGGGAATGAATTCAGGAGGAAAGGGTGAATTAAACAGAAAATATCAAAAGAAAGATAATTGTTTAAAACCATAGTTAAAAATACACATTTCTGAATTTCATCTTTACGTAAATATCATATAAAAGTACTTTTCTAAATGCACAATAAAAAACAGCTAATTAAAACAATTAGATCAGTTACACATGATTCATTGACTTCTGATACTGTTTGGAATAAAAATCCAAAGCCACAGTCGTGCAACCAGGACTGAACTTGAGAACAACTGGCTTACAGCAAACAAGCAACTTAAACAGCCTCAAGTAAGAACAGCCCAAATTATAACAGCACTGGAGGAAAGTAAGCTAATTAGAGGTTTCTCCCCTCTAATACTAATTCACCAAAATACATTATTAAAAACAAAGGATGTCTACTGTAAAATAAAACAACATGCAAACAATAATGAGAAAAATAATAAATTCAAGGCAATCAACTAATTTGAAATAACAAATGACAAATTAGAAAAAAAGAAAACAAATGAAAAACTGATAAAAAAAACTAAAAATAAGAGTTAGACCCTTGAGTAATCAGGAAGCTAGGAAAAGTGACCATTTAAAAACTATTACTGTATATTGGACAGATAAATAATACATTACATTATAATGTTATAATACCATGTTACAAAATCAGGCATAGTATTTTAAGTGAGCATATGCTACTGTTAACTCCCTCTAGTTTCAGTTCAAGTATAATTAGATGCTTACTTGGAAGTGTCCTACATTTTATAATACAATTAACAAACAATGAAAACAATAAAATCTATTAAATGAGATGTTCTGCTCCATTTAAAGAAAGACAAAGTGAACATGTAGTACGTGTTTGAATTAGGAAATAATATGAACCTGCATCAAAGCCCAACACACAGTCAAACTTTTAGTCAAAACTCTTCTATTACAGCCAGGGTGTATTTCTGTTGCTTTTGTTAACTTTAAATCATTATTTTTCAAGGTTCTTTGATATTACTGTAATATTTGTTTATTTTTCATTATATTTGTGCTATGTCTTTAAATATTTGTCTGTTGTGTTTTCTGAGTTGTACCCCAAGATGTCACCACTCCTGACACCTTCCTCTGGCTATTTAATTATTTATTGGTAGAGAAGAGATCTCAGGAGTGGAGCATTGGAGTCAATTGTAAGTCCTGTTTTTTTTTAATTAGTTATATAAGTTATACTTGTATTTATAGCCCTTCCTAAGCTTTTTGTTATATTTTCTATTTTGGAAAAAATACTCATTTTAAAATATTCTTTTAGTGAACTGTTTCTCAAGTTTACATTTTTTTCTTCCCCTTTATTACCCTTATAATCTGTTTAGTATCCTTATGGTCTGTGGATTAAAACCGTCTCTGAATCTCATGGTGCAAATGCTAATGAAACTGTTGACAGAATGGAGGAGTGAGAAATGTGACTGTGCAGGATCGATGAGGTCTTTAATAAGAGGGATTGCATTTTCTAAGGCGCAGCTTGTGATATATATAATCTGCAGGGAAGGAAGCGGAAGCACGGGAGAGCATGAGAGAGTTATCTCTCATACACACATTTTTTTACAAGCACAAGAAAGGAATAGCTGAAAACAAATCAGATCCTTAAGTAAAGTTCAACTGCTGTAAAAGTTGACATCCAATAATGAGAAATAACCAACAGAGCACCCAAGAATAAACTAAATAAAAAATTGTTCAATTTCAGTTTTATTCAACAACCCAAGAATAAAACTGAAAAAAAAAAATTGTTCAGATGACATGTTGATGTGAGGAAAAGTAACATCCACCATAGACATTGCGGTGCCAGTTTGCTCAACAAGACACCAAGAAGAAATGATTGAGCTGCATTTGTATGACTGCTTTTTTCCCCTTCACTCTAACTTTTACAAGTACCATAAATTTACACAGGAGGTTACAGACTCATATCAAATGTATGTTTTGATTATATGATGATAATAATAATAATAATAATAATAATAATAATAGAGGCTCACTACTAAATGTGCTAAATGCAGGGAGTACGCGAGATTCAAACCTGTTTTCTCGATGTTGATAAGCAGTAGCTTTTCCACTGTGCCATCTGCGTTGATAATGAAACGTGCAAATACAAATGTATGCAATCATCTTTTATTTTGAACTAACTGACAGCTGGGCTTCAGTAACGAGTCATTTGAGCAATTTCTTTTTCTTCAGTTTTATACTTCAATAAAAACACACTTGTTTTCCTATACCTTTTGTGAAAGTGTTTACTGTATATTTGGGCTTTAGTCTTCATACATCCTACACTTCACGTCAACATTATGTCGTTATTACTGTAACATATGAAAACATTTTCTATCTTACTTTTATGTTCTGCATTCCTTGCATCACATTTCCTTTCTCGCTCTGTATTTACACAGATCGTTGTAGACAAGGAACACACATGAAATGTATGTATTTCAAATCACTGTATTTCTTTATCTATATAATCCCTCACAAAGGACTCGCCAGATGAACACTTCAACACAGACTTCAACTTTGAGGATTCCTTCATCTGACTGAAATGCAGAGTGAGGGGTGTAGCAGGCTGTGTTCTGCTAATCCACACATTTATAACACAAAAGTGGGCTATTAGCGCAGTGATAAGGAGCTACGAGCTTCTTGGCATATGTCAGGAAAATTTAAGGAGGTCAGGGACAACAAAAAAAATCGTAAACTTCAGGGATTCTACTGTTGAAGCTGAATGATTCATAAGATGCAAAGACAGTATCTATGTATAATTCTCTTAAGTGTTTGAATCCTGGACTTTTTCCAAATATTAAATATTGAGTATGTTTGAGAGGGTAGAAAAAGGTGATTATCATTTTAAAGGTTCAACAGATAAATGGCTCTCTGCCTTAAAGTGCTTCCTGCATTGATTCCATATTCTAAGTGATTGATGGAAAATTGGATTATTGGTATATTGACAATAATTTGTATTTACTGGGGCACAAAGCAGAGAATATAAAGAGGTACAGTAAGATTTTATTTCTATTGCAGACCAGGCTCATGTATATTCATCAATTTGTGTCAATGTCCAGGGGCCTCATGCATAACTCCGTGTGTAGATTTCACACTAAAACATGGTGTACGGACAAAAGCAGAAATGTTCGTACGCACAAAAAAATCCAGATGCATAAATCTGTGCTTACGCCAACTTCCACGTTCTTCCAAAATGTAAATCCCAGTCAGCGTTAAAAGTAATGCACGTGCACACGCCTGCTGCCACTCCCCAACTCCTCCCAGAATTATGCCTCTTTGAATATGCAAATCAATATAAATAGCCCTTAAGCTCACCGTTCTGTGAAAAGGCAATGGCAAAAGCACGGGGGGAAATAGAAGAATGTCAGCGATTACCAAGTGGAGGCAAGGAATGTAATGGATTCTGTGTCCAGTTGGAGGAAGACAAAGCCTATTTAAGAAGCACATAGTGATTCACACACATAGACCACATAGAAGAACACATACAAAACAAAACATTTAATGTGCTACTATAGTTACGATGGTATCTGAGAAACTAGTATACTAAACGATTTAAAGATGAAGTTTATGATGTTCTACTTTAATGACAAAATAAACTACATGATTAAAGTGGAAATTTCAAGATTAAAGTTGACGTTTCAAGCTTTTTTCTCACTGTGCCCCTATTTTTTTTTTCTTTTCTCTGTACCTTAATAAGCTTTCATATGACACTCAGACAGTGGGCTACGACTCGCCTTTTCACGTCGACTTTGATATCTGACAACTTCTTTTTTATTTCAGGCACTGTGCAACTTTGTGAACTTGAGCTTTCGATTTTCTCCAACACGCTATGTCACTCGATCAACTTCCTTTTGTTGTTTATACCACTGTTTAAACCAATAAATAATACGTTTTCCCTTGCCTCCACTTGGTATTCTGTGAAATTCTTCTATTTTCCCCCCATACTTTTGCCATTGCCTTTTTACAGAACGCTGAGCTTGAGGGCTATTTATATTGATTTGCATATTCAAAGAGGCATAATTCTGGGAGGTGTTTGGGGAGTGGCAGCGGGCGCATGCACTTGCATTGCTTTTCACGTTGACCGGGATTTCTGGAGCGGAAGAACGTGGAAGTTGGCGAACGCACAGAATTATGCATCTGGATTTTTTTGTGCATACACACATTTCCTCTTTTGTTCTTACGCCATGTTTTAGTGTGAATTCTATGCACACCGTTATGCATGAGGCCCCTGGTGTATTCTTGATCTATTCTGGTAATTTTGCTTATAAACTCCTTTTTGGTCTCTAATTAATTTTTATGGGAAAGATATGAAATAATCTGTCCCCTTAAAAATGCCTTCAGATCTTCTGGAGTATTCCTAAAAAGACCTCTATGGATAAATTTGTCTCTACAGAACTTTTACATCTCCAAACAAATTTTTTTTTTAAAGTTCTCATCTCCTAATGACAGGGGTTAAGGCGGCAGATACAAAATGAGTGTGTAGGCTCCAAGCTCCAAGATCAGATGGGCAAGATTGGAGATAACAATAGTGTTGTACTTGCAAGATTTGGTAGTGGGCAATAAATCAATAAAAAAAATCACTTCTTGAGTAACTGTGATGTACTGGTGAGAAGAAGGAATATGCTCTTGAGTTTGAATCTCAATGGGTCTGATAAGTTATGATCCATTACAAACTGTTTGATTATTTTCAAATTAGATGTTATCGCTTCTGTACATGAAGAACTATTCAGGGCTGGAAATTAAAGTCTCCAGGCATTATAATTTTATGAGTGTTCATATTGGTAATAGATTTAAAAAACACCTTGGATAAAATGTCTATCATCCATATTAGGTGCATAGATATTTTTCAAAATTATTTTAAGTTTAAATAAATCACCATGACATATGGCCCTTGATGATCAGATACTAAGTCTGATACTTCAAATGAGATTGTTTTATGTATTAAGATTCCCACACCTCTAGTTTTCTTTGTATAGCTGAAGTGAATAGTCAATCCAATCTCTTTGCAACCTAAACTGGTCCTTACTTAGCTTGGCTTTCAGGCCTGTTAGGGGAGAGAATATCTTTTTCACTTTAGATTGTGATTGAGACCTTTGACAATTCTTCTGAACTTTTGAGGACATTTTGTAATCTTATATAAAAGTAGTGTGCTGTTTCATAAAATAGTTTTCACCTCTATTTCATGTTATTGCCAGGTATTATGGCTAAGGAGTCTGTTATTATGTTGGCACTTACAGTTATTGGGGTAAAATAGATAAATAAAAAGTAACTTGCTCCCACCCAGCCCTTCCACATTTTTCCACCCCAAGTGAGGCTAGACCACACCTCACAGAGAATGAAGTCGTCTTATACGCAGAGACAGAGCACGTCCAAACCAAAACAAACACCCAGAAGCGGTATAGAAAGGATTAAAATTGAGACATTTTATGATAATACAGTCCAGATACAATAAACCCAGGGAATGATGTTAAACTGTCACCTTAGGAGAAACAAGAAAAAAATAAGCAAGGAAAAGTTTAAGTCTAATGACACTTTAAATTTCTAGTTACTTAGTGGGTAAAAAAGATACTTGTATTTAATAGAATACATTCCAATATTGTTGCTGAAAAAATAAGTGGCCAAAAAGGAAATAGAATGTATAGTTACAGCAAATGTTACATTACAAATAGACCAATTTGCAGGCAAAATCATCTTTGCATTATCAGCACACGATATGACTCGTGTTCATATTTTAGATGATGTCAGAATCAGTTTTTTTAGCTGATTTTCTGCTTCTTCAGGAGAACTAAAGATGCAGAAAAGGCCATCAACAATCGCCTTCAGTTTGGCAGAAAACAAAAGGCTGCATCTAATTTCATCTTTGCATAAGAGCTGTTTAATGCTGTAGAATGCGGCTCATTTGGCAGCTGCTGAAGGAGAGAAATCTGGGAAATACAACTGAGATTATTTTCAAAAATTATCTCCTCTTTCGGTTGGACAATCAACATCAAATTTTCTTTAACCTGTAATTTGTCGTATCGGACAATCAGGCTTCTTGGTTTTCAGGAATTTCATCCACGTATGCAGTAAGCGTTTGAGATCTCAGTGTCCGATTTACAGTCTTCTCCATTTATTTTAGAAAGTAGTTCAGCTATGAATTTCACTGGGTTTTGACTTTCACGGATTTCAGGGAGACCTCCGATTGTGAAATTGTTCCTTCTTCTAATCTGTCTTTTAATGCAGCTGATTTATCACTGAGCTTCTTCAATAGGAGTCGTAAACATTTGCTTAATTTCTTACAGGTGAGTACCAAGTAGTACTCTTATTTTATTCTCAACTTTGCTAAATTTTTCCTGTATTTTTTCATCAATTCTTGCTAGATTTTTTTTTAAGTCTACATCAAAGTTATTGCTTTACGTTAAATTGGTTGTATAGTTGTGTACAAATTGGAGTCCAAAACATAACCATCTGGGTGAGGTTAAGATGGCGGTTTTAAAGTAAGGAAAAGAAAGTGAGGTAATTGTGACCGGAACCGGAAGTATTGTCTTCAAGACCGAAAGTGACATCATCATGTTCATGACCGGAAGTGGTGTCATTGGGATCATTACTGGAAGTGGTGTCTTCGCGACCAGAAGTGGCATTGTCGGGATCGTGACCAAAAGTGACGTCATTGAGGCCAGGCGGAATTTCCCATAATTTGTCTGCATTTGAAAGAGAGAAAGGATTACTGCATCTCATCACCTCCTGGTCTAATGTGGAATTACTCTCATTTGAGCCCTTTGGCTGCCTCCCATGTGCACATGTTTGACATACGACAGTGTTTCAGAATTCTTGTGAGAAGATAAATAAACCAGGTGATGTCAAACACACACCAAGATTAAAGTCAAACACAGGCAGAGGTCAGAACTGTAAAAGCAAGAAACACAAGTAGCCAAAGGTTAAAGCAAAAATCTAACTCGAGGGACAAAAGGATTTCAAAATACTTAACAGTAGGGTCTGCTAACTTTTGCCAATTCTTTTTGAAAGTTTTGTCAAGTATATCCCATAAGGGATAACAAAGTATACAAATGCCATCATAGTTATAGCATCATATTCAATTATATTAATGACATAACTGAACAGGTCATGTGACACGGTCATTTAAATAATGAAAACAAGATGTTAATAAAAATAATCTTTTTCAGTTTAAGTCAAGATAAAATTTAAACCACATAAACAAAATTCTCAACATAAAAATCTATAAACTGAACAAAATAATAGACACAAAACTGCATTACAACACTACAAAAATATAATACACAGCACAATATTTAAACAAATAATTAAAAAGCAACAAAAATAACCAACTAAATGACAATATACTTAGGCAAGGATTGAGATTTTGGCTAAGGCGTAACAGCCATGTTTTTTAGAATGAAAGTCAGTCTATTTGCTTGTTGTTTCTGCTTTGACTGTGTTTATCAGGTAAATATGCATAAAATAATGTGGATATTTTTGATTACTTGTAAAGTAAAATTATATATGCTAACCTTTGAAAGGCTGTACGTAAAATAATAATTAGGTGCTGTAATATTCCCAGTTCGTTTGCAATTTTCTTAATGAATCTTGTCCCCTAACCTTGACCTTTGGTATATTTTGCAGCATCAAGTAGCTGACATGTCTGTTGTAACAAATTACTCTCAAATCAAGTTACCAAATATCTTCCTTATGCTTTTTAAGAACTCAAGTATATTCATAACAATTCTCTTTATTTTATTTTCATTTTTTTGAAATCTACAAAACCCTGTTTAATGGTGGTTTTCATTAATTGCTTTACCAAAACTGTAAATTAGAAGCAAGTAGGCAGATTCAGCTGAGATCCAGATATCTTCTCATAAGTTGATCATTTGAGGTTAGCTTGCACAGAATTTGTAATTAGAAAGGAGATCAAAAGATTAATCAAGGTCAGTATAACGGGCAAAGTTCGTAACATGGTCAAGCCAGGGTTCCTACTCCAGCTCCTATTTAAAGTGCTTGTTTTCATCATGTTTGTGTTGTTTTCATTCCAGATTGTTTTTCGTTGTTTTTTTATGTCATACTTCATTGTTTGTCAGGTCATGTATTTTATGTCATTTTTTGGTTCGTTGTTTTAGTGTCTATGTGTGAGAATATGTTCTGTTATATTCCATATATTTTGAGGGTGTCTCCCCAAGAGGCAGGGGCATTTATCCATCATAGTTAGGAAACTGTCTCCAGCGATATACAGGCTGCTAGAAATTGAAGTCTGAGGTGGTTTTGGGGGAATTGTATGATTTTTGTTTTTTGGTTTGGTTTTCATCTTCTTGTGACTCTTTATTAAGGATACACTTTCGAATTATGTTTATTGGGATTTTGTTTACCTAGGTTGTCTTGTAACTTCATTTTTGCTTATTTAAAACCTTTTGTGTATTTTGCTCTTTTTTGCTAATAAATACAATTTTTAGAAGATATTGTGGACTTGCCTTTGCAACATGGTTCTCCTTCTGGATGGACATATTATAAAGGTTTTTGGGACTTATTGGTTTTGTTTTGAATTTAAATGCCTAACTTCCCTAATCAGGCCTGAAGCCTCCTGTTTTCCTGGGGCCAGGGTTGCCTTTTGTTTTGTGGACTATTTTGGAGGCCTAAACTCTTTGTTATTTTGGCTGCCAGAGGAATCATAATAGGTTGATCCTAGAAAAATAAAGATGTAGCAAACAAAGGTCAGAACAGTGAGCTGATAACCCTAATAAATTACACAATCAAATCCAAAATTGAGGACATACTGTAAGTCATGGTCAGAAATTAAGTTGAAACCAGAGATCTAATAATGATTCAGAAGTAATGCCATGCACTTTGGTGTTATCCACAAATTTGGACAATCAGTAAGTGCACAACACTAACCTTTCACACAGGAATGTCATGTGTTGGAAACCTCTGTTTGACTTTGTCTACAGTATCAATGGTATAGCAACCATCGAAAGAAAGGGCCAAAAATGGCATTGTCCCTAAGAAAAACAGGATGGCACATTTCATGTTAAATATTACTAAACATTAAATGTAACCACTGGATTCCTTTACCCCAAAACCCCTAAACTAATGTTTTAAATATTTTGAAACCAAGGAATAACTTAACACATTAACAATAAAATCCAGATTATGACAGTCATAGACACACAAACATGTGAGTTTTCCAATTCTTCTTACAACCCTTTCTTGTTATCCCAGGTTCTTAGACCCAGTGTTTTGCAAGTAAAATAGCCTAGTGAGCAGTCGAGATAACAGATAGTGTTGGATTCATTATCTTCCTTCATAATGGCCACAGTCAATTTCAAAAGACTTCCCCAAGCTTAAACACTTACAATGAATGGCTTTATTAGTTCTCTATTAATGGCTTTTGTCTGATCTGGTTGGTATATAGTTATCATCTCTAAAGTAAACATTGGTGAATATTATGCAAGAGAAGCCAGACTTTCTGTGAACATTACTCCCAGAAACATATCAGATACACATATGAAAGTTCTCACCCTGGCACACTGATATAAATTCATGGTGGTGTGGTTATTTCTTTTAGCAGAACAAGAAACAGTGTCATTTGTACATTTGGTGAAGCCCTACATAAAGCTCACAGGCCCCTTCTTGAATAGTTATGCTAGAAGGTCTTACAAAAGGGAGGTATGGGCATAACTAGGAAAGTAATGAGCACAGAGCAAAGGAGGGTTCTCCTTTAGAGTGTTAAATGCGATTGAAGAGCACACTCACCTACTGCAGAGTTGAGTTTAATCTTTACTTGTCAACTTCACCTTCCTCAACTTTCCCATTTACTGTGGCAGGCTGAGCTGATGGGAGCCCCATTTTGATCACAGGGCCCTATGTACTCACACAAGTGAAAAATTACTGTTGTCTGGCATTGTACTGTATATAACAATCACCTCATAGTTGGATTAAAGCAACTCGCATTTTATTGGTCTTGTTGCACAAAGGTTTAATAGATTACATCAAATCCAAGATGTTATTGTAAGAGTTCTGACTAGGACCAAGTGTCAAAACAGATCATCCCTCAATTCAGTTGCACCGACTTCCTGTGCAAGACTATATTATGTTTAAAACTTGTCTGTCAGTTTACAAAGGTTTCAGTTTCTTATAGCCCAGGATATCTGTCACAACTGATCACTTCATGCCAATCTCTGACATTTGAGAATGGCCTTTTTACTAGATGAAACTTAGAATGATTGCTTGTCTGAAAAACCTATACTTTAGATTGGAAGGATAAAGTTGAGAAAACACTTTTTGTGGCTCCTGTCTTCTTGGATTTTCTCCCAAAGTGTTTTTGTGAAGCTCCAGCGATGATTAGATTCCAATCACACTTAAAAGCTCACTTTTCCTTCTTAAATTCATAGTTGTATTCTCCAATTGACTCAAATGGACTAATTCTAATTCTTCTGCATTATCAGTTACTATTTACTACCAGCTCATGTTTATTTTGTAGGCCCTTCACAGTTTGCTTCTTTGTGATTTATCACTATTGGATAACCTTGTACTGTATTTTAGAGTGATAGTTTAGATTTTATTTTTGTTTATTTATATAAGGCTTTGCAATTGAGAAGGTTACTATGCCAAATAAAGACAAACAATTTCACTGGAGTTCAAAACTGCTGTTAGTAGCGTGATTCCCTACCAGACAGGTCTTATTCCATTAAAACCGCTATCAAACAGATGTTATTGTTAGGCTTTGAATAGTGAGACAAGTGATTATATGAGTTTTAGACTAAGGTAATTGCTGTCAAATTATTTTGCTTTCTTTTTGACCACAAAACTTTGCAATAAAGTACATACTGAAGTAAGATGCATAAATTATATTTAGAATGACGTAACATTTGAGAGGTTATGAAAAGGTCTGACTAATCTTGTAGGCCAATCCCAGTGCACCTCAGGAACCTTTCCGAGATGTGATGCCCGGGTTGCCTGCAGGTGACATTACATCTTTAAACCTGGAACATCCGTAGTCATAGACCACGATGAACTGGGGCAAAAGAGGACACACAGCAAAAAGAGCAGGTACAAAATAATGACTTTTTTTCAAACAATAAAAGCAGTGACTAAATGCATAAAGTGTGATGCAAGTTCTCTTCACATAAATAAATAATCATGATAAAAATAAGTGTTTATGTATGTAAATTAATAATCAGCAATAGTTAATCCAAAAGAATGTTAAAATCAAGAGTAAAACCATGCAGTCATCAGGTTGCCTTTTCTTTCTTTTCCTGCCAGCAGTGTGTCTTTCTCCTTGTCTCTCCTTAGCTCACCCATCAGGTCTTGCAGTAGGGCTATTACACCGATGACAGCCCCTATCTCCAGCTCCCATCCCAACTCCATCTTCAGACTTCCAGGCATCTCCTTCTCAGTGTCTAGAGTATCCTTAGGAGTTCACTCGATCGTTCCCTGTTCAACTATAGTACTCAACAATTAATTATCTATCCCTGTAGTGCTGCTCCACTCGCTCCCTCATTGGGCCAATGACTACCTGCCAACTCACCACCACGACAGCACACATTCCCTATTCTGCCCCCGAAGACACTGGGTTTCTTCTCCCCTCTAACCTACTCAGGCTTCTTTTATAATGCATTGGGTGCAAATACCTTAAATACAAATCCCAGTACGTTAACAAAAAATCAACGGAACTGTGTGCATCTGCACATGAATGTGTACTTTTCCAGTTCCCTCATCAACACCTTGTTGGTGCTCCACCATGCTACTGCACACACTGATGCCCCTCTGAGCCTAAGCACTCTGTTTTTAATAAAAACTGCACATCACCATTGACCCCTTAACATCTTTTACCACACTAAATGGAACCCAGTCCATGGTAGGGTACACTCACAACATGTCACATTATAAACAACAACAACATTTATTTATATAGCACATTTTCATACAAAAAAATGTAGCTCAAAGTGCTTTTACATAATGAAGAATAGAAAAATAAAAGACACAGTAAGAAAATAAAATAAGTCAACATTAATTAACATAGAATAAGAGTAAGGTCTGATGGACAGGGTGGATAGAAAAACCAAAAAAAAAAAAAAACTCCAGATGGCTGGAGAAAAAAAATAAAATCTGCAGGGATTCCAGACCATGAGACCACCCAGTCCCCTCTGGGCAATCTACCTAACATAAATGAAACAGTCCTCTTTGTATTTAGGGTTCTCACGGAAGGCCAGCTGACCAAAAAATGTAAATCCTTGGGATGTGGAAGGAAAACCAGAGTACCATGAGACAGACATATAGAATGTCCACATAAAGGCTAGACTAGGATTTGAAATGTGAACTCAAGAGCTTTGAGGCAGCAACACTAGCCATGGCACTGCACATTTTGTTTCAGCATAGTCTTCTTAAAAATATTCAACAATAATATTACTGATATTATTCCTAAGAATAATTGCTTATTCATACAAATAATGTTGGAAATTGGAATGGTAAACTGAAAAAGCATATGTAAAGTCAAGTAAATAAGTAAGCATACAGAGAATTTTTCAAAAAGTAATAGGATTGAAAGATTAGGTAACAGGATTGTAGTAGGGTTGACCTACCAAATACAGAAGTAGGTCTGAGAAACTCTGCTTAAAAAGTAACCATCTTTGTTAAATGCATTACATTTAAATTTTTAAGAGTTCTGTGCATTAATCACAAAGATGTCACAAATTTAAAAAAAAACACATGAACCATTAATGTACTCATGTTTACTTGCATTTGCCCTAATCGTGTACCTATTTATAAATGCAGGTACATGTACACAAGTACATCTAGTGTATACTGTAACTGGTTATGCAAATAACAAAGGTCTAAATTTTAACATTAAAAAATGAAACATGCATACAGTTGCAGAAATACATTCAAAAGGAAATGCACTGATACATTGTTTGTCTTCATTTTTTAACACAGTAGGGACATTCCAATGGATCTAAAAGAAAGACCTGTTTAAATTGCTGAGAGCTGTATTGGCAACGGGCAATATTTACAGTGCTCATGCTCTTGGAGGGGCATTATTAACCAATTGTTTCCAATGGAGGTACATTTAAAAGGGATGATCTCTGACTATGATAGGTTTAGTAGCTCAACAATATAGGAAGACCTCAGAGTACCAATGCCACACTGGACTGAGAGGAGCCAGTTGAGGTACTTTGAGCATGTTGTTAGAACATTGTTCTTAGTAGCCTCAATGGAAGGTATATTACATATGGCCCAATGGGAGAAAACAGTGATACCCCATGAACATCCTAAAGGATCTATATCTTTCATCTGGCCTAGAAGCATCAGGTAGGCAATGGAAGTATACAATGTGGCCAAATCAGCCCAGCTCAGCATGTTACCACCATGATGCTCATCGGGACGCAGGGAGTGAATATACTGTTGATGATTATGATGATGATGGTGCTCAGACGATATCAGTGTGTTTTTACTAGAAGCCTTGATAAAAAAACATACATTAAAAAGTAACATAAGATACTGGAGAGAGAAGTAATATTAAATTAAAGCTACAGTAAATTTCTTATAGATACTTAGTGTCATCACAATGGAGTTAATGTAGGCCCCTAGAAGCATTAGGGTTTTGTTCTTTTTTTCACACATGAACAAAAAGAAGTTACCTTTTGAGTGAGATTTGATAGTTGTTTGCACCTCTTGAACTATTAAAAAGAAAAAGGGTCCATTTAGTAGGGTTTCAATTGAGCTGTCAGCATAGACACCCAGAACATATTATTAGGATTATAGTTAAATGGACCCAATGAAAGCAGGCATCAGCACCACAGGAGAGGGCACTGCTTGTGCAAGCTTACTTCTTTGTGTTGCACATGCCTGCAGGCTGTCAATTAAAACTGAAAATGTACTCAGCAACTGCCTCTGTGCAGTTTGTGACATTAATGTAGGGGCCTTTTGTTATGTACAGTTTTACAGGGGAGACGAACATGTAGCTCACAGTCTGATGTTTCACAACGCACTAAGCTCAATATTTATATATATATATATATATATATATATATATGTATATATATATATATATCTGTGTGTGTGTGAGAGAGATTATTTAAGGGAAACACTCTATAAATATCATAATGTTGCACACTGTACACTTTTTAACTGTTTTTTTATTTTAAAATGTGAGCTAAAGCACAACACAGCAGCATCAGGTGTCAGGGCAGAAACCTACCCTGAACAGATCCAGCTTATCAAACAACACACACATGAACTTCACATTCATAGAAAGAGGTTATTTTTAACCCAACTGGAGGTCCCTGAAAATATCAATGACAAGAAACATTCTTCATCAGTTTGTGCAAAACATGGTGTCATTCTGCTACAAACTGTGCATTGTATACACCCCTTAACTTGGGTTATGCAAAATATATCCAGGATACGACTCAAATTGATTGTCAACTTGTCATGAATGCCTGTCTTACTAGGTCATATATTTTGGAATGCTCTATACTCAGACCATACTGGAAAAATATTGCTTATTATAATCTAATCTTTTTGAATTTACCACTACTCAAATCCTTCTACTACATTATTTTGTGTAACAATAAATGGAGCAATTTTCTGTCATGTAAAATCTGTTACGATATATTTTGTTTTCATCTTATATAGTATAAACCACCCTATGTAACTCAGTGAGAAAAGGACATCTTGTTTTACTTAACATTGCACAAGATCTAAACGTTTCTCTGAAAAACAGACCTGAGTATTTTTAGAGTTCATTATTACTGCATTATAATAAACAAGCTGTTCCTCTATTAGGCTTTTTGATATCTTCACATATACTAGTTTATATTCATTATTGTCATATAAACAGAGCTAAGTGAAACTTGTACGTGCTTTTCCTATTCGATTTGCAGTTGCCACTAGTATTGGAGGCACTACTTCATGAAGCTCTCTAATTTGGGGAGGGGAGGGTGCTGAGTTTGATTTGTTTGATTTAATGTTGAATATAAATATATAGGAGCTAACATTGACTAAATGCTTGATGTTTTTTATCTCATTCATTATAATGTAATAAACAGAATTATTTATAAAAAGCAGCCGAAAGGATTAACTAAGAAAGTTTTGTTTGCAAAATAACACACAAACTTTCAGAAAAAAATTTTGCAAAATAATGAAATAATGTAATATTTTTGTGAAATAATGCAATTTTTCTGTGCCAAACTAGGCTTTCATACAACAGATGCCACCTTTGTAAGGCAATGCTGTACATTTGCGAATTAAAATATTTCCCATTTTTTTTTATTTCTGTTATTGTCCAGTAAGCCTTCCACAATTATTGTTTTAGTAAATAACACAATCACACTTGTAAAATAAAGCAAAACACATTTGTGAAATGGAACATTATTAAAAAAATTTGTGGATATGTGGATATCAAACTAGTAAGGAACTGATTCCTGGAGCAGTGAAGTGGTGTTTTTACCCAATTCACCCCCATTCTACCTCATGCTGTTAGTTCTTTTCATGTCCATTCATGGTAATTATTTCTCACAGATTTAGTAGGGTTTTATTGTGTGCCAAGTGCTGTTGAGAAATTAAAAACTGTTAATGGATAAAGTTAGTTCTTAATGCATAGGTAGAAACACTTTGAATCTGTGCTTCACACTGTAATAGACTTTTTAATGAAATAGTTTATTTCATAATATTACCTAATATGATGTTCTACTTAATTTTTAATATGCTATATACAATATATTGTGCAGTTACACATTTTAAGCTGCCAATTAGTGTAATACCCACACCTTTGGGATGTGTGAGGATAGTGGAATACCCAGAGAAACCCAGACAGACTCGGGCCTAGACGGAGCTGGGAACTGCACATATAAAAGAGGACGGCAGATGATGCTCCTTATTAGTTGAAAATACTCTCATATAATATTTTCTTTGTTCATTTTTAATTTATGCATATGCATATATCATTTCTGCTTCATTTTATTTGTTGTTTTAATGCTTCGGGCAAATAGCTGGGCTTTTCACAAAAATGCTATAAACTGGAGCTGGTTATATCCCTTATTTCTTTTGAATGTTTTTTCTTAATTTTCTTCTCCTTTTCATTGTGCCATCACGCAATGTTAACCTCATTATGAACAATGATCTCCTGTCTGTAAGACACTAGTGTTAAGTACTTTTAGCCAATGAATTATTCAACAGAAGTATGGCTTCTTAATACTTACCACAATGTACGTTTAATAATAATAATTATTGTTATTATTTTTATTAGTAGTAGTATACATTTTATTTATATAGTGCCTTTCCCATGCTCAAGGCGGTTTAGAGAGTCTCGGAAAGAATACCTGAGTATATTAGATACAAATATTATCTTCGTAGAACACTAAAAACAGGTAAATACAGGATATACAAAGCATTAAATAGAATAAAAGACAATAAACCAGAGTAAAATACTAAATTCAATATTATAAGGAAAGCCTGAACAAATAACATAATTTGTGATATGACACACGTACAAAAATTATCTCGAGCATCTGGACAGAGAGGAAAACTGAAAGAAGGAGCAGAATGTTAGGTTAAGTTCAAAGTCTTCCTCAACAGATGAGTTTTAAGTTGTTTCTTAAAAGAATGAATGGAGTCAGCTGATCTAGTTAATTTAAGGAGGTTATTCCAAAGTCTGGACACTATACAGCTGAAGGCCCTGTCACCCATAGAGTGCAGGGAAGTGTGGGGCACAACAAGATTGGCAGAATATGTGAAACTTAGTTGGTGAACAGGACTATAGTGATAGAGGTGGTCACTAATGTAGTCCAGTGCAAGGCTATTTAAAGCATTGTAGGTTATTAATAGGATCTTATATTCAATCCCTTACAGTAACACATGGAACCAGTGCAGGCAGAGCAGGATAGGTGTTACATACTCGTTGTTGCTGGTCCATATAAGGACAGTTGCGGCAGAGTTTTGAATCAGCTGGTGATGTGATAAAAGATTGGAAGTGGCACCTGCCAGTAGGGAGTTACAATAATCGATGTGATGTGATAAAAACATGAAAAAGTTTCTCAGCATTAGAAAAGGAGAGGAATGAATGAACACAGGATATGTTATGGAGGTGGAAGTAAGAAAGTTTTTTTATGTGGTTTATGTGAGTGGAATAAGAAAGGGAGGAATCAAAAATGACACCAGAATTCCTTGCATTAGAAGAAGGTCTGATGAGATCATCGCCAAGACAAAATAAGAAGGAGCTAATTTTTTTTAAGTTGTGCTTTAGTGCCAATTTATAGGAATTAGGCTTTGTTGCTATTTAATTTTAAAGAGTTATGCTCCATCCAGGTTTAAATTTCACTGTAGCAAGTTGTGAGCTGAGAAAGCTCTGGTGAAGTTTCACTTTTACCATTGAAATAGAGTTGAGTATCATCTGCATAAAAATGATAACCCAGCCCAAAGCTACAAATGATATGGCCAAGGGGAAGTATATAGATACAGAAGAGCAGAGGGCTGACACACAGAGCCCTGAGAAACTCCTTGTGTGACCAGCACTGAGCTGGTCCTGCTGTTGCCAAGACTAACAAACTCTTGCCTATCAGTCAGATTGGACTTAAACCACTGAAGGACACTGCCAGAGATACCCAGAATGTTCTCTATTCTGCACAGTAGACTGAGGTCTAACAGAATTAATATGCTGGTTTGCCCAGGGTGTCCTGCCATATGTAAATCATCGGTTAACCAAATCAGAGCAGTTTCATGCTGTGTTATGCTCTGAAGCCAGATTGAAGGGTCCCAGAAGTTAAGTAATTGGTGAGTTAGGAGGCTAAAACACGCTCAAGAACTTTTGACAGAAAAAGTAAGTGAGAAATAGGCCAAAAATTAAGTTTGCCAATGTCAAGACCAGACTTTTTTAACATTGGGATTACAGAAGCGATTTCTGGCACTTTTTATTTATTATTATTATGTATTTATTATAGCTGTAACTGTCGGGATTATGGCATGAAGGCAGGATTTAAGAACTGTGGTGGGGATGGAGTCAGTACACAAGTAGTCAGCCTCATCTTACAAAGAAGGTCATTAACAAATGCAGATGTTACTAGTGAACATTTAGAAAAGTAGCTGGATGGAATGGAAAGGCAGGGAAAGATATAAATGGATGATGTATTTATTTTAGTTGAATTATTTAGATTTTTAATTTTATGATGGGAAAAGTGTATTAATTTTTCACAGACTTCAGTGGAGGAGGAAATTGGGCTAGATGCAGGTTGAAGTAGTTTATTAACTACAGAGAACAAAGCCCTCGGTTATCATGGCCAGTGTCTATTATTCTGCCATAATGTGTGTTCTTGGCTGCAGTTAGTACATGTCTGTAATCCCTTTGAATGTCAAAAAAGACTGGACATGCACAGTGAAGCCTGTCTTAGTTGACATTCTCTCAAGGTGTCAACCAGCTGCTTTCATAGACTGTAATTCTAAGTTGTGTCTTGGAGCTGAATGCTTAAAGGAAACCTTATGTTTTAAAGGAGCTGTTTTATCTACTGCTGAATGAAGGGCTGAGTTATAGTAGTCAACAGGACAATCTAGTGCGGATGGAATAGGGGAAGACAGAAAAAGATCAGAAATGGATCCAGCAAGGAAAGAGAGACATACTTTTAAGGTGTCTGAAAAAAAGAACAGGGGGGTTTTGTAATGAGACACTGAAAAGTACTGCTTTATAGTCAGAGAGTCCCAAATCACTGCTGTAAGTATTAATGATAGATAAGCCAGATGTGCAGATCAGGTCTAATATATGACCACCTATGTGGGTGGGAAAAGCAATATGTTCCACCGAGTTAAAATAGTTGAGCAACAACTGAAATTCATTTGTCAGTTTACATGTAGGATTGTCAGTATAGATGCTGAAACCACCATGAAGAATGACTGTCTAGAAAAGGGAACTTAAGTGGTTTAATAATTCAGTGAGATCAAATAAGAAAGACACATTGTATTTTGGGGGATGATAGAGAACAACAAGTAAAATAAGACCAGATTTAGTTATTAGTTTAAGAGCCAGACACTTGAATGACAATGACAATGGACATTCAATTGGGATTCTTTGATGTCCAACTCAGATCTAACAATTACTGTGAGCCCTCTACCTTGTTTTGAGCTGTGAGCCTCTGTGAAGTAAAAGTATCTAGATGGTATCGCCCCCACAAGAGATGTAAATCCATTTGGTTTTTCCCAAATTTTTATTAAGTATAGCATATCAAGGTTGGAGTCTTTAATGAATTCTTATAGCACCAATGCTTTGCCATTAACAAATCTTGTGGGAAACAATGCAGATCTATAACCAAGGTTCATTTATTAAATTGCAAATTTGGTACACTGAAATTCTTATTTCAAAAGGCATGAGTAGGACCAAATGCTGCTGGTGATCTTTCCATTTGCAGCCTAGTGGTGGCAGTGACCTGATTCTCAATGTAAATATTTAATGTGCTGCATAATACCAGTGTCTTGTAAGACATTCCAGCCTGACCATTTGCTCTAGACAAATTGGTTAATATGCAGGAGTTTATCACGCGAGTATTTCAGCATAGTAGAAAGCCAGTACTTATCTGACAGGAGTAGAGCACACTTAAGCACCGCAACACAGTGGAGAAGGTGAGACGTGCAGGGTGGTGTGATGCAAATGAGCAGCAATAGAAATAGAGAAAGAATCCAGTAGAAGTATAGACTGATGTCACTGGAGAATTGGTCCATTAAAAAAAAAAAAAACTGGAAATATTAAAAGATGCACATAAAGATAATTATAATGCCTCACTGTGATTGTTATCCTATAATTTGCAAAGTAAGCAGATTTTTCTTTTTTTTTGTAATTCTTGTGCACGTTTGAGGGGGGCTGTTGTCGTTACTTGTTTTAAAATTTCTTCATCTTCTTTAAATAGTTAAATTTCTCCTTAGAACAAATAAAACACTATCTATCTATCTATCTATCTATCTATCTATCTATCTATCTATCTATCTATCTATCTATCTATCTATCTATCTATCTATCTATCACAGCTTTCACACTCACTGTTTAATTCAGGTTAGTGGTATGCTTTTAAGTAAATCTTAACATCTGTGTTCTATTTTGCTTCTTTCACCCCTTACAGATTCCATGCATCTGTAATATCCCTGCTTTTCATCAGCACTAGAAAACTCCAAATTTAGGGGTTTCATGTAGGTGCCACTATATAGATCACTGCACAAAGACAAAGACATGAACCACCAAAGTATTAAGTGTGGAATGTGAGCACATTCTGTAAAAAGATGTTTTCTGTAAAACAAAAAAACATTAAAATCTGTAAGATGCAGTAGCTAGAAAATGTTTTGCCATTATTTGTGTTTATTACTTTCACAAGACAAACCCATTGCATTTGAATTTTACAGAGCTTTAAAACACAGTATTTTATGTTTTATCTATTTATTTCAGGCAATCTGAGTTACTACCTGCTGCTGTCCACTCTGGTAAAAGCTATGGGAGTTGCTGCTGAGAAACCTAACTAAACATAATTATAAATTTGGTAATTTTCTGCTGCGTTCATTAAACTGACAAAAGCTTTCAGGAATATTCAATAATTTAGTGTAATTATATATTAGACACAAGCTCATTTTTTGGGATGCATAAATACAAAATATAATCAGAAGCATTCTAAAAATTAAATCTTCCTTTTATATAATGTATTTTTCTACATCACATTTATTTTCAGGTTGGCTTGATGGCACATTTTTCATTTCTTTTCACCCATCACTAATAATATGTATTTGTTAATAGCAGACCTTATTGACCTCTTCGTGGTATCATTTTACTTGGCAGGCCTGCTAGCACACAATGTGCCCACTCTTTGGACAATTTCATTTTATTTCCTCAGTTACCTTGGGAACAGTGATTACACTAACACCCAAACCCTTCCACCAAGCCCAATTTGCAATATAATTAAAGAAACCAGCACTTAACGTTATAAAAAGGTGAAGTGGGAGCACTTAAAAGAAAAGATTTTCAGAGCAGCTGCTTGGCTTGGGAGGTAGCTGTTGGGCATCTTGATGATGTTGTTCAGTATTCAGCACAAAGCTAAGAATGAGGGGCTCTTTTCCCTTGCCTTTGCTGCTCAGAAGAACTTATAAACCATCAACATTCCTTTTGTTGCCCTTTCTTGCTGATCCTCTGCACGCCTGCCAACCCGCAGTTCGTAAATGTAAGTCTTCTTTCTGATTTTCATATGCGAATAATTGTGATGTGTAAGAACTAAATGTAATTACACTGAAAAACCTGAGCACCTGCCAGGCAAATGCTAATTTCAAAAATCTTAATGACCTCACACAGCAAGGGTTTGCAAATCTTCGTGTCACCTGCTGAAAACTAGATCAGACTTGTTGTTTTCCTTCGAAATGTATCAGAGATAACGGGGATTTTTCAGAGATGGACTAAAACAGAAAATATCACTATTTGCAGATGATATGGTACTGTATATATCTGACTCACAAAATTCCATACCAGCAGTTCTAGCTCTAGCAGATTTTCAAAAGATATCTGGAGTCAGAATCAATTTGAATAAAAGTGTGCATTTTCTACTGAACTCGCTAGCACACAATATTAGACTGGACACCTTTACATTTATCTTAGCAGATCAGTTAAAATATTTAGGGGTAAATATATTGCTCTTTTTCAACAACATTGTGCTGTTTACATGGAAACAAGATGTGAATAGATGGTCTACCCTCCATCTCATATTAGCAGGGGGAATCAACAATGTTAAGATAAACTTCCTAAGCTTTGTTTTCTATTTCAGACCATCCCCATATAATATTAACAGATCTTTTATTAAAAAATTAGATTCAATCATAACCTAATTTATTTGGAATTCGAAGCATCCATTCATTCAAAGGATGACTTTACAATGACCTAAAGCAGTAGGGGGCATGGCACTATCTTACTTTCAATTTTTTTACTGGTTGGCAAATATAAAGGCCATAAAGACCTGGGGTCTCATGTATAAACGGTGTGTATGCACTAAATTTGTTGCATACAACCATTTCCACACTCACATTGCGAGGTATAAAAACTAAATTTGCCGTAAAGCCACGCACATTTTCACGCCAGGTCAATCCCTTGCATACGCAAGTTCTCCGCTCAGTTTTGCAAACTGGTGGCACCCAGCATCAAAGTAGTGCTGCTGTTCCTGTGTGGTTTCCCTTTATTTCTTAGATTCACATCCCTGACGCGACACTGAAATTGGCCGCATATTGTTTATTAGTTTAAGGCATCTGATTGTAATCATCCCGCAACTATATAATGGTGCACAGAATGGCCATACTATTCCAAATACTATAGCTGCTTTAGCATTGTCACTGTCAGTGCACCACTGGAATATTTAACCCACTGTATCTGAGTGTGGAATCACAGCTTTACAGCAGCTGATGGGATTATCAGGATACAGCATCTAGCACACACTGTCTCAGCCATGTGCACAGTCTATTGGAACATCTCCCATACAGTATGGCAAACGCTTCAGAGCCTTTCCTGCAGGAACCTCGTGCTTCAGAAACAGTTTCATCCCAAGAGCTCTAAACGAACTCAATCAGTCCATCAAGTGTTCCTGGTAGAACTGTTTGTACTTATAAGTACAATCACCTCACTGTAAACTTGCACTGCATTTATAATATTGCACACTCTGAGCCAATTTATAAAGTGCATATTTACATATGATGATGACTGATTTCCAAGTGCTATCTTCTTTGAGCTCATGATACATTTTTAAGATGAAATGCAGTAAAGCGTGTTTATTACATTATACACATAAGTTTTAAACTTCATTAAAATAATGTATATTGTTAATAATTAAACTGAGCGACGGGCGCTGAGCAGGCTCCTGTCAATCATGGAGAATCCACTGCATCCACTGAACAGTGTCATCTCCAGGCAGAGGAGCAGCTTCAGCGACAGACTGCTGTCACTGTCCTGCTCCACTGACAGACTGAGGAGATCGTTCCTCCCCCACACTATGAGACTCTTCAATTCCACCTGGGGAGGTAAACGTTAACATTATTCAAAGTTATTGTCTGTTTTTACCTGCATTTTTATTACTCTTTAATTTAATATTGTTTTTTGTATCAGTATGCTGCTGATGGATTATGTGAATTTCCCTTTGGGATTAATAAAGTATGTATCTATCTATCTATCTATCTATCTATCTATCTATCTATCTATCTATCTATCTATCTATCATGTGAGGACACAGTGGACAGTGGTAGCGATGAGCTGGTGCCCTTTTCAGGGATTGTTCCTGCCCCGCAGTGTATGCTTGCTGGGATTGGCACGATCCTGGATGGCTAGATAGATGGAATAATTAAACATGTCTTTCAATGTTCCATAAAAGTTTTGAAGAACTGTCTTTCTAAGCTTACAGATGGCTTGGCATCTATTACAGAGCTGATTGTGTGGCAATTGGTTACTTGGAGAAAGAAAAGGAAGGACAGGAATTGGGGGTTAGTAAACTGCTGCAATAAGTTATTTCATCGAAGGTTGTACACAGCGCAGCAAGCATCTTGCAGGAGGCAGGAGCAATCTCTGGACAGGGCTACAGCTCTTCGCTAATACTGCGCCACCTTGTCTCCATTTTTAATACATGCTTTAATTCCTATCATTATGAAAATGATAATAAGTACACATCTTAATATTTAAATTGTTCAGAGAGCTGTTATATCATGAATGTAATGTATTCTGTGTCCTGTCGGCGGAAGAGAAAGCCCATAGTGATTCACACACATAGAATACATAGAAGAACATATACAATACGAAGCATTTAACATGCTACTTTAGTTACAATGGGATTTGAGAAACTAGTAACGTAAACAATTTTAAGATGAAGTTTATGATGTTCTACTTTAATGACAAAATATACTATGTGATTAAAGTGGAAATTTCGAGATTAAAGTTGACATTTGAACATTTTTTTCAGCTGTGTCCCGGTTTTATTTTTCTTTTCTTTGTACCCTAATATGCTTCTATATGACACTCAAACAGTGGCCTACAACTCACCTTTTCACGGTGACTTTGATATCTGACCACTTCTTATTTATTTCGGGCACTCTGAGACTTTTTGAACTTGAACTTTCATGTTTCTCTACCACTCTGTTACTCAATCAACTTCCTTTTGTTGTTTATATCACTGCTTAAACCAAAAAATGATACATTTTTCCTTGCCTCTACTTAGTATTTGTTGAAATTCTTTTTCCCCCGTGCTTTTGCCATTGTCTTTTTACAGAATGCAAAACATAAGGGGCTACTTATATTGATTTGCATATTCAAAGAGGAGTAATTCTGGGGGGAGTCTGGGAGGGATGGCAGGCGCGTGCATGAGCGTTACATTTCACGCAGACCGGGATTTATGTAGCAGAAGAACATGGAAGTTGGCGTATGCACACATTTATGCATGTGGATTTTTTGTGCGTGTGCACATTTCCACTTTTGTCCCTACACCTTGTTTTAGTGTGAATTCTACGCATGGCATTATGCATGAGGCCCCTGGTCATCCACACAAATTGATGAATATACACAAGCCTCGTCTACAATAGAATTAAAATCTTGCAGTACTTCTTTATATTCACTGCTCTGTACTCCAGCAAATACTAATTATCATCAGTGAACTAATAATCCAATTGCCCTTCATTCACTAAGAATATGGAACTAATGTAGGAAGCACTTTAAGACAGAGAAGGTCTTATCTGTTGCACCTATACATGTATAACCACTTTTTTCCACCTTCTCAAACATACACAGTATTTAATGTTTGGAAACTGATTGGGATTAAAACATTTAGAGACTAGAACATAGATATTTTTTTTGCATTCAACGAGCAATTAAGCTTCAAATTTAACTTCCCATCAATACAATTTTTCCAGTACTTTCAAGCTAGACACTTTGTTAAACTAAACCTTCCCAATTTTCCACACTATTCACCTATTTCTGTTCCAGAAGAAATACTGATCAGTCTTGATGTCTCAGATAGCATCTCTAAAATTTATAAAAACTATTTAAAGTCCCTTCCTTTCAAAGATTCCAGAGTACAATGGGGAAAGGATCTTTCAGTTAACATTTCAGAAGAGATGTAGAAGGCAGCCATTCACAGAATACAATCTAGCTCCATGTGCGCAAAGCACTCCATCATTCAACTTAAAATCCTTTATCAAGAGCATTTATCTCATTTCAAACTGTCCAAAATGTATCCAGGGCAAGATTCAACCCGTGAATGTTGCTATCTAGCTCCAGCCTCACTGGGTCACATGTTTTGGGAGTGCACCAAATTAACAATATGGACCAAAATCTTTGAATAGCTATCAGACAGTCTTGGTGTCACAATAACTCCTAATCCATTACCAGCTGTATTTGGTGTACTCCCAGATGAGCTTAAAGTGGAGGAGGACAACACACAGTAATTGCCTTTACTTCACTACTAACACATAGACATACCTTACTCACCTGGAAGAATCCCACCCACCACTTTTAAGTCATTGGGCAACAGATGTTCTGTACAATCTGAAATTGGAAAAAATCAAATTCTCACTTAGAGAATCTGCTGAAAACTTTTTTTAAAATATGGCAGGATCTAGTCAATAACATTTTAGAATAAGCTTCTGTATTGGGTAAAAGGGTACACATCTTTCATTGCTGCCTTAAAAGATTTGCTTTGTTGGTTGGCTGGTATTCTTTCGGGCGGGGGGGGTTGAACTTTGATTTGTTAAGTTTGATTTTATTTTATGGATTGTTATCTGCTTTTAATTAAAATCAATAATACAGTATATATGTGTGTGTGTGTGTGTGTGTGTATATATATATGTATATCTATATGTGTATATATACAGAATATATATATACAGTATATATATATATATATATATATATATATTGTGTTGTTTTCTGGTTTATAAGATTTTTAGTTGTACAGACTGTCAAATTAAATAAATTTAAAGCAGTTATATAGACAAGTGTAAAATGCAAAATTCTAGATATACAGTAAACACATGCAGTGGACATCAAAAGTATACGGATCCTTATTGAAAGGTTGGCATTTATTGATTTAATGGCTGAAATCAAGACAAATAATGTCAGATCTTTTGTCATCTTTAATAAATTCTGCTAACTAACCATATGTAAGAGAAAAACAAATAGATCTTTTCCAATGTCCTGGTGTCCATATTTCTTCCACTGCTTAATAATGTCTTGTTCTGTGATAAAGGTAATGTTTTTCTAATTCTTTTATATTTTTCTTCTGATCTATATTTTTCAACAATGACATTCAATTGATCTTTTATTAGCTCCTTGTGGGCCATGGTTATCTCTACAATATGTAACAAAGACCTCTTCAGGGAAATCAGCTGGAGTAACAGCTGATGATAGTGAAGGCTAATCTGAACTACTTCCATTAATGTCAGGTGAACACAAACTGCTTTGCTTATGATTTGAAATGTGATTGGTTAAATCTAAACAGACATGCATCCTTCATTAAAATGAGCATGCATATTGTACATATGCCACTGAGACATCAACCATTTTTTACATTATGTATCCTAAAACTGATCAGTTTATTACCAAATATAGTTGGTTACAAGACCTTAAAAAATCTGACATGATTTGTTTTGATTTCAGTATTCCCATAAACAAAAAAACTGAAATTTCAAAAGTATACAGTATATGACACAGATTACTTGATAAATAATGCACTGTATTTAAAGTTTTATTTTACAGCTCACCTCTCTTGAAAAACAGCATAATACTTTTTGTCAAAGAGATGATAAATCCATGAAGACAGCATCCCCATTCATCTTATAGAGTATATTGTAACACAGAATGAAGATTTTTCATTTTATAGACATCTGGTCAGTTCCAGCAGGTCTATGATTTTACTGTTCAAGATTCAAGAGTTTTATTTGTCACATACATAGTTATACAGCTGTAATGTGCAGTGAAATGAAAAGCTGACCTACTCTAAGATTTTGCAAAACAAAACCAAACACACAATAGAATAATATTAAGAAAAAGATAATAAAATTAACTAAAATTAAATTAAGTTAAACTAGATTAACATTAATTCAAAATCTGAAATCTGAAACAGCAGAAAGTTTAAAGTGACTGCAGTAAGTTAAAATACATGTACAATGAGTTTTAGGTTTAATGTCTATGTTTATGTTTGTTGGCATGCCAGAGCTCAGGATCCTGATGGCCTGAGGGTAACAGCTCCTCTTGAGTCTTTTAGGTTTTGCCATTAGGCTGCACAGCCACTTGCCTGAGTTGAGCAAATTGAACAGTTTGTTACTGGAATGAGTAGAGTCCATAATTATTTTAATTGCTCTGGTCCTGCAGTGCTTGGTGTAGATACCCTGCACTGAAGGCAATGCTGATCTTAAGATGCACTATACTGAATGTGCCACTCTCTGCAGTGCTTTACGATCCTGGACTCAACATTTCCCAAACTATGATGTGCAGCTGTAGATCTGTTGCTGCTTCTGCCTGAGGTCCACCACAAGCTCCTTGGTCTTGCTGACATTCAGTGAGAGGTTATGAGCCTGGCACCACACTGCCATGTTCCTTACTTCGTCCATATAGACTTCCTTGTTGTTGTTGGAAACGAGGCCTAAGATTACTGTGTCATCAGCAAACTTCATAATATTGTTGGAGTTGTGCTTGGTCACACAATCATGTATGTAAAGGGTGTACAGCAGAGGACTCAGTACACAGCCTTGTGGAACTCCTGTGTTAACAATGATAGTGTTATAGAAGCAGTTGCCTGTTCTCACCACCTGAGGCTTGCCCATTAGAAAATCCACCACCCAGTCACATAGGGGGATGTTCAATCCCAGGTCTTTAAGCTTTATGGACAATAATTGGGGGACAGTAGTGTTATAGGCCGAGTTGTGTTCTATAAACAACAGTCTTACATAATTTCCCTTCTTGCTGTCTACATGGGACATATAGTGGTGTGCAGAATATGTGAGATCGCGTCAACAGTAGGCCTGTTTGTATGGTATGCAAACTAAAATGGATCAAAGTCCCTTGGAAGGAAGGAGCAGATGGAGTCTTTAATAATCCTCTTGAAGCACTTCATGACAAGAGACATGAGTACTACAGGGTGGTGATCATTAAGGCACGTCGGTTTGTTGTTCTTCGGTATGGGTACAATGCATATTGTCTTTCCTTTTTGGTACTCTGATGTGCAAGACAGTGATGATGTCTTGACTAGCACATGCAAGTAAGAATTTCACTGTATTCTGTACATGTGACAATAATGACCCTATAAACCATTATCTATACTAATAAAAGGCAAAGCCCTCACTCACTCACTCATTCACTCACTCACTCACTCACTCACTCACTCACTCACTGACTGACTGACTGACTGACTGACTCATCACTAATTCTCCAACTTCCCGTGTAGGTAGAAGGCTGAAATTTGGCAGGCTTATTCCTTACAGCTTCCTTACAAAAGTTGGGCATTTCGAAATTCTACGCGTAATGGTCATAACTGGAAGCTGTTTTTCTCCATTTACTGTAATGGAGATGAGCTTGAAACCCGTGGGGGCGGAGTTTGACATCATCACGCCTCCCACGTAATCACGCAGTACGTAGAAAACCAGGAAGAGCCCCAAAAAGCGCTGAAGAAAACATGCATTATATAATTGAGAAGGCAGCGAAACAATAAGAAGCGAGCGAGTGATATATACAACCATATTCATGAGTTCTGCTACTTCGGAAACAAAGCACAGTGTAAACCTACACTTTAAATTAAGTTCATAGACAGGCTGCCGCTGGCGTTTGTAATTTAGTGCCTGCCCATATAAAGCCGTCCGTCAGCGGCAATCCAATAGCAAACTGCCACGGGTAAATATTCATGAAGGTGAAGGACTGTGCTTATGCAGAGGAAGATGACATAGTCAGGGTGGTGTTTGGCACAAACTCAGCGAAACTGCGAGAGAAAGTTTTAAGTACCGGGACTTCGGTAGCATTAGATACAGCCATGGATATAGCACGACATGGCAACAGCACAGCTGGGAAACTTCGATGCATGTACACCGAGCGGCTCATGTGAACTGACGCAGTGCACAGACAAAAAGCAACAGTTCCGAAGAGCGCTGAACAAAAACCGAATTACACAATTGAAAAGGCAGCAAAAAAATATGAAGCGTCTGATACATACAAGATAAGTATGTAATAAGTACAGCTACTGCAGAAACAAAGCACACGGTGGAAAAAGTGAATGTCCCGCTAAAGGAAGACAGTGTTAAAAAAAAACCCGTGCATGCAGTGTGTCAGGTCTCAGATAAAGAAGAAGACGAGCTGTTTATTGATGCAGTAAGAAACGAATCTTTTTCATAGCTTATTTAACACACTACGTCTCCGCTGCGATACGCGGGTATATATATATGTATATATATATATATATATACCCTGATCTACATACTCGAATAATGAATACTTTATTCGCAATCAATGATTGTTTTGGTAAAGCCATACTCAGTGTATTCATTAGATGAACGGTAAAAAAGTAAGAGCGAGGGGAGGGTCACTTATTGAGGCATGCAGGCAAAACCACATTAGCACGCGGGCTCGATGTACGAAAAAATATATCTTTTCAAGTTCTATTTAGTCCATATGTGTCAAATTCAAGGGCCACGGGCCACATCCGGCCCGGCGTGTAATTATATCCGGCCCGCGAGATCATTTTATATACTGTATTATTGTTATTAATGGCCCGGGTATATGAAGCGCTGGTAACACAATAAACTACAGATCCCATAATGCAGCGCTTCACCTGCCTTGCCGAACACTTACCGCGTTAATCAAGTCTAGCTTGCAAGTTATTGCGAAGCTAGCCCACACGATGCTTAAGAGAAAAGTTGATTCTGAAAATAGAGCCTTTAAAAACCGATGGGAGGCTGAGTATATGTTTACTGACATTGCCGTTAAACCCGTGTGTCTCATTTGTGGAGCTAATGTGGCTGTAATTACAGAATTTAATCTAAGACGGCACTATGAGACAAAACATCACGGTAACCTGAAAGACCTGAATGCAATGCAGAAGATACAGAAAGCAGAAGAATTAAATAAGAATCTGACACTTCAGCGGACGTTTTTACCCGTGCACAATCACAAAGTGATTTCAAGTGAAGCTGCTTTTATGGGAGACACAAATGCACCAGTGCAACTTGCCCCACTTTCCCTGTTGCCAAGTAATGTTGAACCAAGTCGTCACTACGGTGTTCCCAAATACGCACTTTGCTGATAAACTGAGCGCACTGAGTTTGCACGGCGCTTTGGTGACTTTGAAGAACAAAAAAAGTCCGTCTACATGCGGCTCGAACCTTGTGCATGTTTGGTAGCACATATCTGTGTGAGAAGCTCTTCTCAGTGATAAAGACTAACAAAACAGCACACAGGAGTCGCCTCACTGATGAGCACCTGCAGTCCATCCTGAGAATCTCCACAACACAGAACCTCACACCAAACATAAACGAACTTGTTGCCAAAAAAAGATGCCAGGCGTCCAGCTCTAAAATGACATGTGAGCAAAGACAACTGAATGATTTGATTTGTTATTGCTGAAAGGAACACATTTTATTTATATTTCCAGGTTTTGTTATGCAGCATGTTCATATCTGAATTTGTATAATTTTGACAGGATATATTTTTATGGAGAGCAAAATCTTTTGGGATATTTAAAATCTAAGTTTATTTTTTATATAAAATTACATAAGAGTAAAGAAATTTGAATGTTTGTTCTTTTAACGTTTACTTTATTTCTAACTTGTATAATTTAGACAGGATATATTTTTATGGAGAGCAAAATATTATAAGTTGTTTAAGGTTTGAGTTGATTTATTCAGGAATAATATTCCTGTCTGTTTTTACCATTCCTACCAAAGATTTAACACACTACTTCTCCGCTGCGAAGCGCGGGTATTTTGCTAGTACACCTATAAATTGCATGAATGTGTGAATGTGTGAGGGAGTGGCACTTCATCTAGGTTTACCTTCTGTCTTGCATTTGATACTATGTGATAAATTTCACAAACCCCATGGCCATGTATTGGATTATTACAGTAAGCAGGAATAGAGGTTTTTGGTAATCACTAGACTTATTTACCCTTCTTTCACATAAAGTTTATATCAGAGAAGGCACTATCATATATTCACATATTCTGTGATTCATCCAGAAGTAACAGTGCAACATGGATGTTACACTGAGGTTCGAACTTTTGATAGTTCAAGACTTTTTTCTGGAGGCTGACCACTATATACAGGTAAATTCCTGGAATTCATGTGTGTTTCTTCAAATTTTCCTGCCAGTACAATAGATTTGGCTCAATTCTGGCTTTGCTGTTGAACTTTCAACAAGGCTTTGGTTTGACAATTCCAGATCAAATAAAATGGCTAATTTGCAGCCCAATTATAGTATATAACATCTGGACTATATGCATATATTAAATAGACACATCAGCTGACCTGTTTGCAGTTCAATTTTGGTATGCCACATGTGGGCCAAGTCCACATATGAATAACCATTGTTTGACTAGCTAGCTAGAAAAATACATTTGAAACAAATCCATGCAGACTTCTCCATTTGAGATTTTCAGTTATTCAGCCCAGATGTGACTTTAGCAGTCACCCCATTATGGATCTGTGCCACATTTAACTGATAGTCTTTTGCAGTTCCATTTTGAACTTGAATTGTTGAAGTCAGGTAGAGTGCAAATATGGCAATGTCTGTATGGTTTTACATTGGTAAAGACAAAATGCTGCTTAAGATAAGACCAATACAATTAATCCACATACAAAAAGTATTGTGATACATGGTTCATAATTCCATGCTTCCATGATGTAGAACATCATCGGAGCAATTGAGAAAATAATACATAAATAAATCTTATCTTAATAAATAAATCTTATTTATTTTTTTTCCACCATTTGGGCTGCATAGGGAAGAATTTTTTAAATGATACAGACCCTGACTTAGAAACGCTAAACCTTAATACATCTGTAAAACCCCCATTAACTCAATTATATTGTTTCATATTATTTCACACAATAGTTCACTCTATTTTTGTGATAATATTTCATAGTTTCAAAAAAAATTTGTTGTATAAAAATGCCATAATGAGCAATGTGCCGCCTGTGTTGACTGCCTCATCACCTCACCCTCAACACCAGCCCTAAATAACACAATCACGTGCCCCATTTCATAAAATAAAAGGAAACAAATGGGTATATTAATAAACTTTCTTCCATGTTTTAAGATGCAGACCATTTCTTTTTTTTTTTTTTTAGCTCTTGACAGAAACCACAAAGCTAATCGCATCAAATAATGATTTGTTAAATAACCTTAATTCAATAATGGACAGTAGTTCGACACATTTAGACTGATTAGATTTTAAACATTCTTTTTAAGTTGATACATTCACATTGTGCTCAGAAAACACAGCATAGTTAAAGAAATTTAAATGAATGTCTTTGTGTAGAATTAAATAACTGAATCCTTTTCATTAAACTTAATAATGCTTATTAAACAGTATTTCTTTTAGTTGAGAGTGCATATTTTTTCTTAAGACTATCCAACCTTATTTCACTACATATGAATGAAAATTGTGGACAGTGGTTCACTCTAATAAATGCATAGAACACAAAAGGTTGGTTAAATGTTCACTTATTACTGCATAAAGTAAATAAGTTATATTTTGGTTGATTGAATTCTTCATGTAGTCTTAACATTAATTATATTGTTGCATTGGAAACAAAGAAAAGGATGCTTATCTGATGCAGAGTGGGTGACATGTATCAAAAAAGTATCTTAAATTGGTTTCCACAACCCCACAAGACCCATAGCATTTGCAAAAAAACATCAATTTAGTAAAAGTCTTTAACATTGTCTTCAAGTATACAAAGGTGTGGGACCCCTCAGAATGTATTGTCAACAAAAGGGACAATTCTTTATGCAAAATATCATATTTTATGCAAATATGGGATAGCCATGTAAAGTAAATTTAACTTTATTTAACTGTGTATAGGGAAAATGGGGATAAATCTTAAAGATTAGAAAGTAGGCCTATTCATTTTTTAGTAAGATTAACATAAAACAAGTATTTAGCCCACAGTTTGCATGGAACATATTTTTTAAGCCTCAGAGACAAGTTTTCAAACCAACCACTTGTGCTCTTATTAGGTAAAATAAGAAAAAGAAATAAGGAAATCACTTATTAGAAAATAAGGAAATTATGTATGTATTTCTTTCTATATTTAATTTCAAAAGTTACAATACTTCAAGATAAACAACATTTTGAGTGAAAACTTTTAAAAATATTGTTATATGTTTGTACAGGGGACATTCAAAAAGTTTCTGAACGTTTATATTTTTGTTGGAAATGGTACAGGTGGGAGTAGTAGTAATTGGGCCTTAAAACGTAGGTACGATGCTGGGAAAACTGCATTGCAAACGAAGGTGACTGTGCAGAAAAGTGATGTAATTTGTTTTTGAAATTCTTAATAAATAGAGGTAAAAAAAAGTGTGGGAACTCATTGAACGTCCTTCATATTTGTGCATTTAATTGCTATATTTTTTTTCTATATTAAGAAAAATATTGGCAAATATAGCTAGAAAAATGGGATAAATCACATTTTTGTTGGGAAAAGAAATCATTATCTATATATATATAAAATCTAATATCTGTCTGTCTGTATGTCTGTCTGCTTTTCATGAGACAACTACTTAACGGTTTTGGATCGGGTTTTTTTTTTATAATTCACTTGAACATTCCAGTTGATTTTGCAACTTCTGTCATTGCGCTATGTATCATAGTTCACTTGCGGTACCGATTTATTTGCGCGAATCCGAGAAACATGCAGCAGGCCATGGGGATGGGGCCGGGGCCCTACTCACTCACACGGCAGCCTTGGGGTGTACCTTACATCCCTTTGCTAGTGAATGAGAGAACTACTTAACTGATTTAAATTGTTTTTTTTTTTTTCTAGAATTTGCTTTAACATTCCGGTTGATTTTGCAACTTGTTCTTTTTTTTCCCATGACTCCACCCCTTCTGCTTTGCCGCTTATTTTGCCCCGTCTCTAACAGACTTCAGTTTCAGAACTGTATTCTCTCCACTCCTGTTGTGGTTGTGCGAGGTGGGGAAACACTAGTAAGCCTTATAGCATACTCTTCCAACATAAGAAAACTTTGTTTTTTTCCACATGAAAATTTTATTGGCTGATATTTTAATTGATATGTTTTAGTGGCACAACTATAGTGCACAGAGGCAAAGCATACCAACAAAAAGGCTTAATGATCTACTTTATTTTTCATACGCTGTGCAACAAAAATGGCGTCAGACTCAGAGCCATGCCTCCCGCTGCTGGGTTTTGTTTTTCCTGATGCCGTGTATCCAAACTGGCGATTTGGAGAAGCAGCCTGTGGTAGAAGAGAAGTGGTATTGACACCTGTATGATTAATCTCTCCGAAACGACAAGGATGCTACATATGACAACAAATGCATGAAAAGAAATTGCAAATAGCATAGGATAAAATGAAACGGTTGAGGGAAAGAGGGAAAAGGTTTAAGGGACAAATTTGTCAGCGCCAAAAAGAAAATAAAGGGGCCAGGTGGAGCTCTGGGGGTGAGCAGAATACATCCTCCCCCTCATTAAACACAGTGAAACTGAGTTAAATGTAGCTGAAGACAAGGTAAGTTGCCTTACCTTGCACTACCAGGTATGCATGGTGATCTGGTAAGCTTTTGCTATCTAACTTCAGTTGGTTGTCAATTTCTGTTACGATTGGTAAAAATACTACGTGACTTACTGTTATGTGATCAGATTAGTTAATGAATATTAGTGTGAATATTAACAAAATGGTGGTTATTAAAAAATATTTGATGTCAGTAAATACCGTAATTCTGCATTTGTTTACGTTTGTTTGCTGTATCAGGACTATCGTTAAACAATAATGAGAGCCAAACCTCAGAAACACAGCTCCAGTCAGCAGTTGGTAATGGGTAATATTTCCACTACAGACCCGTCCACATTTTTACAGCCATAAGGTGAAACCTTTAATTCTCAACCTCCGCTTTTCAACCATCAAGCCGCCTTACGTGTAAATGTGTTTTGTTCATTGATGCCGTGTGGGCTTTGAATCGCTGTCAGGCATATGTGAACAGGACAAACGCACTCACATTTAAGATGTCACGTTGTATTTTTGTGCCAGTCACTCACAATTTATTTGGGGCAGTTTTGGCTGGAAGTATATTATAGTAGAGGGACGATTCAGGCACAGTGTCAGCAACCTTAGCAATTATTCACCTTCATTAAGTCACCTCTTAATACCGCAAGAGTTGGTTCTACTCTAGCCTTTGACACTTAAAGATGAGTGCAGTGATGGTATGTAAAGGGGGTGTATTGCTTCATTTTCTTGTATTTCCTTAGAGATTTTGTCGTATCTCATTTGTCAAAAGGTGTATTGCTACTTATAATTAAACGAGGCATGGTTGGAGTAATACCAAAAAGAAACTCAAAAAAATACACTATGGTCTTGAAATTGCTGTAAGGTTTACACATACCAAAATTAAGAATGTTAATTGGCTTCTATCAGGATCTGGGGGATGATTGGCAATGTTTTGTGCAATTAATTTCATTCGTCATACTATATAAAACATGAATTGTTTGTACTCTTGTTTTTGTGTTTTCAGTGTTATGGGGTGATGGCATCGTTACGGGCACAATGTGAGCAGCAAAGAGGCTACCAGCAGCAACATGTGTGTCAGAGTGATATCATAGCCACCATCGTACTTAAATGAGGTGACCACATGTATATCTGTCTAAATTTTGTTTAAAGAAATCTTCTTCAGGACAATTAAATATCTAAAATGTTTAGAATCTTTGTAGAACTGATTTTTTTTTAGTTGAAATTTTTTTTCCTTTTATTTTAGCATTTTGGATAGAATAGAAAGAGCACTATACAAAAAATAAATTAAAATGAATTTAACATAATATTCTTTTCAGTGTGATTTCAAAATTAATATATTCAGACCAGACCTTCTATTCTATTTATGGATCAAATTGTTTAGGTCATGACATCTTCTGAAAGACATTACACAATTACATTGGCCATGTCTTCTTGTGCATTTGACTGATTCCAAAGCATGAAGCAAATACGTAAAGTCTAACAAATTTCAGGGGTTATTCATTCATTTTTTAGGAAACCACATTTTCTAAGTTTAGAGCTATGCATCAGGAATGGTCCCAATTAAAATGTTATGGGTGCAGGGTAATCAGAATTGAGACTGCAGGACGAAGACGGTGACGAAAAGTCTGGTTGCTATGACTATGATAAAAATCTTCTCATTATCAAAATTCTATCTTGTTTACATGTGAAAAATCTAATCACAATGTGTTTACTTTTATAATGGAGTTTCTAAGCATCAGATGTTCAAAGTATATTGAAAAACTAGCCAGTATAACACAGTGTGCACCCCAGGGGCACGTACAGCCGCCCTAACCCTACACAGACAGGCAGAGACACAGGTTTACCACACAGCACACATTTATTCACGGTGGGAAGCGCTTTTTCTCTGCTCCCTACAGCACAGTACACAAAGCACCAAATGCACAGTCCAACACAAAAGCCTTTCCTTCTTATTCTTTCTCCGCCTCAACTCCTCTCCCAGCAAGCTTCGTCCAGCTCCTCTCGACTTTGGTTCCCTGAGTAGTGGTGGCTGGTTCCTTTTATAGGACACACAGGACTCCAGGTGTCGAACGAACTTCTTCCGGCAGCACTTACAACTGTTGTGGAAGTGCTGCTAAATAGGGCTCAGCAAAGGTCCAGGCACGCCCTGGCGGTGGCCACATGCCCCAGAAGGGTTGAGTTTCCATGCTCCAAACCCATGGCCCCACTGCAAGCCAGGGGGAGCAGCCCTGTAGTGTTCCAGGGGAGATTGTGTCTGGAATAAGCTCTCTCCCCCCATCCTTCCATGATCGAGCTGCCCCGGCCGGATAAGAGCCCTGGCAGTCCACCACAACAGTAAAAAAGTATGGGAAGATTAGATATTTGGATCATGTTTTCACTGGTTTTAGATTCTGATAGAATGGAGCTAAACTATTTGAGCTGCGACAAATGTGGCAAGGTTTAACGTACAATGGGTAGTAATGGGTGTGAGATACCTACAGGGATTGTCGGGAACAAGATGGCGTGAGTATATTTAACACTTCACATTTTATTACGCATATGACAAAAACAAACAACATTCAGTATCTCCATATAATTTTAGCATCAACCCAGTGCTTCTTTTAATAGCATTCAAGTTCAACGTTTTAATGTGTCAAATTAATTTCTCTACAGAAGGTGCAAATACTTCTGCCAAGATTTGGCAAAAGGAGAATTTGGGACTGCACTTTCTTTATTGCTAAGCATAAAGTGTACCTGTGAAATATTTCCTCTGAACTCTTACCCAGAGGTTAGGATTTTGTTAGTTGTGAATGTTTTTTTTTTATAATTTCTTGTTTTTTCTTTTTTGCTGTTTTAGTTTGTCTTTTTTTTTCTTCCCTGGGTGCTTGCATGCTTCTGTGGTCCGACTGGTGCATCTTACACATTGACAGTCATTATTGCCACAGTTATCATAAATTCATCAATATGCAATGTCATGATAACTGTGTCTTTATCACAGTGAAAGGCTAAGCATTCATAGTTTCAAACATAATTTTTAAGAAAGTTAAAGATATAAAGTATTTCATTTTGTGCTTGTTTCTTAACTTAGCGTCTGGAACCCTGAACTGATTAATGGTTTCCATTAAGACAAATTAGGGGGAGGATCATCAGTCATTGTGCAGTCAGGACAGTAACAGCTGAATAATGCCATCTCGTTCAGGTTTGTACAAAAGCATTTTCACACTTGGTCACTTATTTAACTTGTGCCACATGAATTTAACAAAAAATAAGTGCCCACCTGCCCAATTTACACTGATAACATTTTGTATATCAGTGCTGCAAGAAGAAATAAAAATGGCAGCTTTACTAGTTTTATAACAGTCTTTTGCTGTAATTTCTCAGTGTTTATGTATCAATGCTTACTGCTGATTTTAGTTTCATTTTGAATCTCTATTGTTTAATAAGTGAATCAAACTTCACAGTAGATGTAGTTATTCCAAGTATAGCATGTTTGTTTTGCTTTTTTTATTTTTAAAAACTATAGTGACTCTGACCTTTGAGGAAATATGCAAGGGAAAATTTCCTGGAATAGGTTTAAAGGAGCTACAGTCAGGACCATAAGTATTTGGACTGTGACATAATTTCCATAATTTTAGCACTGTATGCCACCACAATGGATTTGAAATGAAGCAATCATTATTGTATGAGCCATTTAGGAATGACAGCTGTTTTTCTGCATAGCGCCCCTCCCTACCCCCCATTTTCAGGGGCTCAGAAGTGTAAGGACATTTGTCTGACAAGCTGTTCCATAGCTGCGTGGAATTTGCATTTGGAACCTGTCATTGTGAATTCTCAATATGAGGTCTAAAGAGCTACCCATGCAAGTACAAACAGGCTATCATTAGGCTGAGAAAACAAATAAACCCTTTAGAGAGATGGCAGAAACACTAGGACTGGTCATACAAACCAATTGGTACATTCTTAAAGAGAAGGAATGCACTGATGAACCCAACACCAGAAGGTCTGGAAAACCACAGAAGACAACTTTGCTGGATGATTGCAGAATTCTATCCTTAGTTAAGAAGAACCAATTCATGACATTTAGCCAAACCAAGAACACTCTCTGGGAGGTAGACCTATCATTGCCAAAGTCTACAGTACAATCAAGAGAAGACTTCATGAAAGTAAAGCCCAGCACTCGGAGGAAGCCATGGTTGTCATTGACTGTAAAGAATGTTCAAATAAGTGTTGAAAATGTTTATTACCTTCATGATTACTTTAGTTTGTCAAAATACGAGCCCTTGAACATGACGGGACCATGTATAAAAATGTCGGTCTTTTCTAAACAACCCATACAATATTTTTGTTCAATCACTTCTTGATGGATTTGTTTCAAATCCATTGTGGTGCTGTACAGAGCCAAAATTATGAAAATCATGTCCCTGTCCCTGTATGGACCTGACTATATGATGAATGGCCTGGTAGGTTAGACTGGAAAGGAATGAGAAAATGGACAACACGGTGAGGGAAATTCATGAAGATGTTGATTCTACTGAGCAGTTTAAGTAATTCGCCATACATTTTCTGAAGCTGACTATCATGTACTTGGCTGAAGTTATGTGTATTTCATGTTTTATTCTTGTTTTTTTTAATATTAAGCAATTATTTATTATATCTTTATACACTATTTTTGTTTATTTCATATGTGATGTTGTAATTATATTCTTTCTCTTTAAATGTGCTGATGTTCCATGTTCTTTAGGGGTGGAGCCCCAACAGGCAGAGCTACCCTCACATCACCTTTTTCTTTTATTCTTCTTGCTCTATTCTTGGATTTCAATTACTGGACTGTGATTTGAACTTGATTTTCTTTAGGATTGCTTTTTAGGCAGCTTCTTTTGAGATCTTTTGCTTTTTTAATAATTCATTTTTAATAACTCTTATTTTTATAAAAATTCTTTGCTTGCTCATCTGTACACATGCTCAAGTACCCTCCTCTTATGGGGATTTTGATGTACTTTGATAATTGTACAGTTGTTTCGCCAACTCCTCCTTTGTGGGCCTGCTCCAAGTTGAAGCCAGCAGGTTGTTTTGAGGCGTGGTTGATGTCTGGTAAACCTCTAATAAGCAGATCAGGCAGGATTCTACCCTGCTTCCTAGCTTCTTTTTGGAGGTCTCACCTTATTGCTCTTTCGAGGAAACTTCAATTCATAACACAGACATCAGGAGTTAGTTCAGGATCCCATTTGAAAAGAGATAAACATTTTTACAAAAGCTTTTAACCATTGGATGTGTCTGGGTGTCAGCCCTGTTCTATAATACCATAGGTTGTTCCAATACATTGAAGCTGTTAATGAATTTAAATGTTAGAGGAAGTCAAAGATGACATCATATTCCCTAGCTCATTTTTGAGCTAGGATTATGAATACAATAATGAAATACTGAATAATTAAATAAAGAATTTGATTTTATGATGCCAAATTTTAGTATGGAGTATTTGTTGCTCCTGCAATGCTTATTAATGTGAAAGTGAGGTTACCACAGAAATAATTTCTGTACTAGTGTTATCACACCCTTGCATTCCTATTTTGGACATGTATTTGTGCATTTCTTTTTTAGACAGATTGGTTTTTCAGCTGTAAATAATTGATATCTATACGTTTTATAAATAATTGGGAAGCAGTGCCTGTGACTGCAAGATCAGTGGTTGAATGAACTGTAACTATTTGTGAAATTGATATGTATTAAACATTAAATGAAAGAGATTGTGTGACATTTCATTGTCATAAGGAGGAAAGGAAAAGAAACAGATTTTATAGGCTAAAAGGTGTGTGGAGATGCAAATAGATATTTTTGTTTTTGCAAAATCATGCACAAGAAAGAAAAATAGCTCAAAATGAAAAGTCATGCCAAACCATTTTTTTGCTATTCACAATGGATTTAAAAATAGCCCAACTGTGAGTGAAACAGCCCAATCTGGCAACTGTGCTCCTGAGAGGTGAGGTTTAGGCACAGTACAGTGCATCCTTACCACCTAATAACAAAAGATAGAAGCTACAAAGTGACGATGTGTTGTGCTTGAAATTAGATTGTTCTTAAACTATGTTATACTAAACACATATGTGGTTATATTCCTTGAGGTTTAAGCTTTCCAAATATCCATAACAGATAAATGGAAAAAATGTGTCTAAAGCAACAGAAAATTTCTGAAGAAGTGTCCCAAGTCTGAAAAATTAACCATTTAGTTTAACAACTTGCAGTTTAGGCTGTAAAGTGTGGTGCCATTTCATTTTGACTTTCCACAGATAAAAAACACCATTTACAAAGACAACAGTCTTTTTTAAGCTGGAACAGGTTAGATCAGGTCAGGTTGGGGAGCATGCACTGGTACAGCATGTTGCTGCACCCACCTCACAATGAAAAAGCTCATGATCTTGGTTGGCAAACCCTCAGGCAGACATGCGGTCCAGTCCCACCCCCTGGAAATGACCATCTATCTGCTGCAGCCAGGTGTTACGGGGTGTCCCCTTGCCCTGGTCCAGCCACTCAGGTTCTTGGTAATGTGGATCCTATGAGCTGAATCACCCTTGGGGAATTGGGCCACACGACCATATTGCTGTAACTAACTCTCCCTCACAATGCAGGTACTCCATGAGCAAAGAGTCAAACCAGCGGTATCCAAGGATTCTCTAAAGAGACACATAGTACCGAAGGAGTCCAGTCTTCATCTCAGGCCAATGGAATATATATATATTTAATTTCCATAATGCAAAACAGGAAGCACCAGAACTCTAAAGACTTGGTCCTTCGTCCTTTTGCAAAGATATCGGGAGTGCCACACACCCCTTTCCATGCTCTCCCAATATGTCTACTGACTTCATAGGAAGAGTAACCGGAGACATGAATGTTGCTGCTGTGGTAAGTAAACCTCTTGACAAGATTGACACTCTCTCTGCAGATAGACATACTGCTGATAGCTGTGCCCAAGAGGTCATTAAAGGCCAGGATTTTGTTTTTTTATCCAGGATACTTGCAAGCCCAGACACTCAGACTTCTCACTCAGTCTCTCGAATGCCATGATCAGAGTCTTGTTGTCTCTATCTGGAAAAGGAAGGGTGATCGCCAGGACTGCGGCAACTACAGGGGGGATATCACTGCTCTCTGCACTGGGTAGGGATGCTAGAGTCATCCTCAATAGGATCTATGATCACTTGCTCACCTACCGGTTACAGGAGCAGTCTGGTTTTTCACCTAATAAGTGTACTATTGACCGCATCCTGGCACTGAGGGTTCCCTGCAGCCTTTGTCGATTTTCGTAAAGAGTTCAACTCTGTTGATTGAGTTACCCTGTGGAACATCTTGAGACTTCATGGGATCCCAAAAAGTACTGGTACTGTGAGTGCTGTGCAGAGTGGAGGCAGAATCTCTGCATTTTTCCCAGTTGATTCTGGGGTTTATCGGGGATGTGTTCTTGCTCCTCCTCTGTTTAATACTTGCATGGACTGGGTGTCAGGCAGGTTTGTGGGGTCCAGTGATTGTGGGGCATCTGCTGGTGAAGAAAATTCACTGAATTTGATCTTGCCAGCTATGCTGTGATCTTCGCGGAGTCAATGGAGACTCTCTGTCAAGCTGGAACATAACAGTAAATAAACCTGACTATGAAATATTTCCACATATGTAGTAAGAAATCTGTAAGTCTGCTAACTGCTTTAGTGATTTACATTATAGAAGAAACTGCTTTGGCATACCTTTCACTGTGTTTTTTATAACTCTGACAGGTTTTAAGTTCTTTTCTAATGTCGTTTCCACAAGAGAGGATAGCTTGAATAATTTTTTTCTCTAATTTCTCAGAAGCTTTTCTATGTTTTAATTCCAGCTTTTAAGGCCTGCCTAAATTCACCCTCTTGAATTGATTCTAAAGAAAGAAAGAATTAATCTCATCTAAAAAGAGTTTAACATTAAAGTGTGACAGATTTATCTTAATGAATCCTAAAAATAGCTAGTGATACAAGTCCATCCATCCATCCATTATCCATGCATTTAGAAATAACAGCTGACCAGCTGATGATCTTCAACTGAAAAAAGATGCAATTGACAAATGTTGGGCCTATTGTTTAGCCATGTCTGTAATACTGCTCAGTTTGACGCGATCCCCAGCCTGATTAGACGGCATATTGTCTGGAACATGAAGTCTTTCTTTCTTTCTCATAATGAGAGTCGTTTCCAGTGTTTGTCTCTCCTTCTGTTTTATCTTTCCACTGCAGAATCAAAATCTTGGTAATTTACACCTGTGGTTGCCCAACCATGTCAAAAAGGACAGCTGTCCGAATATCCAGTGTGAGGCTCACTCGTCTGCCACTTGTTCGTCGTCGTGCACCTGATGGTTTGCAGAGCGCGCCGTGCTTGTCCCCTCCCGCGACGTGAACGCCGTAATCACCTGCAGTGGCGCTGAGCACAGCGCATGCAGATCACGGCGAGCCGCTGATAGGCTTAGCTGGGAGGAGCCGGCCCTGATGCAGCATCGCCTGGCATATGACAGCCGTTCCGGTGGCAGCCACCAGAAGCAGCAGCTGCACTCTCTCTCTCTCTCTCTCTCTCTCTCGCCTTCACGCAGCAGAAACAGCAAGAGATTCCTCAGCAACCATCGGTTGGACTGCACTCTGCATGGGGGGTTCTTTGAGGACTACTACTTGACTACTTGATCGCTTTGCATCGCTAACTGCGAGAGGAGTGCTGCTGAGGCGGAGTCGGCGGTACTCGTAAACCAAGCGGAGAGTGAGAGAGACGGCGACCTCCCTTCTTTTCCCCTGTGCCACTCTAATAAGTGGTATTGGGCGAGTGCGTGCACGTATGTGTGTGTGTGTGTGTGCGTGCGTGTGAAAGGCTGTGCTGCGTGTGTGTTCGCCTGTGCTACGTTGAACCCACCCTCCCCTGCTTGGACCCGTTTCGTGCCTCTACATCCTTTCCCAAGTCTTTGCCGCATCGTTCTTCATGAATGTCATCATGCTCTCTTCCGATCTCCGGGCCGTTCTCCGCCTCTGCTAAGCAGCGGCAGCATGGATGGTGCTCCTGCGAGGGAAGCCACGGATACGATCAGTCCACTGCGGATGGGCATGCTGAGTAATCCTGCTGTAAATGGGCGAGGACGCTGACACCCGAAAAATCAACCACAGCTTTCTCCGGGACCACAACTATGTGACTGAAGGTAAAGTGCTTTCTGTGACTCTCTCACGGCAATGCGGCGAACTTCGCGCAACCCTAGCCGCTCCGCGAGCCTCTCTCCTCATCATCATCGTCTTTTTTTTAAATTACACTCGCACTGTAGATACAACAGCAGAACTCTACTGCTAGCATCCATCTACCCGTCCATCTGTCACAATTCATACTGTTTATCTGCGGCGCCTTTAACAACTGCGCGCCTACCGAAGACATAACGGATCCTAATAATTATTGTAATGCAATTAACATCCTTTTTTCACGATTTCTAAAAAGTGCTGCAAGTGCCGGCGCAGAAACACGAGGTGAATTCTGGATCTATAACGTATTTATCGATCCGGAACATTAGTCCCCACGGGATTTGGGAATGACGCATTTAGTTAGTTTATATTTCTTATAGAAATGTAATTTATACATTTGACAAATAGTTATTCAATTCTGAAAAGCACATTGATATATGATTTATCATTTTGCTTTTTTATATACATTACGTACCTATAGTACCGAAGACTAACTGAATCTATCTATCTATCTATCTATCTATCTATCTATCTATCTATCTATCTATCTATCTATCTATCTATCACATTGTTAGGGAAATCTTTTATTGAGAGAAACTGTATATGCTGTATGCACACTGTAAATAAGTATCTGTTAATAAGACATAATTGCTAAAACAATAATTCAGCAATCTAATCAATTATTTTACAAACAAATATATTTTAACATTATCAGTTTTCTAATATGCATATATCAAAGTAGAGCCCTAGTGCATTTATAGTGGAGTGTCTTTTCTATCTATGTATATCTGTTTCTCCATCTATCTGTCATATAGTGCTTTTTAATTTATCTATTATACGGTGCCTTTTAAACATATCAATCTGTATAAAATAAATTATAGCGAAACAATGTGAAACCCCTTCATAAAACATCTGTAGGATTTTTACTGTGTGACATAAACTTACACAAAGCCCCCCTCACAGGCAACACAGAGGCCTTCAGTATACTCTGCATGTCACTAATTTCAGAATCTTGCTTGATCTCAATAATGTCAATGTATTTTCCCTTTGGTTTTGTATTTATATGCTATAACATTTATGCAAAGGCAAGCTCCACATTGAAAAAAAATGAAAAGGAGATTTCAATGGTTTGACTGCTCATCATTCATGTGTTGCCAACATCCAAAACACTGTGTTTCTAACCATCTTTTCTATTTTATCAGAGTGGAACTGTACATCACTTCCTTCTTCATGCATGCAGTCTGTTTCTGTCTCTCTTATTCCACCATGTTTATCTGTGCTGTAATTAGTCCTATAAAATGTATAACACATCTGTTGTAAAATGCATTCTTGGAAATTCATTCAAAAGCTTCCAGTTGTTCTCTTTGAACACCTGGAGGTCTTTATAACATCTCAGAGCTCTGCCAGTCAGTGAGTCCTAAAATCTAAGCTTCTAAATGACTTTTTGTGTCTAAAGAACATATATACAGTCATATAACTTGCAGCAGAACATGCTGGGTAGGTTAAAAATCCTTTAGAACTAACATAAAATCTCACATCACTTGGTCAATGTGTCTTAACATATATTTGCATCTGACAAGAAATCTCAGTGGAATTATAATGACTTTTTTGTTTTGGTTTCTTGTGCATGTTGGTTTATTGTGCTTGAAATGAAAGTTTCTGATTTAGTTTAGTTATTGCATTATTACCGCTGTCAGATTATCAGTCAAAGTTCTTTGCAGGAATGTAAATGTATGCATTAAATTATTACATTTAAGAAACATCAGAAAATCCAAATTGATTCTGCATAAGCGTGTTTTAATGCATTGTTGTGAAAATAATGTAATTTTCTCATTTAGACACTAATTCTAGTTTTAGTGCTCCTCCTACCAGCCACCTGTTACCAGGTTTTTCTCACTAGGCATTTCTAATGATGCTGTGAGTAGGCAGTATACTTTTTGAATCACAAGTTAGATTGATAAATATTACACCATAAATCTAACACTCGCTGAATTGTTACTGGCTATTAATATATTCAAGACTTTTTATTATTATGGATTCTTCAAACATATAGAAATACATGGATGTGGGTGGAAGCTCAAGGGAAGTACTGTACATTCAGGAAGGAAAACGGAAACAGTTCTTTAACTGATCTGTGGAGTTGGGGGTGGGGGGTTGAAGGTTGGCACAAAATGAAGTCCCTGCTGACTGGATAAGATGCTGGCATAACTTAAGTATTAGCTGACAGAATGATCTAGATGGAGTTCAGGGTATCATTTTATTTGTAATTCATTTTTTATCTTATTATTTGTACATTTTATAAGTTTATTTTACATTTTTACTCAAGTGAAAAGAAAATAAGATAAAAAAATAAGTTTTAATTTTGTTGAGAATATTGTGTTATAGAGGCAGCCATTGTCATTCAGCTATTAAGAAAACCTGAGGTCATTTACCACCTAAGAAAATTTTAAAACTGCATGCATGTGATTATTTAGCTGTGTGGCTGTCTGCATTTTCTAGAATAGAAACAGTATGACTGAGCAACTGTTTATTTATAGCTTAAGGGTCTGAAAGGTTTCTGAAGATGAACAAATATACAGAAGATTATTCAGGACTGCATCGTTGGCGTGGCTATGATAGGGAAATGCTTTATGTGCTGTAATTACAGGAAGAGCTCCTGTCTTTGCATGTTGCCTAAAGCTGTTTTAAAAAATGAGATGCTTTAATGAGTCACTGGAAAAGCAAAGAGTCTCATAAAAAACAGGGATACAAACAAAAGCAAAGGTTTATTTATTTTGCATGCACCATTGCCGTCTCAACATTTATTTCTTACCCAGCAGCAGTCTTAAACATTTGGTGTGGGGGCTGTCCATGGTGCTGGTCATGTTAGTATGTGCTGAAACCCAATGCTTTAAAGAGAGAATCCTCTCTGAATAACTGCTGGTGGCTCAGGAGGGACATTAATCCGGTGGTGTGACCTCTTGAATCTGTGCTGGAGTAATGCTCTGCAGATAAAGCAAGGTTGTCGCCTGCTGTTGTGTGAATCGAGATTTATGGCAAAGCTACATCTGGTGTTTCTGGACCTATCTCTTTATGCACTGTTGCTTAAATGCCCATTCCTTCTAGACATACTACATTTCAGACCTGTAAAACAGACTTCTGATTGAGCTCTTTCATAGACTAATCCTATCTAATAATACTCAGGGCACAGATCAGAGACTACCCAAAAATAGCAACATTGGAAAAAAAATCTCTAGGCCTCTGTAATAAAAGGGCAGATTTAGTTCCTTCTTTATCATCCTGACAGGCCTTAAAATAACTCTGAATATTTGATGCTAGGATCCAAGCTTTTGTCCTTAACTCTTGCTGAGAGAAAATCCATCATTGTGGGCTTTATAAGTGGTTATTGCCATGCTATGTAATTAAAGTGTGCCTGTTCCCCTGCCTGATATCTCTTATGAAAGAGACACAGAATGAGATGCATTTCCTATCATGGCAACATGTGTGATTGTGTGTGAAGAAAGTCATTGTGACATTGTAAGCATTAGATATGCTAAAGAAAAATGGGTTATATCTGACCATTAGCAAAGGCTGTTGTAAATCATAGCATATATATGTTTTTATATGTATGTGTATTTCTTTACATATATGTACAGTAGATTTGCATATCTGTGTGTATATATATACAGTATATGTATATACAGTATATATATACTGTATATATAAACACACTATATATTTTTATAATTTTTGTTCTGTGTGCCACATAGTGGATGTGAAATGAAGCAATCAAGATGTGATTGAAGTGTAGACTTGCAGTTTTAAGGCATTTAACAAAAACATTGTATGAGCCATTTAGGAAAGAGGTCCATTTTTATATGTGAACCCACCATTTTCAGGTTCTCAAAGGTACTTGGACAAACTAATACAATCATGAATGTAACAATCAGTCTGAAGTCTGGAACACATGGCCTTCTTCTAGTGCTTGGTTTCCACCCTACTGATGCTTTGCCAGGCCTTTACTGCAGCCGTCTTCAGTTGCTGCTTGTTTGTTGGACTTTCTGCCTTCAGTGTTGTCTTTAGTAAGTGAAATGCATGTCCAGTTGGGTTGAGATTAGTTGATGGACTTGGTCATTGAAGAATATTCAATTTTTTTGCCTTGAAAATCATTTAGTTTGCCGTCAGTTTGCCGTATGTTTTGGCTCATTGTCCATCTCTGCTGTGAAGCGTTGTCTTATCAGTTTTTGCAGCATTTCTTTGCATGTGAGCAAACATTATAGCCCTGCACACTTCAGAAATCATTCTGCAACTTTTGTTATTAGTCATATCATCAGTAAACACCACACACCTACTTCCATTGGCAGTTATGCATGCCCATGCCATAACACTTCCTCCATCATGGTTCACAGATGATATGGTATGCTACAGATCATGAGCCATTCCTTCTGTTTTCCATAATCTTCTTTGTCCATCATTCTGGTACATATTGATCTTAATTTCATTTCTCCAAAGGAAACTGTTCTAAAACTGGTATATAACTAACTGGTATATAATGGTATAAACTGGTTTTTAAAAAATATTTTCTGGCAAAATCTAATCTGTCCTTCCCATGCTTTAGGAATACCAATGGTTTGCACCTTGTGGTAAACCCCCTGTATTTACTTTCATGAAGTCTTCTCTTGATTGTAGAATTTGGCATTGATAGGCCCACCTCCCATAGAGTGTTTATAGTTTGGCTAAATGTCATGAATTGGTTCTTCTTAACCAAGGACAGAATTCTGTGACCATCCAGCACAGTTGTCTTCCATAGTTGTCCAGTTCTTCTGATGTTGCTGAGCTCACCAGTGCATTCCTTCTCTTTAAGAATGTACCAGATGGTTAATCTGACCACTCTTTGGGTTTCTGCTAAAGAGTTTGTTTTGTTTTCTCTGCCTAATGATGCCCATTGTTTACATGCATGGGTAGTTCTTTGGCCGTCCTTATTGAGAGTTTACAGTGACACTTGGAATTAACTCTAGACCTTCTACCTGCTTAACAACATTTAATGATGAAATAATGTGGGACCTGCTCACACCTAACCAACGAACAACTTGTCGGTCAATTGTCTGAATACGCCCCTGAAAATGGGGGGCCATGTATAAAAATGTCTGTCATTCCTAAATTTCTCATACTATATTTCTGTTAAGCACTTTGAATTAATGTTGAAACGCCTACACTTCATGTAATTATTTCTTCATTTCAAATCCATTGTGGTGACGTAGAGAGCCAACATTATGAAAATTGTGTCACTGCCCAAATACTTACGGACATCACTGTAGCTGTGCTAATGTGCAATATACTTGTATTTATCAGTCAGGCACATACATTATATTTTTTTAATAAAATGGCATTCTTGTTTGCCAGACTTTATGTCATGCTTTTGGTTTATTTTCATATGCTTCAGATCTTTTTGGAGCTAACTCTTGGATTCATTGACATTTAAATAAAGTAAATGTGGACTCCTAGCTAATGAACAATTATACCTGTGGATAAGAGATGCTGGATAGTGTTAAAATGAAATAAATACATACTTTGATCTTTTGGTTTTAAAATAGTTATTGCTGAATTATGTGGTTAAAAGGTCATCATTTGTCATTTCAGGCAAGTGCATTTAAAAATGTAAAATTTGTAGGCTTAGTTTATTAAATAAAAAAGGAGAAAGTTCCCACCTCTTCTAATAAGTGTTGTAGCATGTTAACATAATAAGGATTTTAAAGGTATCCTTCCCTGATTCTTGAATTCTTATAACTGGGATAGAAATGCTGTTGTTTTGTTAATTCCCTTTTTTTTTTCTAGCACTGCCAGAGAGTCATATACAGTACTTCATTTGAATCCAGTTGTAGATGGTGTGAGAGATAGAGGGCGCTAACGTCCTCTTGAACCCTCAGGCAATACGCCAGACACCAGGTAAAAGTCCAATAGTTTGACTTTTTATTAATTTTCAGTGCACAAAGCACCCTCCTCTCCACAATACTCATAAACAATAACACAATTCTCAATAATCAATAAACACTCCACCACTCCCAGATGCGTTGCCACCCTTCCACCCAGCTCAGCTCGACGTCTGGGATTTCCCATCGTCCTTTTATGTTCCCTGACTCGGAAGTGTTTCCAATCCTTCAGTCCTTGTGACTTCCTATCACTTCCAGGTCAGATAAAAAGTCCTCTTCTTTATCCCGGAAGTACATCATTTCCCCTGTCGCTTTGCCTAAGATGTACTTTCGGGTTATAGGGCACATACGACTCTCTGGGCCTCCCTGCAGCATCCTCTGTTGGCCCCTGTGGTATCCAGCAGGGCTGTAAAGGAAAACTCCATCGTCCATGATTCCCTGCTGGTATTCGGGGCACCTCCATGCTGCAGGGAGAGCTCCACCTGGCAGCCTGGGGATATTGGCCGGGATGACAAGCCGGCCATAGACCACAATGGTATGTGACACATTTCTGCTTGTCCATTGCCCTATTTGGATTGGATTAGTTGTACACATGGAGGTGATGTAAAGTAATTGTTTCTAGAGGACCTTGTTCAAATGACAGAATCTTCCTGACATGTTGATTCGCTTGGGAGTAGTTTAAACCTGGAGTTATTTTTTACAGATGTTTTACTTTCTCGTATATATAGTATAGAGAAAGTATAGGAATCGTGAAAAAATTTGACCTCGAGATTTTGATGAATCTTGACGTTTTAGACCTTCCAGAGTCAGAAAAAAACATTTTTGAAATTGTCTCTCTGTGTGTTTGTCTGTGTGTAAACACATTAAGTCGAAAACGCTTTGACCTAGGTCAGTGAGATTTTGAACACCTGCCTTGTAGCAGAAATAAGGAATCCTATCAATTTCTGGGTCACTTACAGTATGGTGACCAGAAGTAGTACTTTACCTGAACACATTTCAGATGTTTTCAAGTAAACTTTGGCTATAAAAGATATATGATTCAAATTTTGGGTGGATATTACAAGTGATGAAAAATAAGTAGATATGAAATTTGAGAAAAATTGTACAACTGGAAGTGGTTCTTTAACTGAATATTTTTGAGAATTTTCAAGTAAACTATGGTTATAATTACAGATAGATAATTCAAATTTTGTATACAGTATTTATAATGATAAAAAGCAAACAGATAAGAAATTTAAATATAATTACTCAACCAGAAGTAGTATCTTACTTAAACAACCATCCAAATATTTTGTATCATGGAAATATAAATGTGTACACAATATTAAAAACTGTATTCAATATAATGCATATTCTTTTAATAACTGTTATTAATTTTATTTTCATTTATACATCATCAGTTTATCAATAATAAGTAAGCATTGAACATCCAATATAAATATAGAGATGTAATGGGAACACTAAGCTGCTATGTCCCCATTGTGTTCCTGGTAGTACATTTAATTTTATGATTTTTTTTTTTTTTATTTCTGTCATCATTATAATTAAGTGTAGCTAAAGGCAGTTTTACCTATAGCAATTTATTGCAACTAATTTAATATAATACTAGGCTGACCCGCCTTTTAAGGCGACCGACTTTTAAGTTGACCACTTCTTAAGGCAATTCAATATGTAGATCAATTTGATATTTTATACAAACTCATTAATTTGGTTATATTGCATTTGAGTGGTATTACATTAATACTCGTAGTTTCTGTTATTTTTTTGATGAAATTTAAACTTTTTTTCTATATTGAGGTCGCCCTTTTGAACCCCCCTGATATTTACTACGCGGTGAGGCATTTGTACTCCATCAACATTAATTATTTCCAGAGACATAATTTTGTCTATTTTTCCAGCGCATCGCGCACAAAAGCAAGGGAACGATGGGAGCACCAGAACTCTGCTCACATCATGTCGCTTTGTACCGCAAGCTGCAAGTAGTAAGTCTGTGATAAGCGGAATACCGCTATGCTTTCCACTCACAGGACGGAAGGACAATCCCGACCGCTTTTATATAGTAAGAAAGAAGAAGAAGATATCGCACAGTCTGGAGGAGAAAATCATCTTTTACCTGGAAAAACGAAACTACAAATCCCATCGTGCATTGCAAAATGGATGGGGCGTGTGTGAAACTCCGTGCTACTCGCACAGTCTGGAGTAGAAAATCATCTTTTACCTGGAAAACGAAACTACAAATCCCATCGTGCATTGCAAAATGGACGGGGCGTGTGTGAAACTCCGCGCCTGCGTAGCACTCACGGGACGGAAGGACAATCCCGACCGCTTTTATATAGAAGGACTAACACTTGTTTTTTGGTGACTATAGCTTTTTACTTTGCACGTAATCTACGTAATGCATATGTAATTATGAAAAAATTCCACCACCGTATTCAACCTCCCTAAGTACAAAAATATCATTTTAATATAAAGTTTGATTATAAATAGAGATAAATTATTGTGTATTAATATTATCAAATAGATATGATATTTAAGAAATATTGCGCAACAGGAAGTGGCTCGGATTACCTTTTCCTCTATCTCAGTATACGAAAAAGTTGAGAGGAACACACTCCCGATTTTTTTAGAGGTAAAAGGCTCTGTAATTTTTACGAGCTGTTAATGCACAGTCTATAACAAGTTACTAACATGAGTGCTTTGGAGGGCACTAAAATTACAAACACTGTTGATGTGTGTAAAACAAAAGAGTTATTTTTGTATTTGATGGTGTGGCTGTATTTTTATGCATTGTCAAATGAGGGATACCAATATTTTGTATTCAGTTACACAGTCTATTGTTTAGTTAATGCAAGGATTATGCCAGCATCTATAAAGAAAATATTTTAGTGTGTTTTATTTCATTAGCTGTTCTGGTATGAATATATTGTTGCTTTTTCTGATTATGAATTTTGTCCTATATTCGTGCCTTAAATTTTGTGGATCAGTGGTGGCTGACTATGATCACTCATTTATTTTGGTGTTCACATCAAATATTGGTGCCTGCTTAGTTTACATAGTTTATTTTAATATAATTTAGCTATAACAGATTTTTGAATGGGAACTATGCATAAAACAGTAGTTTGTATTAATTTTTATTGATATTTTTATTTATTGTTCAAACTTAACAATTCCAAAGGCTTTATTCATTTTTTAGTGTAGGGCATTAACTTTGCCTAGCTCAGTAACAAACACCTGCATTTCCTTCACACACCAGTAGATATCTCTGTATAGATCCCTACACAAATTTATCCACTGCTTGTTACTTTTCTGTCATTCAAACATGCTCAAGTAGAACTATCTACATTTAAAGGCGTACAGAGGAGAATGACAGGGCTCTGTAGTCACAAGAAAGAAGTTAACCAAAGAGAAGTGCTTCTTGTTTTTCTCTGTGATAACTAGAACATGTTCATGTAATTTTGTCTAAAGCTTTAACTGGACAAAAGGGCTTTTCCACTTAAAATGTACATGAAAGAGTTTGATGCAGTGGTTTGTGAAAAAAAATTAATTTTTTTGAGGTAGACTCCTCCCACTTACTTTTCATGTGAAATGATTCATAAGCACCTGATTTCTGATTGCTGCTAAGAGCTTATGCAGTATTGGCATGAATGTGTGGGCTTGTTATATGTCCACTTTGATGTTTCTTAGATTATTAAAATGATGGTATGGCATATACTAAATGATTACTTCTTCTTTTGATGATGAAGGTAGCAGAAGCCATGGTATAAGTCCTAGGCACAGGTAATTACTGTATACAGTATGCTAACATCTAGTGTTCTTCTATGTTTGAACACTATTGAGTGAGAGTCTCCCAAAGTCTCCTTATCTTCATCACATAATGCAGTATCAATCATTTGTTAGTCTGTTAGTTTTTACATGGACATTTAGATGTATGAAAGCAGACTAATCGTGATGATAAAATATCAAGAGGACACATTAAACTTCTAACCCTATCCAGCCATAGCTGTTAAATCAGAAGTCATAGAGCACTGCTGTAGGATCGCCAGAGTCAGTCCTGCAAATTATCACCTTGCATTAAATTATCCATTTCCAATATATGTATCATAAAAGAGACATAGTCTGTAACTGCATTGTTTTTTTCTGTCATACTTAGTGATTGAACATCAGAAGATGATATCGAAAAAAACAAAAAATCACTGCATCCATATTTAAGTGAAAAAATGAAGATTGATACACAGCTGTATTGTATAATGTATTTTTTGTGTTGCATTTTTATGTGATTGTACTGCACTATTTATATTGTATAGTGCAACTGATCTTAAAGTTTGAAGGGCACAATATAATAATAAAGTAAACTAGTTAGAAATAATGAAAAATCTCATAATCTCATTATCTATACAAGATCTGCTGGTGTGAGTGATTCAAATAAAAATAAATAACATTCTTATATAAACTAGTTATCAAGGAGCTATGCAAAACATTCTCAAACCAGCCTAGTTCAATTGAGGCTCAGAGGGGGCAAAAAGAAGCAGCCCTCAGTCTATTGCAGAGCCAACTGACATACTCCCACCCAACATGGAGCCAATTCTGAATTGACAATCAATGTAAAACACGCACACATCTCTGGGTTGTGAAAGGTGAACCAGAGTACCAGGAGAACACAGAGCCAGAATGAGCAAATCCCACAAACACATTGGGCATACAGTAGATGTGAACCCAGAACACTAGAGGTATGAGGAAGCCATGCTAACCATTTTGACATCTAGCTTCCCACAAGCTATACATATATAAATTAATCATGGATATTCTAATAATAATATGAGAAATATATTTATAGCTACAGAGGCACATTGCTTTTGGCTATAACAAAATAACTAATAATATAAACCCTTCACTTGAACCAAAAAATTATGCAATAGAAGTTTTTTTTTATGTCTGCTTGTCTTTTTCTATATTTGCTCTGTATTTGTCAAGAATTAATAATGTTAAGATGCCTAGCTAAAAATTATTATTGTTGTTGGTAAAATTATTTGGAACAATAATTCATTTGGCTAATTTTGTCAATAGTGTTTACTGAATCACTATAATTAAACTGACTTATTCTTTTTTTCTTCCATTTACAAAGTATATAAATATGATCCAAATCTTTTCTTTAATTATATTATTTGTATTCCTTTAACATTTTTATCAAATACATTTATTTAAAATCTGGGAGTAATGCATAATTAATTAAAATGCAGGCCTCAATTCTGACTTGCTAGCAGCATCAAGCTGATTATTTTAGTTTTTAAGCAAAATGTGACAAATAAGGATCATCAGTAATGTTACTTATATCCACTTGGAGCAATCAATCAATCCATCAATCAATCAATCAATCAATCAGATATGCCATTTGAGCGACTACTTAATTCATAAATAATCATTTGCATGCTTCACTGCAATAAAAAGCAAAGGCCCAGAGTTGCATGCCCTGTTGTATCTTCTAGAGTAGATTTTGCCTAATGTGTCATGCTGGCTGAAGCAGGGGATCCTAATTAGGTTGGATTGTAGCATATTTTTGAAAGTGAAATCATTCAAGCTTCATTAGGTCAGCTGCAAATGATATCAGCATTCTAGTAAATAACTATTAAGGCCATCTATAAAGGCAGGTAAACAAACTTTAAAGGGTGATGTGGAATCAATATATTCTTTGTTAGGAGCTATATATAGTACTGTAAAGAACAGATAAATGCTTTTGTGGATAAGCTAGTAATTGTGATGGCTGAACAAATACTAAATTATTTTGAAGAAACAGTGAGTAATACAATAAAATAAAATGAAAAACCACCTTTACATTATGCCAGATGTACTTAGAAATAAAGAATTGAGTGACATATACAGCTATTAAGGGTACCATTTTGTAATTATAGGTAATTTCCACCTCCAGATTAGAATATTTGTAGAACCATTAGATCCCTTCCTTTCCATAGTATTAGATACTTTCAGGCTATTTTGTTTGCTTTAATCCAGTACAGATATTTTAGCTTCTGGGTGCAAAAGCCTATAATAAGGGAACACTTTCAGATATTGTCTTTGTAGCAAATTTGGTTAATGAAAATGGATGTCAGGGGAGTGGGCCCCTAATGAATTCCTGTAGTGCAAGGCATGTCACACAGTTCACTAGACTTTCTGAATTATTCATACAGCATTCTCATCAGACTTGTGGTGTTAAACAGGACGCTGCTTGCAGCAGCTTCACGATCAAAGGTTCACTTCTTATGATGGGCAGGTAAGTCAGTGATGATGAAGGCAACCTGTCATTTTTTTGTTGCTGAATTTGACAGGTGTTCAGTTTAGGTGTTGTTAGCTTGCTCTAAGCTACGGGGATCTCTCCATGTAGGTGTAGCACTCTTCACATTAGTAATATTTTGAATTTTGTGAACTTTGTATGTTATGAACATTTGATGCTTATTTGTAGCGTCAAATATTGAAAAAATGCAACAATTAGACCCTTTGTCTTCCCTAAAGTAACAACTATGAAATATTAAAACCAACTCCAATAATACTGTACTGCTGAGCCTTATTATGCTTTAGTGTAAGGCAGACTTTGTTGTCTAGTGGTATTTAGAATTTCCTGTGGGTAGGACATTCTAAATGAACACCTCTCCACTGGCTTTGTTGTTTCTCCACATCCCAAAATTGTGCGTTTCTTTATTAGTTAATTTGCATCTCTAAATATGAGTGAATGTTGGTATACATGTGTATGTGGAATGACAGCTTCATGATTATTTTCAGTTCGGCACAATTCAATTCAATGTATTTTTTATATAGTGTTCTGGATTGAGTAAAGACTCAGAGCACTTAACACATTTATACAAGTACAATGTATTAGTTATAAATTATTAAGCCTTTTGCCATTTAGAGTGGTGTGCTCCCTGGCTGCCTATGGCTGGCCAACCCCACCTCAGTAGCTCGCTTTGCTCACTAACAGTCCATGTGTATATTCCAAAACGGTCAAAACTCTGGCCCTGAGATGCTAAAACTATTGGAAATTGTTATCTGTGCAAGATGAATGGTAATTTACTTGATGAAGTATCACCAGTATCTAACTTAATACTTAGAAGGAATACGACTCCCCCTGCATGATCACCAGTCATACTTTTGCCGGGAATTGAATGTTTATGTAGTTTTATAATTTGTAAGCGTGTGCCATTACATAGGTTTTATTTGTTGACTACTAACGCTCAACTGAACTACCACTGTTCTTAGCCACGCAGATGTATATAAAGTATTTTGTTTAACGTATGTGCGTTAAACTTGGTTATATGGACTTGAGAGTATTGTTGTATTCTCCTAATGAAGACAAAAAAAAAAAATTATATATAGGTGTATACTATATGACGTACAGTTTTGAAGAAAAATGAGCGTTGCATGAAAACATCACATGAAACATAAAAAAAACATAAAAAACATAAAAAATTGCAGAATTTTGCTTATATATATATATATATATATATATATATATATACACACTGTGGAGCCGACCCGGATGCGATGGACATTCCTTGGTCCCGCCTCTATGCAGTCATTGGCGGGCACGCAAGACACACCATCCAATCGCGTGCCTGTCAGGGGGAGAGACTTTTGGTCCGCAGCCATCTTGCCTCCCCTTCCACGATGGCAACGTGCCTGCCGGCAGCCTTGCTGTTGCCAGCGCCTCTCGAGCTGCAGCGTCTCCCCCTCCGCAGCCCTCGTGGCTGCCGCCGTGCTGCCGGAGCCCCGCAGACCGGCATGCGCCCGCCACTGACGCAAATCCGGGAAGTCCCTGCCTGAAAGACCGAAAACACGCACGGCCCCCAAGGGCCGGCTGCCGTTAGGCAGGGCACTCACCTTCCCGGACTCGTCCAACCGAGGAGACGTCCTTGGCGTGGCCTCTCTGGACGCCATGCCGTCCCGGGCGCCCCCAGCAACAGCACGCTCGTCGGAGACCGCTGCACTCCTGGTAGGCACGCCACCCGTCTGCATCAGGGAAAAACGGCCTTCCTGCGGACCCCTGGCGGTCTGTGGGGTTCCTTTAACCCACGGGGCTGTGTGCACGCAGCACCCGTGGTACGTGGGTGGAATCCCCTGCTGCGCCGGGCCGTCGACAACAAATTTGTTATTAGGTCCCTGCCTTGAAACAGGCGGAGCATCCTGCCGACTACGCCAGATGTGGAGCCGACCTGGACACAGACAGGCGGACATGTTGGATTTCACCACCACACGTTTTATTTACAATAATATTTACACTTAATGGTCACTAAGACCCAGTCCAAAAGTGCACAAACCCCAACACTCAGTCCTGGCCACACAAATGCCTCTTCTCGGGCCACCTCCACACCTCTCTCGTGCCTTGTCCTTCCTCCACCTGACTCCAGCCCTGAATGAAGGGAGACGGCCCCTTTTATATTCTCCCGGATGAGCTCCAGGTGATTCCCGACACTCCTTTGTTGGCCACGCCCCAGCGTGGCGGAAGTGCCGGCTGTTCTCCCGGCAGCTCTCCAGGTGTCTTCTTAAATCTTCCCCCCAGCACTTCCTGGTGTGGCGGAAGTGCTGAGGTCACAAGTCCCCAAGGCATTGGGGCGCCTCCTGGCGGTGACCACGGGCCCCTACAGGGTGGGGCTTCCATGCCCTGAACCCATGGCCCCCAAAGCAACCACAAAGGCGGCCCCCACGTGATCCCAGATGGGCACACGCCCACTTCCGGTCCTTCAAGGCGTCCCGGCCGGGTCGTGGCCCCTGGCATCCTCGACAAAACACACACAAGGTGAGTCAAAATTATGTTAACATTTGAATGGCGGAAACGGAAACAATTTATTCACAAAACATAATTCATACAGTATGTGCAAGATGATTTATAGGAATGTCTCAACCCGTTCATTATCACGTTCAACACACAAAAACCAAAGGGCAACAGTACCATTTAAAGTCCAGACACACATTTCACAGGGAACAGAAGATACCACAGTCCATATTCTGTCCTTCAGGTCATTGATATCAGGAACTTTCCTGCTGTACACACTGTTAAATCAGGGGAGTGTGAAGGCCATGGCAATGGTTCACCATGACCTATCCATCGACCTAGAAAGGTGTGGTCGAGATAAAAAAAATCCATTAGTGTTAACATAATTTTGACTCCCCCTGTGTGTAAGTAATATATAAATATAATTATATATAATATATAAACTCCAAATTACATTTAACAGAGTAAAACACAACCTGAATAATTAACTTAAAAATCAAATCTTGACAATATATATTCCTATTAATATTGTAATTGTGGGATCTCAAAATGGACGAATGTAAACCTTTTGATGTAAGATGTAGTAATAAAATCACTACTTGCCTGTATGTGGAAACTCTGAAATGTGGTGTTATCTCAAAAAATTTAGGAATAGTCTTAAACTTTCAGTTTTTGAGTTGGGATTTTTGTGACATGCTCCGGTTTCCTTCCACAATCCAAAGACATGCAGGTTAGGTGGATTGGTGATTGTAAATTGGCCCTAGTGTGTGCTTGGTGTGTGGGTGTGTTTGTGTGTGTCCTGCGGTGGGTTGGGACCCTGCCCAGGATTGGTTCCTGCCTTGTGCCCTGTGTTGGCTGGGATTGGCTCCAGCAGACCCCCGTGACCCTGTGTTCGGATTCAGCGGGTTGGAAAATGGATGGATGGATGGATTTTTGTGACATTGGATTGCACAGTTCCCAGGGCTGGTCTTCTATAAGAGTATCTTTAACATCTTGATTTTTTACGTTTTCTTAGAGCTACTATACATTTTCATAAATCTGTACCTATTCAAGGGTCTTTTAAACATTCAGTTAAGTGATCTTACATGATCTGCCAAGTCCTTCCACTTTGTCTGTGACTTCTTGTGTCAACATTTCCCACCATTCCATTTCAGCATTTTTCTTGCAGCTACTTTAACTTTTCGGTTGTTTTCTGTGTCTAATACAGTGGTTTTCAAACTTTTACCATGGCGACAGACAACATTTTTTTAGTCATTTTGGGACCGATTTTTCTAACAATATTTTCAGCTATTGCATCTAAATTTACATTAAGAACATATTTGTAAACACTTCCCCAGCACCCTAAAAGTATTGTTCATATCCCAGTCCCATTCCATTTCACCGTGAGTTATTTTTGCTTTATACTTCAACTGTAAAGAACCCATCACATCAAACAAAATCTAGGTTCCTTTCTCATTTATGACAGTAGAAAATAACTGCCATATTTTTGATTTTCCATCTTTTATTATAATGCCTTTAAAATCTCAATGTGAAAGAGCCTTCTCAATGTCAGCAATAGTCATTTAGCTATCTTAACCAACACTCAGTTTCACATTCACTCTGTGTCTTACAGTAGGTAATTACTGACTTGACATACAGTGCCTGAAACAGTAAGGTGTGATGAAAAATAAATGTTTTGGTCTCTTATAGTTTTATATTACATTTTGGCTATAATTGTAAGGGTTTTTATGGGGGCTGGGGTGAAAAACTGAGCTATTCCTTGACCACTTGCTCCTGCTCTCTGTACGCAAGTAGCACTCTGTGCGGCAAAGTATCAAGTCTGGAGGCTGCACACCCAATTAGGGGTCCACTGGCTGTATTTTTTAAGACTGCTAGAAAAAATAAGAATTGATGTTGTACGAGCAATCATGTGCATCACAGTTACAAAGTCTCAGTAGGAGCTGTACACATTTAATATTCTCTTTGATGACAGTGCTTTATGCATACACAAAATCACATTTTTGAAGGCTGGTTATATAAGTGTGACATTCATTTGGAGGCTGCAGTTTTCACCTATTTCTTTGAAGTAATTGTGCATGAGTCATAAGCATTGCACACTTTTCAGATGCATTTCGTCTTTCTTGTTTTTTTTTATTACATAGAAAGTAAATATTAGGCAATTATTTTGTGACGCACCTCAACATGTCTCTATACAGTAAGGTGCTGTGACACCCCTGTAAAGGAAAGCTGTTTTCTGAAAATGGCTTTTGTAAATGGCAAGTTAAAAAACGACAATTACATGGTCTCTTGTCTTGTTCATTTTCTTACTGGCACCTACCAGTCTTAAATTGAGGACTGAAATGATTCTAATTTTTAATCTGTTTATAAATCATTTTTTTACAGTTAAACCTCATTTCCATCCACAGCTGCTATAGTTATTACATGCTAGAAATTTAGAAACATATGTAAGCTTTCAATTCCATAAAATCTTTTTAGATGACCTAAAATAGATAGATGGATAGATAAATAAGGCAATATATGATCCCAAAATAACCCTATAAATAGACTGTTAGAAATATGATACTTAAAGTCATAACTTAATTTCAAGAAAAAAAAGAGCCTGGCCAAATCCAGTATAATTTTTATAGATAAATTTATAAAAGATATATTTAGAAAAGACTTTGTATAATTTACTAGAGCATAATAAAATTCAAATGAGACAGACATTCATTCCATTTGAATTCATTTACTTATTAAAGTCATTTCCTGAGCAAGGAAGAATAAGAAGTAAAAATTGAATAGCAGGAGAGACCTCTGGGAATCTACTGCTGGCACATTGCCCTTCTAGCAAACAGCTCATTATGAAGACGCTTCCTGATGCCAGCTCTTCTAGGATACCTGCTCCACATTTCTGGGAACAGAATGAATTTGCAGACGAGGGAGCTGACAGATTTTGACACTCCAGAGTGACTGAGCAGAAGGCAGCTCATGCCTGTGTGGTAACATGTTGGCTGTAATAAAACAAGCCTGACAAGACAAGGTTTAAGAAGGGATTGACTTTTACCATGTTCCTTAAATTAGATTTTGCTTTCTGTGCAATTACTTATTTGGCCGCTCTGTCAAAGAACAAGGTGAATATACTATTAGACTTTTAACAGATTCAGGCAATCGCATTTTTCTACCTTTTTGGTTCAAAATATTACAAAATACTTAATTGTCCTAAACAAAAGCAGTCCATCAAGTATATTTACACCATTTTGAACCCACCTACTCCATTGAAGGACAGAAGGTAGTTGGAACCTAAAAAAGGCAATACAGATCTCTAGATACCTGAAATGTCTCTTCTACATTGTAATGTGAAAATAGTTTGTGGTTAATATTGCTTTGTACTTTCAGATCTGCTTATAGAGAAGTGTATCTGGATAATTTGCATTTATAATAGTTTCAGAAATATAAGGTTTAAAAGAAAAGAGATTCAAAGGCCTTTTATTAACTGCTGATACACAATGCTTATGTGTTTTATCTTTGTCCTTCAGTTAGTGGATTAGGCAAGACCAAAATTATATAACATGTGCTCAGTCTTGTGCCTTCTAATGCAATATCAGATAATTTCCAAATGACCTTCACTTAAAAAGGTTGGAAGAGGCGTGAGAAAGAAAGAAGATCACATGTTACATTTGCCCCATTGTAAACTGAGCTTCCACATTTCACTTGTCCTCAGTGTGACTTTTTCAATCCCCCTGGGAAGTGATGGGGAATTTTTCAGGCTTTGCAATTATGCCTTAGAATGAAAAGGATGATGAGGTAGTTGAATCAGGCAAGTGTAGTCTATGCTGTTTACATAAATGCTAGGTGTCTAGTTATTGCTAGGAATCTTATATTCAAGCTGTAGTTGTAGATTTCTATTTGCTTTAAGACTGGATTTGTGTGAAAGGAGTTAAGAAGTGAGCACAACAACAGTCAAATAACCCTTACTACTGTGATGCTGTTATATTTTACAAATTGCCAATTTTAAAAATATGATGAACAACCAAGTTAATTAATGAACCTTGTAAAGGAGCAAAGTGTTGTTTGAAGAAATGCCAATCAGCAGCTTATATACACCTATTAGCGCTTATGACATTGGACATGTAGACCACATAGCTCTATATTGATTTGTGGGTATCTGAAGTCAGTACTCCTGACGCATGGGTAATTTAACAGTTGCTGTAAACATTATTGAATCTAACCAGGGGGAAAGAAAGTGCTAGGTGCATTTTGGTTTTATGGTAGCTCTTGAGTATTTTTATCCAAAACTGATACTCAATAGTATTCTGATGCCTCTGTCTTTATGTGGGGCAGTATTATGAGGGATCTTTCATGTGAAAACAAGAAGCCATAGACAAATAAGACGTCAAGGTCGTATTTGTTTCTCAGAAGTAGGCAATACAGAAGTGTCTTCTCACATGAAAGGGAACCAGACTAAAGTAATTGCTTAAATATGGGTCCCTTCATGAAACACCATTTGTTATTGTTAAACATTGACTTTTTTAAATTCCTGCATGTTATACTTGCATTTCAAAGTCTTAGCTCAAGTTGTAACAAACTGTCATTTTTATATTAATCAAAATCAGTACCCATCCTTCCATTTTCACAAGAGTGTAATAAGGACAACAATGAGTCAGTGCCTAACCAGCAGCAATAGCTGTAAGGCAGGGATTAGCCCTAGATGATTCATCAGAAAAAGCTTACTGCTATCTTCTGCTACAGTTAATTTGACTTTAACAGAAACTTAATTCCATGTGAAAATATGTTCTGCTTCTTTTTATTCTAATCTTTTAAACAAATCTTCGGATTGTCAGAGGAGAAGAACACGTAACTCTGCTCTAAAAAGTGATGGTATTCATGATGAGAGAGAGCTATGTGATTTGCTGCCTTGCCTCTTCCGAAGATTATTTTTTTTGCCTGTAACTAGATGGTGTTATTTTATTTTCAGTACAACTAAATTTTAATGTTAAATGTCAGTGTAGAAAATGGTGCTAAAGTAATACAGGTACTATAAGCTTTTGAATGGTGCAGTAGTGTTATAAATTAAGATAATGAGAGCCTAAGGGATTCAAAGGTTGTAGTCATTAATTGTTATCACTGTGAGTCCCACTAAGATATGCTGGTGCTATAAAAATTCCAGTGTGTTCTTTCTTTTATTCCCTTTGTAATTGCAATGATGCATCAGATTGCATTTCAGAAACTGCATGTTGCCAGCCTTATGTAAAGTGAGGATCATAAGAGGATTACCTTACAGTTTTATATATATTTATTGTGATGCATTTAGTTTCTTTTTTGTATCCAGTGCCAGTGGAATAAGGTATGGCCTTCACTCTTAAATGATTAAGTGCTTACAGAAAATGGATTGATGGATCGGAGTTGGTGATGGGTGACCTGATAAGGTAAAAAGGGAAGAACACTAAATTCTAATTACATAAACTTTGCTAAAGAACCCAAACAACAAAAGAACTCATAGAGAAAACCAAACACAGAAAAAATGGAGCAAACCAAGAAGTAGAAGAACAAGATTATAAAACATAACTTTTGATCCTGAAGAACAAGATGCAAATCTAACATCTGAAGCTCCAGACCTGATCAATAAAAACAAATACAAAGACTAGAAAACAAAACCAAAAATGAGGCCTGGTCTCCTGAATATAAGCCTATGCTTTACTGAAGTCTAGTATTCAAAATGACTTTTCCCCAGATGTAAAGTAGGCTTTGGTCTGCATAGGCACACACCAAGGAAAAGCTCATAATCAAAGTAATTCTAAATAATCTTCAGTGCCAAAAATTAAAAAAAGAGAAAAATAGAAAACTCTAAATCGGTTAAAAATATTTACAAAGGAAAAAAATGAATATTTACAAATCTCAAAAAGAACAAGATGTTTCTGCCTAAAATGGCAAACCAGAACAAAAAAAACCAGTCCAAATACCAAATTCATAACCCACAAAATAAAAGCAAAGAATCATAAACCATGAAGTCCACATAAGTATGCGTAAAGAAGATTGTCTAACAACCCTCAATACTGTCCTGGAGGGCCTAACCTCTGCCTGGAATATATAGGAAGTAGGTGGTCCCTCAGCTGAAACATCACAGAGACCCTGACCCCTGAAAGCCCACATAAAGGTGACAGGGCTAACAAGTAAATGCATTAATCCAACAAAGAACTTAATGTATATAGAAATTATAAAACAAAAAAAATCAAAACAAAAAGACCATAAACATGATTAATAACTCAATATACAAAATAATATTTTACAAAAAATAAAAGAAATAAAATACAATTTTACTTGAGCCAAGAGGAAAAACCTTTGAGAGGCAGGGCATTTGGAAAGAGACCCAAGGCAATGCCTTCTGTTTTATTTGCCCTCAAGTGACTATTCTAAATTAGCAACAGCACTTGAAAATTAATCAAAATTGGAAGTCATGCCAGCTTTGGCTCTGATATCAATTGGAAGTAAGGAAAATACTTAAATGACTAAAAAGACATAAAAATAAAAGAGGAAAAACAAATAAGTAGGAAAGGTGAAGTCTGGACAGAGCCTCAGTTAAACCATGGCACTGTGGAGATAGCCCCAGAAAGGATACAGGTTTGTTATTTAGTCTGTTTCATTTGTTTTTTTGTGTTCCTACTTTGTTCACTTCTCTCCTGAGATTCTGTTTTTGTATGCTTTGGCCTTTTTGGTATTCTTCTGTACAAGAGGGTCCCAACATTATTGCTGATAAACCTCAATGTGCTAGCAAAGGTTGTGTCATACACAGGGGGATGAGATTACTTTGTGGTGAGTACTAGAAACTACCCCATTTATCAGACACTAAGGAAAAGAGTGGTGTCACCCCCATACATTACCTAAGTCATCCTACAGTGTCAGTATCAATGATCGGGATTAAATCTGGTTTAATTGCTTGTTGTAATTTCTTTCCAGAAATCTGTTATTAAGTAATTAATTTTAAGTATTGCTTTGATTACATGTACTTATTGATGGTTGCACATCAATAACATTAGAATACTTTATTTGTTGCAATTAGGGATGCTCCAATCAGGTTTTTAAGGCCATTACTGATCACCGATTTCATAGTACAGTACTATTTTTTTTTTTTTATCCTTTTAAATTTTTTTTTTACTCTTGCATAACCAAACAAACTGAAGTTTTATGCCCTATATTAAAGTGTATTTGTCTAATTAAACTATAGACCACAGGCGTTTGCTGTTCATATTTTATTAAAAAAATGAAATTTTGTAGGTTTATTGTCTAGTGATCATAAAATACTAAAATAAATAACATTTTCTTAAAATACATACTTTAGGAAAATATGTTCAAAAATATTTATCCATAGTACATATGCCATAGAAGAAAATAAAATACTACACATAATTACAAGTTGTCTTATTGTTTAGTTTTTTTTCTGTAATATACCCATTTGAAACAAGGCTTAATTAAGACAGCAGTTTTCACCATTTCTTTAACAAAAAAATATATATTGTGGACCTCCAAGGTGGGCACCGCTGCCCCAACCCAGCACGGATAGACACAGAGGCACAACTTCAAAGCACAGAGGGTTTTTTATTTTCCTTTTCCCTTGTTGGAAATGCCTTCCCCATTCCACACAAACATAACACAGTCCCAAGCACCACACAATACACAATTCTTTTCTCCCTCTTTTTTTCTCCTTTACTCCTCCTGACAAGGTTCGTTTCCCTTCTCCCGACTCTGGCTCATCGAGGAGTGTCTGCTGCCCCCTTAAATAAGGCACCAGGAAGTGCTCCATGTGCTCCTTGATGGATTTCTGGCAGCACTTCCGAGTGTGGCAGAAGAGCTGCTCCCCAGGGTTCAGCAACAGCTGCAGCACCCCCTGGCAGTGTCCACAGATTCCCACAGGGCTGTATCCATCTTCAACTCCCATTTAGCCCTGCAGGAGTGTGAGACACTGCTACAACCCAGGGGGGCTGCCACCTAGCGCTCCAGGGGAGGTAAAGCTCTGGTCACGCTTCCTCCCCAGATCCTTCCAGTGTGGAGTCATCCTGACCAGGCAAGGGCCCCGGCCATCTGACAC
>JANRMT010062808.1:40824659-40872409 GCA_026402145.1 Polypterus bichir lapradei | reverse complement strand
ATATATATATATATATAGAAGCGAAGGTCTGTGTTACGGTTTGCATATTTGTAGCTGGAGATCCAAAAAGGGAGATTCTTGTATGTCTAATCATTATCCTCTGATGACGGCTCCTGGCAGGAGCTGAAAGCTCAGGAATAAAAACTACTTTATGATACCTGATTAATTTTCTCCCTTTGTGGATCTCCAGCTACAAATAAATGTATATGTGTGTATGTACAGTATATGTGTGTATATATATGTATATATATATGTGTATATATACACACACACACTGTGTAAACAGTATCTACACTATGTATATGTGCAAAAGTTCTCTTGTCAGTCAAACAAAGACAGCAACTAAAATTACATAAGCTGGTATGGTTTAATTGTTTTTTAACTGTTTTTGTCAGTGATTTGCCCCTTGTGCTTGAAGTGCATCTAAACTCAGTCCAGTTCATTTAAGGCCGGTTTATTCTTCATGTTCAGAATGCCTATGCACACGCATCATGGCTGCCTCAAGTTCCCAGCGTTTATTTGACATGTCCACTGAGCACATTCTCAGAAATTAACGAGATGTGTGTACGAGTTGCAGTACCAGCAAAAAGTCGGGGGACGCAGTGTGATGATGTCAGAACGTGATGTCAGAGTCTCTGTTTAATATCAATATGTGACAGAAGGCTGATTTGCAGACCCTACAGGATCGATTTGTGTGCTACTATGTTTGATGAATGATTTGATGTGGCGAAGCAAAATGCCAACATAGAAATGCGTTTGTGGTGCTTTTATATTCAACAGTTGTATATTCCCCATCGTAATGATACAATACACTTTAAAGATCTCACATACCATTTTCTTCTTCTTTTTTTTTTTTTTTTTTGCACCTTCACAACAGCATCAGAATGTACAGCAGCATATTTGAGCCACAGAGAAAAAAATTAGGGACGCAGTGAAAAGGTCTAATTTGTGATTAAAGTGGAAATTTCGGCTTTAATCTCAAAATGTCTACTTTTATCTCGTAGTTTATTTTAACATTAAAGTAGACCATCGCAAATGTCATCTTTATTGCTATGTGCTTCTGGGGCTTCTTCCTGGACTGATAGCAGCGGCAGGCAGCAACTGCCACACAGAACACATTAAATGTGTAATATTCCAGCTCTCTGCACATTTAGAATTCTTAGATTTACACTTGATATAATTTTTATGAAGAAATACATTAAAGTATGTATAATTTATAAATCTGTGGTGGGCTGGCGCCCTGCCCAGGGTTTGTTTCCTGCCTTTCACCCGGTGTTGCCTGGGATTAGCTCCAGCAGACCCCTGTGACCCTGTAATGAGGATATTGTGGGTTGGATAATGGATGGATGGATAATATATAAATTGTTTACTTCATTTAAATAATAAGTACTGTTAATAATTACACATGTGGGGTGGCACAGTGTGTTCTGGTTTCCTTCCAAAGACATGAAGGTTTGGGGATTTGGTGATGTTAAAATGATGCTAGTATATGTTAGTGCTTGTATTCACCTTGCGATGAGCTGATGCCCCATCCAGGGACTGCTTCTGCCTCATGCCCGATGCTTGCTGGAATGGGTGCATCCCTGGATTGATGGATGTAATCATTAGACGTCCTTTTCAGAGATATTGTGGCAAGGTGTCCTCTGAATTTAATGGATGTTTCAGGCAATTCACAACACAGCAAAGGTGAACGTTTTCTCACCATGATGATATCTTGCACTGCCACCTGGTGGGATCTTCCATGTTTATGTAAAGTATACGTGCAAGTATAACTATTATAACCCTTTCGTAGCAGTAGTGTCCCCAAGCACAAGCGTCTGGTATAAACCTGAAGTCAGTGGCCAGTAACTCAGTATCATGAGAAATGGAGATCAGAGTGTGGATATCTCCTGCTATAAAAGATCACACATTTTTAAGGTGTTTGAATGAGCTATCTGTCTACAGCATGAAAGACACATCAGTAGGCTCACTGGTGTAACAGCTGTCTAAATTGTATTTACCCACCCACTGACTTTGTAACATTCATGTACAGTGTAAATGCAGTATTAGATACGTGAAAAGAGATTTCTGTTTACAATGAAAGAAGGAATTGCAGCTGAGAGAAGTAAGTTGCTGTGGTGGGCTGGCGGCCTGCCTGGGGTTTGTTTTCCTGCCTTGCGCCCTGTGTTGGCTGGGATTGGCTCCAGCAGACCCCCGTGACCCTGTAGTTAGGATATAGCGGGTTGGATAATGGATGGATGGAGAAGTAAGTTGTGAATTGTTCCTAGATAAACCTGTAAGAGCTTTAATGTTATGGGAGGCACCTAGGGCAGTGCGGACACTAGGAATTTGTTTGTTAAGTTGATGTCTGTAGGATCACAGAGTAAACCCTGACATTTGTTTTAGGAGTTTATGTAGTCCAGTTCAGGGTTGCAGGGGATGTGGAATATCTCAACAGAATTAAGCAAGTCACACCCACAGTCACCTGTATGGGGCCCATTTAAAGTAGACAGGCTACCATGCATGTATTTATAATGGTAGGAGGAAAGCCAGGACATGTTTTGCATTAAGTATATTGCAATTCATTTTTCACATTTATACTCTCTGTAAAAATACAAATAAAAAAAGGAAAATAAATGTAAACATAGACTGTAGCTGTACAAAGCACTAATACATTTGTGAATTTCCCTTCATGGTCAGTAAAGTTTTATCTAATCTATCTAGCATATCTATTTAAACTATCTGTCATCAGCAGCTTCTTACAGGCAACAGCCATCTATGACATTAGCCAGACGTGAGACAGAAGCACTTCACAACATTAAATTAGATGCATCTATGAGGCTGTTATTTTTTGTCCTCATTTACATGCTTTTCTCATTTTTTTATACCTGATGGGGTTAATGAGAAAAAACTTGCAGTTAACCAGCTTTTGCAGATTTTATTTAAAGGAGATGGGCTGTCATGTTTCCTATGAATGTTTAGGTAAAGTGCCTTAAACGTGCTCTAGGCATGCAGTTAAAGCTGGAAAGGTTTGAGATATAAATAAAAGATAAGGGAGATGCCAGCAAATGTGCATTGTCATTACCTGGATCCCAGCGACCTTGAGAAAGAACACAGTTTCAGGACTCCCTGCTGTCTCCCAACACTTTAATGAGCACTGAAAGAAAGAGAAGTGAAGCAAGACCTTAATTGCTTGAACAGAAATCCTTGAAGGTCTTTCCTTCTCAGTTTGTAAGACCTACAAACTAGAGGTCATTGCAAGGGAGAGATTTCCCTGTGAATTTCCAGTTCACGTATGATCAAACCATTTATTTTGGGAGGGTGCCCATTTGTGTCATGATTCTGGAGCAGCTCTCTCAGTAGAATTGAAATTGTTTTTGTGAAGATATTCCAGCTGAGACTTTTTTTCTTTAGAGCTTCCAAATAAAATTTACTATCATTGTGTCAAAAGTGATGTGAAAAAAGAGTAATAAATTGATGCAGATGTCTTTAATGTAAAATGGATACATGTAGTTATATTTTTACTTCCTATTGTTTGGAAAATCCACTTCTTACAATTTTGACTTATGAATTTTAAAGCTAACAGTTGTTTGCTTTACTTCTTTGTAGGTGTATGATAAAGGTGAGCTGAGCTTTATTTTGTTAATGTTAATATTGTTAACACACTGTAATCTTCTTCCCCAAGAAGAATGCAGTTCAGAGACTGTATGGAATAATTTGGTTTAATATAAACAAATAAATTTTACTCCATTTAAAAAAAAAAAACCTTAGCTGCTTCACAGTGATTTATAGAGATATCATTATTTGGACATATTTAATTAATTGATGTATTTATTTCACAGCTTAAGTACAGGCAAGGTTAAGTGTCTTGCTTAGGGTTACAGGGAGAGTTTCAGATGACAGGTGAAATGGCAGCCTTGATGATTTAGAAAGCAAATATTAATTACAAACAGAATTAGTCAGAAATAACTCCAATATATAAGATCACCAACCATTCTACAAAAAAGAGAGGGGAGTTTCTAACAGAGTTCAGTTCATTGACTACAAGAGAAAAAGAACAACTTCTCTTTAAGTTACATCATTCATAGTATGAGTATAGACAAAATGCTTATTAGATGCTTGACCCGAAAATATGTTAGAATAAGATGTATAATGCTATTAACAGAAATCAGTAATGAAATTGGAACTAACGTTACAGAACAAAGAGAAATAGGTCAAAATATTTAAGGGATACTATAAGATGGTCTGCATATTGGAATGTAATGAAAATATGGCTCTAACTAGAAGTTACCTTTGATAAAATAACACCAAAACTGCAGCAATCAGTTATACTTGTACTGTACATGAGTTCTTTAGACCTCTCTGAGATTTAGGATGCTATTAGAACTTTGCATAGTGGGAATGCTGTAGGCCATGCAAAACAGTTTAAAAACTGCCTCTGATAAATTAGGTCAGTTGATGGTAGTCATGTTCTTGAAGATAGCCTTCTACTTAAAACAGTATGCCGTGTATTATTAACTGTTTTTCATAGGAAAAAATGACCTTTAAGAATATGGTTCCAACAGACCACTTTCCACCAGCAACCTTTTGAAAGTACAATATTACATAAACATGCAGCATGTTTGCTTCAAAAAAGTGGCTGCTGAAGTGTACACACACTGCAGCCTCCCAGCTCTGATGCTGCTGGAATTAGCCAAACTGAAAATGCTAAAATGCATTAGTGTTCGTCATCACTGTTGGATGTCTCTGCAGCTGACCAACTACCACAGCCCACTTGAAACTTCCCACAGTCAATGCGAGTGTCGGCTTGCTTCTACTGGGAATGCACAATTTCTGTATGCTCTGTTAGGCCAGGTTAACTACTTCACACAATTCGAAGCGTGCTCCTGTGGACGCTGCTGCTACTTGTATTGGTTATATTTGTGTGTGTACTTTTCGTAAATCTGGAAGATTTCACCAGGTGGAAGTGCGAGATATCATCATGGTGAGAAAACTTTCAGCTTCGCTGTGTTGTGAATTGCCTGAAACTTCCATTAAATTCTGAAGACACCTTGCCATAATATCTCTAAAAAGGATGGATATTTAATTATTACATCCATCAATAAAGGGATGGTCGCATTCCAGCAAGCAGAAACAGCTCCTGGACAGGGCATCAGCTCATTGCAATGTGAATACAAGCACACACATACACTAGTGTTATTTTAGCATCACCAAATTCCCAAACCTTTATGTCTTTGGAAGGAAACCGGAGCACAATATGGAAACCTACCAGGAAAACATGCAAACTCCAGGCAGGGAACACCAGGGACATGACTCCCTGCGAGGCAGCAGCGCTATCGCTCTGCCATGATGCCTCCCCCAGATGTATAATTAGTATTAACAGTATTCATTATTTAAGTGAAGTTAATGATTTGTCTGTAAAATGTAATATACATACTTTAATGCATTTCATCATGAAAGTGATATCAAGTATAAATCTAAGGATTCTAAATGTGCAGAGAGCTAGAATATCATAAATTTAATGTGTTCTGTGTGGCGATTGCTGCTTGCTGCTGCTGTTGGTTCAGGAGGAAATCCCAGAAGCATGTAGTGATTAACTGGGTCAGTTTTTTGATGACGTTTTTGATGACGCTTACGACAGTCTACTTTAATGATAAAATAAACAACGAGATTAAAGTGTACATTTTGAGATTAAAGCCTCAGTTTCCATTTTAATCACAACATAGACCTTTTCACTGTGTCCCTAATTTTTTTCTCTGTGGCACAAATACGCTGCGGTACATTCTGATGTTCCTCAGAAGGTGCAAAAAGAAAAAAAAAAGAAGATGGACAATATGCCACATATATGCACATATGCACATATATGCATGTAAAAGCACCATGAATGCATTGCTATGTTGCCATTTTGCTTCACCACATTGAACTATTCATCAAATATTGAAGCACGCATGTCGATCCTCTAGAATCTGCAAATTGGCTTTCTGTCACAAGTTGATAGTAAACAGAGACTCTGACGTCACATTCCTGACTTGATAACGCTGCGCCCCCCAACGTTTTGCTGGTACTGCAACTCGCGCACATGTCACGTTAATTTCTGAGCATACTGTATGCTCAGAGGATGTATCAAATGAATGCTGGGAATGCGTGGCAGCCATGATGCATGTACGTACGCGCTCTGAGCGTAAAGTATAAACCAGCCCTTAGAACAAAGAAGCAAGTCAGTCGGCAAGTAAAGCCGCTATCACAAGCAAGTACCTGGCTGGCAACATTTATGTGTGGCATCATTTACATGGCTTTTTTAATTTATTTATTTTTCCTGCCATTGGTTTAATAAGGGGATTTTACTTTTTTTTTCTTTATGATTTCATAGAAAGAACTGTTAAGTAAACACTAAAATTGTTTTTGTGGACTTTAATCTACTGAATTTATGATTTTGTGTGTAATGTAGAATGTATTTAGTTCAGATAGTTTTAAACTAAACATTTTTAATTGTCAAGCAATGCCAATCTTAGACAACCTACAGTAAATTATGAGATTAAATTTACTTTTGTAAAGGATGTTTACATACATAGTCTTACAATTGTTTTTTTTTTATCCTTTCCTTAATTTCTCTTTGTGTTAAATTTGCATATTGCCTCATATATATTTCCCCACCATATCTCCAGCAGCTGTCTTTAGCTACTTGGGGCAGTTCGATTAGGTTCTCAGGCCAGGCCAGCTTAGAGATATAATTTTAAAGCATGTCCAGAGTCTACCCCCATTCTTTCTTCTAGTGTTCCATGCCTGTTCCACCCACCATAGTTAGGACCTGCATCCTAATTACTTTTCCAACCACCTTCTCTAGCTCTTCTCTATTTGGAGATGTATCAGCTCTATCTCAAGATCCTCCTGTATTGCTGAGCCCCTCACCCTATCAAAAAAAGAGAACACAGGAACATAATTTAAGCTGATTGTACTCATTGTCTCATGGTACATGAACTCCTTCATCTTGGGCAGCTGCACCTCACTAAATGTCAGAGTGCAACCTAGTCTTTTCTAAGTGGGAACATGACTAATTCAGTGCTAATTCTTATTCTACCACTTAAGACTTAGCTACTAACTGCTGTAGCACACAAAATACAGTAGATCATACTGTGATGAAACCTATAAAACAATGGTAAAGATGAAATCTTCACATCTCCAAACCAAAATACCAGACTTGTTATTAATATAGTGAGCCATTATCTGCCTATGTTGTTCAGAAATTCATAAAATATAAATATTATTACCTGATGCCTTATTTTATCATTATCATTCAGTCATGTAGATCGGTGTTTTTCATATTTGGGTTCTTGATGATGCTAACCATAGCACAAATCATAAAATTACAGTGCTGAGTCTAATTCTTCTTTCTAGATGCTTTTGATCTAAATAATAGAAGTACAACCATGGGACAACAGACAGTGCTGCAGCATGAGTCATCAGATCCTTCTTTATGTGGACTGGAAATTGGTTACAGTACTCCAACAAATCTTGTATTATGTCTGTGTATTGTGGGTTTAATGCTAATTACATTGCATACTTAAAAAGTACAGCTGTATTAGTTTGTTATTTGCATCTACAGAACTAGTAAGAGCACATGTTAATCTCTCACTTGCTACTGATACTGTTTATCAAGTTTATCCTTTGTACTATCAACATAATCCAAATCCAAAGTGTGTCATATATCAGGATAGGCACATCACTTCATTTCAGAACATTTAAAGCTGAAATCTCCTGAGAACTATACAGGGTTATTTGATTGATGTTTCAAAAAATATTTTTCATCCAGGTTTTATTGCTTTTACTGTCTGCTGTATATAGATCATTTTCCCCTCTTTTTGGCTGCCTTACCAGACCCAGTCCTTTGTATTACTACATTGAGGCCTGGTCATTAAGGATTATAGTGGATAAAATGTGAGCTGTTTTGACATCAGTGCCATTGTGTTGCTGCTAGCAGAGCCAGCAATTCAGAGGAACATAAGGACACTGCAGTAATGATTAACACTGACAAATGTTTGGTCTATACAAATGGTATTAGTTGTACTCTGTGATATAGGAATAGTTTGAGCTGAAACATCAGAATGCAGTCCAAAGACCCATCAAATCACAGTGAAGTATTTTTCTTTGTTTGATAATCCTGTTTCCAGTTGTCCAAATAGTTCTTATTATTGACAGTTAAATAACATCAGAGTGAATTATGGAAAAAATGTTATTTGAAAACATGATAAATTTATTGCAATAGTCTCATTTTGTACATATACTGTATACAGTGTGTGTGTATATATATATATATATATATATATATAGCACAGTCCATACAGCAACAAAACACAGTCCTTCATTCACCTGCCGTTTTCCAGTCTTTCTGCCTCCACTCCTCCCTTGCAAGCTTTGTCCTTCTTCCTCCCAACTCTGACTCCCCAATTGCAGTGAGGCAGCTCCTTTTATTCAGGTCTTGGGAGTGTTCTAGGTGGCTCATCAGTATTATCTTGAATCAGTCCTGGGTGTGGTGGAAGTGCACTGTAGGGCTCTGGAGTTCCCCCTGAGGGCCCCCATGGAACCCAATAGGACTGTGCCAAATTCCAACTCCCAGCATACCCTGCGGGAATCCATAGTGCCACAGCCGACCAGGAGAGCTGCCCTCTAGTGTTCTGGGGAAGGTATTACCTTGCCGATGCTCTCTCCCCTGGTCCTTCCATACATTTGCCATCCATACACTGATCAAAAAAATTAATAGAACTTTTTAATCAGAGTATAGCATCACGTCAGTGAAACATCTGGGATATTGATCTGGTCAGTTAAGTAGCAGAGGGGGTTGTTAATCAGTTAACAACAGGTGCACTAGAGGGGCAACAATGAGACGACCCCCAAAACAGGAATGGTTTAACCAGGTGGAGGCCACTGACATTTTTCCCTCCTTATCTTTTCTGACTTTTTTTTCACTAGTTTTGCATTTGGCTACGGTCACTGTCACTACTGGTAGCATGAGGCGATACCTGGACCCTACAGAGGTTGCACAGGTAGTCCAATCTTTCCAGGAAGGCACATCAATATGTGCCACTGCCAGAAGGTTTGCTGTGTCTCCCAGCACAGTCTCAAGGGCATGGAGGAGATTCCAGGAGACAGGCAGTTACTCTAGGAGAGCTGGACAGGGTCATAGAAGGTCCTTAACCCAACAGCAGGACCGTTACCTACTCCTTTGGGCAAGGAGGAACAGGATGAGCACTGCCAAAGCCCTACAAAGTATCCTCCAGCAGGCCACGGGTGTGAATTTCTCTGACCAATCAATCAGAAACAGACTTCATAAGGGTGGCCTGATGGCCTGACATCCTCTAGTGGACTCTGTGCTCACTACCCGGCACCGCGGAGTTCGATTGGCCATAGAATACCAGAATTGGCAGGTCCACCACTGGCACCCTGTGCTTTTCACAGATAAGAACAGGTTCACTCTGAGCACATGTGACATACATGAAAGGGTCTGGAGAAGCCATGAAGAACATTATGCTGCATGTAACATTGTTCAGCATGACCGGTTTGGTGGTGGGTCAGTGATTGTCTGGGGAGGCATATCAATGGAGTGGCGCACAGACCTCTACAGGGTAGACAACAGCACCTTAACTGCCATTAGGTATCGGGATGAAATTCTTGGTCCCATTGTCAGACCCTATGCTGATGCAGTGGGTCCTGCATCATGTTATGTTTTGGTCCATCGGACAGTGCCAGGTTGCACCTCAGACTGTCCAGTAGCTCAGTGATGCCCTGGTCCAAATCTGGGAGGAGAGTCCCCAGGACTCCATCCGTCGTCTCATTAGGTACAATTTGGAGTTGCTGCAATTTTGGCAAAATGGACTAGCCTGCCACATCATTTTTTCACTTTGATTTTTGGGGTGTCTTTGAATTCAGCCCTCTGTAGATTGATAATTTTAATTTCCATCAAACGATGTGGCATCCTTTCGTTGCTTTCACATTATCCAGTCCATATCAGTATAGATATCCAACATGATTTTTTCCCCATTGAGATCTGATGTGTTTTCAAAATGTTCCTTTAATTTTTTGGAGCAGTTTATATCTATATATATATACACACACATATATAACTGCAGGAGCCTGGGTTTGAATCTCAGCCTGTTCACATTCACGTTCAAATTTATTGTCTTGTTTGCAGAATGCAGTTCTCACTTGAATGTCTGTGTAATGATCGCATGGTTCCTATATGCTAGTGTAGGTTGTGAGGCTATCTTGCATTTCCCAAAGCAAATTGAAATGGTATGAGGGTTTGTGTCATGGCATGACATGGCAACCCTCACCTAGATTAAGTAATTAGTGGATTTTTTTTTTGTTCTTTATTTCGCCTTATACAATTTCTTGTATTAGGAATTTGTTAGTTTTCGCATACCCCTTGGGGTCAGAGCACAGGGTCAGCCATTGTACAGTGCCCCTGGAGCAATTGAAGGTTAAGGGCCTTTTGGCAAAGACGGGGATTTGAACCAGCAACCTTTGGGATACCAGTGCCGGTCCTTAGCCTCAGAGCCACCACTCCGCCCCCCATATTGTACATACTTATAAAAATGTCAGCATCTTTAGCTGTTTTTTCCTTTTGTTTTATTTTCTAAAATTATCATTTAGTATTCATGTTCTTTTAATTTTATCTTCTCTGGTGATATTCATTTTTGGTGTTACTGTATTTTCTAAGGGGTCCTTCCTGTTGAAGGTTATCCATTGCACATCAATCAATTTCTGATTTAGGGGATCTAATTTATAGGCAAGTGTCTGTTGAGCTCCAAATCTGAACCCTAAATAATGAAAGACCCATTTCTGGTAAAATAAATAAAAACCTTTAAGGAAAGCATAGAAGAAAAGAGTGACGCTTCAACCTAAAGCTTGTTATAATTTCATTTTCCAAGTGTGCTTACCCTTGCTATGTATTTAATGAAGTTATTTGCCTTCACTCTTAACTTAAAACTGCAATTTTCCTTTTTTTTCTGAAACATTTCTAAAATTCAATTTTCCTGATTTCTACTGGTAGTACAGCACATTATAAGAGGTAATTAATCCAAACAGGTTGTTCAGCTACAGATTTTTCCTATTGGTAAACAGATATTTAGGAGATCAACTTTCGGATGAAAACTTGTGTTTAAATTCCTGAAATTTCTTCCTTTTCCAGATTTGTGTTTTAGCCTTTTTCCAAACTACATCTGTCAACTTCCACATTCCTAATTCATAAGAAACTGAAAAAGTGCTACCCTTTCGTGGTAATTCCTTGGCAAAATATTTTTTTACTAGCCGACTCGCGGTGTAGCATATGCCGCATAATTATTCATTGATGGGTGAACACTTCCTGAAAGACACAGTTGTCCAAATGGGGTGGGTTTGAGGATACGACTGTGAGTGAATGAAAAGATGGAACTCTGGAGAGAGCAACATACAATTGTCCGTGACTGAAAACTGGTTTTGGCAGATACAGGCATATCTTTTTGAAAGTTTGGCCCTGTGCATTATTCATTGCCATTGCAAAGGCTAATCTAACAGGAAATTGTTTGCGTGTAAAAGTAAAAGGCAAATTTGAATCTGATGGGGTCAGGGAAATCCGGGGAATAAGGACAGTTTGTGAGGTAGGAGCTGTGATAGTTTTACACTCCAGTACATTGTGGTGAATGCTGCTAACAGTCAGTCTAGTGCCATTACAGAGAGCTCTTGCTGGTATGAGGTTTCTGAGAAGCATGACAACTGAACCAATTTTAATTTTGAGTTTATGCGGAGGCATGCCAGTGGGAATAAGACTGTTAAGAAATTCTTCAGGGAATGAAAGTTGATCTGCGGGATCGTCTGTGACGATGGAGTTGGAGGACGGGGCTCCGTCGTGCGTACCCCATAGTCGTGCTTCCCATGGTTGGGCGACTTGGCCGATTATATATATAGATTTTATTTGCAGCCTTCCTGAATTAACGCAAATTAATGTAAGCAACTGTTTCATTTGTGGTGTCTTACTGGTGCAGTGCATAGCTCAGCTGCCTTACAGTTCAAACATCACAGGTTCATCTCCCAAACTGAAAGGCAGTCTCTGTGTAATTTTCCTCCTGCACAGAGAAAACTGCACAGAGAGAGAGCAGAATATAATGAAATCAACAAAAGAGAGTTAAGCATTTAAATCTATAGCAAAAGCAGAAATATTTCTAAATGTCTTATACATGTAAAAATCATGCTACTGTGATTTCCTGAATGTAGAATAAAAGAAAAATAATACCAGCTAATTAAATGAGATCAGTGCTATCAGGTGTTGTCAGTGATTAGGAATCTGGTTGGAACAAAATCCTGCAGCCACAGTGGGCCCCCAGGACCGAGGTTGAGAAACACTGCTGTACACATTTTGCTTGTGGGAGAAATCTAAACCACCATAGACAACTTGGATGGAAAAGAATATGAAATCTCCACAAAGACAATGCCCAGGCTGGGATTAAAAACCAGGATAGTGTAGCTGTAAAGCAGCAATGGCACAATCACTTATAATACATTAACAAATAGTATGGTATACTTTCAACTCAACTTGATATTATTTTGGAAAAATTAGGTCAATAGCATTGCCGAGTCTTGTTGGAATGATGGGCCTATTCCTATTAAAATTGTTTCGATGTCCTAACATCAAACATAGAGTATACATGGTGCTAACTGTGATACATGTTGTAGTTGTTGAGAAAAATCACAGTTAAAAAGAAAATAAAGACTATTGCAAAAAAATATATATATAGCCATCGATTCCAATAATAAAGTGGTTAATATCTTAATTTTGCCTATGTACAAAGTCAATAGCAGAAGAGCTCCTAGATTATTATTTGAACTGCAAGATGTTAACTTTGTGCTTACAGGGTCACCTTGCTATAATTAGCTTACTCGCCAGTAGCGCTAGCTCTATATCCTTTCTGCCTCACTGACACTGTGTGACTCTCTGGTATTGTAGACACTGACAGATATTAATGGTTTTCAACACGTCAAAATGAAAAACACTGCAATAAAATCTGCACCCTCTGGAGTCTATTCAATACAGAGCAGCAGATATACACAGTGCTCTGCCTTATTCTTAACACTCAATACAAAGTAAGCCTCTTTTGGCAATGAACGGAGAAGATCAGGGAATGTTTTTTTTTGTTTTGTTATACTGTATCTGTAAAGAGGTGTTAAGGTTGTAACGTGATAGCTTTGTACGATAACTCAAATGTGTCATGCCCACTCTCTCAGCTCTTAAGAAGCTTTGCACATGCGCAGATGTCCAGTGGACAGTACATTTAGGGATATAAGATATTTTGTGACTAAAGCATTATCTGTTACGTGAAGGGTCCTTATTTATTGTTTTATGGATTGGATTATGGATAGTGTAAATGTTCCAGCCTTCATTCTGGCTGAGAAAAATCAATAGTATAGTAATCATATTTGCTATTATTAGATTGGAGAATATTTTAATAACAGCTAGCATTTGCTATGATAAATTGTGTTTACCACAAGACAATTAATTCTTTTCAATGAAATTTGATCTGAAGTGAGGCTAGGAGGAGGTTCTAGGCCAGTGATTCCCAATATAAATCCCAGGAGGACACTTTGGATGCTAATTTTCATTTCAATCAATTTCTTAATCAGAGGCCAATTTGTGCATTTAATTGATCTTTTTCATTAGGCAGCTTGTTTCTGCTCTCAGTAAAGACCTAGTAAAGATAGCTATGTGGTCTTTATACATGAAAGCAAATTTGTTGTAATGATCTTATCCGATAGGGTTTTGTTCACTTACTGTAGTTTTTCTTCCATTTTTAAAACAACCGTCATTCTCATAATTACAATAATCACTGAATTAAATCTCTTTTATAGTCTACACAATTTATTTTTGGGCATGCTTACTTAAATTAGAGCATTGTAACAAACAAGAATGAGTATATAATAATAACTTTACAAAAAAATGAAAGTAAACTAAATTTTGCTGTTTGTTGTAGTAAAACCAGTTGATGCAGTTTTGCATCAGTTTTGAGTCTGTGAGCTCCAGCCAAGTACAACACATTTACAGCTAGCATAGGGCAGTTTGGAAGTGATTGCTAAGGGGACAGCCAGGATGTGATTATTTGTCTTTTCATTTGATAGCTTCTTTTGTGTACCCTTTATTTTTATATTCAAAATAATAACACCATTTTTGAGATCTTGATTCCTTGGCATTTACACTGGATATATAGAGGTGCCATTTTTATAGCCTTTTAGATTCTCTAAAGTCATGTTAAAGGTAATGTAAATGGCAATATAATGTCTAATAATTCACTTTTAACTACTGGTACACTAAGCTAAAGTAAAACTATGTTTGCCATTTAAGGTTTAAGAAGAGCCTACATACCAGGAGGTTTATTATGAGTTGTTTAATGAATGATAAAATTGCTCATACCTTTAATCTCAGCATTTTGAATTCCATAATGTACATGTAATAAGGTGTTATACTATATATGAATATCCATTTGTGAATGACAATAATTAGTGCATTATTTTGAATAGTTTGTCATGCAGTCAAAATAATTTTGCAATTGCTTAGTTATAGTTTAAGAAGAATGAAAAGAACTATATAAATCTGTGTTGTTTATTAGTATAAATAGAATAATATAACATTTTCACACCTGCTTATTCCAGTTCAAGATAGCAGCCTGTGGAGCCTATCCCAGTAGTGCTGGGTTCAAGGTGACAATCAGCCTTGGCTGAGGTGCCCGTCCTACACAGATCATGCTCGTGTTAACATCCACTTTCACATGGGGCCACTTATAAATGAACAGTTAACCTCACTTGTGTATCTTGGCAGCAAAATCAGTGTACCTGGGGACTGTGACAGGGTGTGGGCTGCTGTATGAGGCAGCATCTGTAAGCATTGTGCCATTATGCTCCGCTTTAATATGAGCATGTGTAGAATTAATGAACAACATTAATTAAAACATTGCATTCTTTTATAATTCAATCAATGCTTACTCACTGTTAATGAACCTACCCAACCTTCTATTAGACAGATCTTGGTGTTTCAATAAAGACTGGAAGGAATTCATAGCACTCATTTTTACACTGATAATAACTGTAGTTTCTCTTTCAACAAAATATAAAATTCTCATACCCAGCTAATCCAATTTAGGGCCATAGGGTGCTGGTGCCTATCCCATTAGAATTAGGTGCAAAGATCCCACAATGTACATTTTGCCAGTCCCTCACTGGGCCTGTGTATACAAATGGGGCCAATTTAGAACCACACATTTACCTCACCTGCATGTCTTTGGGAACATGGGAGGGAAAATCAGGCAGACACAGAATGGGCAGACTGTATAAAAACAACAACTGTGGTACAGATTCAATCCCATAATGCTGAATTCAAGAGGAAGTAGTGCTAAAAGCTCATTTTGACTAGTATGGAGTGCTGAGCTAACCAAAACTCCAGATTCCAACATAGGGTTTTAAAACCTGACATACTGGCTTTTTTTTTTTGCAACTTCCAGCCTTCAGACTGGTGCTTTATCAGGTTCTGTATGCATTGCATAGCAGGTAGCTGTATTTTGTTCCTGAATGCCTGTAGCAGCCTTTCAAGCATAGTCTTTATTTGTTGTGCATACTGGAAAACTACCGTTTCTCTAGGAATTACAAGTCCAAAAGACCATCCAGCCCCATCTGGCCATGCTAGAGCACTTACTGTAAATAAGATAAAGTAATTCACCAGTATGGTGAAAAGTGGAAGGTTTCTTCACAGCAACAGTGTTTTTTAACCCTTTTCAGCCTCAAAGAATACTGCAGAGTACTTTGTCCACTTGGCAACAGAAAGAGAAAACAAAGTCATACAAAAAAATGATGTATGAGTAATTATGACTAATAGTTGTACAATTACAGCCTCAAGTCTTTTTGAATATGATGCCACAAGCTTGGCACACCTATCCTTGGCCAGTTTCGCCCATTCCTCTTTGCAGCACCTCTCAAGCTCCATCAGGTTGGATGGGAAGCGTCAGTGCACAGCCATTTTAAGATCTCTCCAGAGATGTTCAATCGGATTCAAGTCTGGGCTCTGGCTGGGCCACTCAAGGACATTCACAGAGTTGTCCTGAAGCCATTCCTTTGATATCTTGGCTGTGTGCTTAGGGTCGTTGTCCTGCTGAGAGATAAACAGTCGCCCCAGTCTGAGGTCAAGAGCGCTCTGGAGCAGGTTTTCATCCAGGATGTCTCTGTACATTGCTGCAGTAAACTTTCCCTTTATCCTGACTAGTCTCCCAGTTCCTGCCGCTGAAAACATCCCCACAGCATGATGCTGCCACCACCATGCTTCACTGTAGGGATGGTATTGGCCTGGTGATGAGCGGTGCCTGGTTTCCTCCAAATGTGATGCCTGGCATTCACACCAAAGAGTTCAATCTTTGTCTCATCAGACCAGAGAATTTTGTTTCTCATGGTCTGAGAGTCCTTCAGGTGCCTTTTGGCAAACTCCAGGCGGGCTGCCATGTGCCTTTTACTAAGGAGTGGCTTCCGTCTGGCCACTCTACCATACAGGCCTGATTGGTGGATTGCTGCAGAGATGGTTGTCCTTCTAGAAGGTTCTCCTCTCTCCACAGAGGACCTCTGGAGCTCTGACAGAGTGACCATCGGGTTCTTGGTTACCTCCCTGACTAAGGCCCTTCTCCCCTGATCACTCAGTTTAGATGGCCGGCCAGCTCTAGGAAGAGTCCTGGTGGTTTCAAACTTCTTCCACTTACGGATGATGGAGGCCACTGTGCTCATTGGGACCTTCAAAGCAGCAGAAAATTTTCTGTAACCTTCCCCAGATTTGTGCCTCGAGACAATCCTGTCTCGGAGGTCTACAGACAATTCCTTTGACTTCATGCTTGGTTTGTGCTCTGACATGAACTGTCAACAACAACAACAACAACATTTATTTATATAGCACATATTCATACAAACAGTAGCTCAAAGTGCTTTACATAATAAAGAATAGAAAAATAAAAAACACAATATGAAAACAAAATAAATCAGCATTAATTAACATCGAATAAGAGTATGGTCCAATGGCCAGGGGGGACAGAAAAAACAAAAAAAAACTCCAGACGGCTGGAGAAAAAAAAAATAAAATCTGTAGGGATTCCAGACCATGAGACCGCCCAGTCCCCTCTGGGCATTCTACCTAACATAAATGAAACAGTCCTCTTTGGATTTAGGGTTCTCACGGAAAGGCTTGATGATGATGGTCACGTAGAATTCTGCCTTTAAGTCCATCCATCATTGTTGGAGCATCATGAAGCTTTGAGTAGGTGGAGGTGGCGCAGGCCACCACCACAAAGAAACCGGAAAAAGAAACAGAAAAGAGAGTAGGGGTCAGTACGGATTGTAGAGCTACCCTGAATAGTTATTATGAGGAAATTGAACATATAGAGTATCAGGATTAAGTTAAATTAAGTTAAATTGAAGTTATAGAAAGGTCATGTTAAAGTAATGTGTTTTCAGCAGTGTTTTAAAGTGCTCCACCGTATCAGCCTGACGAATTCCTATTGGCAGGCTATTCCAGATTTTAGGTGCATAGCAGCAGAAGGCCGCCTCACCACTTCTTTTAAGTTTTGTTCTTGGAATTCTAAGAAGACACTCATTTGAGGATCTGAGGTTACGATTTGGAATATAAGGTGTCAGACACTCCGATATATAAGAAGGGGTGAGATTATTTAAGGCTTTATAAACCATAAGCAGAATTTTAAAGTCAATCCTGAATGACACAGGTAACCAGTGTAGTGACATCAGAACTGGAGAAATGTGTTCGGATTTTCTTTTCCTAGTTAGGATTCTAGCAGCTGCATTCTGCACTCGTTGCAAACGATTTATGTCTTTCTTGGGTAGTCCTGAGAGGAGTGCGTTACAGTAATCTAGTCGACTGAAAACAAATGCGTGAACTAATTTCTCAGCATCTTTCAGTGATATAAGAGGTCTAACTTTACTTATGTTTCTTAAGTGAAAAAATGCTGTCCTAGTGATCTGATTAATATGTGATTTAAAATTCAGATTACAGTCAACAATTACCCCTAAGCTTTTTACCTCCGTCTTGACTTTTAATCCTAATGTATCCAGTTTATTTCTAATAGCCTCATTGTATCCATTATTGCCAATCACTAAGATTTCAGTTTTCTCTTTATTTAACTTGAGAAAGTTACTATTCATCCATTCTGAGATACAAGTCAGACATTGTGTTAGTGAATCAATAGAATCGGGGTCATCAGGTGCTACTGATAAATACAGCTGTGTGTCATCAGCATAGCTGTGGTAGCTCACGTTGTGCCCTGAGATAATCTGACCTAACGGAAGCATGTAAATTGAGAATAACAGCGGACCCAGGATAAAGCCTTGTGGAACACCAAATCGGATATCATGTGTCTTTGAGTTGTAATTACCACAACTAACAAAAAATTTTCTCCCTGTCAGGTAGGATTCAAACCAATTTAAGACACTGCCAGAGAGGCCCACCCATTGACTAAGGCGATTTCTAAGAATATTATGATCAATGGTGTCAAATGCAGCACTCAGATCTAAGAGGATGAGAACAGATATATGGCCTCTGTCTGCGTTCACTCGCAAATCATTTACTACTTTAACGAGTGCAGTTTCTGTGCTGTGATTTATTCTAAAACCCGACTTTATCAAGAATAGCATGTTTATTTAGGTGGTCATTTAACTGCATAATGACTGCTTTCTCCAGAACTTTGCTTAAGAAAGGCAGGTTAGAGATGGGTCTAAAATTTTCAAGAGCCGAGGGGTCAAGATTATGTTTCTTAAGAAGGGGTTTAACTACAGCAGTCTTAAGACAGTCTGGGAAGACCCCCGTATCTAATGACGAATTTACTATGTCCAGAACATTATCAATTAGCACGCCCGATACTTCTTTGAAAAGCCTTGTTGGTATTGGGTCAAGGACGCAGGTGGAGGATTTTAATTGAGATATTATTTTTTGTAAATCAGGTAAATCTATCCTAGTGAAAGAGTTTAATTTGTTTATAACAGAATGCTGGGGTTTAGGAGGATCCTTAGTGTTTGAGGGATATACTATGTTATTTCTAATATCATTAATTTTTTGATTGAAAAATACAGCGATAGCCTCACAGGTTTTATTGGAAGTACTTAGGAGGCATTCCTGTGAGTTACCTGGGTTTAGTAGGTGATCAATTGTAGAAAATAAGACTCTGGGATTACTAGCATTGTCATTTATAATCTTGGAGAAATAACAGCGTCTCTCAAGACGGACAGTGTTATTGTATTCTGTTATTTTGACTTTTAATATTTCATAGTGGATAGTTAGTTTAGTCTTCCTCCATTTATGCTCAGCTCTGCGGCATGTTCTCTTCAAGTCCGACACTCTTTGGGTCTTCCATGGTATAACAATACTAGAGGGTTTTTTTACTGTCTTTTCAGGTGCAACTATGTCAACAGCAGCTCTCACTTTAGTATTACATTTTTCCACCTTACTATTTACATTATCCTCGCTATTATAGTTGACACTATAAACGGACTGATTGCTTAGAATGTTTGTAAGTTTTAAAGCTGCTGCTGAGTCAAAGAAGCGTTTTTTAACAATATGCTTCTCATGAGTGTTTTTTATCATTATTTCTATATTAAAAAGACCAATATCAATGATCTGCTTTACATCAACTTTCAGTCCTTTAGTAATCACTAAGTCTAATGTATGACCTGCTTTATGTGTAGGCTGTGGGACTGTGGGACTTTATATAGACAGGTGTGTGCCTTTCCAAATCATGTCCAATCAACTGAATTTACCACAGGTGGACTCCAATAAGCTGCAGAAACATCTCAAGGATGATCAGGGGAAACGGGATGCACCTGAGCTCAATTTTGAGCTTCATGGCAAAAGGCCTGAATACTTATGTACATGTGCTTTCTCAATTTTTTTATTTTTAATAAATTTGCAAAAATCTCAAGTAAACTTTTTTCACATTGTCATTATGGGGTGTTGTGTGTAGAATTTAATCCATTTTGGAATAAGGCTGTAACTTAACAAATGTGGAAAAAGTGAGGCTAATATACAATAAACAGTGCTCTAAAATCAATCCAAAAACACAAAGGCAATCAATGTAAAAATGAAGATTTATCATGGAAATGTGTAAAGGACCTCTTACAATTTCTACCAAACCACATGATGCCTTGTCTTCTCTACTTTTTTAATCAAACATCAACTGCATTCACTCATATGAGTGAAAGTTTTGTCAAAATCAAAATATTACCAGATCAAAAAATAAAGAAAACTTCCAAGTGGATAAATCCATCTATTAATCTATCCATTTAAACCTACATAATCCAATTACATGATCAAGAGCTTGGTCATTGTGTGTAAATGTAATGGCATACTAGTGCAGTGTATGACACTGGTGTTTCATAGCTGCATACTCCTTGTTAGTGCATTGGTTTCCAGATTCTTCCTATGCCTGTGTGGGTTTTTCTGTATGTAGCTTCTTTTTTAAACATCCCAAAGTTGGGTATGTTTTGGATCTACTGTAAATAGGCCATTCTGAGTGAGTTTAGGTATGTGAATGTGCCACGTGAGGAACTTCTGTTGCAATCAGGACAGTTTCCAACATTAAACTCTTTGCTGCTAGGGTAGGCTTAGGCTCTTGACGCCAAACTGATGGATTAGATGAGTAGGATGAATTTAAACCAATGCATTCTAATGATCTATGACCTGCTTTTACAAAGAACTTTGATTATGAGTATACTGTTGTGTTACTTATATAATAGATATACTGTTCATTAAATCCCAGGGCATTAAATTATTATTTATATTAGCATTGAACATTAAATAAAAGCACTGTAATGGTTCTCCTGTGGTGGGCTTGCGCCCTGCCTGGGGTTTGTTTCCTGCCTTGTGCCCTGTGTTGGCTGGGATTGGCTCCAGCAGACCCCCGTGACCCTGTAGCTAGGATATAGCGTGTTGGATAATGGATGCATGGATAATGGTTCTCATCAAAGTGTCTGAAAATATATAGATAATATGGTATGTTTCTAATGTTTGCTCAACTTGCTTGTAATCAACAGTATACTTATAAAAGTAAAAACAATAAAATTTCCAGGGTTCAGTTAGGCAAAAAGTAATTGGTAATTAGTGAGTCCTAGATTGTAAATGAAGTTAATGTCAGAGGGGTCCGGAAGAAAAACAGTGTCTCTTTCATCAGTTTGTCATGATGTCATTTTCATCTGAAATGTAATCTCATTTTCTGTGTTAGTTGCTTATTGATTATGAAATTCAAATCTCCAAGCAAAGTGCAGATTAGATTTGTTTAGAAGCTACAATGTATAATTACTGAAAGTGAACACTTATTTAACTCTGTAGCACTCAACATTTAGAGTTAAGCAATAAATTAGACAATTATTATTTGGTGAACTAAACCCCAAGTGTATTTTGTGGAAAGATGGCTCATGGGTTCACACATTGTCTTCATGAACTTGGGTGTCTACACCATTAAGTAAGTTTAGTGTACATGTAAAGAGAATGTCTCTTAGATTTTCCTAAACTTGTGTGTGTTATGCCATTATTACTTTCTTTTAGGCTCCCCTTCACTGTATTATTTTGTTAGAAAAACAAGCAATTTCACATTTTAATTTAGTTAAATGGCACATCAAGAAGAAGTAAAACAATAGCAAAGAATTCATTCAGTCAAGTTTTTTGTGTCAGCTAGTAGTTACAGTGTCAAAGTGTCCCATTCAGGGTAATAACATGACTGAGATTCCCAGACCAGGATTTACAGTTTTATACTGTGGCTACTCTGGATTTGTAGAGCACCTCTTGAAATTTGATTAAAATTTACCAGGAATACTTTCAGTTTCATCCTGTTGAATTCTTGTGGTGCATTTCTTGCATGTGTTATATGGTTTTAACACAGCATAACCTAAACATTCATATCAAGTTCTCTTGGAGTGGTGTCTATCCTGGCAGGACTGTGTATAAGGCAGAATACAGCTCTGAACAGGGCAGCAGTCTACTGCAGGGTCCACATATACATACACCCACGATTGACCAATTAGAATAGCCTGTCCCAGAGGAGGCCGTCACAGACACAGGGATACATGCCCTATATTTGTGTGTGCTTATTCTAATATTAGAAACATAAGAAGTTTAGTAGAACAGATGAGTCTATTCAGGGAAACATTTTGTTGCTTCTTTCTACATTCATTTTAGTGCAGCCTTATGCTTTGTGTGACAGTAACCAGAACTGCACCCAGGATTGTGCTTTGTAATGTGAGCAGAAACTCCCTTTACTTTTATTCCATAACTTGTATGTCATGTTGCAACCTAACATTTTTTTGCTCCAGCATATTCCTTAGAAGATGATTATGCTACCATTACAGATTTAAATCTTTTATGTGGGTCACTGTCTTCTCTTTTTTTCTTTTTTTTTTGTTTGAGGTTTCTCCCATGTTTCTGTTGATATCTGCTTCCTCATTAGCCATGGATTAAAATTCTAACTCATTTCATGTATCTGTGAAGTTTATTGAATTTCACAATCTCTACGTGAAGTTTTCCTATAGGTACAGCAATTTTACACCCACATTCTACAGATTTGTTATTTTGGTTCATAAATTGACTCAGTATGAGTGAATGAACCCTCTGGATGCCTTCTGTCCTTTCTTACCTTGCAGTCGATGCTACTGGGATAGGTCCTAGGTGCCTGTTACCCTTATGTGGAAGAAGTTGGGTAAAGTAATGCAAAAGTAAAACTAATTTAATTGAAATCATTTTTTTTCATTAGGAAAAGTAATGGTGCTATAGTGGTTATAAATTCTAATAAAACCACCAAGAAAAATTATTCACATCTTACTAACAGTTTTTGAACTTCAAAAACTTGAATGTAGCTTATAGTCAAATGTTGCATGTTATTATAATATGTTATTACAACATATCAGTTGTGTCATGTTAAAGGCATTTTAATCATTTCATTTGTATAATTGCATTTTCTTCAAAAAAGCATTCACATATTCAGTGTTTCCCTCTGAAATACGTCACCCATTTAAATAAAAGCAGCTTCAAGTGATGACCAAATTATTGCAGTTAACAGGCAAAGCAGTGATAATTGGCAAGTGTCATGGCAAGAGATTAACCAGTTGCTTTGAAAATGATGAAAAGGATGAATCCCATGTTTTCGATGTTCTGTTACTTTTAATTTACTTTGTTACACTTTGAAGCATATTAATAATTTCTTTCAAATCTGCAGCCTGTGGTCAACAATTTAAATTTTGATATAAGATCTCACAGTATTGTCTTGCTTGCCATCCTAGAAACCATTATACTGGCTTACTTCAACCATTCCTAAATCTGTTTAATCCAGTTTTGGAGAGGTCACAGCTGTCTGGGGCACTCACACACACATATACACATAAGCCCAATTTAGAGATGTCAGATAACCTAACATATCTGTCTTTTAGATATACAACAAAACCCAGAGTACCCACAGAAAAATACATACAGATGTGGAGAGAAGACAAAGACAGTGACCAGGCACATTATTTGAAGCCAGGATGCTGTACCTATATGGCAGCAATATTAACCTCTGTAACACCTTATTGTATTATAGTCTGGCAAAAATAAAGCCAACATTTTCTAATGATAATCCAGTTTTTCTGCATTATGGCCATTGTTATAGCTTATAATCAATTTTTTTTTTTTTTTTTTTGGAATATCATTTTTGTCACTGTAATAAATTGCCATTATGCTGTGATACTTAAAATTTTCCTTAAAATAAATATATTAAACCAAGTTTGGTTGTGTGCACATGCTGTTTTGCATTAAAATATAGATTTATAAAATTTTATAAGTCATTGCTAAGACTTCAGCTATGTGGTGTCTCATTTAAATTTTAGAGGTTTTGTATTTAATCCAGTATAGCACATCACTTAATTGTCTTGTTTTTTCTGTATCATTACTGTATATGTCAAATTTGATACTTTCTTATAGCTAGTGAAAAACTGATTTGTTTTATTTATGGTACACACCATATGCAGCTGGTTGCTCAAAGTAAATGCCAAAGCAGTACCAATCCCTGAAACTTCCTGTAGCTTTTCGTCTGTTAATTATATCCGAGTGTTATATACAAACTACGGAAATCTTCCCCATATATTTGGCATAAATTAAACAGATATGATTTTTGCCAGCTGTGCTTGGAATTGAAATTCAATGTACTTAAGTGTCACGGTTGCAGAAAGAAAATGACCTGAGAATCTATTGGAAAATGATGCAAATTGCTGGCAATGAAATCAGAAGAATTAAATTGGTGAAGATTTGTCTTATGTTTGTAAAAGCAGTCCATAAACTGAATGATTTACACAGTTTTCTTTGGCTTGTTGTGATTGTAGCTTTAGGAATTAAAGGAGAAACCCGAGTATATAGTATTTCTACAAAAAAATGGGTAGTGACCAACTACAAAGTAAAAATGAAAATTGAGACTTGAAGTGTTAAAAAGAGTTATCTTTAATTGCATATTAATATGAGAATTATTGTCGTGATTTAAGATAGAGACCTCACAAAAAACGGTGTTCTAGTCAAATGATGCAATTTTGTACATGTGGCTGTAATGGTGCGTGACATGACAAATTTCCTTCACTTTGTATCTTACATGATTATATGGGTACTTTGCAGTTACTTATTTTCTGTTGTATTAAGCAAAGCATATTAGAATGACTACTTGTGTAGTGGGAAAGATGGCACCAGACTATACACTGGGCGTCTTGTAAATCAGGACTGATCAGGATCGTAAATGAAAGATGTTAGACAGGGAAGCACAGACACAAAAAGATTGCATTGCAAAACAAAAGTGGATTATTATTTGCAGGATTTTTTGTACTAAGTCCTCGCCGCAATTGACACACAAAACACAAAGAAGCAATGTCCCCTCAAAAATAATGAAACTGAGTAATATTTACAGGGAGTATTGCTAGTCCCCAAATGGAAAAAAGTAGTAAGTGTATACAGTGATCCCTCCTCGATCGCTGGGGTTGCATTCCAGAACCCCCCACGAAAGTTGAAAATCTGCGAAGTAAAAACCATACGTTTATATTGTTATTTTTATATTGTCATGCTTGGGCCACAGATTTGCACAGAAACACAGGAGGTTGTACAGACAGGGACTTTAAAACACTGCAAACAAACATTTGTCGCTTTTTCGAAAGTTTAAACTGTGATCCATGACAAGACAGAGATGACAGTTCTGTCTCACAATTAAAAGAATGCAAACATATCTTCCTCTTCAAAGGAGTGCGCGTCAGGAGCAGAGAATGTCAGAAAGAGAGAGACAGAGAGAGACAAGCAAACAATCAAAAATCAATAGGTGCTTTTAAGTATGCGAAGCACCACCCGACAAAGCAGCCGCAAGGGAGCAATGTGAAGGTAGTCTTTCACCATTTTTTAGAGGAGCGTCCACATCCTCTAGACCAGTGTGTGAACAGCCCCTCTGTCAGGAGCAGAGAATTTCAGAGAGAGAGAGAGAAAAGCAAACAATCAAAAATCAATAGGTGCTATTCAGGCTTTTAAGTATGCGAAGCACTGCACGGGAAGCATATCGTATATCATTGAGGAGTTTTATTTAATACACAATACGTGCTCTGATTAGGTAGCTTCTCAGCCATCCGCCAATAGCGTCCCTTGTATGAAATCAACTGGGCAAACCAACTGAGGAAGCATGTACCATAAATTAAAAAACCCATTGTCCGCAGAAATCCGTGAACCAACGAAAAATCTGCGTTATATATTTAAATATGCTTACATATAAAATACGCAATGGAGTGAAGCCACGAAAGTCGAAGTGCGATATAGCGAGGGATCACTGTATACACAAACATTTGGCAGTCTTCCTAAAAAAATGAATTCAGGAAAATACTACATGAAAACACAGTCCTTCCAATAATACGATCCACAAAAAATACTTATAAAGAGAAAAATCAGTGTATATACAAAAAAAACCCACCAACCCAATTCATATAAACACCCCCACCAAAATGAATACTTTTATCAGGAGATATTTTTATCTATTTATAAAAAAAGAAAATACAAAAAATAAAGCACAAGCCGCTATGCTTGGTGTACTCTTTAGATAGAGCTACACCAAACACTCATTCACCACCACAAGTCAGTCAAAAGACAACCCCTGCAGGCAGAAAGTGCATTTTATACTTGCCACCATTTTGCAGACCAATCCCAAAGCACATTGTCACTTTCTAACCAATCACAGGAGACGCGGGAACATTCTTTAGTCGCATCGCATCCGCCTCTGCAAGGCCTCTATTAAAATAACATCAGCTTCGCAGGCACACACATACACACACACACGTGCATGGAATGAAGCTCAAGCACATTCAATTCCATGTCTAAGGTAGGTTAATACTTCTTCTTCTAATCCTACGATTAGATCCCTTATGGTAACAAGCATCTGGTAAAGAATGGGGCTGCACATGGAGCCATATACAGTAGGCCTCTGTGGCAGTGTGCAGAGGGGAGTGCCAACACCCTGCTGCGTTTCACTGCTGAAGCAGCGCTGAAATGCTAGCTAAAGCATCATCTTGCCTTCTCTTCTGCTAATCAATAGAGGTAAATACCGTTCTTTTTTCTGTTCTCCTCCCCTTGAAACATGCAGAATCTTAAAAAGCTGTTTTTTCTCTGTTTAGTAATGCTTGTTTAGGTACAATACCACACTCCTCTATGCCCATCTTTGTTTTTTTTCTTTCTTGGGAAACTATTAAAGTTATTTACAACCTAAAAAAACAGTAAGCAAGTTAAAGAGACAATGCTTCACCAGTTCAGTCTGCATAATTAGGATATTTTCTGGGGCAACTCTAAAAACAAGCTGGATAAAGTAAGAGGAAACTGGTTTGTCCTTTTAACAAAAAATCATAGAGGGCTAAGAAAAAGCAGTCCCTTAAAAAAAGCTATTTGCAGACCATCAGTGTCAGCAGCTATTAGGAGATTACATAGGCATTTCATTATAAAGATCACTGAGCAAAATCTCAGCACGGGCATAAATTCTGCCGTGTCCAAATGTTTGTTCATTTATTTTTTGCCTAGAGGGTATGTGTAATTTCTGCTGGGTGTGATATGTTGACATAAATTATTATATTTGGTGGAAAAAATATATAAAGGTGTTTAGCTATAGGCATCCGACAGTCTTTAGAGGTTGCTGAGGATGTGGCTATTAGTTTGCATGGCTGAACAATATTTCTTTTTATTGTTAAATTCCAAGATGTCCAGATATAATTGCTTTGCGGTAAAGGTAAGTAATAGGCTTGTTTGTCTCAGGTCAAAAGTTAATAGCCTTTAAACTGGCTTAATTCCTACAGGGATACTTTTTTTTTAATTTGTATAGCAAAATATTCTTGCTATAGTTTTTATTTTTAGCAAAGAACAATGTATAAATCTTTGTGTAGAACACAGTTAATATATCCACAATTGATTTTTTTTTATTCTAAATGTGTTGTTTTTGCACTTCAAGACTACTAATAAAAGTAAAAATAGCTCAATTAATTAAATATCATTTATGGTATATGTATAACAAAATTAAGGCAAATAGCCTCTGAGGCAAACCATATATACAGTAAATGCAACGCCAATCTGCAAAAAACTAAATCAAAATAAAACAATAAGGACCTTCATGGTTTGGGATCAATTTTCTGCTGTGGGAAGACACTTCTGAAATAGAGCTTACATATACTGAGAGACTGAACGCAACTGAAACACTTCTCCAGGAGCTTGAAAGTATCGTTTTCCTCCTGATCCTGTTCTGTTTCACTTTGAACCTGAGATTCATCATAGCAAACTAAATATGGTTTTCTTTCCCATCAAATATACTGGGAATCAAATGATTTTCCTATAATTACTATAACGGCTTTAAAATCAACATTTTAAAGAGGATTTTCAATGTCAGAAAAACATGCTTAACGACTTTGACCAACACGTCTTTTGTAGGCTGCTTTCTTGACACATAATTCCAAAAATAAAGATGTACTGATGTAATAAGTACTGAGGTTATTTGTATAATGTTTTGGTGAATCTGTGAAGGAGAAGAGAACCACATTTAAGTTTAATTTTGCATGTTATTCTTTGACCACTGGACACCTGCCATAGCACTTGACCGGTGCCCCACTTAACAACCTTAACGAACTGGTCTATTTCTCACAATTTACTTACCCTCCACGTACTATAACATAGGCTCTTTGAGATTTGTTTTAAAATTTTGCTGAGTATTACTTTTTAACTTATGATTTTTATAATTTTGTTGTTAATGAAAGCGTTCACCAAATAAAAAATTAGTAAGGAGAACATTTTTACATCATTACAATGTAACATTCAGTCGATTTAGTAACTCCATTTGTGAAACACAAACAGACTTACATGCTTTGACTTAGGTGCTTAATGAATTCAAATCTTCACAATCAAGGATCAGAAAGGCACACACAGTGGAGTGGAGGGCTGGTGGAGGGGGCAATTTGCGGTAGACTAAAGTAACGAGTGTGTTTAACATGTTTTCGTAATCATGAGTTATTTTGTAGTGGTTTGATATATGCGTAACAGGCATGTCTCAGTTCTTCTTTTCTCTTCGATCCTGTCACTTTCCATACTGTTTTTGAGAAAGTATATGTCTTCTAAGTGAAAGCTGTGTCAATCTGTGACTCACATGTGGAGCATGCTTTTCAAATGCACTGCAAGCAAAAAAGCAAAAATATTAATAATAATGAAGCATGCAAATGCATGTTAAGCACAAATGTACATGTAGTAGCACTTGGAGCTTTTAACCTACATTTTGATATATTTGAAATTTTACTTATTTTTAAAATGAGTAATCAAACCTTATTTTTTGCATAATATAACCGTTCTGTCATTTATATATGTGTATTTGTATGTAAGTATGTATGTGTGTGTAGAGAGAGAGAGAGAGAGCCTAATATAACCTTGAAAATATCACACAAACATTGACCGTGCTGTGATTCTATCTCAGGCTTATGGATCTGTAATGACAGTTCTTCTAGCCTCTAAAAAAAAAAAAAATTGTAAACAAAACTCATATAAAAATCTGTAGCATTAAACTAACAGCTGCCAAGTATTCACCTACAGGAAGTACAAGTGTAACATGACAAATCCACTGGAACATACATCATTATAAAAATATCCTAGATAAAACTTTTCTTTTTAAGTGTTATGTCATAAAGGGACTAAAGGCAATGCACTTGTTGGATAAAAAGAGTAAGCTGTATAAGTAATCAGTTATAAGACAAGGATGTGAAACTGTTTGGCTTTGATGAGTTGATAGCATTTGAAAAAATGACCAAATTAGGTAAACAAATACAGTTTGCATATAGTTAATTATTAGCATTAAATATAACATTGCTGTTATTTGATTGTGTATGTTCACAGTACTAAAGAGTCAAAATGTTTCCAGTTTAATCACCAGCGTTCAACACAGGCCATTAAGTTAACTTTAAACTAGTTTGAATTGTCTGAATTGGCAGACCATAAATTTATAGGGGTATAATAATCCAGAATTGTCACTGGCAGTTTAGCTGTATATGTGTACCCTGTACTTGATGTGTCCCAGGTCACCTTTATTTCATCAGTTTGAGAAATGTTACAGTTTTTATGGAAACCTGTTTCACTTTCTTAAGCCTGTTACACTGTGCTTTTGCTCATCACATTCAAATGCTAAGCACTACATCTTTAGCAAAATTTTGCAGAAATTTAAAGAACGATTTTAAGTTTGAAAAAAACTAAGATGTAATAAATGAAAGCAAAATGAAGCCCAGGATAGGATGCTAGATACTTGGTAAAATATTAAATTGAGAACTCTGGAATTTATGTTGATAATGAAGGTACAGTTTGACAAAACACTCTAATTGACATCAGTATTTTATTGTAAAGTATTTAGAGCCATATTTATTTCTTTTCAGTGTAGTTTGTGGTATTCAGAGGTAAAACCTTTTTGCTTCTTTTACACTTTATTGTACTTTCCTGTGGTGTTTTATTTTTGAAAAGATCATTTTATTTTTTTTAAATATATACATATGATAGAGAGAGAGAGAGAGACCAATCATAACCCAATCCAAGGTTGGTTCCTGACATAGACAACAGTTCTCTGCAACACTGTATTAAAAGGCAGTAGTTTAAAAATTGAATGAATGAATAATTAAGAAAGAACACAGCATGACAGTAATGGGACTCTGCCCCAAAACTGTTATTCCTTTGATGATATACATATACATATTTAATTATTTGTCATTTTGCTGTCCTGTCCCCAGTTTTCTCTACAGTGTAAATACAGCCATTCTCCTGGGAGGCATTAGAAAGACAAAGTTATTCGGTAGCCATGCAAACTGTAATAGATGCAGACATTTTTTTAATTTACTTTTATGACATTAATTCTGGTTCATCTCCTAACTGAAAACAACTGCCTGATTCATACACTCATAAATCAGCCATATGCCAGCATCCTAAATTAAATGCAATTCCTGAAGGAATAAGTATCACTTTGTCATTATCTTTTGCCTTTACTTTATATTTTAATTGATCATTTACCCTGAACTTGAAATGATGTGGGTCATATTTGACTGTGATTTAAAAGAAATTGGAGTGTCAATAGAAGAAAATATGTATGCCATACTGGATATGCACATTTTACAATAAAAAGCAATTTAGACTAGTGGTTGAAAATCAAACTGCATTGAGCACAAACAAAAATGGAATATAGTCCAGAAATTTGTAAATATTAGGCTGACACCTTTATTTCAATTGGTTACATTTTTTTTTGTTTTTATCATCTTGGAGTAAAGGCAGGTAAAGTGACTTGCTAATGGTCATGCAGTCTCTGTAGCAAAATTTAAGCCTACAATTTCACCGTTTGAGGTCCATAGCCTTAACCACTACAACATATGAAAAAAGAAGAATTAGAAGGTTTTTTTAGGTGAACGTACAGTATGCCGCAGGTTAGGCTGAGAGAATGACAATGTGCATTGATTCAGTTTGCACTCTGTAGCAGTCTTGCAGACATTGAGTAGGCAAGGAATTCCAGTGTGATCCAAGTGTGTTGAAGTGACACCCCATAGTAGTAAGAATATTCCTTTAGCTCAGAAATAGCCTGAGTAAGTGGCATAGTCAATTGATTAAAACGTTTTATGGAACTTGTAGGGTTATGACTATTGTCAAAATCTCACAAATAGTACAGACAAGTTAGTGAAGGGTCAGCATCTCCTTTTATACAGTATGTACTGTACTGGGACCCGGGTGAGGGTTCTGTGATTTGTCTTTTCTATTTTTTTTAATCTAGACTACTGTGATGAAGGCCAATGAGATATGTGCTATTAGACTGCTTTGGACAGTTAAAACAACATACAGTTTGCTATAGCACTGCATATGTCTCTTTTTTCATGTCATGTAAGAAATTTCATAAATTTATAGTCATCATGGCATTGTGATCAGGGCTGTGTCTTTTATAGAAGGCAGCCAATTCGTTCCCGATTCAGTGTGCAACCCTTAATGAGTCAAGTAAATTGACTGTTCTCCAGTTGTGAAAACATGTAAAGCATATGAAGAAAATGTATCGTGGCTCTGCAAAATATACTATAAGATTAATTTCCTAGGTCATATTAACTTGTCCTGGTAGACTCTCTTGAGGTAATTCTGTACTTTGTTTCACCTTGCTTTAGTACTAATAAAAAGTTAGAAACTATATAATACATTGTTCGAATGGCTGTATGTCATTTTCTGCACAAACCTAGGATTATTTTGAAGAGGTGTTGTATATGCTATGAAATTTTGTAGCTAAGGAAGATAGAATTATTTAAGGTAGCTAGTTATTTAAGGTAAGAGAGACAGAAGTTTTGTGGTCAGGTCATTATACTCACTGATCATGGAGACTTGTTGCTTATCGATTGGCACATACAAGTAAGAATTTTATTGTACATTGTACACATGACAATAATGACCCTATATACCTATGATACCCTGGAAACCAACAGGATGACCATTCACGTTTGTCAATTCATAGTTTATAACATTGTTTTCTAAATTTGATCCACCCAGAATAAACAGAGAAACCTGAGGGGAATATGAATATTACACCCAGACACTGACCAAGCTAATTACTAAATCCACATCATTAGAATTAAGAGAGAATAGTTGTACCAACCACTGTGCCATCATGATGCAAATACTTCAAAGACTGGTAATATTGAGCTAGAAGCAGAGTGCCACAATGCCAAGTTTTAGATGTAGAATACATTATTAAGAATGGGATGCGGTGTGTTCTTCAGTTTGAAAATTGATATTTTCAAAAAAAAGTTAGCACATCTTTGTGTATGTGTTGGGACTTGAATTTGAAACTCTTAATCATTATCTCAAAAGTATTAAATAATTCAGTTACAACAGTGACAATGTTCTATTTTTTTAGGGAGTCTTGGTATAATGTTGGCATTGATATCTGGTAAATTGTGATCGAACTGTGGTCTGCTTGGTCATTAGTTAGGAAAGCAGTAAATATTTTTACTTCTGGGGTGGCAACTGAAACCAGAATCATGTTTTTGTAAGCAAAAAATTGTAGAGCTAAGTGGAGCTCATTTGAGACACCCCCTATGGAGCACCTCTATTGATCCATGTACCTTTGAGAGATTATTGAACCAGCTGTGCTCCACATCGATGCAGGCACTGGTTGATGTATAATTTAGACTAAATACAGATGCTAACGATTTGTTGGTGTTGGTAGATTATCTGAGACAGTAATGGTGAGCTTGGAAGAATATACCTGTGTAAATTACCTTATTGTGTGAAGCTTTCTGAAAATGGGAAAAATGCGACAACATCCCAATCATTGGATTTGGTTTTAATTCAGTATTTGAAAGCAGCTTGTTCAACTCTTCTTGCTTAGAACAGTATGTGGTAAAAATAAGCATAATTCTTAAACCAGAAATAAAGTAACAGGCTGTGCATCATGCTATGTGCTAGTAGTTATAGAGGACATTACAGCAAATCCTATGAATTAATCTCAGGATTGAAAACTACTGCAATGTAATGCAGCAGTATCTACTCCAGAACTGTTTTCAGTTTCTGCTCATTTTCAAGATTGCTGATGTTCTTGTGCCCCTGCCATACCAAGACATCAAGCCATGCCACTTTGGTAACATCTTCAACACAACAGTAAAAGAACATGCATTATGTTTAGGTTATTTGCTTTGTTTTTGCTTGTGTGTGTTTTGTGATTTTTGTAGTTTTTGACTGATTTATCCATGAAGTCTTATTTTTGTTGTGAGTGATCATTGCAGATGTAAGCATTATGTTCTTCAAACATTCCTCGTCCTTGGCACAAAATAAGGCTTTACTTATTTTGCAACACCTTTAGAAGCTCTAGAAGTGCTTATAGCCAAATGTTCGTCAAGATGACAACCATTCGAAGTTATCCAAGGACATAAGTGTTTGAGTGAGCAGGCCTCCAGTCTTCTAATAAAGAGATAATCTGTTAGTTGTGATCTCTAGTCATGATGGACTGTTTTCCAGTGTTTGTAATATATTCATACCCATCTTTTAAATTTTATTTTTTATTTTTCATGTTTTTTGTAAGAGTTTGGTATCACCTAATGTTTGTTATGACTGTTAAATATTTTTCATTAAAGTCTAGAGCAGTTTTAACTAATTGAGTGGAAGAGAATGAAGGGGCATTACAAATAAAAGATCTAATGCAGCCAAGCTTATATTGACTATAAACTAAATATCACCTAAATTCAAGGAAGATCATGAAATTCATAATTCAATTAGTGAATGAAGTACTCAAGGAAGTCTTTTGAATTTAGTCAGTCAGTCAGTCAGTCATTTTCCAACCCGCTATATCCTAACACAGGGTCACGATGGAGCCAATCCCAGCCAACACAGGGTGCAAGGCAGGAACAAACCCCGGACAGGGCGCCAGCCCACCGCAGTGAATTTAGTCAACAAAGATAATATATGTTAACAATTTACAACTACAATATTCATTTATATAGAACAATTTCATAGCTAAAGTGTAGCTTGAATTGCTTTATAGTAAGTGGAACAAGTAGTTACATTTATAAATATAAAATAAAAGTAAATAACATAATTAAGCAAGCAAATAAAAAAAAATCAAAATAGAGACGATTCTGACATCACCAGTATAACAGAAAAATTATAAACAACAAAAAAAAGTATTTTTATTGGTTTGCGTCACACTGGTTTCTAAAGACGTTTCCCTGTAGTGGTACTGTACAAATTTAATGTATCAGTCAGTTACATGGTGGATGCCACATGTTGGAAGGGCAGGGGAATGTTATTATCTGCACTTTAAATACACAAAAATGACAGTCTTTCTAAAAAGAATAAAGTATTTCTCTTTTTAAGAATTTTGATCTTCTGATTTAAGAAATTAAGTATATTATTTTTGTTCTATTGATATCATACATTTTACACAATTGTTTGACCGTGGATAGCCTTTTCTGTATGGCTTCTGGTTTCTGTTGATAAGCTTTACCACTTGGAATAAAAGAAAAAAATCACCAATTAAACTTACTTTCTTCAAGAATATGTTATTGTTGTTGTAAACGTTAACTGCAAACAATTTTTTTATGTTTATATTAAATTCAAGCTTTCAACTTTGTAATTAGTCTGAAGTAAATGAGAAAACAACAGAAAACAATTTCCTTTCTTATATTCCTTGCTGACAGAAATTGAAACAATACCCTTTTGTTTAAAAGAACTGGAAAACAGGATATGTGGATTCTGCATTTTCAAATGTGCTGGTTAGAACATAAAGGAATGTGTAAATTCCAGTAAGATTCCGTATTTATTTTTTAAATATTTTGTTCTGCATAGAGATTTGAACCTATGCAAGTAAAAAGAACTCATTTTGTTAGTTAATTAATATTGTGGGTTACTTTTCTTCCACACTCTTTACAATATATAGTGCAAATCCTTACTAAATTGGCTGACTTCCTCCTGCTGCTGCTGCTGGCAAGCTGTGAGTCCTGCTTGTCGCTTGTTGTTTTAAGAGCTGGGAGTACATGATGTCTGTCTACCAAAAGCATTCCAACAACTGCTTGGTTAGATGTTTGTGAACTTGTTTTAAATGTTGTCTCACTGCCTTGTCTCGTGTGACGTTAAAGTGTCTCTCGCGGGACGTCAAATTGTCTTCCGAGAAGATCACGTCTCATCTCCCTAGTCTCCCTCCCAGGAATTTTTTTTTATAATAGAGAGATGAGTTCAAAACTAGTTTTTATACAAAATAAAAACAGTCATTAAACTGATAAATTGAATGCCATTTTTTTCTATAGCAATATGGATGGGGTCATCCTTATGAAAGAAAAGGGTTATGACCAGTTGTAAGCTCAAAATCGGCACTTTTCAGAAGAAACTTAGGCTAGATTTGTACTTGACATAAAATTGAACTTCCAGCAGGTCCCTGCAACAACGAGCCCACCAGTGATAAGTTAACTTGCTACGTACCTTGAAGGTCACACGTGAGCACTACAGTCAATGTGAACTCAAGTCTTCAGGTGCTGATTCATGCAGCATCACCAAGAGTTTTATGTAGCCTACTTTTAATTTTCATAAATGTACTGAGGTTCTTTCCTAAAATTAGGAAATTACACCATTCTTTTTTTCCACTTTTCCAATGAGAGTACATCAAATCATCCCAAGCTTTCCTTATTTTATTTGTTTAGTACTTAAAAATCTTAACCAGAGTTTATTTAGCTCATTATGTTAATAAAGAAAGAATATCTAGTAAGTCTGGGGATGCCAGCTAATACCAGCAGATGTCCCTAATTTTTAGATCAGTACTGCATTTATCCAACTCTTTTCAGATTCCGATTAATCCAGCACTTTTTAATTCACACAGCACCATCATATTACATTTTGGCCTTCTTATAGTTGACTCTCTTTTTCTGCAGTGTCCTGTCTTATGTGTGGATGGTGCGGCAATGTGCTGTAATCAGCGCATGCTTCCAACCAGCCTGTCTTAACTTGATTCTGACATGCTAAAAAGGCCTGCATGTTTTACTCTTAATTGCTTGCTCTGCTTCAGAGGAGGTAAAAATCCTGTGCTGATACCCGTTTACCAATAATGATATTGACTTAAATGTTCCATCAGATATTACAATGAATCCTTTGAACTCTAAACTGAGCAACAAGGCTTGTGGGTTAATTGTGCATATCTTTAAATTCATCAACGTCAAAAAAGTTAAAATACAGTTGCTGTAGCAAGTACAGAAATATCCAGTGGGCTGTATATTCAAGACTATAATTTTTGATTAGATGAAGGGTGAAAATGGAAAGTTTTGTTCACTGGTAGTCAGCCCTTAAGTCTCAGTGTACTAGACAGAAGATTTTACATCAAAACCCAGTGCAAGAAAACATCTGTCGTCATTTTCTGTATTGATTAAACTAGAATTTCCACACCCAGGCAGGATACAGTTATCCATACACAGAAGTAAGATAAAATACATTTTAATTATACTGATAAACTTGGGAGCAGGGCAGATAATGTTACACTTTATAAAGAACTTATTGTTAAGACTGAAATCTGATTAACTGGCCATAGGGGCCAGAAAAGATTAGATATTTTTTTTTAAATAATAAAGTGTGTCAAACTTTGATCCCTATTAATAAACCAAAGGATATTAAAAAAAACAGGCATTGTGATATTTCTTTATGTTAGATGTGGCTTCTAACACAGCAGCTTATCTGACCGGCGCTAGGATTGATGAAGCTCATATTTCAAAATCAAGGATCTCAGATTCTTAGCTTGTGGATTTTGACAGAGTGTGCTGATGTTGTAGCAGACTGTATACACTAAGTGAGCCATGGGATCTGCAAACACAGTAAGTCCTGCTGCAATGTAATATACAAACCATTTCAAATTATGGAGTGCTCTCATACAGCATCTCTTTCATAGGTAATTACACTATTAAAAGAGCTGTACTTCATTTTTGATCATTTTTAAGAATAGAATGAATATATGGCATTCAAATGTCAGATTCGATAGTTTCCTTTGCTGCCTTTCTGGTTATGAATTATTCAGTTGACAAGACTCCATCTCCGGAATAGCCTGAAATTTATGTTTTGCTCACTTGGTTGGAATGCATAAAAATATGTTGCTTATATTTCAGGTCATTCTGTACTTTAGAAACTTCAGATATAATTTTTTATTTCAATTCATTGAATAGTGATTGTCTTATATACTGTACCTTGTGCAACAAGCATTATATATTATGAATGACTATATCCTTTGATGGGCTACTGCCCTGTCCAGGGTTGGTCCCTGCCATATAGATAATATTTATGTGTGGATGTTGTGATAGGTGCAGCACAATGACAGAATGATTATTGCTGCCTATGTGGAGTTTTCACATTCCCCCATGTTTATGTGTTTTTTTCCTCCAGACATTCCAGTTTTCCCCGTTTCCCAAAGATATAAATGTTAGGTTAACTGGCAATTCCTAATTGGCCCCCATTGAATGTGGGGTTTTGTTTGAGTAGACCCTGCGATTTCTGGCACCCTGTTCAGGGCCGGGAGTCTTCTGCCTAGCACCTGTTGCTGCTGACGTAGGCTTCACTGCACCCTGAATTGAGTTAGCCTGGTTGAAGAGCATTACGTAATGTTAAAGGTACAGCACTTCATAAGTAGTGTACTTAGTTTTCTCAAAACACTGTTTAACAAACATGTACTGTACTATTATACATATTATGATTATGTGTGTAGAATACTCTGTATCAATTAGCTCTGCAAGGTCATATTATTATATCTTTATCAAACTGGCATTTGTTTATCCCAATACTAAAGAGATTATCAAAACATGAGTTTGTTTTTTTTTACGTGAGATAAATGTACTTTGGTTTAACCATATTCTCCCCAAATACTTCTTGGTATTGCCCTCTCTCCTCCCTCATGTTCCTTTAGTCTGTTTTTCATGATTATTATAAACTTGAGTGAAATTCTGTTCACTTAGGGGAATTACGTTGATTTTGTTGCTTGGAAGGGTTTACATAAATGGCTAGCAAGTACTACCAGTAATTCTGAAAATTCTAAAATCAGAATCACATTTTAAAATATGCTTGTTAAATTTTTATAGTTTTATTCATTCATTTCAGAGTCCATATACTCGAGTTTTAGGGTTATTGACTACTATGCGGTTAAAGCTTTGTCCTTTAGTACCAGAAACAATGCAGTCCTAAGACAGGCACCATTTCATTGCACAGCACACTTACTTGTGGATCCTCAGCAGGTCAATTTAGATTCATCAGTTCACCTAACATAAATATCTCTGGGATGTCAGAGGGAAAAGAAAACCCAAACGAATGTCAAAAAAACCCTGCAAAATTCACACACAAAGTGGCCAGGTTGGGATATGAATTCAGTATAGTAGAGGAGTGAGGCAGGAGGAGTAAACCACTGTTCCACACTGCTGCCTTTTTACCCTAATACAAAGGTTTAGAATATTCTTTTTCATCTTGAGGAACGACATTGCATTTATTGAAGAGATATCATAGAAAAAACACTTAAAGAGGCAGTAGCCATCAGTAGTATGTGGTTGCTTAATTCACCATTTTATTCATTCCTTATATCACCATTTTATCTATTCCATGTTTCCAGTTCTGCTTAAAATAAATGGACCTGTCCTGTTAATCAACGCTGATGACATCCTGGCTGTTGGCGTGTCATTACAGGTCTGTGTTGCTCAGTGCATGCAATGCCTGAACATGTCTGCAGATATGAGATGTGACTGTGGTTTCATTTTATACAACATACAAAAGGAAATTGCTTCTTTACCTTAAACAAACTGAAAGAACTAGGGGAAAAAAATACTTAAGCGTGCAAGCCAGCATGAAAATGATTTGGTCACACTTGAAAGGGTTGGTTTTTGTGAGTGCAAACCTTAATGAGTGTAAAGAGGACAAAAGTAATTATCTCCTATGTGTTAAACGTATGCTGTGCCACGGATGTTTCATATAAATCCGCAAATCTATCATACAGAACGCTTAGTTTCTGCATTGCTTGGGAGCTTGACCTTGTAATGAATCTCTCCAGATCTCTGTTGATTTGATTAAAGGCAAAAGAAAAAAAAAATTAAACTGACAGTACGTAGTCATTTGAACCCGGCAGAATGGTTTATTTTTTTCTCATAACTGTGAAGATATTGGTCTAGAAATTTGTGAAACAGTGCTAGAATGGCTAATTTGAATGAAGCTATTATATGGTCATGGCTGACTCCTCCATTTCTTAAATTTCAGTTCGTCCAGCAGGGCAATCTCAGATGTTTGTAAAAAATGACAATTTGAGATTATTGAGCAGGGTCTCCAGGCACAGCTCATAGGCGTTCAGTTATGTCAGTTCTGTAATATTAGGTGTGTCTTATACATATCATAACATTGTTAAACTCCCTTAATTCAATTTATGGTCAAGGGGCTTTCTAACACAGGCTAGCATTGGCACAGGCCACTGAAATATCCCCTTCAAACCAAGCCACCATTTCTTAAACCCTGCCTTAATACTGCTGATTATGGCCCCAACTGTTGTACGAATCGTCAACTGTGCTCTTCTGTAAAATAAATGACCATTATCAGCTTCTGTTGCTTATGCTGTCCTTGAACTTTTGAAGGTTTTTACAAAATGTAAAACTTTGTTAAAAGAATATGTACAAACTACATGTGTTAAAAGAGAAACATTGTTATGGATCATGTGTAAATCTTTCTTACCTCTTAGGCATTATAGTTCAAGCCATTATTCTAAAAGAATAATGCAGTGATATTTATTCATTGTCTGCTGCTTTAACCTGTCTGTCTATCCCGCTATCTATCTAGTTATCTATCTTAAAACCAAAAACCTACCAATCATGCTTAACTCACTAAGGTAAATGTCATGGTAACCACAAATTCCCCAGCCCCTTAAAACATGTCTTTAGGTTTCTAAGAATTCATAATGTTTATTTATTTATTTTTTTGTAGAACTAATGCACCACATGAACTAAAGCTTTTAGAGCTCAGACATACAGTACATAAAACATAGAATAACATGGTTTCCTCACACCTGTGTTTGATGCATGCACAGATTGTCATATGTACAGGTTACTGTTTGGGGTGGTAGTGTTCGTTTACTAAAATTATTATTGCAGTTTAGCATATCTTATATTGCAAGGATGAAAGTCATGGAGAAAATATGTGTAAAGAAAAACTTGTAGTGAAATTCCATGTGCTCACTGATTGCTAAAATATGTATTGATATGCTGGCACCAACAATATAAAATGCGATAACTGACGATGTAGCTCTCTTCTGTAAACATTGCGGTATTGAATGGTTGATATCTTGGGAAGAACTGCAGCTTTTCCCAACAGAGTGTTATGGAGTTCCTGAAATGAAATTGCTTGCTGCACAATTATCTTTGAGTTCCCACTACCTCAGTGCCTTCTAAAAATGTATTTTCTACTTGTGACATAACTTTCAAAAGATTGTGAAAAAGTTTTGCTGGTTTTCCTAAATAAAAAATATGTAATCTAATGTTACTGATAGTTGAGTACCAGTTTACATTTGTTTATGTGTTTTATGTGTGAGATTAGTTTCATGCTAGCATTGAATAACATTTGATTGGTTTACAGTACATTTAATGTTCCGACAAATAGTACTGTCAAACAGATATAAAAAGGGTGCAATTTTTAATTGCTGTGTTAAATTAATTTTCAGTTTATTAGATATTAGTATCAGCCAAACACTAATTGTTTATTTTGTTAACCTTTACAGATACCTGAATATCAAAATTAGCATACCTTGCTGGACTGATTTTTGGTGGAACATTTACTCAGGGAAGATTATTTGGAATGAGAGAAAAGAATAGCTTGTGTGTGTAACTCTAGGAAATGGGAGTTGGGGATTTTAAGATACTGTGTAAAGCCACAGAAAAAAACTACAGTTTGGTTAGTAGTCCCAGAGTTGCTCAATTGAACATCGTACAGTACTGTTCACTGAAATGCCGTCACACGTTTTATAAAACGCATAAGAGTATAGTATGCAAATTTACTGAGATATCAATTAGTACAGTTGGACAAGTTAATAAAAGAATACAACACTGATGCCATCTAATGGAAGCTTGGAACTGACTTGACTTCAAGGCTAAAGAACACTGCATTTTGAAAACAGTAGGCCTAAATGAGCATAGAAAAAACAACAACAAAGTATAAGGTGGTGATTTTTAGGGGAGGTAGTACTGAGAGAAACATTTCTAGAAAATACAAAGTGGTGGGATGTCAGTGCCAAAGGAGCTAAGACTTTTGTTGCAAAACATAGACAACTAGATGACTGGCATAAGAAAATCTTAGTTGTTGCACAGAGTGAAACATTGTAATCAACGCAAACACACATTCTGGGAAGAGCTGGTGCTAAGAGCTGTGTTAAGTTTTATACAGGACGTTTGTAGAGGATTATGTATGTGACAGTGTAATTGAGCCAGCTGTCATGAGAGTGGCAACTGTGTTTTGAACTTTTTTGTAGTTTAATGATATGAGTGATGGAAGACTATTGAAGAGAAAGAATTACAAGAAGTCAGACAAGAGGTAATTAAAGCATTGCAAGGAGAAATAAGGGCAGACTCTGGTAGTGACAGGCACATTTTACAATGAAGTTTTGACTGCTTATACTGCTTATTATTATAATTCTGCTTACTGTCAAGTACATTACCGAGGAGGACAATGAAGACATTATTCATCTATCTATCATATAGTACCTTTCATATCTATCAACCGTATTTAGCACCTTCAAATCTATCTCTCTGTCCATTGGTGTACCTATTGTCATGATCACTTATCAACTATGTCATTGATTTGTATTTATTTTTAATGTGAAAAGCTGTATATATTTCACATGAAGAGCACACAAAAGTAAAAATGGGTCTAAATTAGTATTATTTTTTATTCTTTCTAACACACTTAATATAACAATTAATATACTGTACTAAGTTGTATATCCTTTAATTATTTAATATTAATATAAAGACAGTGATAAGCTTGTTTCAGTTGGTTGACATGCTTTAAACTAGTAATACTTTTTTATTTTTATTCTACACAGTTTCCACAGTTCAGTATTTGTATCTGGCATGCAAAATCATTGAATAAGAAGGTACAATTTAATAGAGAATCCATCAAAATGTCTTTGTCAATTATGTTATTAACATTCAGAGGATCATCAGGTTTGTCCCACTGTTGTCATCTCTAGGGAACAGAATAAAAAGCTCCTGGATAATTGTTAGATATGTGCTATATTAGCCAGATGTTCATCTTCAGAGAAAAAGGCAAAGAAATTAACTATATTACATTATTTTCAATGTTGTGGAGACAAACTAGAGCAAGAGTTCAAACATCAAAGATCAGGTGGTAGATCAGAATTTTCATTGGAAGTAACAAGAAACAAGAGTAGACATGACAGCAAGAGAGACAGAGAGAATGTATGCTCAGATAGGAAACTGCTTTAATTCGTTGTATTGAGGAGATGAAGTTACTTTGATTAAACAGATCATGTCTTTATTGTATGTAATTCAGAAGGAAAATTTGCTCTCTTCTTGCTGATGCCTTAATTTTTTAAATACCAGTCCTTGGTACAGTAGGCTCAATTTACAGATGGTTACTTGCACAACTATTAATAGTTCCAGAATTAAATGAGAATCATAAACCTGTTAGATTTATTGCAGTAAGGCTGTCACTGGCTTACTGGATATTTTTCATATGTTATTTCAGCGCAGGCTCATAGCCTCATATTAAGAAGGCGTATTCACCTTTATTTGTTTATTCTTTATTTCCTAATATTTATTAATTTTTCACATCATTTGTTGATCATAGTAGTTTTGGTATCCTCAATAATAAAACATATATTTCTAATGACAAACATGTTCTGAGATTTTGTCAGGTAAGGCAGATACATTTTTCAGGGTAACATAGTTATACTCAATAATCGTGGTGCTGGGAAGTGAGAATGTATTGATTGTTGATTAATGTGATGAGATGTGTATACATACATACATATATATATATATATATAAATAAATTGTATATAATTAGATGATAAGCACTACAGTTCCCATGATGCTTTCAGACAGGACAGATACGGGGACTGTGGGAGTGGTGGGTGATTTTGTGAGTAGTTGGAATGAGTAATAAACGTGCATCGTATTCAGTAACCCGTTTAAGTCTTGACTTTGTTTTAATCAAGTAAGACCGAGGTGGCATGACAATTAGCATGTTCAAGTAAGAATTTCAGTGTACTCTATACACGTGACTTAATGACCCTATAAACTTACAAATGTATGTTATACACTGAATGACCAAACGTATGTGGTTAGCCTTCCAAATTATTGAGTTCAGGTGTTTCAGCTGCACCCATTGTTAACATATGCATAAAATCAAGCACGTAGCCAAGCAGTCTGCATTGACATTGACAATAGAATGGGTAGTACCGAAGACCTCAGTGACTTTAAACATGGCATTGTCATGTGCTGTGCTGAAGTGCCTAGCTTGTAAAAATCATCTATCTTCTATTCCATCACTCGACAGTCCTCCAAACTACCTCTAGAATCAACATCAGCACAAGAACTGTGCATTTGGAGCCTCATGAAATGGATTTCCATAGCCACACAGCTTCATACTAGCCTAAGACCACTAAGCACAATGCCAAGTGTTGGCTGGGATGGTGTAAAGCATGTCATCTTTGGACTCTGGAGCAGTGGAAATGTGTTCTCTGGACTGGAGTGATGAATTATGCTTCACTATTTTGCAGTTTGATGGACTAATCTGTGTTTGCTGGATGCTAGGAGAACACTAATTTCTGGACTGCATAGTGCCTGTCTACTGTAAAGTTTGAAGGCGATGGGATAATGGTGTTTGTCTCTGTTTTTCATTGTTTGGGCTAGGCTCCTTGGTTCTAATAGAGGAGACTGTTAATATAACAGCATACAAAGACCTTTTAGACTATTGCAAGCTTACATGTTTGTGAAAAACGTTTGGGGAAGGCCCTTTTCTGTTCCAGTATGACTGTTCCCCAGTTCCCAAAATCAGGTCCATAAACAATACAGTTTGGTTTAGAGAAACTCACGAAAGAGGATGTCAACTCTCATGAATAGCTTTAAGGTAAAATGGAACGCCAATTGCGATCTAGGTCTTCTCATCCAGCATCACTACCTGACCTCACAAATGCTCTGATGGCTGAATGGGCACAAAATCCCACAGAAACACTACAAAATCTTGTGGAAAGTCTTCACAGAAAAGTGAAAGCTGTTACAGCCAGAAATGTGGAGTCACTCCACATAAATGCCCATGGTTTTGCAATGGGCTGTCTAACAAACTCAAACATGTATGATAGTCAGGTGTCCACAAACGTTTAACCATACTGTGTAGGTATATCAGTTTTGCTCAAAATAAGTCTCATTGTAGGCTCATGGCTTGTGTTAACAATTTTTTTATGCCAGAACGATTTTGTAGCCCATTTATTCGGTTCAGGATTGTAAAGAGGCAGTGACTATCTTGTTATTCCTGGATGCAAAGTGAGAAACGACTCTGGATAGGGTGCCAGTCCATCACAAGGCTATACTGTATTTACTAATATGTAGGCAATTCAGCGTTACGTATTAACCTAACAGGAGGATTAAGAAGAAAGCCTGTGTTAACCGGGTGACACCTCACAAACTCTACATAGGGAGTTCAAAAATCAGGATTTGATCTAAGAACTTGTGAGTTGTGAGACCCTGTTACCCATTTTTAATTTACACCTATGTTTAATTAGTCACTTTGTTACTGCTTTCAAAAATAAAGCTTACTGGGTGATGAACATTTGAAAGGAATCTTGTATGATGTGTATTGTTGTACAAAATACACTCATTAGTTGTAAAAAAAAAAAACAGATGGTCCCATGGCTTGCTTTAGCTTTGTTTTAGTAAAATTAACACAGTGTTTTGTTTTGAGAGTACATTTTGCTTCTTTTTTGTGGATTCATTATCGCAACAAGCATCATTTCAAATGATAGTGTCATTTCCATTGGCTTCTATTTGTTCATCCTCACAATTGTAGTATACATTTTGAATAAATAAGGTACCAGCAGTTACAGGGAGCTATAAGCATAAAGTCTGAGGATCACCATGTTACAGCCACAGTGTACACTCAACTTTCAAAGGCAGTTGGTAGAAAGAGTGTCCTACAGTATGTGGCATACTGTACTGAACTTATGATAAATGTGTTATTTTTCCGGTATACCCAGCATAGTACAAAGCATCTGACTGTATTACCATGCTAGTTGAGAATCAAAACTGTAGTGTGGCTAGTGTCCAGTGTTTGGGAGTGAACTAATCAAATGGAGAAAAAGGATCTACAAAGTGGGAGCGGCATGCAAAAGCAATAGTTTCCTAGTGGTATAAAACTGATCACAAGAGTGGTAAAGGTGATGTAAATGAGGGAAGAAAAAAGCAAGACATGAAGGAAGGAAACAAGCACATATTGGAAGAATGCTTGTACACAACAGTTGATTTGTGTGCTTGAGATTTTGAACATTATTGTGTTATTCATACTTGGAACTGTAAATTATAGTTCATTTTAATCAAATTCGCCGAATGTTAAAATGCAGTCACACAGTATCCTGGTTTGAGTTTTGCAGGTTTTCTTTATTTCTGTGTTTGAGTTTTTATACAGGGCCTCTAGTTTTTCTTGCAGTTTCACAAAGAAATTGAGGTTAGATTAAGTGGTGATCCAAAGCCCATTGTGAGTGTGGGTATGTTTGTGAGAGGGCCCTGAGATGGATTGTCACTCAGTCCACAGCTGTTTCTACCTTTTAACACTAGAATTCCTGAAGCCTATTTAAAAACTTGTAATCCCGGCCCATCTTAAATCCCTTTGCACCTTTTCATCAGCTTCTTTTGTTTTGTAAATGTATCGATCAGCACAAGCAGCAAGCAGCCTGCTGTCCCATCCCCCGCCTTGACAGAGCTCAGCTCGAGCAAAAAGTTCTCCCAGCTCAAGCCAAGGCTCCTTATCTCCGTGTGAGGTGCCTGGAGCTGTATAGGGTAAATAATACAGTACATCATTATTTGGAATACATGCATTTCATGTCTGTTCCGTGTCTACAAAGATCTGGGTAAGTGTAGGAAGAAATGAAATGTAAGAAATGCAAGAAATACTGAACACATACCTAAAGCCGAAACATTTTCCATGTTATACTAATAATGATAAGAAATGTATAATGTGTGATGACTTTAGTCCAAATATCAAATAAACACATGCATTTTTATTCAAGAATATCACCAAAGAATAAAAAGCATTTGATTTACATGTTGCTGTCAATGAGTTAAAAATTCAAGCTCAAAATTGAATTGACAGGGAGTTTACACATATTATTGAATGGTGAAGCGGTAAGAACTGCTGCCTTATAACCGGAAGGCACCAGGTTTGAGACCAGGTGCTCCAGGTTTTGAGTAGTGAGCTGCTATTATTATTATTATTATTATTATTTTTGCAATATGATAAAAACATACATTTGATTTGAGTCTGTAACACCCGGTGTAAACTTTGGGTACTTGTAAAAGTGACCGCCTGTTTTTTTTATTTTTCAGTTTTATTTTCTCAGTGATGTTCACATGGTACAACAAACTTGCCTCTCCCTCTCTGAGTTGATAGCATTTATCACCATTCTTTTCACAAGAGCAGTGCTGTGGCTGATGCCTGCTCAGAACTATTTGTTGGACCAGCAATCAAAGTTCCGATGTCCCGTGACCGCTAAAAGACTAGACAAAGGCAGGACCGTAGCAACAGGCAGCTTCTTCACAGTGCTTTCACCGGCTAATAGACTGCTGCAACACAACTCAACTCTGCTTGGCACCATAAATAAAATGGGACTTCCACCTGCAGCTAAAGTCACTTCAGTATGCGAGCAATCCGCCACACTAGTGTTTAAATCTGACAGTGCCATGCTGACCATATCACCGGTAGTTATAGCTAAGAGTTCTAATGAGCATGTGGCTATTATGTGATGCGGCCAAATGAGTTTTCTGACATTATATGTCAATTCGGCAAAGCTAACTTATTTCTGGTAGGAGCACATCAGAGACCATGCTGATTGAACTTATGTGACTTGTGTTTTTTGTTTTTTTGTTTTTTTTATGTATGTATGAATCATATAGTTTTAAACTTGAAGGACATATTATTCAATAAATGAATTGAACATTTAATGGTAAATTATTTTAGTTAAATGACTAATTCGCTTTTTACACTATTTGTTACTCATGAAGTGAACAATAATGTAGTAAACAATAAAAAATGACATTTTATATTATTTAATTTTAGTTTTCGGAGTTTCAGGACAAAATGCAACATTTTTCAAAGAAAAATGTAAGACAATAGTGAAGGCTAGTTATGTTTTTTTTTTTAAAGTTTTGACACAATGCTTTATTTACTGGGCAATGTAGGATCTAAGAGGTGGAAGATGGATGGATATTACATGATTAGTAGAAGGATTTTTCTTCCAACCCATAAATTTCAGGTTTTTATTAAAGTATGGACTGATGTGTTAGTAATGGCAAATATCATGGTTGTCTTTTCAATTCAACAATTAATGTAGTGTCTTTTTTGGGGCTACATGTGAATGCAGCCTGAAGTACGTTTTTGAATGTCCACCTGTTTGTCTGTATGTTCTCTGTAGATTTTTTTTATCTTTCTTTTACACACACACACACAC
>JANRMT010062808.1:40799657-40814048 GCA_026402145.1 Polypterus bichir lapradei | reverse complement strand
AGAGATTGGACTATTCCCATTAAACTGAGGTCCACTATGCTCAATGAGTATTTATAAGAGACTAAATAAATGATCCATTCATTTTAACTGACATTCTTATAGATAAAAAAAACTTTTTTAAAAAATGACTCATTTAAATAACAGGAAAAATCACATGAAAACTAAAGTGGTATGCAATGGGTCATCATAACTTGACCTTCAGCTAATTAAATCACCTAAATACAAACATTGGTGTTATGAATAGATAATTTTTTTTTAATAGTTTGTTCCTGTGAAAGAAAGTTTACTTGATCAAAAATAAAAACCATGACTTTCTTGATATTTTAGTTTATAATTTAAAAACAGAATAAGAATCTGAAAATCTAACAACATCACATTAAAGTTCAAAGTTCAAACAGATATATGTAGGTATTAAAATAAGCCCGACAAAAAACGTGACATAAAATCGTTGCTCAAAATCATTGCACTTTTAGGCCTAGGATTTTATATATATATATATATATATATATATATATATAAACAGACACAATGTATACATGTGTGTAGTGCGCATATATATTTATTATATTTATGTGTGTATTATATGCTTACTAAACATAAATATGAATAAAAACACACATACACAAAAATCTGTGACAGAGTTGCATTATTTATTAATGTATTGTATTTGCATGCACCCTGTGATTTACTAGTGTCCCTTCCAAGGTTGGTTCCTACTTTGCACCCAGTGCTGCGAGCTACCTCACCAACTTCTTGCAAATCTAAACTGGATAAGCATATTAGAAAATGGATGGATGAACAATGTAATACTATGTTTTATTGGCTAACACTGAAAAGCAATTTATATTTGTTATTCACATGGAATTATTTAATGGACCTTTGTTTTACTGAAGGTCATACAGTAGGTCAGTGGTAGGATTGGAGCCTGTGACTTGAACTCCTACTCATAAGCTAGTCCCCTACATGCCTTACTTGTAATTAAGCATTTGTGAAGGATTGACTAGCCATGCTGTTATAATGGAGGATGATCTACTGATCAATTAGCAGTCCTTTGGCAATGCTAAGAGGATTAATGCCTGCATAATGTAACATTAGAGCACAGAATAAGCTCTGGCATCGGTATTTTCAGCAATCACTATTAAAGATGTGGTCACAATGTTAATCTTGTTACCTGGTAGTTTTTTCCTTAAATGTATCAAATGTTACTGTTTTTACATCTTTTAAAGTTAAGTTTGAAATTGTGTTTTTTCCAGTGCTTTTAATGGTGTAACTAAAATTATACCAATAATTCAGATTGTCTGGTTCAACTCTCACTTTGCTGTTAATTCTACATGAAGCTGGCTCCTTTTTACAATCAGTCATCGCTGTATAGAGATTTTGAAGCAATTTTTATTTCTAAAAACGATTCCAATGTTGTTGTTAGTGACCTTTCAGTAACATATAAAAAGCAAGAGCTATTTTGTTTCACACTTGTATCATACTAATGACATATGGGCAAAGTGTGAGGGTAAAGGAATAGTCACTGTCTTTAATATGTTAAAATCCTACTGTGTTTTCTATGTTAGCTTTTCATTATTGCTTTAATTGCTCTAATTTTTATTTTTTTTCTTTAGGGGTTCCATTTCAGATATCTTTATTATGACCTTTATAATTGTCCATAGAGGTCAATATAATACTCCATTATAATGACCTTTATTATGTGAACCTCTTTTGTTAGTCATTTTGCATAAAGACATCTGCTAAGTCAATAAATGTATAATTGTTCTGAAGTAAAGCTGCCAAAGCTTTAAAATTGCATAAGCAAAATTCTCTTTTGTTAAAATGAGTTGTGATCAGCTCGATGGTACCAAATCTCCAGGCAAGCACTGTTTATGTGGAGTTTGTGCTTCTTTAATTTGTCTGCGTAGGCTTTCCTTGTTTACCCAAGTTTTATGCAGATTATTCTATAATCAGTGCCTGTATGTGAATGTGCCCTGCAGTGGACTAGTGTCCCATTTTACTGTGGTTCTTGCCTTAGGCCTCATGATATCAGAATTGACTCCTGCTCCCCACACCTCTGTTTTGATTAAACCAGTTCACAAACTGGATGGATATGTAAACTGAGTTGAAAATATTCAGAAAAAGTATGAGGGATTAATGAAATTTGCTACTTTTCATAATTTCAGAAAGACACGGTTTATTTTGTTGCCCTACTTATTTGCAGGAGCAGTTAAAGAAAAAACTGATAGAAAATTAAATACATATCAGAATGTAGAAAGCATTGGGAAGTTACATAAGGAATTAAAATCCTTAACCATGACAAATGGTCAGTAAAGAGAAAGAAATGGAAGACAATTGATTTTATGACGATTGATCCAATGAGTTAATTTCTGGTGAGAGCAACAATTAGAAGCTGAAATCAAACTTAGCTTTTTTTTTTTAAACATTCCCAAAAATACTGGTATAATACACAGAAAAATATAATCCCTTGTTGCAGATCTGAATTCAAGTCAAGTTTGCAAATGTATGCATTGTGTAATATTTATGTGTGTTCATGGACTTGGCTGTTTTGAAGGTTGGGGTACTTTTAATTTTTGTTCATTTATTTCATTAAAGAGACAAATGTTACATTTTTGTTTATTAAGTACTTTCCAACATACCTGGATTTGCCCAAGTATATTTGTAGAATGGTTTAAGGAAAGAAAGCAAAGGTTTGTGTGTGTGTATGTTTTTTTTTTATATTGGGATCCTGTTGTTGCTGCTAGCTGGCCCATCCATCTTCCATACTGTCACTCTAGCAATGTCTCTGCTTTCTTGAGTCAAGAATTTGTTCATTATGGGTCTGATTGGATTTAAGAATTTTGGTAACTCCTTTCTAATTTGTAACCATGAACTCTGTCCTGTCAGACTCATACTTTGAGCCTCACTCAGCACTTCCCTTTTACGTAAAGAAAGATACTCCTTTTTTATATTACAGTAGATAGAAGTAGAATATGGTGTTGCCAAGGTAAGTGTTGTTAAGCTCTGGTCATTTTGTTTGCTGGCCTGGCTTCAGTCTGTTTGCAAGTTTCACTTGCTTTGAGCCAGTAGGTGACACTGCTGAGCAAACTGTAGTACATAGGAAAAAAAAAAACCCTGGAATCCTCAGGGTCAGCATTTTGTGTTCCAAAGTAGGCTGTCTTGTCCATATACTCTTATAGAGCAAATATACAAAATTTGGCCTAGACTGGTCAAAAGGTGTAGGATTGAATAGGTAATAAACAGACAGACAGACAGACAGAAATTCTATATATAATTTTGTATGTGTGTATATATAATGTATTGTTATGGAACCCAGGGGAATCAGCGAGCCCTAAAACCCCTGAACATGAACATACAGTGAGTCCCGGGTTGAAATAACAGAAGGTTTATTAAATTTACCTCCTCAAAGTAACAAAAGCACAAAGACAGGTTGTCTCACTCCACAAACCACAATTCTTCTTCCTAATTCCTCTCACCACTGCACGGCCCTCCTCCTGTCGAGTGTTGCACACGTCCTCCCAGCTTCGACTCACTTGGACAAGGGAATGTGATCCCTTTTATTAAGGACCCAGGAGTACTTACGAGGAACAGAATTGGGCAGGACAATAACCTTTGGTTGTCTTTTTGTTGGTATCGTGTGAAAACTGCAGAGTTCACATTTGGTGACTTTAATGGTCAAGATAGGAGATTTGATTTAAATGTAAATCTCACCGAGCCATTCTGCCTGTCCATCAATTTATATCCACTTTAACATGATGAATGGCTGCTAGTTACATTTAACATCATTTAAAGTGTGCCAAGAGGCCAGGATGTAATGTTCATTGCATATAATTATTAATTTATGATATCTCGGGCCCCATGATGGCACAAAATGCAACTTGCAGCCACTTTTTCACTTCTTCATTAAACTTGCAATTGCTTCCATACCTTTTCTTTTGGGTGGCATCTTTGAAAGCTCTAAAGATGTGAAATTACTTTTTCACCCACCTGTGAATGTATATTAACTATTTCTTCTCCTTCAGAAGAGATTTTATAAATGCCCATAGTTTAAGAAAAAACGTTGCCCCACAATGCCATTTTGAAAGCCATTGGCTGATGTACTAGAAAAGTGTTGTTTTGTAGCAATGCAAGAGCAAGTGTGATATTTTAATTATAAGAAAAAATAGGCCACAGATATTTACTGTTTTTGATTGTTTTTGATAATTTTGATTGAAGTATATAAAGTATTGAAAACAACCAACAACCAAGACTGAAGACTGAGACTCCACTTGGAGTGCGCATGTTCAAGCCTTTAAACAAGCAGGAGTATTTATTATTTTACTGAAGGCCGAATATGATTTAACCATAATGCCTAAGCAAACGTCCCCAAAACTAGGGCCATATGGAAAACCTCCAGAACAACTCACCTTATCCTGTCCTCTTTCACTCACACTGATGATGGATTCAAGTCACATGTCTTCATATACTTGTGGGTGCATGCCCGGCTCCTTGCTATCCCCTCTCCTATATGTGGTTTCTTAGAATTTCAAACTCTACACAGCACAGAAACTTTACTTTAGTAGCTCTTCCCAGCTGCAGAGCCTCTGTTTGATATTTCCTTTATCCCCTCACTCTGTTTGGGACCCTCCTCACACAGACTCTTGTCACTCATCTCTTAACATCGGACTGCCTGGTAACTGCAGCATTCTTTTTTAAATGACCTCACCCCTGGTAATTGATTTCCGGAAAGTTGTAAAAGACTCAGGGCCTTCCTGGAGAGTTCACTGTCACTCAGATGTAGCTGACCCTTCTCCATCTATATGTTCTTTGTCTGCCAGTACACTGCACTGTCCATTGAAGAGTGGTGTGTTGGTCTATGAGACACAGCAGTACATGTACTTATTTTTGTAATTCAAGAGTGTTTGTTATTGAACCTTAAAGATTCACTACTATTGATTTAACAAATAAACACAGCTTGCTTAAGTTTTTGGTGTCAAAGCAGCAATAGATACAGTATATGAGGGTTACATCTTTGGGAGAATACGGTGAGGATAAGCCTGCAGCCATAATTAAAGAAAAAAATCAGTTTAATTGATTTTGTTTGTTCCCATCTGCTTGACAGTGATTAAGAATTCCCTTGACAGTTATTAAAAAGGCAGATTATTATTGGATTGGTTGGCTCCCCAGAGGTTGTCACCTAACATGATTTTACTTAGGGAACTATCAAGGATATCTTTTATTTAAAGTGTATTTGCTAGAAAGAGATGTGCAAAGTACCCTGGCTGAAAAAGTGCAGATTTTACTCTTAAAACAACAGTTATGAATAAAATGTTATTTATATCAGTTGCTGACTTCCATTTTCAAGGAATCTATAAACAATGTGAAAAAAATATATTTTTTTAAAAAGAAAATAAAAAGAGAAGATTGAAAGGCTGAAGTGGCTGAGAATAAAGATTACCGGTTCAGTAATTAATTTAATCTATTAGTTTTTAACTTTCTTTCAAAGGTTTTTTATTAGATATCCACAGTTGTAATGTTTGGCTTCCATTGGTATAATTTTGGATAGTTATTCTATGTGTCCATATTCATAATTTATGTATAAGTCTGTTTTTAATTGTTCAGTATTGTTTGTTGTCTCTTGTGCTCTTGGCCTGTCGATAATAAGCTTGCTCACTAAATACTAGGGATCGTCTGATTGAAATCGGCTGATTTTCACTGAAAAAGACTTGATTAGTAAGCGGTAAAAAGGCTGATCACAAAAAAGCTATATTTTCGCCCCCTGCTTTTCTAACTTTTACAGTAATTTAGTTGCTGTGCTCCTTTACACAAGGTATTACAATTACGGTAGTTGAGTCGGCACATGTTCTTTTTGTTTTTGTTTTTTTCTTTTGTCGCAAACTTCCTGCAGTATAAGCAAAGAGCAGAAAGTGGAGACTTGTTTTATCAGTGAGCGAGAGGCAATTGGAATATTAGCCTTTACATTAAAGAAAGTGGAGTAATAAACTGAAAAAGGGAATCAAAGAAATTGTCATGCAATTACACAAATGGCAAGAAAAGCTACTTAAAGGAATTCAGACTATTTTATTTTGCAGTAGCTTACACTTTTAATTGGAAGAAGAATAAGAAGAAAAAATAAACATAAATTTGAAATTGCTGCTTTAGTATACAATAAGCCTTTTTAAAGATTTGTTCTTTGATTATTATTTGTTGCTGCGTGGCATATGTTTTGGTAAGAAACAAGTTGTACATAAATAATTAAAATGGTAATTCATATTTTATAATTATACATCAAGAATTACAAATATGTAGTTGATACACTGAAGAAAAAAACACACCTGTATAACTATAGTAAATGTACGAGATATTTTAACAGCAAAATCTGTAGTGCAATTAATGATTTAAAATTATTAAAATCTATAAATGCATTTATGCATTGTTTAATTGCCAACATCAATTGATTGTGGAAGAATATATATATATATGATAATCATTTATATGTATATATATATATATATATATATATATATATATATATGTGTGTGTATATATATATATATATATATATTTTTTTGCTGTTGTTAGAGAAATAGTGGAAACTACTTTTTTAATTAAGCCTGGCTTCAGATAGGTACGTTACAGATAAAACTAAACAATATGACAGGTTGTAATTATGAGAAGTATTTTATTTTCTTTTATGTAGAAATTGTATATAGAAATTGCACACAGCTTGGACACTGATTCTTGTATAAATGCCATACGTTGATTTATTTGCAGAAGAGGGAAGGTTAAAATTTAAAAATCTATAAATTTTTGTACATATTTTATTAGTTAAATTGTTACGGACATTTTATTTATTAATAGCATTTTTTGGCCACTGAACAAAAAGCATACAAAATTCCATTTTGGTAATATAAAATGAATAATTAACAGCTGTGGTCTATATATTAATTACAAAAATACACTTTAATAAAGGACAGAAGGCTTTTATTTGTCTGGTTATGCTGGAGATTAATGTAAAAGGTTTTTAAAGGGATAAAGAAAAAAAAATTCTGTACCGATCAAATAACAAGAAATCGGTGATTGGTATCGGCCTATTAAAACCTGATCAGAGCATCCACTAGCACCATATTACCTGTTTGGCTTTCTCTATTAGTACTTAAACTTTGTGAACTTAACTCTAGAAAAATCTGAGCATCTAAGTTATGTATGCAAAGCTTGATTATTCAAGAGTAGCACAAGGATGATGCTGGTCAATGCTGAGTTCAAATCCTGTGCTCATTTGCTTTCTGTTTAGTTTACATTTTCCCCTTGTATTTGCATGGGTTTTCTTCTGGTTTTCTCATCATATCCCAAAGACATACAAGCTACTCTGAAGCACAATTGTTATCCAGCAAGACATACTATCTCCATTGAAATTAGGTTATTTTCAGGAATAGTATTCACTTACTAAGCAATAAAAGTCTCTTTCCTACTCCACACCAAAAGATTACTACGACTTTGTAAAACTAACATGTAGAATTGCAGTAGTTTGTATGCTTTTTAATGCTTTTTAGAGCACTTATTTTGCTAGGATGTAAACTGGCATGCCAGAGACTGAGAAGGTAGAGTGATGTACTCGTAGGATTAGGAGATGAAACAATAGCTACTAAGGGGCAAAAATCAAAGAAACGTCAAGGATAAAGCAAGGGTCTGTAGGAAAAATCAAAACATCCAGCAAAAACTTTAGTCAAAAAACGCAAACTTCAGATGTGAAAACAATTATTGAAGAAAAGAAAAAAGAGCAACAGCAAATTGTTGATATTTATTGTTTATCCCAGAGCTGGGATGCTTCAAGCTGTGTGCCTCCATGTTAAGTAGGAGGCCGCCAATGACTAACAAATGATTTGGAAGAGGCATTGTAAGAAAACACAAAATGGCTGCACTTGTGACATCTCAAAAATAATGTGGAGATGTAAAATAGAGAAATAAGAACAAAAATACTAAATTACCACAAAACAGTATGCTCAAAAGTGTTACTTACAACAACATTCTCTTATAAGGTCAGTTGAAAGCAGACCAAAAAAAAAATCTGACTTTTCTTAAAACGTCTGTCTTTGCTTTTCAAACAAATTATAATGCAGAAACTGCTGCAAGCATTGTTATGTTTCAGCCTGTATTCCTCCTGTGGCTGTGGTTCAAGTGTCTTTTTTACATTGATATTGTGGTTCATTTCATTTCAGGTCAGTTCATTTAGTTTCTTTATGTCATAGCATCTTCTTTTATGTCCCAGGTGTTTTGTGGGTTGTTTTCCAAGTACTGGAGCCACCTACCCTCCACCCTGTAAAGACTGAGGAAAAACCACAGACTTTTGCAGTACATTGAATATGCTCATGGATGTGATGAGTTTCTTTGGATTTGTGATTATTTCTTGTGGTTTTATGAGTACTGGATTTTTAATACATACTAAATAATTATAGGCCTATTTCAAATTTACAGTTTCTCTCTAAAATACTAGAAAAAGTAGTCGCCAGTCAGCTTCAGTCACACCTTACGCATTACAATTTATTTGAGAAATTCCAGTCTGGTTTTCGCACTGGTCATAGTACAGAAAAAGGCACTAACACAAGTTGTAAATGACATTCTGATATCCTCTGATGAAGGAAACTCCACTGTAATTATGTTGATGGACTTAAGTGCAGCATTTGACACCATTGACCATTCTATTTTACTGTACAGGCTTGAAAATGATGTTGGGCTTACAGGCACCGTGCTCGCTTGGTTTAGTTCTTATTTATCAAATCGATTCCAATATGTACGGAAATGTGCTGACAGTACTCCATCATTATACACAGAAGTTCAATATGGTGTCCCGCAGGGCTCAGTACTGGGACCTTTACTGTTTTCAATTTACATACTTCCACTGGGATCTCTCATTAGGAAACATAATGTTAATTTTCACTCGTATGCAGGTGACACCCAGTTATACCTTTCATTTAAATCAAATGAAGTTTCTCCGATGTTGTCTTTAATTAGTTTTGTTAGCGAATTAAAGGAATGGATGAATGAGAACTACTTGTCTTTAAATACAGATAAAACAGAGATGTTACTTGTTGGAGGGAATGATGCTGATCACAGCAATATTTTGTCATCATTTAACTCATTTGGAATCCCAATTAATTTTGCTGAATCAGCCCACAATCTAGGAGTTATTTTTGACTCTAGTATGTCATTTAAAGCACATATTACAAAGTTGTCCAAAACATGTATCTTCCATCTTAAAAATGTTAGGAAATTAAAGCGCTTTCTAAATAAACAGGATTCTGAGAAATTAATTCATGCATTTATCTCTAGTAAGATTGACTACTGCAATGCGGTTTTCACTGGCTGTTCTCTATACAGCCTCCAGTTAATCCAAAATGCGGCTGCAAGAATTATTACAAGAACAAGAAAATACGAACACATAACTCCAGTTCTTAAATCCTTACACTGGCTCCCGGTTAAGTTTAGGGCAGATTTCAAAATCCTCCTTTTAACATATAAAGCATTAAATGGCCAAGGTCCAGCTTACTTGTCTGAACTTATCATGACTTACAAACCAGAGTGCACATTAAGATTTCATCTCTTTGTTTTCTAGCACTGTTACTGATATCTCCAGGCCATTTAATTAGTCTGACTCTGTAATCCTCGCTCTTTATGTTTAGCTTCTGTATACAATATTGTAGACTATATTTATGTGACTCCTTCTGGACTCTTACTTTGCTTTAAATGTCTTCAGGTTGCATTTACAGCACCCTTTCCTTCCAAAGTAGCTTTTAACAGATAAAACATAAATCAACTTATCAATTTCCAAACTTAAGTAATCAGTTTAAGGCAGTTTAACAATATTGGGTGGGTCACCAATCTATCACAGAGTGTACTCAAGCACACACACTTGTCCATCTTGCAGGAGTCATTTAAACACATCTTTATTATGTAGGAAATAAGTTGTTGTACTTGTAGAAAATCCAAACAGACATGGAGTGAACATGCAAACACCATACAGATAGCAACCAGGGCTATCCAATTTAAATATAGTTTCTTAGTACATTGGTTGATTGGTTGGTTGCGTTTAATGACTGGAATTTTTTATTGTTTTTCCTCCAACTGATTTGTAGTTTCTGTTTACTTTTTGACATTTTTCATAGGACTGGTATATAGCCATATGAGTATATCTCTTACCTTATTAATTATAACCTGTTGGGCATATTTGTCACTATTTTATGTGCCTCTCCTGCCTTTCCTTGAAAACATGTTTCTGTATATTATATAGTGTTTATTGGATTAGTGGGTTGCACTGTAGATAGTGCTCTTATGTCACAGATTCACAGATCCAATGTCTTGGATTCAAATCCCACACCCAGTTGTTGTTTGTGTAGTACTGGCATGTTCTTCCCATGTCTGTGTGGTTTTCTTCCAGGTGTTCCAGCTTTTCTCCCATATTCCCAAAGATGTGCCTTTTAAGCTGACTGGTGACTCTAAACTGGTCCACTGTCAGTGGGTCCTGTAATTGACTGGACCTGTCTAAGGTTGCTCTGGCAGTAATATTTACAGTTGCAGAAAGAAATATTTGTGTTTAAGGGAAAAAAAGCTAAGAACTCACTAGGACATTCTGAGAAAAAATCAAAAGACTTTGTATGTATGTGTGAGACTCTGCCCCACTGCTATGCATTCTTTGCACAGATTAAAAAATTAAGAAAGCCAGAGAAGCTGGGAAAAGTAATGCCACAAAGCACACAGATTTCAGTAATGGATACACAAACAGATACAATCTACAGTAGATAACAAAATGATGGCCTGTTTCTGAACAGTCAGATGACAACGATTGCCAATTTCTAAATAGAATTAACAGATTTATGTTAATGCAATTTGGTAGAAAAAAATACTGAAAAGTGAACCATGACTGCCACATAAATTGATATCAGTTACCAGCCAGATGCAAATATCTCAAATGCTAAATAAATTGAGTTAAATTTTGTCTCAAAAAATCCCAAAAATACCTCAAGTGAGATTTATTTTCAATCTTTCTTTGTAGTGATGTCTTATTTTAATGTAGTAGATAGTCCAAATACTAATCTGATACAGTAGGGCTCTTTGCAGACCCTTGTATGAAAAAATGTGTGTAGAAGATAAGCCTAAACATAGAACCTTTAATTTGTATTATGTATTTTACCATGTGTAGTTCCACAGTTTGGACAGCTGGAGCATAGGCAGTTTAGAATGAAATGATGAGATAGTAAGCCAGAGTAAAGCTTCCTAGCCGTTAGACCTCACTGCCTATGTATAGATGAATTAAACAACTGATTAAGTAGTTAATTTGTTTTATTATTCCTAATTCCAGCTGCAGTTTAAAGTCAAATGTTATTGCTCACAGGTGCCAAAATACCTTTAACAAGAAAGGAAAATTAATACAAAGTTATGTAGGGCCTGAAAGTACATGGATGCATGGATAATGTGTCTCAGTATCATGTGCTCACTACTGCATTTTAAGCATTTGTTCACATCTGGTGTCTTGTCTTTTCTGAGGCAAGCCAAATGTGTTCATTCAACTCAGTTGCATTGTTTCCCGCTGATGCACCAGATAAAGCACAATGCAACAATGAGGCTACAGTTTCACTGACATTCATTCCATTGAGTTCACCCATTAGTGAAAATTCTCAACTCAGGAACTAAACCTGGACAGAATGCCAGTGCAATTTAATTTCTGTAAAATCATCAAATGCAATAGGCAGTAGCAGCTTTAACAAACTTAAATTAACCAGTTATATACAATTTGACATTTTCCCATGATGATCTTATTCTTCACATTTAACATACTGGTCCCTAAACCAGTATCCTCAGGAGCAGGCTGATAACCCAGCACAGTCCATGCTTATTTACACACCCAGACTCACTCAGTCACTCACACTAGGCTACTTTAGAGGAGTGATACATCATTAGATATGGGAGGAAAACCAGAGTACCTGAAGGAAAACGTGGATGCTCAGAAGGGTTTGAGCATAGGATGCTGGAGCTGTGAGACAGTAGCACTAATCTCTGCGCTAGCTGAAGTGTAAACAAGGCATAGTTATTAAGGAAATTATTAAGTAATTACATTGTCACTACAAGCAATGCTAGCTGCTGACAGTTTTCTGATATCTCATTAAGACATACAAATGAGTTGCTTCACCATTACCAAGGTGAAAAAGAATCACAGCAGGACTCACAATTTCAAAGACTTTAAACATTAGCAAATTGAAATGGTGTATTTTGCTGGGAGCACACTCTTTTCTCTAAAATAGGTTCTTTTATCCTTCAGCCCATAAGCATAATACTTGCATCAAATGTCAAAAGATTAAAATTTTACAGACAATTAGCACTTAGCTTGCCTTTTTAGGGTTACTTTAACTTCTTAAAACAAACTTATGTAAAAACAGCAAATCATCAGAAAAACACTGTTACAGCAAGGTCATGTTTGAGTGTGTTGTATGTGGCTGAGGTCTTCACTCTCAGACTCTGACCAGATGGCTTAGTTTGGAGAAAGGGTCATAAGGTTTAATGGCTTGATAATTTACATGAAGACAGCACTCAGTCATTAAACCATTGTAATAGATAGTTCTTGAACAAGTGGCAACAAGATTTCTTATCATTTTATTCCTGTATTTTTTACATAATTAGTCAAATCAAGTATATAATTCTGTATATACTCCTGCTTCTCCCTGTCTCTTTCCCTCTATTACCAGAATATCCATCAGGTTCTTGATTATATGAAAAACTATGTGGCTGACCTTCAGCTCAGTCAATAAAAATAGGAAAGTGAAGGGTTCTGAGACACTTTGACAAGGGATATATTATGATGAATAGACAATTGGGTCAGAGTATCTCCAAAATGTTAGTACTTATGGGATATTCCTGGTATGCAGTGGCCAGTACCTGTCAAAAGTGATCCAAGGATGGACAACTGGTGAACCAGCAACTCGGTCATGGACTCCTAAGGCTCATTGATGTATGTGGGGGTATGTCTGTTCCAATCCCAAAGAAAAGTTACTGTAGCACAGATTGCTGAAAAACTTAATACTGGCCATGAGAGAATGGAGTTAGAACCCAGAGAGCGTCACAACTTGGTGCATATGGGTGTGTGTACTCGCAGAATCATCAGAGTGCACATGCTGACTGCTATCCACTGTAGAAAGCACGTACAGTGGGCATGTGAGTGTCAGAACTGGACCATGGAGCAATGGAAGTACGTGGTCTGGCCTGATGAAACATGTGGCTAGCCCACTGCACTAGCACCCTTTACCTGGAAAAAAGGTAGCAGTGATGCTTAGTGTAATGTTCTCCTGGAAAATATTTTGTCCTAGCATTCATATAGATGTTACTTTGACATGTACCACCTACCTATTCTTGCACTACCACATATACCCCTTAATGGCAACAGTATTTTCTGATGGAATTGGCATCTTTCAGCACCCTGCCACACTGCAAAAATTGTTCAGGGATGGTTTAAAGAACAGGACAAAGGGTTCAAGGTGTTGACTTGGCCTCCGGATTCCCCAGATCTCAGTTCGATTGAGCATCTGCAGGATATGCAGGAAAAACGAGTATGATCCATTGAGACCCCACCTTGCAACTTACAGGACTTAAAGGATTTGCTTCTAACATCTTGGTGCCAGATACGATAGGACACCTTCACAGGTCTTGTGGAGTCTATGCCTCATCAGGTGAGAGCTGCTTTGGCAGCATGAGGGAGGCCTACAGAATATTAGGCAGGTGGTTTTATTGAATTACTGATCGGTGTATGTATATATAGATACATACATACATACACACACACACACACACACACACACATATATATATACATACATATACAGTGTATTATATATATATATACAGTAATCCCTCCTCGATCGCGGGGGTTGCGTTCCAGACCCCCCGCGATAGGTGAAAATCCGCGAAGTAGAAACCATATGTTTGTATGGTTATTTTTATATATTTTAAGCCCTTATAAACTCTCCCGCACTGTTTATAAATATTCCCCGCAGAGTTAAACAGCATAATCCCTTTGTATTCTCTTAGATATTAGGTAAGATTCATTGAAATTATGTATATAAACACACTGTTTATATACAGTAGAACCTAAATATTATTTTAAAGATATTGAGTGTCTCCGATATCACATATGTTACAGCCATTACGATAGACAGGTCACCAGCAATAAATACGTACAATGCAAGAAAAATAGTATACAGTAAATGTGTGTACAGTGACACTAAACGTACGTACATGTACTAAGCACTGTAAGAAGAAAATTAATTATGGTTACTCACCAACAATGACACGATGACTTGTCCGATAACAATGAGTTTAATTTTACTGCACAACAAAGGAGAGCGTTACAGCCCTTGTAAAGGAGCC
>JANRMT010062808.1:40786782-40799257 GCA_026402145.1 Polypterus bichir lapradei | reverse complement strand
ATATATATATGAAGGTAAAGTCATTGTTAATTTTATATTATAAACAACAAGGCAAGTCACATACAGAATGTGTCTGCATAACCATTAATGTATAAATCACAAAAACATTAATTATGGATTACCTTTGCGGTGCACTGCAAGTGGAGGCTGGATCAGAGAAACAAGGCCAATGGATTTTTTTCTCATACTTGGATATACAGATTAAACACAATATTCATATTTACAAGTGAGACAGTGTGGGGCAGTGGTTATTGCAAAATATAGCCAATTCAGTTGCCATTTTAACTGACTGTTTCCCATAACAAATCTTTTAATTTGCCTGTGCTTAATCTAGAATATATATATCAACAATTTTATTGTATTGTGATGTTGAATGTTGCATTTGGTAGTGCAATGAGCTAAATATACATTAATAACATTAATAAGTGTGATGAGGCAGTGGTTATTGTCTTTGTGGAATCTGCACTTCCACTGTGTGTGTGGTTTTTTCTCCAGTTTTCCCCTCTCAGATTCCAAAAGGCATACTGTACTGGTTAAGATTAACTGGTTTTGTCCTTGAATTAGGTTATGCAGGTTTGAGAATGTAAGTTTGTATGTATATATGTATAACATTAACATACATGTGTAAAATTAACATACACAGCCTGCATTGATCTTGTCTACTTTGTACAAGTCTAATATCTGTTTAACACTGTAGATCGGTGTCACATATGTGGAGACTTCATGGAGTTCATTTTTAGTTCAAACTTATGAATGACAGGCTCAAAGTGAGCTGAAGATATTGAAATTAAATTTCTTTTACTGCATGTCCAATTTTGAGTACACATCTACAGCTTCCTGGGTCAGTTTGTGGATGGATGGATCTTTTACTTGTGACTAGTAGTTTTGGTTGTAAGGCAAATTGCCTTCCTTCAGCTCCATGGTGGAAATTGCTTGAAGGCCATCATTAAAAAAGGAAGACCCCGTTTTGAACTAGAGTACTAAACTATTACTGGATTTATGTAGGGCAGTGCTTAGTGTTGTTGATGCAATCTTACCAAAGTTCAGTGTTTATATTCTGGGACATAAGGATATATATTTCATTTATTTTTTCAACTTTACGTGCCGATTGCTTGTTGCCAGCCTTCAAATATATGTAATATTGACACTGTACAAATAACACACATGGTTCTGCAGTTATCAGTGATACTTACTTTTTCCTCATTTGCATATTATAATTTTATTCTTGGTGTACATATCAATAAGAATACATTAATTTTATTGCACTGGCTGTCCATTTTAGCATTTGGATCCAATATGTGCCTTTTTATAGCTGCCATAATCTCAGACTGTGGATGATAATGGCATTTTTTAACTCTGTCATCTAATTATTCATATGAAAACCCTAGAGACCCTAGCTAATAGGCCGTGGTGTGGTAAGCAGTAATGAAAGTTGATCTGCCACAAGTATTAGACTGAAGGGGCATGTGTTCTGTGTTGACTTATCTACACCTTGGGCATTTTGTTTTAGAACTCATCATGAGAAGCTTGATGGACATGGCTTCCTTCTATAAACAATTTAATTACTGCTAATCATCATTTGACTTCATGAGTCATATATGTTGTAGCTACTGGTCTTAATAATAACATCTTAAAAAAGCAGTTTAATACAAACTAGTTGATGTTATCTGATCTTCAATAATATTAAGGGGAATTTGTGTTATGCTACTGCAAGAATGAAATGTTTCTTATCATATGCCATATGTTTAGCATATTGAAAATATTTAGGAAAAACAAATATACAGATTCTAGCATTTTAGTAACAATGTAACAAATTCTGCATGCAGTGCTCTATCTGGGGCTGGTTCATGCTTTGCAACAAGTGCTGCCAGAATATGCTTTGAGCATCTTAGAACTAGAATATGATGAAGAGGGTTTGAGGATGCTAAGTTGTTTTGTGTTTTGTTATATACAGTATATATGTAAACACTTAGATTAAGTGACCCTCTTTCCACTATCTGGTACTACCAGCTCCTCATAGCTCTGAATTGGAATTAATGGTCAGGCCAGGTTGGGGTGCATGCTATGGTACATTGAGTTGCTGCACCCAGCACACAATGAAATAGCTCAGGATCCTGGTTGGCAAACCCCCACTCACCCCCATGCAGATAAGAGGTCCAGTCCCACCCTCTGGAAATGACCATCTATCTGCCATCTATCAACAATGAGGATCCTGTGAGCAAGATAATCCTCGGGGATCCGGGCCACATGGCCGTAGTGCCGTAATTGATGCTTCCTCACAATGCAGGTAATGTGGCTCATTTGGGACTCCATGAGCAACCGCTTATTCAACACAAACTCAAACCAACGGTACCCAAGGATTTTCCGAAGAGACACAGTACCAAAGGAGTCCAGTCTTCATCTCAGGTCACTGGATAGCGTCCTTTGTCTTCCAACCATATTGCAAGACAGGAAGCACCAGGACTCTAAAGACTTGGACCTTCGTCCTTTTGCAAATATATTTGGAGTGCCACACACCCCTTTCCAGTGACCTCATGACCTCCCATGCTCTCCCAATCCATCTACTGACTCCATAGGAAGTGCCACCAGAGACATGAATTTAGCTTCCAAGGTAAGTAAACTCTTGACAAGGTTGACACTCTCTCCACAGATAGACACATAGCTGATGGTTGTGCCCAAGAGATCATTAAAGGCCTGGATCTTGGTTTTTATCTAGGACACTCGTGCCCAGACACTCAGACTCCTTGCTCACTCTCTCGAGAGCCCTGATCAGAGTCTCCATTGACTGTGCAAACATTACAGCATCGTCGGCAAAGTCAAGATCAGTGAAAATCTCTTCATCAACAGATGCCCAACAGCCACTGGACTCCATGACCCTGCCCATCACCCAGTCCATGCAAGCATTGAACACAGTAGGAGCAAGACCACAACCCTGACGAACCCCAGAATCAACTGGGAAAAACGGAGAGATTCTGTCTTCACTCTGCACAGCACTCACAGTACCATGATCTCCAGCAACTTTGGGGGAATCCCACAGAATCTCAGGATGTCCCACAGGGCAGCTCAATCAACCAAGTTGAACTCTTTATGAAAATCAACAAAGGCTGCTAAGAAACTCTGCCAATATTCACATTTCCGCTCCATGAGAACCCTTAGTGCCAGGATGCCGTCGATGGTAGTCTTCTTAAGCATAAAACGAGACTGCTGTGGTCACTGGTAGGTGAGCAAGTAATCACAGCCCTTACTTCAACTCTCCGAGGAACAAGGATTCATATGTGCATAATGCTTCGATTCCTCTGTAAGCTGGACCCGGGTCACTAGACCATAGATGGTGTGACACTTACTCACATATTCCTCTAACAAACGCCTCCTTATGTGCCCTCAGAGCCCTCACAGCTATCCTTCTAAGTTCCCAGTACAGACAAGAATTGCCATCAAGGCATGCACTCCTCTTGATGATATCCAGGCAACTCCTCTTGATGATATCTAAGGTGCCCTGTGAGATGAAACACCTCCTTCATGGAACACTGGTAACACCAACACAACCCTCAGCAACCTTCACAGTCTTGTCACAGAAGGTCTCCCACATCACATTAGGATCAGAAATTTCACCCAAGTCTGTAAGTTCCTCACACAAACTATTTCATTTATGTTAGGTAGAATGCCCAGAGGGGACTGGGTGGTCCCGTGGCCTGGAACCCCTGCAGATTTTATTTTTTTTTCTCCAGCTGTCTGGAGTTTTTTTTTGTTTTTTCTGTCCACCCTGGCCATCGGACCTTACTCCTTTTCTATGTTAACTAATGTTGTCTTATTTTAATTTCTTATTTTGTCTTTTCTTTTTCTTTTCTTCATTATGTAAAGCACTTTGAGCTACTTTTTGTATGAAAATGTGCTATATAAATAAATGTTGTTGTTGCATGCATACTCATTAGAAACAGCCTGATCTTGGTATCTGGGCAGGTCCAGCCTCATTTTCCTAGGAGGTGGTAGTCTACTTGACCAAAGCTGAATCTTCAGAGTAGCAACAAGTCTGTGGTCAGAATTCACAAACTGGGCACTTCTGTAGACCCTGCAGTTTTGTAAGAGCCTCCAGCGTCTGCCCACAAGGATGTGATCAACCTACTTCACTACACCACCAGTATTGGAGTACCGAGTTCAACGATGCGGTTCAGGGTACTGGAACCAGGATCCAGTGATCTGGGTCCCTCTGACCTTTTGCAAAGTCAAGGAGCATGGAGCCAGTTTCACCACGGTTGCCAGACCAATGGGGACCAACACAATCCTTCTAGCCAGCCCTGTCTGTGCCAGTGGTCGCATTGAATTCACCCATGACCAGTGGAATGTCACCTTGATGGTCACCCATTATTCACAGAGCAAATTTGCAAATAAAATGTCTCCCTCACAGAGACATCACTCACCACAGTCGTAGCATACACTGAGACAATAGGCAAGGCACCCAGAGAGTGCCTTAATCTGAGTCTCATAATATGCTTATTGAAAGGTGTGACATCAGACACCATCAGAAGGAGCCAATCTGCCACAGCAACAGCTACTCCCTGAGTATAATGGCCATCAGAGCAACCAGACCAATAAAAGGTGTACCCTTCTACAGAGATCTGTCCAGTCCCAGGTCTGCGCACCTTAGAGAATGCCGCCGCCAATTGTGGAGTTTACTAAGCTCCTCTGACAGCAGAAGAAGATGATCATCATGCCGCAGAGACAAGACATTCCACACACCTACCCAGATGGGCTGCCCCAAACTGTGACCCAAGTGCTGCCATGCAGCAGGAGATGCCTCGGCACCACACCAGTTCTGATCTCCAACAACCCCGACCCCATTGGCTCTCTGACAGTTTTGACCCTTCTGGGGATGAGGCTTCCAAGGGCTTTCACCTTATCTCCTTCATAATGCAATCAGTCTTCCTCTGGGTGGCTGCAACAGAGCTACTCCCACGGAGAGCAAAAAGGAGTCTTGTCTGTTGTTTCAGAGCTGTGTGAAGTTTTTTTATGATGGCTGTTATGCCAATCCTGCTACCAATCCCTATGATTTCCTTGCAAGTTGGAGGACCGCTTGCAGGGCCAGATGCAGTTTAATGTCATACCCAGGACCAGGAATGAAAATGTTATTTAAAATTGTATATTATTTCACATGCCCTTGAAACAAGTGGATGTCAAGAGACAAATTAATTTTTAATTATTATGCACATTTTCAAAAATTACTGTACAAAATCAGTGATTTTTTAATATTAATTTTGAGTGCAGGTGGTAAAAATCCAGGAGGCATATTCATTCATTCGTTTTCCAGTTCTGCTTACACAGTGCTTATGATGACAAGCTGAAGCCTGTGTCTGTAGCATTGGTTAGGCAGGAAGCAATCCTGGATGGAACAAAAGTCTAGTGCAGAGCATGTTCACTACCATACCTGCACCCAACCAGTTAACTTGATTGACACTTCTATGGGAGAGGACCAGAATGCTTGGGCAAAATCCACACTGACAGCGCTTGTGCTAGGATTTAAAAATGTGACTCTGTTCACTGGAGTCATACGGCAGAAGTGCCAACCCCTATGCCACTGCACAATCGTCAAATTGCACATTTAGATGCCCTCAAACACAAGAATGCATTTGATGACATATAATTTGCTGGGTCTTTTGTTTGGTGGGTATTTATGGGGTAATGCCTACCTAGAGTATATTATGCTGCACATATACAAGTGTATTTGAAGATTTCAGGTGGATTTAATAAAAGGAATGATTCTAAAATATTGTGAAGGCTCTGATTTTTGTAACGTATTTAGAAGTAATTTGGGTTCTTGGAATATAAAAATTCAAAATCTTTAATTTCTTGCTCTTACCAGTAATTTCTTTTTCTATGTGTTTTTTGGCTTGCTACAATCCACTAAATGTGGCTGTAGAAATGTACCTAATGTAATAAAGGCGGACAGGTAGGGTTTGAACTTGGGATCAATCTTGGGCTCGTTGCAGCTAATTAATTGTTTCTGTGGTACAACCAGACTGCAGAAGAATTTTTCAGTTCATGCCAGGAAACATTCTTTCATTATTTATTTACTAATTTAGATCCTATTGTGTTCTTTCACTGTCTAAAACAAGGTTCTTTCAAGTAATGTCCATGCATTGTACTGTTGGTAGGAAGCAAAAGTGGCCCTTCATGAATCCTTGAGGGTTATGAACAAAATAATAGTTAACTAAACTGTCTATAACATAGTATGATAACATTTGATAGTAAACAGCTGGACAAATCAAGAAAATAGCACTTTAAAATAATACACTAACATCTGTGATCTTATTTCTTGATCATTTACTGATTCGTTTGACTTGCAGACTTCACCTTCAAGTCTCACTGACTAATAAGTTTATTTCTGGACAAAGAGACTATTGATTGGAAAGGTTCAGATTGTACAATATCAGAAAATGGATTGATGGGGGGTGGTTGGATGAGTGACGATTATATTTTTAAATTGCTGACATATTAGTTGTTTATTGCATCTCAGAACAGGAATGAGCTTTATTGTCTTAGGAAGTCTTCAGAGTGAGTATTTGACATTAACATTATCTATTAAAGACCCATAGTCATGCTTCATCATGCTCCTCCTGCACTGTAGTTTAGTGTACAATACTCAGATTGGTTTCCCTAGAACTGGTAGACCTCAGAGCTGTATGTTTTCTTGAGTCTATGTGGGGCTGAGTTTTTGTTTTTTCTTCTTATATTCACATGCTAGCATTAGTGTATGATTACTATTATGAGCTTTAACAAAGCATCAGGTTAGATGTATATAATAATGTTTGTATATACTTATTACATTGCATTTGTAACTTTTTAAACATTGCTTTACATTTATTTTAACCTGAATTAAATTGGTTTTACATCGTCAGAAGGTGCATGTTTGTACAATTGAGGCCCCTATAAGTGAGTGTGGATGGTGACTAAGTGAGCCTGGCGCTCCATCCAGGAATTGCTTCTGCTTTGTGTCTGATATTTTAGGGGATAGGCTTACCTGCCCCTCAGCACTTGAACTAAATGAGGGTGATTTTGATAGTGAGATGCTGCTAGAATAGAATATATTTATGTTAGTGAACAGTTCTCTGACGTGTCCATGAAAGTACAGTATCTAAATGTAAACTGACTTGTTTGCTTTCAATATTTTTGCAGGGACTTATATCACCAGGTATTACTTCTTTATTTAAAGAAGACTTGATTTATCTATACTTCTATAAAAATGCTGTTACACCTCTCTGTTCAATTCAGATTATTCTAATTCAATGCACTACTGCTCATGAGCCATTATGGTATATTACATTTTTTCATTTTCTTTTGCTTAATATACACATTTTTAAGACTTCTGTTTATAATGCTTAGAGTTTTCCTATCAGCATCCAATTTTTTTGTTTCATTTATTTTGAGAAGGGTGAATTAATTTTAATGTTATGTTTTGAATCTCCTACAAAAGCATGTTATTTTTCATAGCTGCTACCATCTTATATCTTTGAGTACTGAATTACATTCTGGCTTTGGCACTTTGGTTTGGTGGATTTGCTGGTTTAGACTTTGCTTAGTTATAAACTATCATTTCATCTCTCTGTCCTGGTCATTTATGCCCTTGTGGCCTTCTTATTGTTAGTGGTAGTGCATAAGTCCAGCGCATATTTAGTAATTACAAAATGTTGCATAATTTATTTAAATCTATCCGTAGTATTTAGGTCCAAATTTTCATGCACTGCAGCTGCAGCAGTATTTTGCCACCTCATTAATACCATAGGCCTGTGTATTACATTTTTGCTTGTGTCAGTAGGGACCACTGACAAGGGTTCAGTAAATGGAAAGATGGATTTTGCATTGACTTTAATTGTTCTGTAGTAGCTAAAGACAAATGAAATGTGTTTTGTTATCCCTCTGGGATTGTGCTGATTTATTAATACTCAAAACTATGTGGAAAACCAAATACACTGATTTTAGTAATTTATGTAATAGAACTGGAAATTCTGGCATGGACTGGATTGTCAAGGCAACATTTCCCTGCAACACTGAACTGCATGGGCCACTTAGAAATTTGATAAATAGACTGATGAATGAATTGATGTGCTAGCATTAATTATAGGCAGTTATAAGATTCATCATAAACTATACATCTAATAATAAAAAAGGGAAGTAAAAAGCTAAAACTGTAGTAAAATAGTAATCTTAAAAGCTAAGTATAGTTGACTTTATCTTTTAGGATAACTTTTAACATTGCTGTTTCTTCTAGCATTGCTAACTGTTTAACACTCATCACTATCAACAGCAGTATGACATACTGTACTGTATATGGTTTCGAGCATGAACAGAATATAATGTCAGATGGCATCTATAAGAAAACTAATTAATTCAATGCTGTGTCATACAAATAAAAAAATCACATTTCACCTTGTACTGAAAGATAATGGCTTTACTAAGTACAGCTATTAATATTGAAACAAGTGTTTGAATTGTCAATTTCTTATATGATTAACACATTAAATATTAAAGCAAGTTTATCAGCCCAGCAAACTTGAATTTAGTGTGATAGATTGTTTTTTCTATTATCAAATTGTAGGTATAATTACGTTAACATATTATTGCTGTGGGGGTGATAATATTCCTCTCCCAGCTTACAGTAATTGCCTTTTTTTATTGCTTTTAAATTGTCACCCAAGCCGAAGACAATCATTATATAGGATGCTAATTGATTCAGGTCCCTCCACATTTCAAATTTTGCCCCGTAAATGATCCTCCCAGTAGAATACATGCATCCTACAGATGTTTTGATGCTTCCTTCCTGCAGAGAGTAATAATTGAAGTTTATGAGTTGGCGTTAAACAACTGCACATTGCTTCTAATTAGTACATTTTCTCATTTCCCCCAACCCCCAATTTCTCATCTCTTTACCCGCATCATGAACCTCCTCCTCTAGTCAAAGCCAGCTGCCCCTGTTTATTAGATACATTAAAATGCAAGCACAATGCATTTTATTGTAATACGGTAACTTGTTTATCTGACAGAACAACATTACTGAGAATTTAGTCAGTATTCCATTATACATTCTGGAAAACAAACCTACTTAAGAATCAAGGGTGTAATAACACACTCACAATACAATACAAACCATGATTTTCGGTTCACAGTATAATGCATTTTCAATATACTGTATCTTTACCCACCAGTTTTGTTAACAAGAAAACCATATTGTTTCCAATGTAGATGATCTGGGATGCTCACATTTGAGCCTGACCTCCCCAGTCTCCACTTTTGTTTGCTTTGCTAGCCACAACAGCCAGCAGTTTGCTTTAAAAAAAGAAAGCAATAGGTTGTCTTTCATATGAGGTCATGTGCATTATGGTGTCCGTGAAATTGAAACAGAAGAAAATTAAGAGAATCAGCCAACATAAAATGTGATGAAGGCAGAAAATTGTTATGAGTAGAAAGGTATAACCCACATATTGTATGGTGAAATTAATGTTAATCTGTCTGAAATGGAAGTATGCTAATGTAATAGCATGTAGAGATTAGAAAAGTTAATTAATCCTTTTTTATTTTAAATATGTAAATCTGAATTTATAGGGCTTTTTTATATGTTAGCATATTCTAAAATTTCTATGGCAAACACACTGAGAATATGAACATATTATGTGGCATTTATGGTTTAATTTATACCACAGCTTACAGTAAATACAAAATAACTCATATTAGACTGTACATTTCCTGAATTAAAAAAAAAAACAGAAAAAGATCAGAGTTATTACTCCATTTTTGCGCAAGTGTACATGGACAGACTCAGTTTCCCAGTTATGACGTGTATATTATGTTAAAATCATTTTAAGTGCATAACTGAACAATCAAAATAAATGAATGTGGGCATACACATGTGTATTGACGTTCATATAATTTTTTTGGGCAGAATTAAATGCTGCCATTTATACCGGGCCAATTTATCTGTTCCTTAAATATTAAGGAACTGTGACTTTTCCAATGAAATCCGTTTAAGTGTATCTTGTCATATAAGGAGTAGCCTTATCATTTGAAACTGTCTTCATATTCTTTGCATTATAGCTTTTGAGTCTCCATGCTTGTGGCATGGCATAGTAGGGATCTGTAGCACTAATATAAAGAGGAATCCTTCAAATAGAGGCCTGTACATATTTAAACATTTGGCTAATCAACCTTTGACTCTGAAAGGAACAGGTTAATGCAGTATATAAGACTGACAAATGTGTTTGTGAAGCAGATAAAGAACACGTTAGGGTGTACTCACACTGGCAATTCGTTCCGTGCCTGAGCACATTTCTCCGCATATAACCCTGCAAAGTCTAGTTCATGTAACTAGTATGATCGCTCTGTGCCGGGCCAACCGTACCGTGCCCTGGCCTGCTTGGAAGAAGTGGGCCTGAGCAAGGTTAGTAGGATCTGGGAACAGTGTGATCACTAAATGTGCTCAAGCACGGAAAACAGACATGACATCATTGATGTGACAAGTCAAATAGTGAGATTCTCATTTCATTCAATACCATTTGAAGTAAAAACAGGTTTTTATTCTTAACTTACACATGAACGTGAATTATATAGTTGGCAAGAAAAGCTGCAAATTCCTTGCTTAATTTCATTTGTCACCGTAAAAATCTTATCATACCTGCAGCACTATTAACAGCAAAATGTGGTGCTGCACACTCAATAAATCTGTAAGAGGGTAGAGCGTTATCCCATTCTACATAACTCCACGACTGCCCGGGTCCAGAACATTAAGCGCAGTGTAAACGTTTGTAATACAAGTGAAAGTAAACCTATTTTTGTGTGTGTAATAACAGGATTATGCAGCCCTTGTAATTTAATGAGCAACCAGGTTTACGGGTGTCAGTTAGAGTGTTTAATTCCAACAGTGTTGCACTAAATTACAGACAGTCCTGTATGTGCCCACCTAATTTCAGATGGTATATTTGTCTATCTTTTGTGTGATAGCTGTGTGTCTTCCTTAAATGCAGTAAAAACAGACTGTTTAATTTTTGATTGGCTGAATGTCCTGTCAAATTAATGTGTTTGTCTTCGACTTTAGATAGAACAGAAGAAATGGATTCTGAAATGTTCATCATGATAACCAGTAGCTTCATCTGTCACCCTACCCCTGAATGTAAAATGAAGACATTTCTTAACATCTAATATGATCATCAAATTGGGCATAACCCTGAAACAAATTTTCTAATTTATTAAATTTGGATGAGATCAGTTCAGGAATTCTATTTTGAATACAGTACACAAGTCAGAATGCAATGCAACCAGCATAAACTGACAATTTGTTGCTAATTACAAAGTAATTCAAGTCAAAGATGTACCCTTCACATCATAAATACTTGTTTTTAAAGATTACTGTCATGTGCTGCCACACCCAGAAGGCACAACTGAAATTGAGAAACAAGGTTTTTAGTTAAAAAAAAATAGAAAGTCCACATAGCAAAAAATCTTACAGGTAGGAAACAATGTGGTCCCCCAGTTTTTGCCCTGGGTAAAGGGGTGCAGCTAGGCAGAGTCGCTCCTCTATATCTTAAGCCTTGTCATAATTGCTGACCCCTGTTTGAGGCCTGTGTTAGGATCCATTTGGAGAAAATAGCACCATTATACTGTAGTTGGGTCTTGTACAGATGAATGGGTGCAGTGATCCCAGAAGACATTATTACCTAATGACTATGGGAGTCAGAGGATGATCCAGGATTTTGCACCTAAAGTAAACTCTAGAAACATGCTTCAGCATCTGAATTTTAGTGCAGGAGGCAGAGGAAACCTACTCTACAAATGTTGCTAGCTCAAAGAATAAGGGGCCATGGAGATGAAAACATTGTTGAAAAACAGGCCATGCTCTAAAAATCATGACGGCAAAGCAAAAAAACTAAATCATTGTAATAAAATAAAATATCAAAAATTACAATTCACAATGCACTCAATAGGGTTTATTAAATTCTTCAAAATCTTAATTTTCTTCAAAAACCAGGGAGTGCACTTTGCTGACTTTATATCGTCATTATGGTGAAGTCAAGCAATGTGCATGTCTGGTTGCCTCCACATAGCAGCCGTAAACAACCAGCCCACAAAAAGAGGCATCCAAAGCAAACAAAAATTTCACCAAGGGAAAACATGTCTTCAGAACTGAATTCTGAAATGTGAAGAACACTTGCAGAAAATCAAAGTCCAGAAAAAAGCAAGAAAGAGCATAGAATCCTTTAAAACATAACACTTACTTTGAAACAACATATAGTAGATGAATGTAACAGAGAGAAGGGTGACATGGAAGACATTAAGATATTTGGAGACACATGGTAGACCTCAATAGGAAAAAGATCATTAGTTGTTTTGGTCGGTTTTACCCCTATGACCCTATCACATATAAGAAAAATGTGCTGTTTTGTGTGTATATATATATATATATATATATATATATATATATATATATATATAT
>JANRMT010062808.1:40692310-40786772 GCA_026402145.1 Polypterus bichir lapradei | reverse complement strand
TATATATATATATATATATATATATATATATATATATATATATATATTTAAGTGAGTTCAGGATCCAGGAGGCCTGTCTAAGGCTATCATCACACCTACATAACTTCAGCAAGGTACTGTATGGTCTCAATCTGCTGTACTTTTTGTGTAAAGATATTTCAACACAGTGTCCTTTCTTTGAAGAACAAAGTCAAAGGTTTGATGTTCTGCTTCGTTTGAATGTTCAAAGAACTCTAGCAAATGGGCACTCGAAAGAGACCTGAATGTTCCCTACACAGAGTTCAAATCCCCACTGGAAATTTAAGACAGAAACAAACACTGCCAGAAAAATGTTAGTCAGGGGTTGTGAGGTTGGTGGAGAAGGATTTTGACTGAGAATGTTATATACCACATTATCATTTGTATTATTTTCCTCTAGTTCCTGTTACCCCAACAACCACTCCAAGGAAAAGGAAAGCATCATCACTCCACCTGTGATGTGTGAACAGTAATTGTTGCAGTGTTATAGTGCAGTAGATTCATCATCATAGTCAAACTACCATACAGGTTTGGATGTTCCACCCACCCATCCATCCATTTTCAAAGCCTCCCTAATCCAGGCCAGGGCCATAGCAGGTGGAAACCATGCTGCTGGCATTAGACACAAGGCAGGAATCAACAATCAATGGGATGTAGGTCACTCACACTTACCCACTCACTAACAATGGGCCCGTTTATAATTAGCTAATGATCTATCCTGTATGTCTTTAGGATGTAGAAGAAAAACACAGGGAGAGCTCCATACAGACCGGGGATTCTTAAAAACTTTAAGCAGCAATGCTATCCACTCTGTCACTGTATTGCCTCAATTTGGTTACTGTACCTTGTAAATACTGTAAAATAGTGATACAAATAAAGTCAGCATACTAGTCCAGTGCCTAACACTCCTACCTCACAGCTCCAGGGACCTGTGTTCAATTCCATTCCTCTTCAGTGTCTTTGTAGAGTTTTAACATTCTTTGACAGTGAAGATAATGAATCTTAATCAATAGACTAAAACTATCATATCTAAATGTACATATCATTTGTAAGATCAGATTCAATCAGTACAGATTTGTCTTCTTAATCAGAGGCTAACAAGCTATGGAATTTACACTGTAGATTATTTAGGACAAACGTATTGCCCCATTATTCTCCCAATATTTGATACAGGACATTGCACGTGGACAGTCATTCAAATGACTTTATAGATCAAAGCAATCAATAAAAGCATTTGACATTTGAGTGGTGGCCCTGAAGCTAAGGATCTGTGCTGGTGTCTGGAAGGTTGCCAATTTAATTCTTGTTACTGCCAAAAGGGATCCTAATCCGTTGGGCCCTTGCACAGGGCCCTTAACTTAAAATTGCTCCAGGGGCATTTTACAATGGCTGATGCCGCGATCTGACCCCCAAAGGTCATGTGAAAAGACAAATTCCTCTAGGGGATTAATAAAGTATATCAAGTAAAAAAATGATTTCCCCAAGAAAAGGGTATTTCAAGTTAGTGTTTTGCTAAATGTTACTTAAAAATTATTTTAAGGTAGTTTGGCAGGGTTGGCCTTTAAACCAAAGGCTTTCCCTTAAATCTGACTTTCAGTGGAGGCAAAGTCTTTAGACTCCTGCACTTTTTTCAGATTTATTCTATGTTTCAGCCTTATGCTCAAATATATAAATTATTTCCTGCCCACATTAAGCAATACTTTATTTATAGTGGTAATTTAGAAATGTTTGCAAACATATTAAAATGAAAAAACTGAAATATGAAATTGATATTTAGTCTATTTACTATGGCACTTGAAATTTGTCTCAGGTGCATCACATTCTGTTGATCATTATTGAGATATTTCTTCATCTTGTTTGGAGTCCACCTATGGTCAGTTTAATTGATTGCACATGTTTAGAACAGGCACATAGCTGTCTATACAATGTCCCACACCTGACATTGAGTATCAGATCAAAAATCAAAAATCAAGCCATGAAGTCAAATGAATTGCCTGCATACCTTAGAGATAGCATTGTCCCAAGGCACAGTTCTGAGGAAGGTTGAAAAAAAAAACATTCCTGCAGCAAGAGCACCTCCGTAATATTTAACATGAGAGATGTTTTGAACATTCACAACCACCCATCCAAGCTAAGCAATTGTGGAAGAAGGGCCATTATAAGAGAAGTGACCAAGAACACTGTGGCTGAGCTCCAGCAAACCTGTGTGGTAATGGGGGAAACTTCCAGAAGGACAACACTCATTGCAACACTCCACTGATCTAAGCATTTTGATAGAGTGGCCAGACAGAAGCCTTTCTTCAGTAAAAGACACATGGTGTCTGCTTGAAGTTTGCACAAAGAAACCTTAAAGACTCTCAGTTTGTGAGAAATAAGATTCATTAGTCTGATGAAACCAAGAATAGTGTCATGTCTGGAGGAAACCATACACTGTTCATGACCTGCACAATACCATTCCAGCAGTGAAGTATGGTGTTGGTAGCATCATGCTATTAGGTTGTTTTTCAGCATCACGGACTGGGAGACTGAACAGGGTTGAGGGAAAGAAGAATGTAGCAAAGTACAGTGATATACTTAAAGAAAGCCTGGTCCACAGTACTCTGGACCTCAGACTGGGATGAAGGTTTACCTTCCAGCGGGACACTGACTCTAAGCACAAAGCAAATACAGCACAGGACTGGCTTAGGGACAACTCTGGGAATGTCATCAAATTGCCTAGCTAGATCCTGTACTTGAACCCAATCAAAAATGTTTGGGAGTATCCTTGAGTTGTCCAGCCAGAGCCTGCACTTGAACAATATTTAACATCTCTGGAAATATCTGAAAATAGTAGTCCTCCGATTGTTTCCTTCAAACCTGACAGAACTTGTAGATGATCTGTAGAGGAGAATGGCAGAAAATCTCCAAATCCAGTTATGCAAAATTAGTCACATCATAACAAAGAAGACTCCAGGCTGTAATTGCTGCTTCAACAAAGTACTGAATAAAGGCTCTCAATACTTGTGTCAGTTTGATGTTTGAGTTCTTTATTTTTAATAAACTTTCTAAAATTTTTAAAATCTTGTTTTTACTTTATTATTATTAGATATTGATTGTTGCTTTATGTTGAAAGTAAACAATTTTATATTTTTTAGCACAAGGCTGCAACATAACAAAATGTGAAAAAAGTAAAGGGGTCTGAGTAGTGTTGGAATCCTTTTTAGTGTGTATAATTCCAAGCAAGTCACTAAATGTGCAAGAGTGCCATTATTTAAAAATTATATATTAATAGAGTAGTTGAAATGCGCCATGGTGGTACAGATTTTAAATCAATTTTTATTTCAGATACTGGATTCCACATATCCAAGACATAAATGCTGATGACCCTTAATAGGTCCAATATGGATAAATGCTGTTGTATCCTTGTGTGGACTAACGTTTCATCTGTGGTTACATCTGATGCTGCCACAATAGAGTCCAGCTCCACACAATCCTGTAATGTTAAGGGGGAGGTCAGAAAAGGGATGGTTGGGTGGAAGAAAGGAATGAGGTACTCATCCATCTGTTTTCAAAATCCATTTAATCCAATGAAATATCTCAGACACTAGATGCAAAGGAATTCTATATGAGCAGTAAAACATTTTTCAATTTCCCCCACATGCTAGAACTGACAATTTGAAGACATCTTTTTCATAGTAATGTACAGCAGGGGACTGCTTTGAGAACACTCACTTAAATGCCTTTCTCAGAAACGAGAATTACTTTGAGTGAACCCCTTAAGATGTCTTCTACATTCATAATAAGGTTTATCATCTTTAGTCATCTAGCTATATTTTCTGTAGTACTGTAATTTTAAAGATGTGCACAGTTACAAAGAGTTTAACAAGGCAGGTTGCAAAGACAGATTCAGGAGAAATTTGAAAACATCTTTTTCTAAGAAAGACCCTGACTATGTTTAGAAAGGATTATGTGTGGTGACTCTAAACATATGTTTTCTCCCTGTATGATTTTTATGTCTTAGGTAATTCCATTACACGTGGTCATGAAACAACAGGACATGGAGTACATCAGATTGATGAATTCAATAGTAGATCATTGCATTTCCATGGAAACCAAACACCCATGCATTTCATTGCTTAGTTACGTATATTTTATGATAGAAAAAGCTACAGCAGATAAAAATCAGGGGACGGACAGCAGCCCACCTCTTCAACAATGGCGTATGCTATTTTCAGTGCTGCCAGCTTGCTGTTATGACATCAGCAAAATGTGCTGATTAGCAAAGCTTCTTCCTGATCACAAGTTTCGGTATGGAAGAATTTCAGGTTTAATGTATGATCTTGCTTCTGTTTAGGCCTCATATAAAATGACTGCTTTTCTTGGCTATATGGCTGGACAGCTACAGGAGGTAATTTTGGTCAGTCAGTTAGCCTTTCCTGTAGCCCAGAGGGTCGATTAAAATAACCAAAGTCTCACATGCAGTCTTCCAATACAGTAAACACCATGGCAATAGCACTGCATTAGGGAATAAAGCAGCAGCGTAGTGTTGCATGGTTGCAGAATTCAAACAGTGTCCCTGAGGCCATATTGTTCCATCTGCAAAGTGTTGTGTTGGGTAATTAGAAAAGCACACGTGCGATTTATATTACGAATACAGCATGTGGTGATTTCATCCATGCCACCACAGGGGCTGCAAAGTATTGGATTTTGTTTTTTTTTTTAATTAAACCTGAATTATGATCATTTCAACATACTAACCCCACTTTCTTTCACATGGTCTCAAGGTGTACTGCATCATTTAAAATCAGAAGCATTGCTCAGATCGACCAGATCCAAATCCCAGATTGCTCTTCAGCTAAAATTGTACGTTTTGCTCATTTTTACAAGCAAATCACTAAGCTTGCCATTTTTAACTGAGACAGATTTTTTTTGGTTATTGTTGTACACAGCTGGAGGATGCCTTTTGTGCTGCTAATTTTTCTGTCTGATTGATTCCTTTCGGGGCGGCGCTTAAGTTTTGTGTAATTAAATTTTGGGGTCACTAGCAGACATGATTCACACTGAAACTGCTCTTTGCATTTGATAGCTGTAACATGGTTGACAGGTTTAGTGAAGCATAGCTTATTGCCACATTACAGAAGGAGTGACATGTGCCTTAATGTCAAAAAGCCCATCAGTGAGGCTAAGTAAGTAATGTGACCCCCTCAGAGAAGTCAGGTCTGCATGATCACTGCCTTGTTCTGTTAAACTGCCTGCCCTTTGACTGTTTGGTAGTCAATATGTGGACTGGTTTTGCATTTTCCATAATGTATTTTCAGAAGACTTTTTTGTATCGCATTTGGTAGTATATCATGATTTCATTGCTTCGATAATGTTACAGGATGATTTGGCATGATGCTTCAGGCATCAGTGTGATTTCACTTCACTCTTGAAGTGGCCTTACTTATGTCCTAAGGAAAATATATATTCAAAAAAAGTGTTAGGCTACCCATGAGAAATGGCAAGGCATAACCCAAAGGGACAACTCAGCAGAGCCAGATGGGGGCCTGTCACACGAGCATGAAATACTCTTTGACAATGCATGATAAAATCATCTGTGCCGAAAAATCTGAGCTTCTGAGTAGCATTGCAACGTTGAAATTTTGACAGACAATGCATTGTAAATGAGTATGGAACCATTTCAAAGTTAATTTCTTTGTTTCATTAAAGATGATTTTCTCCCAATGTTTAGAGAATGTTCTCATTGATAGCTTTGATCTGTAAAGTTATTTGAGAGTCCCCCCGCCCCAACCAGGAGGGGTACTACAGTATATCAAATAAAGTATGAGGAAATGGCCAGCAAGCCTGTGTTCTGCGATATTCTCAAGTGTGGACACCACAGCTGGCTGGCTGCTGATTAAGAAGACAAATCTCTATTGATTGGATCAGATTCCACAAAGGGTATTTAATTCAGAGACTTGACAGTTTTAATCTATCGATTTCATTATCGTCATCATTGGTGTCAGCTGAGAGGTATCACCAACAATGTTTCTTGCAGACATCTTTAGTGGCAGCAGCAGCAGTAGTGTTATCTCATGTACAGAGTACGGTGAAGTTCTGATGTGCACATCCTTTATTACTTGAGACTCAGGTTAACGTTATTTCCTTGCACTGTATCAGTGCATGCTCCCAACTTCTGGCACACAACAGTACAACTTTATACAATGTATTGCATTTTTCAAATTGCAACAAACAGAACAGAAGCAGATGCTAGAAGAAGGGCAGAAGTAAATTAGTTAATCATTAAACGGTATAGTGCCTTTCAAATGAAACCCTAATTTAAGTACATAATCATTCCAATATAAATGTAACATTAATTTTATTCTGTGGTGGGCTGGCGCCCTGCCCGGGATTTGTTCCTGCCTTGCACCCTGTGTTGGCTGGGATTGGCTCCAGCAGACCCCCGCGTCCCTGTAGTTAGGATATAGCAGGTTGTACAATGACTGACCGACTGATTAATTTTATCATTGTTGATAAAGTTGTAGATTTTTGTCTGTAATCATTTGGAAATTTGGAAAGCTCTACCCCTTACAATACAATACAATACAATACAATTTATTTTTGTATAGCCCAAAATCACACAGGAAGTGCCGCAATGGGCTCTAACAGGCCCTGCCTCTTGACAGCCCCCCAGCCTTGACTCTCTGAGAAGACAAGGAAAAACTCCCAAAAAACCTTGTAGGGAAAAAATGGAAGAAACCCCAGGAAAGGCAGTTCAAAAAGAGACCCCTTTCTACGTAGGTTGGGCGTGCAGTGGGTGTCAAAAGAAGGGGGTCAATACAATACAATACACAGAACAGAACAAATCCTTAATACAGCATAAAAATAAAAATTTTAGAAGTACGGAGCAGAATTTAACAGTAGATGATATCACATAATAAGATTTGGATATTTTTAGAGTCCTGGAGACCTCATCCATCAAGCTGCCTCCCCCATTTGGCCATTCCAAGGCTAAAATAGTGCTGGGCCAGCCAATCCGATAAAAGGGCCCCTCTTTCCCATGAGTCCTGCGATCCTCCATCAGGGATGACTTTACCATAGGCAGGCAAACAACTTGGCAGGTGGGTCGTGGCACCAATTGCCACATTTGAGTACCGAGAACAGAAACAGAATAGGTAAGGGTTAGTATTCAATTATAACAATCATGTTACTTATGTTTTAGTGCTAATGACTAACAACAGAGATGCAGTCTGTACAGTTAATCAGCAGCTCTAGTCAGGATATGCTAAACTGAAGTAGTGAGTCTTCAGCCGGGATTTAAAGGCTGAGACCGAAGGGGCATCTCTTATAGAAGCGGGAAGACCATTCCACAGTTTAGGGGCCCTGTAACTAAAAGCTCGACCTCCCACTGTTATTTTATTAATCCTTGGAATCATAAGCAGACCGGCATCTTGAGATCTTAATGTGCGCTCAGGTTTGTAAGTCATGATAAGTTCAGACAAGTAAGTCAGACCTTGGCCATTTAATGCTTTATATGTTAAAAGGAGGATTTTGAAATCTGCCCTAAACTTAACCGGGAGCCAGTGTAAGGATTTAAGAACTGGAGTTATGTATTCATATTTTCTTGTTCTTGTAATAATTCTTGCAGCCGCATTTTGGATTAACTGGAGGCTGTATAGAGAACAGTTTGAACAGCCAGTGAACACCGCATTGCGGTATTCAATCCTACTAGAGATAAATGCATGAATTAATTTCTCAGAATCCTGTTTATTTAGAAAGTTCCTTAATTTCCTAACATTTTTAAGATGGAAGAAACATGTTTTGGACAACTTTGTAATATGTGCTTTAAATGACATGCTAGAATCAAAGACAACTCCTAGATTGCGGGCTGATTCAGTAAAATTAATTGGGATTCCAACTGAGTTAAATGATGACAAAATATTGTTGTGATCCGCGTCATTCCTTCCAACAATTTACATCTCTGTTTTATCTGTATTTAAAGACAAGTAGTTATCATTCATCCACTCCTTTAATTCGCTAACACAACTAATTAAAGACAACATCGGAGAAACTTCATTTGATTTAAATGAAAGGTATAACTGGGTGTCATCTGCATACGAGTGAAAATTAACATTATGTTTCCTAATGAGAGATCCCAGTGGAAGCATGTAAAGTGAAAACAGTAAAGGTCCCAGTACTGAGCCCTGCGGGACACCATATTGAACTTCTGTCTATAATGATGGAGTACTGTCAGCACATTTCTGTACATATTGGAATCGATTTGATAAATAAGAACTAACTTTACAGGGTTGGGGCTGAATCATAACTAAGGTGTGGGAGAAGGGCAATAAAATTGAATTTACTTGCCAAAAATGTACAGAATATCTGTATGTAGTCTTAGTATCGTGGTGCAGTAATTAGTGCTTGTAGTCCATCATCAGACTGGACAACCCTACAGAGAATTTACTATAGAATACTCAGTAGGGGGTGGGCAGCTTGTTGTCCTTGTTCTCCATGACTGTGACTGGCTATAGTTCAACAGTTGATTAATTGACATATATTGATGGTTTCCGTTTGTGTTAATCAGCTTCAAACTACTGTGTTTTCTTGTGTGTTTAAACAAATCTGTGTCTTAATGTGTACTAATTCTGTATTTAGCAATTTGTAAAATTTATACTTGGGTTTTGTCTGAGAACTTGCCAAAGCACCCTGCTCTTGCACTCTATGAAGAATGCTGTACAAACATAAAGTAAATTGAATTAAATTAGTGCTTCTGCCTCATAGCGCAATGATTCCTGGAGTTAAATCCCAGTCCTTGCTATTGCTATGTAGAGTTTACATATTCTCCCCCTGTCTCTTTGGATTTTCCTTTCACATCCCCATAATGTGTTTGTCGAGTTTTTGGTACCTCTAAATTGGCCTTTTGTCGGAATGTTCTACATTGGGCTGGTGGCTAATCTTGGATTGTTCCTCACCCTACATTTAATGCTCCTTGGACAGGCAGCAGTTTCCTTGAACCTAAATGGAATTTTTAAGTCATTTTCATATTCAAATCATTTAATATTTTCCTATTGCTTTAACCAGCTAATTGGCCTTTGGGGCACATATGTTCTGAAAACACCCAAACAAAATAGCATAATTTCATCAGCATTTATATAATTGATTTTGACAAAGAGAAGTGTGTTTTTTTTTTTTTTTTTTTTTTTTTGCTTGCAGTTACTTTAAGAAAAGCAGGCACATACCGTATGTAATACATATAACTTTCACAACATACTTTACCATTGAAAAAATACAACATAAATGCTATAATATATAATTTGATACTATCCGTATGTATGGTGTTCGCATCAATACCCCGTATGTATGGTGTTCGCGTCAATACGCCGTATGTATGGTGTTCGCGTCAATACCCCGTATGTATGGCATTCGTGTCAATACCTCGACTCAATACAAGTTAGAACCATGCAATGGGCCTCTGTAGTTAGAACATACTGTAAAGTGGCAAACGCGGACGCAGAATTTCATGATTGGCTAAGAATGTTCAAATGCTTCAGTGACGCTGCTGGACGGCCTAGTATAGTAAGTCGGTGTTGGTTCGAGCAGATAACAGTAAGTGCGGTTGGTTTTTGAAACGTTGGTTTGGTGGGGCGTACTTTCCAGGACTAACATCGTCGACTGACTTAAACCCTTCGACAGCTCTGGAACTATAAGTAATTTAGAACGTATCGCCGTTTGCTTGGTACGTCGAAATCTTTCTTTGGGCTTTTCGGTTTTGGCATCCATCCTTCTGAAATCTATTGGCAAACTGAGTAATGACGGCTGGGTATTAACAACGGTCATTGTTTAAATTTTAGCTGATCTCAGATCTAAAATGGCCACGCCAACATAATTATTACTCTGACTCTGATTAGAGTCATAAAATACGGTTTGTTTTGAAAATTTGTTTGCCGGAAAAAAATCAAATGAGGTGCGCCGAAGAGCTGAGTTCACGTCTCGCAGCCCTGTTTAAACAGGAAGCTCTTCATTACATCGGCCGAAAAGGTCTATTTTAAGCACAAATCACTGCCATGATAGCAAAATCATTTCAAGGACTTAAAAAAACAAATAATTCTTTGCAGAGAAAGTACGTATTTCATAAACATAGAATCTGTAGCCCAATTCGATTGGGCTCCCAGTTGCTAGTTACTAAAAAAACATATGTTATTCAGCAGTCCTTCAACATTGTCTTTAACACTAGAATCCCTGAAGCTTACAAATTTTTTTGTTGTTCCTGATCTCCTGACATACGCCAAGAAGCTTGTAGCTCTTTATCACTGCGTTAATAGCCTGCTTTTATTCTGCAAATGTGTGGTTTAGCAGAACACAGTTGAAATATATGCATTTCATGTGTCTACAACGATCTGTAGAAATAAAGAATGACAGAGGAAATGCAAGGCAAGAAATGCTTACGGTGATTACAGATAATGTTTTTGAGCACAGGAATACACAAGCACAAGCACAAGCTATAGTTCAACAACTAAGAGAAAGGCTTTTAGCAGCCTGGACCAGGTGACAGAAATGTAAACTGCTGTATACTTTTTCAGCAAAGATAAATGCACAAAAACTGTGGTATATCCTGTTTGTTTGTTAGACAAACAAAAAATATTCAAGTCATTAAAAATTTTTTACTATGTGTCCTTTGGCAGTGCCAGGCTTAGAGGAACCTGCTTGAACCCATGGATTCCTCTAAGGTTACAACCAGCTTTGGGTTTAAAAATAAGCTGCTTGTAGTATTAGGATAGAAACGTTAATGAAGAAAGGGTGTCATATTGCTTTCTTATACTGGTTGGCTTATGATTGGTGTTATTTTATTAAATTTGGTTATTCTGTAGGTGCCATTTGAAGTGTTATAAGAGATACGGGGCTCACATTATTCCACTTTCTGTCCTGGAAGGATAGTAGGTAACTTGGCATGCTGTCTTTATATGAACAGGCACCTCAGAGAGTTACAATTTATTTAGTTATTATTTCAACAATTAATTTCTTCATCTTGTAAAATAATGACAGTAATATTATCCTGTGCCTTGCAGCTGTATTACATTGAAAGGATTAGTGACATATTCCTCTGCCATTCATGTTTCTCCACTGCTGTCAAGCAATAATTATATTTTAAGATATCCTTGAGTCTTCATAATTGCATTTAACTGAGCCAGCTCCTTGCAAGTCAGCGCTGTAGTTATGCTACACTTAGTTTTATAATAGAAGCTATTAGTACAAGGTGAATTACTTTTTATAGCACTGTATAAAATTCATGATCAGGTTCACCCTTAGTCCCTGTTAACTCTTTGTTTACCACCTGGAACTGAATCTGGCATCTCATAGAGTGTCCTAGTGGCATCTCTCCACTTCTGACCTCATGCCAGCTGACTCATAGATACCAAAACAGCTGTGTCTGTTGTAAAATAAAACACATATGAGGGAGGGATAAATAATGAGTAAAATACAGTGTAACAGAACTAGACAAAGTGGGAAATTTATTGAACCCTGTGTATGAATACTGTTGCCACTAGGGGACACCACCAAACCCCAGACACAACCCCACAGACACAAGTCTCTAATGTCAAAACAAATATTTTTATTGAAGTGTACCTATAACAGGCTTCTTTATACAGCACAGACCTTTTCTCTCTCTTTTTCCCCACTCCTCTCAGGCAAGTGTGGTCCATCTCCTCCCCTGTTTGCGACTCCCCGAGTGAGATGGAAGGCTTCCTTTTAAGCTCCAACCCAAAAGTACTTCCTTTGCCAAATGTTCTAGAAAACATGAGTCAAGCAGAACCTGAGCTTTGAGTTCCCAATAGCTCCCCTTAGCAGTCCCTACAGAACCCAACAGGTCAGTTTTATGGGACCACAACTCCCATCCTGCCCTGCGGGATTCAGTTCCACAGTTCCCCATAAGGGATGCTGCCACTTAGTGTATGGGGGAATAACTTACATGTGGGAGACAGTCTCCCATTGTCCAATATATGTGGTCTCCAGATCAAGAAAGAATCCATTACTTATTTTCTCCATCCATTTTGTCCGTCCTTCAGAATGATATCCCAGCTGGGTATGTGATTCCCAACCATGGCGGCTGGGATGCCGGTCCTGTTGCTTTTTCCCTCCATGCCATTCATTGTTTTGGCCTCCTAGCAAGGCAAGGGAAGGCAGTCCATCCTGGTTGTGCCGTCGATCCATCCATTACAATACACAGAATTTAAACCCTGTCAGTATGGTAGGTGGCTTACACACATGCTAATCTAATACCACTAAATAGTGCCTCTCCCTCCTCTACTGCCTCACTCACAGCACTGACCTCTTTCTCTCTGCAGTACTGCTTCCTTTATTAAAGGGTGGTACATTCTGGGCCTTTCATTAATCAGGTGCCAGTTCTTGTCTGATCTGCTCAAGATTGCTCCTTTGCTAGATGACAACTTACTGTCTACTAGATAGATAGATAGATAGATAGATAGATAGATAGATAGATAGATAGATAGATAGATAGATAGATAGATAGATAGATAGATAGAATTTTCCAGGGTGTCAGGTTTGCAAATTGCTCAAAATGTATTTGTTATTCATTTAAATTTCTCTTTACTGCTATTCTGTTGTGTATTAAGTTCTCCATTTTAACTGTTTCCTTTACCAATCAGACATAGATATAACTAAGATTCATTCACAGTCAGTCACATCATTCAGGATATGATTTTCCAAAATAGGTCAATATTTTTAAATGTGCAGAAACCTTTATTTTGATGCGTAAATGTTTTTTTATACCCATCTTATATTTCTTTGTAAAGTTTAAACCAATAGCACAGACACTACATTGGCTAAACGAGATCAGTTAAATGTAGGACTCTCTATCTGATAACACAAGTGGATAACCAGCAGTCAGTGTGCATCCCCAAGGGCCACCACTGAGTAAACAGTACCCTATGCAGTAAGTGCTCAGTAAATAAGCCCTTCCTTTGCAATGGCAGCATAGACTATGGGTTGGCATCTGCCCTTAGATTTGTACAGGCGAATGAAAGAATTGCTGTGACTAGCTCTCATCCTGCCAGCTTTTACAGATTATTTGTATTGTGAGTTAAAGCGTGTAATTTGTAGGTCGCATTATGGAAATGGTTTCACTGCTTAAGTCAGCCTTTAATGCTGGGCAAAAAAAGGCAGGGTGCACATTAATGCAGTCAAGTAATTGAGTTAGCCGCAGGGCTGGCCCTGTCTGATCCACACCAAGTGCTTCTATTTAGCAGGCTGCCATCAAAGCAGATGCAGTGGCGGTCAAGGCCGCAGTTTGGTATTGCTGCGAATACAGCAGAATGTACTGTATTTTCTGAGCAAATATAGCAGGGTATATAGCCTTTGCCAGTTTAATGTGCAGAGATGGAGCAAGCGAGAGAGAGATGCCCATTTTCCAGCAGACTGCATTTAGAATTTCTGGAGGTGGTGGGAGGACATCTGGCATACTGCCAATCTCTGTGCCGCAATGGAAGTTCTCAAGAGCAGCATACAGAGAGTACATTCAGAGTGTACCAGGCTGAGGAAATGATGGATGAGACAAAGAATATTCCAGAAGGAAATAGTGTGAAAATGTTTGCAGGTTCCTTTTGATTGATTATGCCGGCTGCCCTAAGAAGTCACACTTGGACTGGATTTTCTTCTTATCAAATACATGACTGATAGCATTTTGTTGTATTTTTATGGTTGAATATTTTTAACTTGCACATGACAGATGCAAAATCGTTTCTTTTATAAAGGCAGGTGTCAAGCATAATGTATTTACTTAGAAGAAAGAAATGACTTGGTTGGATATTCAGGTTTTTATTTATTTTTATTTTATAATGGTTTACATTTATTGGCCTTTTTATGCATGTTTACTTTTATGTAAATACAACTGCTCCTTTATGATTTATCATTGTATATTTTTGAAATGAGAATTGTATAATACTTATCCAAAGCTTTAATGTTTTTCAGTTGAGCATTCTGGTTATATAATACATAGAATAAGTGAGCCATAGCAGGAGGCATTTTAGTCCTAAGAGATCCATCCATGAGCAGCCAGCTAATGTTCTGAAGGCTCCAACTGGGCCTTCTGGCTTTTGTTCCAGGCAAGATCTCAATTAATTTACTTCTTTATTTGATTAGATTAATAAATAGAAGCCCTCTAAGGCATTGGAGAAAATGTAGCCAGCATTCAAGCATGTTGGTAAAGATGTGAGGGGAAGTGTGTTGAAAGCAGAAAATGTAATTCAGTTCTTGTAGGTTAGTTAGAACAAACTACCTGGCCATGTTCTTTCAGTCTGAGACCCTACAGTTATTTGGGATCTGACTAGACGAGATAACAAGTTGGCTGAGCTCTTGGTTAGCTAAATAATTAAGATGCACATAAAGGGCTGCTCTCATCTCTGAGCTTCCATCAATTCTTTCCCTAAAAAATGGCAGTGTGCTTCATGGTTACTCTCTCAGGTGGGTGTTAGCATATCATAATCTCTTCGACTAATGGCGTGAGTTTTCTGCATTCGACTTATACAACCAACATTATAAAATACCAGAAATTATACTGTAAAATCAAGTCCTTATCCATGGGAGAACCTACCTGCGAGTCTATACGGCATATACAATTTTTGAGGACAATTTATGTGCCACATATGGTACGTGTGTTGAACATGATAGTGAACAGGATAAGACATTCCTGTAAATCGTCTTGCACATACTGTATGAAGTATGTTTTGTGAATAAATTATTTCCGCCATTCAAGTGTTAACATAATTATAACAAAGAAACATCTTGCAGCATATACTAACTTACACATACACTACATATATACTGTATTGTAGTAGGCAAACTGAAAAAATTCTCGCATTACAAAGAGCCAGGCTTATTAATATGAGGCTACAAGGGCTCATTGCATTACTTTTTTATCCTATAATTAATTCTTTGGTTACCCACAAAATATCCATTTCTTTCAGAAAAAAATCTGAAATCTACAGTAACTAGTCTTAACTCCATAACCATGGCTATCATGGCTGTTTTACAGATCCACCATGCTGGGTTGTAATCCCACGCCCAGTCATTTTCTGATCAGCATTTGCATGTTGTTCTTGTGTCTGCATGAGTTTTCCTCTCACATCTCTACTAAAAGTGTGTGCATATGTGTGTGGGTACTGCTATGAACTGGTGTACTGTCAAGGGCTGTTTCCTACCTGTCAGGATAGCCTCTGGCTTCCAGCTAACCTGAACTGAATTAAGGGAGAATGCATGCAGTCATTTTGGAGGCCAGTAAGATCAAAACAATATTTAACAATGGCAACTCATACCATCAGGCATCTAAAGCAATAAAAGTCCAATATCCTCTGGGTATGAAAAAACATACTAGTTGTAGAATAAGGGTGGTTATTGTCAACCTTGTCAAATTATACAGAATAAAGCAAAACAGAGCTACTTTGTGGTGAGTTTAAAAACAGGGTGGAATAGCCACATAACATGCATGTTCATTAATTATATTACCTATCTTTTATATATAGTGTGAATAGTAAGGGTCACCACCGAGCCCCCAAATCCCAGATATATGCAACCCAACACAATTCTGGGTGCAATTTGAAGGATTTTTAATTCAGACAGCATGATAGAATTACAATTACAGCCTATATACAGCCTTTAAGTTTTCTCTCCTTCTCTTCTCCAAGAGCCTACTGCCTCCCGACTCTGACTCGTCCATGTGTTTCAGTGGGCTCTTTTTATGCTGGACCTGGGAGCTCTTCCAGTGACATGATGTGGCCAGTTTTAAGCACTTCTGGGTCATAAGAAAGCCATGGGGGTCCTCCCCTGGCAGTGCCCTCTATTGTCTGCCAGGGACCCGTACAGGGCTGTAATTCCGGACCAACTCCCATGCAGTCCTGCAGGTGCCCAAACTGGAACTCTATGTGAGGGACACTGCCACCTATTATAATGGGGGATGAACTGTTCCCTGTCGTACTCTTTTACTGATTTCCAGTAGCCTTCAGGCATCCCACTCAGAACAGGAATCATAAGGCTGCCCAGCCAAGTATTGCCCAAACTTAGTCCATCCTTCCATTATGGTATCCTAGCAGGGTAAGTGATGCATCTCTGCCCATCCATCCTCTGGGCATCTACAGAAGGTATAAAAACTATCTATATTTCATTCACATGCAAATTGAACTGCTAAACTGTATTATAGAGACGCATACTTTAAATGCAGAATTTAGACGTGACTCCTATTAGGAGCAGTAAATTAATTTGGTGGTACTGCTAAATATGTTCCTAGTTATTCACCACTCATTACCCCCATTTGTTAATGAGCTGTGTTGGGAGCATTTCACTTTGTGTATTCAGGACTCATTTATTACAAACTTCAAACATAATTTTCACATCCTAAGTAATGAAGCTATTAAACTGATCAACAAAAATACATAATTAATTATTATTTTTTCTTTTTCTTTTCTTTTCAGCTGATATCATTTCAACAGTTGAGTTCAACCAGACGGGAGAACTTCTGGCAACTGGGGACAAGGGGGGACGTGTTGTTATTTTCCAAAGGGAACCTGAAGTAAGTATGAATTCTCCATTTGAAGGCATGTTCATCGATATGGCCTTTTTGTTCATCTGTCAGTGTTTGATAAGTGAGTGCAGGTCCATGCTCTAGTGGCTGTGGTGCTGGGCTTAAACACACAACGTTTCACTTTCAAATTCTATCCTGGCTCATACAAAGATATTCAAACTGCAAACAAGCCAGGGCTGCTCTTTCAGAAGGTACTTTAATCAGTTCTTCTCAAATAAAAAGGTTGTCAAATTCACAGTCTTTATTTTCAAAAATGGTTCAAGTGTGTTATAGGTGACAGAGTGGTGCAGTAGTATGTACTGTTGTCCTACAGTATTTAGGTTCAAATGCCAGGTCCAGTCTCCAACTCTCTTACACTTGCTTGTTCTTGCAGTGTCTTTTGGCTTTTTTTTTCCTAGGTACTTCAGTTGTCTTGCCACATCCTTAAAATGTATGTGTTCAGCTATATCACAACTCTAATGTGGCCACAGTGTGTGTGCGCGAGTATGACTGTATGTGCACATATACCATGTGCTGGACTAGTATGTGATGCCTTGTGCATTGGATTAAGCCAGTTTGAGAATGTTATATACATTATACCACAATGTACTTTTCTATTGTAAATACATTTGTTGTAGTTTTGTGTAAAATGTATCACTCTGAAGACTGGTGTTACTTTAGTATTACTTGTGATAATGGCACTGTGCCACTTGTAACAGTTTTTCCCCTTAACATAGTGACAATATACCGAGTGGTTCTAATTTGTTTTGTTTAAAGAAACTACATTTTTTTAATCAACTGTTTTTTTGTGATGGTCCGGGTTGGCTGTAGCTGCCCTAGTTCCTTAAACCCGGGACCATCTATAGTCATGAATCGAGGTTGAGCCAAATAAAAAGAGCATGAAATCCAACAAGAGGTGGTGGAAAAGTGCAATAGTGCTTTTAATTGCAAATACAAAATGCAAATCAGTGCAGTGTAACTGCTAATTAAATAAAGAGTCCATAAACTAGTAATGTGGAGATTAAAATCCATTAATAAATAATTTCATATAAACAAGGTTAAAATCCATTGGCAGGTTCCGTCCTCTAAAACAATCCTGACCCATGGTGCTGCCTTTTAAAAACGAACGTCACTTCTGGTTATTCCGAAAGGGTCTCCACAGCTAGTTAAGACCTCCACCAACAGGTGCAGTTAGTGTTCACGGTATTTTTCTAAATTATCCCGGTTTCACGGTATTCAGCAATATTTTTTACCCATGCATGAGTGGGAGTTACTGAAATTACTGCAGTAGACTGGCTAAGAATAACCTATTCCACTGTCATGAGAATTGTACATTGTACAAAAAAATATTTTAATGTGCACACAAGTATTAATATAGGTTTGCATGGCCCCATAAAGTGATAGTTTTCAAGGGAGTGGCACTAATGAAGAGAAGTAATCACATCGTATGACAGTTGCAGTCAATATATAGAACCTTTTCATTGAACAATTTTTGCAAACAACATAAACTGGTTTTTTGACAACATATTTTCAACAATCCAAAGAGGCATTTAGACTTATAAAATATCCAGAGGTGTTTGTCAAAAGTTGCATTGCACTGAACATGTCTTCGAAAAGGAATAAATAGTAAATATTTTTTGTTAACCAACTACACTTTCTTTTAATGTTAACAATCTCTGTCCACTGGCACGTTAGCTATATGAATTGTAATGGTGTTGGTTATCTCGATCTATTGCTATTTTTGTCGTAGGCAGTACCTCTAGCAAACGCGTCTACAAGTGACGTCTGACTCGAGTGTCTTCTAGCTTTTTCAGTTTTATTTGAGGACGTGGAGGGTGTCAATCCTAGTTCCATACATTCATGGTACTCCAAAGCATGTTTTCAGCTAAGGTGGTGCAGCAAATTGCTCGTGTTTCCGCCTCCAGTGACAACTTTAGCTCGACAGTATTTGCAGTAAATAGTCGTTTGGTCCATATCCGACCTTTTAAAACCAAAGTATCTATGCTTTCAAAGACAACAGACATGGCTCCTTTTTTTCTGCAAAAGTCCTTCTGTGTCATCATGTTTAACTTTATCGTCTGCTACAGCTTTAGTTTCAGAATGTTCTCTGTCCATTTTCACCTCTCAATACCTCCACTAACGCATGTACTCCGTTGCATGCCTGTTTAGCGGTGTAGCAGTGAAAAAGGTCCCCCCTTAAACAGTTTCCCATTCCAACCGTTGTTCAAGCTATTTAAACCGGTGTTGCTGTATAAGAAAAATCCATATCATAACAAAAATAAAAAAAAGTTTTCGGTATGAACCGGTATACCTCCCAGCACTAGGCACAGTCAACCTTTAATTGGCTCGGGTCCCCGCCAACATCCCAGACACTTAGTAGGGAGCTGCGCCAAGTCTTCCTGTAATCTCCCGCTGCTGTTCTTCAGTCTTCAGCTGAGAGACATCCAGGGCAGTAAGTTGCTCCTGCTCCCAAGTGTGTTCAGCAAGAGTGATATCTACACCGGTCATGTGCTCCTCACTGGGCACATTCCTGTCCGCCTGCTTCCTTTTCACATTCACACTGGTTACACCATGAACCTGCACTTTACCCTCACTTTCAATTTTGATTTAACCTCTAATTCTCCTGGTTTCTTTTCTGTTCCCCCATTTTCTACTCAGGCTTCTCTTTATATAATTAACTAGCTGAAATACCCAGCGTTGCCCGGGAGGAAAATAAAAATTTTTTTTTAATAGTTTGAGAAAAATTTAATAAAAAAAAACACAACTCTAAAAATAAAAATAAATTAACAAACAATGAAGACTTACTAATGTGCTTGTCTTGTGGTCTTGTATGTATGTTATCATCCAGTTGATGCTCGGAGCTGGCCAAATCTTTTTAATTTTTATTAAGAAGAAAATTAAACCTTTTTAAACTGAGGGAAAATATACCAATAATTATTTGTTAAGGATGTCTTTGTATGCCACGTTGTCAGTTCGGCCCTCCAGTTGTAATATGACCAAGCTGTAGCTGTGCGCTGAGCTTACTCTTGAGCATGCAACGTACAGTTGGCCATGTGAACAGTAATCTTGTTTCAAATCTCACAGCTTGGATTGCTGCTGTCATAATCGGTTTGAGTTTCATGGTTTGTTTCAATTACGACAGTATTTGTAGGACTTGTGTTGAAGAGACATTCGGCATCTGTCAAGCGTTGTAAGTATACAACCAGTTTCATTGATAACTTCACATCTAGCTTTTGAGAGTTTAAACATTTCTAAACATCAAAGTGTCCACTACTGAAATCGTCACCTGTGAATCTAAGATGTTTAAGAGGCATTGGCGGTTGTCCAAAGGTGTAAAATATTTGGCCATTTCGGTACACTTAAGCATTTCACTCTTCTAGTGCTCCTGTGTAGTATAATTATCTCCTGTACCGTCATCAGTCCACACCTTGAACCTGTCCCAGTCATTCAATACATAAGACACAATGTTCCTCCGGATATCAATAGTGAGCCTGATATGGCCGTGCAATATGTAACAAAGAGAATGGAAAAGGCAGGTGCCATCTCTGGGCATGGAAACCACTTGGTAAGTGACAGTTCTTTGATCGATGGTGATCACCTCGATAGACATGTTAATGGGGGTACGGTTGGAATGATAAAGGAAATGGGTACCTGAACAATGTAAAGTAAGTCTAAAATACCTATACAATAACTATAATCGTAATAAATGAACAATAAAACAGCGGAGAAGCCGTGGATTAAATAAAAAGGCTGTAGTTATCAGCAGGGAGATGTGAATACCGTGGCGAAGCAAGGAAGGGAATGTAGAGACTGGAGCGACAGACAGCCTTATATAGGCAGGCAGCCAACAACGTGGGAGGCATTGGGATGGGGGACCCAACGCCGCCTCACATGGTGACCGAGCTGCAGGCTATGGACGTATATATGTACGTAAGTAGGATTCAGTTAGCGTTGGGAACCCGCGTACCAAATTTCTTGAAGATGGGCCCATAAGTAACAAAGACCGTTGAAAAGTTCAATATGGCGGCCGACAGTGGCATCATATCACTGAAATAAGTACCAAATTTCAGCCTTCTACCTATGAATAAGAAAGTTCAACATGGCGGACGTTGTTGACCGTTATAACCGTTACGTGTAGAATTTCGAAATGAAACCTGCTGAACTTTTGTAAGTAAGCTGTAAGGAATGAGCCCGCCAAATTTCAGCCTTCTACCTACACGGGAAGTTGGAGAATTAGTGACGTTAGAAAGTTCAATATGGCGGCTGACAGTGGCGTCATACCACCGAAATAAGTATGTACATTGGTTTCGGTTAGCGCAGGGAAGCCGCCTACCAAATTTCGTGAAGATGGGGCCATGAATAAGAAAGTTCAACGTGGCGGACATTGTTGACCGTTATGACCGTTACGTGTAGAATTTCGAAATGAAACCTGCTTAACTTTTGTAAGTGAGCTGTAAGGAATAAGTCTGCCAAATTTCAGCCTTCTACCTACACGGGAAGTTGGAGAATTAGTGATGAGTCAGTGAGTGAGTGAGTCAGTCAGTGAGTGAGTCAGTCAGTCAGTGAGGGCTTTGCCTTTTATTAGTATAGATAGATTTATGTACGTGTGTCACAATCACTGAACCTGGAGCGCTAACAAGGAAACTGACTGTTGCACACATCCACCTGTCCTTGGCAGAAAAATTGGAAATACATTAAAAGAATCTCTTTCTGCATAACCTGAATTTATAATGAGGAGCAATGGTATCCTATAGTATATCTAGACAACATGAACATAAGAAGTATTAACTCTTTTGGTAAGCTGGTTAGAGATGCTGCTATATAACTGCTGAGACCTGGATTCAAATCATATTGTGAAGGTTGATATTTTATGGTATTTATTATTTAATCATTTATATCTCTCTCTGGAACAAAGTACCAAAGCATGTAGTTGAAGCATAATTCTTGACAACCTTTACGAAGTGTCTTGATGAGATATTAGGACATCTTAGCTATTAGCTAAATAAACAACCTTGATAGACTAAATGGTCTCCTCTTGTCTGTCAGATTTCTTTTCTCATCTCATTAAATGCTGGTAGTACAACATACAGTAGTAAGTCATAGGCAGTATTTAAAGATGCTGCCGTTTTAAGAAGATCACGTCTTGCATTGTCGATATACTTAGTATTTGTTTGGCTTTGTATTCTATTAACAGGTTTTTTTATTGATTAATAACTATGCACTATTTTAGAAGTCTCTGTAGAAATTACCTGACTATGGTTATGGAGAAATTTGGTTTGTGTTTTGCTTTGTTTGGTGAGTATCTACAACTTAGACCAGGCTGGCCATGACTCCTTGCAGACATTGGGAGAGAGAGAGAGATACTTGAATTGACAAGTATTTATTAAAGGCCATGGTATTTTTGAATTACCATGCAGTGATGAAAATGTATGGCTGGATCAGATGTCATGGCATTCATTTATTGATGATTTTTTTGTTGCCTAGGAAAAAGGGCTCCTTTGATGTACTGCAGTAACTTGGAAAGCACACTGCTCCTTCTGTGAATCGCCCCAGCTGTAGATTTCTGGCTATGCTGGCCTACCGATCATGTCTCTTGTTAGCTGGTTTAAAATTGCTATGTAATTGCTTCCTGATCTTTATGGGTAATGGGACAGGAACAGCTGGCTGCTTTGGAATCACTATTTAGACAAGCAGAGCTGTGCTATGTGTACTGTAGTTGTGAACTTCAGTAACATTGAAGTCAGGACTTAACAACAGATGCATAATGAACATTTTATTCATTACTTTAATTAAGTATTTATGAAGTTTTTATATTTTTGAATGTATGTTGTGGAAGATATGTATGTTATTGATGAAATGTATGTATTACATTTCACTAATAGACAGATAGATGTTGCTCCCCAAAGGCATAATGTCTTGGAGATGCACAAAGTGCAAACTATTGATATGTGTTTGATATACACATAATATAATAATGATATAATGATATACAGTAATTAAAATATTGTTTGTATTGCAACAAGACTGTTATAACAGGCTAGGATGAAGATTCACACAATGTAAGGGAATTTTAATGGATGAATAGATAGATAGTACTTTATTTGTACTAGATATACTACTAGATATTTGTACTAGCACTTAAGATATTAAGGAGCCCAAGTTTCCCCCCATATATTGTCTATGGATAAAAGTGCTTGGTGCTAATGCGTCACAGAGGATGTGCATCATTATTCAAAATGGCACTCAGTTTTACCTTCATTCTCTCCTTTACTAGCGCCTCCTGCAGGCTGAGGGTGCATCTCATTACTGAACCTGCCTTCTTAATGAGCTTGTTGATTCGGTAGCCCCCTGCTAAAGTTATGTTACCGACTCAGCGCACCACAGCATAGAAAATTGCACTCACCATAACAAAGTTATAGAACATGTCACTACCTATATTAAAGAAGTGCAGTCTCCAAATAAAGTCTGTTTTTGTCTTTTCTTATGACGTTCTTCTGTTTTACAAGAACAGTCCAGCCTGTCAATGATGTGGACACCGAAAGTACTTATAGCAGAGCACCACCTCCATATCCACTTCCTGAATAGTGAACAGGCATGAAGGCTGTTTGTTACAGTGAAAGCCAGTAAACAGTACCTTGGTTTTGCTGATATTAAATTGAAGACAATTCCTTTTGTGCCAAGAAACAAAATTCTGCACCTGAGTCCTATACTCTCTCCCATCCCCTTTATCAATACATCCCATTAGTTCAGAATCATCTAAGAATTTCTACAAGCAACAGACCTGGTGTTATATTTATAGTCCAAGGTTTACTGGGTGAAGAGAAAAGGTGACAGGACTGTTCCTTGTGGTGCTTCAGTGTTGCTCACATCCACATCAAAGATATGGTTCTTGAGCCTCATAAGCTGCAGTTTGCCAAACAGGACACCACAGGCTATCCCTGTACGTTGCCCTTAACAGGGATGGCTGCATAGTATTGAAGATAATGGAGAAATCAAAAAACATGATCCTCATATTGCTGCCAGGTTTGTCCAGGTCAGATTAAGCCTTGTGTAGCAGATAGATAACTGTATCTTCCACTTCAATTTTCTCCTGATAGGCAAATTGCAATTGTCCATGTTGTCTTTCACAAGAGGGCTCATATAGTCCAGGGCCAGCCTTTCAAAGTTCTTCATGATGTAGGACATAAGAGCCCCTGGTCTGTAGTCATGAGGTGAAGAGGTCCCTGCTTTCTTTGGAACTGCAATAATACAGGATGGCGTTTTCTGAAAACTTAGTGACAAACTGAAGAGGTAACAGAGAACAGTACAGAGGTGATCAACACAGGTCTTCACAACTCAAGGGACTGACTCCATCTGGCTCTGGGGCCTTTTTCTGTTTTCAGCCTCCTCAGTTGTCTCCTCATTTGGTTGTCAGTTATAGACAGCCGGTACTGATGATCAGAGGTGGATACATCACTGACTATACCAGTTAAAGTGGTTGTAGTTTTTGATGCATTAGGGCTGCTGTGTAGAGTCTGGTCTTTGAAGGTAATGGTAGAAGGAGGTAAAATCTGTTAAAAAAATGGTTCATGGTATTAGCTTTGTTCATGCTCCCTTCCAGCACCCAAGACCTTGCTCGACTCGAGTGAGTAATTATGTCCAGCCCATTCCTAACATCTTTCATGTTATTCTTGTTGAGCTTGTTTTCTATTTTTACTTTGATTCAGCTTTTTCTTTAGCATTCTCTGTATGCCCTCAAGAGCCTCTTTGTTATTACATTTTAACACTTATCATTCAGGAGTCTTTTGGCTATATTCACATCAAGTTTCATTACTCAGTTCTGATTTTTTGCTCAAATAGCATTTGCCTATCTTGATGGTTCACATTCATAATTATAAGTGACCTGCATCTAACTTAATGTGAATGCATATACTCTCTGAAACATCAAGCATGCACACATTGATACATTTATGCACAAGTCATCTGTACCACCAACAGTAAAAAACTTGTGATTCGACTCATGCATGGTATTAAAACCGAATGAACATGCAAGTTTATTCAAACAAACAAAATGAACCTGCTAGTGTATGCATTGCACTTTGCTCTGGAGCAGAGCAAATAGTTGGTCAGTTGAATATGATTTGGTCGAGAAGGTGGAAAAAATCCACACGGCTAGCTTTTCTGTTTTCGCAGCTTTTGCTGGCACTGCTGTACCAAGAGATTTTGCATGACTACGAATTGGATACATATCCGATCTTGAACCGCATATGAAAGTGACTCAGATCTGATTTGAAAATAATGAATTTCTGTGTCTACACAATACAAAAATAGATTTGTGTCACATTAAGGCAAAAAATTGAATTTGAGCATATTCAGCCTGGTAATGTGAACATAGCCTTTAAATTCCTTCGTAATCCAGGGCTTGTTGTTTTGAGAGCTGCATATTGTTTTTGAGGATACTACAGTGTCTAAACAGAAGTTAATATAGTCTGTGATGCAGTGACTGAGTCCCTCAAAATCATATCTATGTGACTTGAACATCATTTCCCAACGTATTCTTTGGAAGCAGTCATTCAGAGCCATTTCAGTCTCACTATCCTGGTGGTAACAGGTTGTCGTTCAAGATCCTTGTACTTTTTGGTATTTGAAAATTCATTTTAGAAGAAAAAACGAAAAAACGAAAATGGAAGGAATTTTCAGATTTTGATTTTTGATTAAAGAATAAAATGAGGGAAAATAAGGTATTTTATTAATTCTATGGTAACAAATAGCAGCCATAAACTTAAAATTACACATACTTTTCTGGATTTATTTGTGATTCAAATAATGAAAGTGTAATACCCCTAAAAAACAACAAAACAGACGCATTTATAGCTTTTGTCACCTCTATCTCCAAATGTGTGTCAGAGAGTCGACAGCCCCAGATTTGCTCAGCACAAATCTTTCTAACATTTCTCGCAGAAAACCCTCTCACTTCTCATATGACAAACGCTCAGATATAATTTTCGATGATGGGCCTTGGTTTGCCATCTCTAAAATCACTTCTGAGTACTGTTCCAATGTCATGATGATGGTCCAGTCTACACACCAGTGACCAGTGTTTGCTGCAAGTGGCGCATTACCTGACCAGGTTGTTGACCTACAAAAACGTCCGGTTCAGACAAAATAAATAAAGGGTGTTTTCTCGTTTCTTGCATTTTTCTTTTCTGATGTGCGAAAGAACAAAAGGAAAAAAGTAATTGTTTTGCATTTTTCATTATTCCCTTTTAAGTTGAAAATCAAATAAGTGTTTCTTTTTCTTATTTAAATTATATTTTCTGAAACGAAATTTCAAATACCAAAAAGTACACGGACCGTTCAATAACAGACTTTTATTCTATATAACCAGTGTGGACCAAGAACAGCCCTGGCAGTGCCTCTTAGTACGCTGTGGTGGAATGAGCCTGTAACTAAAGCTGCACCAGACTAATACATCATGGAAAGGATGAACAGAATTAGACATAATGGCCTGTAATTTTGGCATTATGTTCTTTTCTATGTCTGCCTGCTATGAGTCCAGGCTCAGTCCTATAATCCATCTGACCTTCCTGATCAGCTTATTCAGGCATTTGGCATCCCCTGAGCTTGTGTTATTCTCTTAGTGAAGAACACAACACTAGCCAATGTGGAGAAGTAGACTATTCCTAGCACCTTGTTTCATAAATTAAAGGACTTGAATCTCTTTAGAGAGAAGAGCTTGCTCTGGGCCTTTTTCTACATCATGTCTGTGTTAATAGATATTATGTTTTGTAATACTTATTTAACTATGTATTCACTGCACTACCCTGTGACAAACTGTTTAAACAGTCCCAAGGAAAAGATAAAGCTGGTGTGGCTGAGCTGTCTGGACTAAAATACACTCCCTATGTAGCACACAATTCGCTTTATGGCAGGCAAATATATGCGTCAGCAGTAATTCACTGATGCTGTGTTCTATCAATGATAATGCAATTTCTTCTGTACACTGTGAGGTCCTTTTCTGGCTATTGTAGCTGGTCTAAATAGCTGTTAGGTCATACCAGGAAAATAAGAAAAGAAAAAATATGTTATATAATATAATATGGGAATATGTTAATAGAACTCAGTCGTGCTCTGGCTGCCATCTGAAGGAGATATACAGGGAATTATAAGGTGTGTCTGTTTTAATCACAGTCTATAGAGTAAGAGCAATTTTACAAAAAAGGGGAGTGAAATCATCCACTTGTTTTTAAAACAGAAGGATACTTTTTATGAGTTATGAATGTGACTGAAAGGTAAACACTTAAGCAGGGATGCCCTGAATCCGACCTTCCATTCTTGCCATGGTGTAAGGGTGAAAGCAAATTTACTATCACAAGTGTGAGAAAAATATTTACCAGTATCACTGTGCATATTTTAAAATTCATTCATGTAATTCCATGCAGTTTTTAAAAATTACTATAAGGACTAGAACACAAGTTCTGCATGGGGAGTGCTTGGTGAAACTAACTGATGTGAAAGAGATGTGCATGGAAACTCAAAAAAATCCTTCTTTCTTGTTTGTAGAGTAAAAATGAGCCAAACTGCCAAGGGGAGTACAATGTTTATAGTACCTTCCAGAGCCATGAGCCCGAGTTCGATTACCTGAAGAGTCTAGAAATCGAGGAGAAGATCAACAAGATAAGGTGGCTACCACAGCAGAATGCTGCCCACTTCCTTCTGTCAACCAATGGTGAGCTTAATATACTACTGTAACCATGCTATGTTTAGAGGTTTAAACTTTTTGGAGTTAAACATAGTAAAGAAGACATACTAGTATTTTACTGTACTAAAATATCTATAAAACTGCTTCACTACACACAGAGGCCTAACATATGTATGACATTATCTTTTTTTATGTTTCATTTTAATTGTTTTCTTTGATTCTGTTTGGTTTATCTTCATCATCATGTGTTGCCCTCAATCAGAGTTGACTGTAATGGTTCTCAGCTAACCTCTTTATTTCTTTATAGTTTTCTTTATTCCTGATCTTTCCCTGATTTCATCTAACAAGATTCTCTTTGGCCTTTCTTTGCTTTTTTTAACTGTCCATGATCCCCTTATCACATGTCCAGCATACTTCATCTTTCTTTGTGTTAAATCTATTAGAAGATGTTTCTTTGTTTTTCATTCTGAGTAATACCTCTTCGTTAGCTACCTTGTTTTTCCAGCTCATTCTTCAAAAGCATCTGTTTATCATTTCATACCTTTACTTAGTGTCCATGTTTCACAAACATAGCCAAAAATTGAGAAAATGTAACAGTGTAGCTATTCTTTTTTAGATTAAGTTTTAAACTTCCTAATTAGCTGTTTATATTTCCAAAAAGTATTTTTGGCAATTCCTATTCATGTTCTTACTTCTTTTGTACATTTACCAGATTCTGTCGTCCAGCTTCCCAAGTATTTGTACTCTTTAACTTGTTCCAGTTTTATTCTTTTGGCCAACATCTTACATGTCTTATTTGCGGCTTTATAGATAATCATTACTTTGGTCTTGTTTATGTTTAATTCTATTTTGTATTCCTTTTCTTTTTCAATTATATTGTTGATTTGTTTCAATAGGACTAATTCAGTCTGTGCAATCAGTACTATGTCATCTGCATATCTTATATTGTTTAGTTTATCTCCCCCAATGTTTATTCCTTTATCCTCCTCCTCCTCCAATGCAGCAGTTATTAAATGTTCACTACATAAACTGAACAGTATAGGTGATAAAATAGGTGCCATCTCTGCTCAGCTACACAACTTAAAATACATATTTACTGTTGGTTTATGTAGACTCTCAATTAAGTATCTCAACAGAAGTTTTAATGGTGTAATGCCTGTACTATTCATCATTGCTTTTTGCTCAGACATCTTGCACAATTTTTTCACAATCCATAAAATCTTCTTCTTCTTTCGACTGCTCCCATTAGGGGATTCCACAGCGGATCATTTTTTTCCATATGTTTCTGTCTTCTACATCTTGCTGTGTCACACCCATCACCTGCATGTCCTCTCTCACTACATCCATAAATGGGCATCCTCTCACTTTCCTAGATTCGTTAAACAATCTGGTTAAAAACTCCACTGCCATCTCTCCTAAACACCTCCATGCTTCCACAGGTATGTCATCTGGACCAACAGCCTTCCATTCTTTATCCTCTTCATAGCTATCCTTACTTCCTCCTTGCTAATCCGTTGCACTTCCTGATTCACTACATCCATATCATCCAGCCTTCCCTGTCTCTCATTCTCTTCATTCATCAGCCTCTCGATGTACTCCTTCCATCTTCTCATTACAGATTCCTCGCTTGTGAGTATGTTTCCATCTTTATCTTTTATCACCCTAACATGCTGCACGTCTTTCCCAGCTTGGTCCCTCTGAGACTGAAAGAGATCATATAGGAACAGAAGTCCACCAGTGGTTACATTTGATCTATAACAAGTGTCTACAGTTGCTTGAAAACTACGTGAGTGCTATTGGAGGTCAATCTCTTGATCATTACGGTTTGCCTTCACCTTTCAGAGAACTGGCAAAAGTTACTTCAAATCCTGAGTACTTGAAAGAGACATCTTACGACACCTCACAATTGGCCAATATAGTCACAAATAACAAGCTGTTTGCAAATAGTGACCAAAAGACAGTTTATGAGCAAGTCTTGAGGAGCGTTGTCTCGGCCACTGGTACGTGTTTTTCCTTGATGCTCCAGGAGGAACTGGTAAAACATTCCTCATAAACCTTCTCTTTGCGAAAATCCGAGCGGAAGGTAACATTGCCATAGCTGTGGCTTCTTCTGGCATTGCTGCCACTCTTCTTGAGGGTGGCAGAACTGCTCATTCAGCTTTAAAGCTGCCTCTGAACCTCAGCCATACTGAATCCCCCATGTGTAACATATCAAAGCAGAGCAACATGGCTGAAGTGCTGCGACATTGTCAGCTTATTGTCTGGGATGAATGCACTATGGCACACAGAGGAGGTGTTGAGGCTTTAGACAGGACCCTCCAAGACATCCGAAACACCAACATACTTATGGGAGGCTTGACAGTGTTGCTGGCTGGAGACTTCCAGCAAACCCTACCAGTCATGCCCAGAGGAACACGCGCTGACGAAGTTAAAGCATGTCTGAAGTCTTCATACCTATGGCCACAAATCAATGTTGTTACCTTAAGAATAAACATGAGGGTTCATTTGAAAGGCAACAAAAAAGCCGGGGAGTTCTCTGCTTTTCTGATGAGTATAGGTGATGGCACCTTCATTCAAGAAAATTGTAAAATAAGTATTCCTACAAATCTCTGTCTCCTCGTGAATACCTTACAAAGCCTTGTAAGAGCAATTTGTTTAAAATGTCCAGCCCAATCTACGAAATCTCCACGAAAACGACGTGTCATGGTTAAGGAAGAGAGCTATCCTGACACCAAGAAATGACATGACTACGGCTATAAACCACATTTTACTTCAAGAACTACCTTCACAACCGAAAACATATCAGTCTGTGGATTCAGTTGTAGAAGTGGAAGACGTGGTGCACTATCCGATAGAGTCTCTCCAGACTCTGAATCCTCCCGGCACTCCTGAGCATAATCTAATTTTGAAGGTTGGGGCACCAATAATGTTACTGAGAAACTTACAACCACCAAAACTTTGGCACGAGACTTAAGGTCACGTGTCTGCAAAAGAACCTAATTGAGGCAACTATTTTTACTGGCAGTGGCTCAGGGGAGAGAGTTTTTATTCCTCGCATCCCCGTTATACCCTCTGATCTCCCATTTCAATTCAAATGCCTCCAATTTCTAGTAAGGTTCTGCTTCGCAATGACAATTAATAAGTCTCAGGGACAGACCCTACAAAAGGTTGGCATTGATTTGAGGCAAGATTGCTTTTCACATGGCCAACTGTACGTTGCATGTTCAAGAGTGAGCTCAGCGCACAGCTTGGTCATATTACAACCGGAGGGCCGAACTGACAACGTGGTATACGAAGAGATCCTTAACAAATAATTATTGGTATATTTTCCCTCAGTTTAAAAGGGTTTACTTTTCTTCTTAATAAAAATTTTAAGGCAGTACTTCGCCGTTGCGAAGCGCGGGTATTTTGCTAGTCAATAATTAAATGGAAATTATTTTGCAAGTTTTGTGAGCTATTGCAGAAAACCGCAAACATGGGTGAAAGATGAGGACACTGGCTTTAAAAGTGAGCCTGCAGGATCGTAATCAGTTGTGTCTTTCTTTTAATGCTTCACTGCACAACTGGGTTACAATTACACCTATTGGATTACAGTTTCTTTTATACATGCTGTTGTCTTGTGCCCACTTATTTGTGTGAATTTGTCTGGGTTGAAAAATGTCATCATCTGGGAGCACTCCTAAATTCTACAAATCTTCACAGTAGGACAAAACTTTATGTAACTTTTTGACAGCTGTTCACAGGGTATTTCATTTCTTAACTACATCGCCAACATGTGCATCTACAAAATTGGACTGTGTCATGAGTGTTTATCATTTTGTACTTAATGTTTGGTTGGATTTCTTTTGTATCTGTAATATTAATCTTTGTTTTCATTTACTACAATAAATATATGCACAAATTTATAATTTAAATAGTATAAAATGCGATGCACTTTGTCTAGGGGATGCAGTCCCTGTAGCAAGTTTTATGCACATTATTTGCTTGTGCAACAACCATTTTATCCTACATTTCTTGCAACTTTATGCAATAAACCTAGAATATACAGTAAATATGGGCTCATGGGTATTCACAGATTTTCGTATTCTTTGGGTCCTGTTCTCCTAACCCTTGTGAACTGCAAGAGATTACTATGCACATTAGAAAAGGTTGAGATCCTGGCTAAACCGTAACAGTGGAGATTAGCACCCAAGCAAACGATTCTGTTTTTGACTTTTGTTTCATTTTAATTTCAACTTTAGTTTTTTTTCCTTAAAACTTTGGAAAATTACCAGATGACTGTTGTGTATTGATCTTTACTAACGTTCAACTATTCTTTTATTCAACTTAAACCAAAAATTTGTTTTTCATATCTGTCACTCATCAAAATCTACCCTATAAGACATGCAGTACTGCTTATTCAAACAACCTACTGAGCGTCTTGCCTTGATTGTAGAGGTCTGTTACTAAAGTGATAGAAGCTATATGGTGGAACAATCTGTAGCAATTCACAGATGTGGCCACTATAGAAGTGCAACCCTAATTGCACACCTATAGTTCACAAGAAGGTATATGGCAGGCAGTGAGATCACGTAGAAACATTAAATATAATTTAACGAAAAGGGAGCTAAATACAATGTGCACCACACCCTTTCACATGTGTGAGGGCTATGGCTAAAATGTGAAAATTTGCCAATAATATTTGGTCCTTATATTTATTTATTTTTTTTTTTTTTTTTGATTTTTTTTTATCCACTGGTTAACTGGTGGCGGCACACATGTGAACTTACCTTAATGAGTTGATTGCCATTTAGCGGTGTAGGAAACGCATAGCATTAGCTGGGGTTGGCCACACAGATAAAAGGAAAGGGGCAAGTAGGAAATGAGAAAAAGAAATCAGGAGGAAGGAAATAAAGAAGTGAGTGAGTTAATGAGCGATCGAGTGCGACTTTGAGAAAGGACAGGAACGACTAGAACTCTATGTGGGTTTCTGGCAGTGGGGAGTGAATGAGAGAGATTATGTAGGTGAGAGAGAGAGAGAGAGAGAGAGAGAGAGAGAGAGAGAGAGAGAGAGCATGAGTGAGCAAGCAAACTAGAGTTTAGAGTGTGAACAACCTGGGAGGAGATATCCAGGTCTGCTAAATAACTAAGGGAACAATGAAGCCTCAAGGAAGCTAGTGTAGATCATACAGTTTTAATATTAACAATATAGTATGGATTTAACACTAACAATTATTAAGTAATTCTAATATTTATATATATGTTTTTGTTTTATACAAATTATTTTCATTGTTGTTTATATATTTTTGACTTATATGTCCTTTGTGAGTTTCACTGATCTTTAAGCCATCTCCAAAAATATTCCCACTTAATTGGTCATGCCCAACTCATCAATAACCAAAATCGCCTTTGTCAAATTCACGAATCAGGAAGGGTGACTGTATTACCCCTGGACTGTTGCTGTCATGAAATATTGCGGTAGCTGCATCAAGTTAAGGGCATGCTTTTCAGCATCTTGCACTTGTCAATATACAGTGTGAGGCAGAAAGGACGGACGTCTTTGAAATGGCTAGAATTTACCACTAGGTGGAGTGACAGATGTGCGGTAGGTGGCATTAGGTTCGCGAAATCTTCCTTAGCATTTTTTTTATTTTCTTTATAGTTGAAGCCATGGAGCCATGGACAAAAGAACACCGCGATTTTGCGTACAACTGTTTTGTCAAGAAAAAACAATCTATCACCGCAGTTCAGTGTTTCATTGCCATTTCAATATCCACAGAAATAAAGCTCTTCCCGCTCGTAACACTATCCTACATTGGGTTAAAGCACTTCGTACAAGAGGTACACTAATGAACAAAAGACCGCCAGAGGCTACACGAACGGCACGTACCCCTGAAAAGGTGGAATTGTACGACTAGCCCGGCTGCGCAGTCCAAGTCGATCTGCTCGGAAACATTCTTCAGAATTTGGCCTCAGTAATCGTTCGGTAAGGCGTATTTTGCATTTAGACCTGCATTTCCATCCGTACAAATTGTCAAATGCTATTTCAATATGAACTCAAATCTTTCAATAAATTTCTTTGTAAGAAAAAATTAACAATTTTGTGATTTTGTAAAAAACGTCCATTCTTTCTTCCTCACCCTGTATAAGGCACAATGAGTAGAATAAAATTTAGGTGCATTTTACAACTGCCATTAATATTCACATTGCTCACTGGGAAGACATACTGCATTCAAAGCGATAATGGAATGGCTCCAAAACAGCAACGTTTGTGTAATTTCTTGTGACACTTCACAGCTCCTGACTCAAAATCCACTGAAAATCTGCAAAGGCTACAGGCTGCAGTTCAGAATTATTGCTGATTAAACCTGAAATGGGTTGAGCACATCTATAAGAAAAATATCTGTCCTGCACATACCAAGCAGAAATGACCATTGAAATGAGAGGCCATGCAGCACATTTCCTCAGTGCCATCTTTTTAGTAGGAAAAGTCGAGCCACAAGAGTACAAGCACATACCCTGCCTAGTGTGCTGATCATGCCTAGCTGAATTTATGATAGAAATAATGAATATTTAAAATAAGGTTATTTATTAGGAATCCCCTTATCTAAAAATAGTAAAAAAAAAAAAAACAAAACAGTAGCTTCACACATTAAAGGCAGAGAGAAAGAGAGGATTGGCGTATGCTCTGATACCTCGTGTTGCCACACTCACCACATGACGAACCACCTCAGGATCTCAAATTAGGACCCAAGCACAGCTCAACGGGTGACACCTCAGCACCACACTGGTTTGAATGGAGTAGAACAGTGTGAGGTTTTTTTTACAGTGGTTGGAGTGCTAATTCTGCCATCAACCCCCGAATTCTCCCTACAAGTTGGAGGACTTGCTTGCAGGGCTGGATGCAGGTTAACATCATACCCAGGACAGAGCAATTGCAGGTTAAGGGCTTTGCCCAAGTAATCCAGTAATCCAAGATTTTTTTAATAAACAGAAATCAAAGGCAGAGTAGAAACGTTTGAAGCAGGGTCATAAACAAGCAGAGAAGTGGAAATAAGCAAAGATACCAAAAAAAAACAGAAAAGGCAAAATTTATAAAGAGATAAGTAACCCCTGCAAAAAAAAGGAAACATAAAACACAAAATTATCTGAAAAACACAAAAAGAGCTAGAATTTCATCTTTCAAAAAGACAGCATGTGCTTCCTCTTTTACATCTCTTACCCAGCCCACCCCACAACTGTCACCTTGTTAATTTTGTATGGCAACAGACATTTACAGGAGGAAACAAAGGGAATTTAAAAGCAAAAGGAACAGCTAGGGGTGGAGCCCCAGCTAAATTTTGACACTAAAGTTCCCACTGGCACTCACAAAATGACCAATAGTAATTGGTTTTAAGAAGGGTTCCACAACATATTGGAGGATGATTGCTTAAAAATGCCACTTGTTTCATTGTCTGGCAATGAGCACCTATTGAGTTTTCAAAAGTGATTGAGCTGCTCGAATATATACCGCTCCTCAGTCTTTCAAATTTCATTTTAATAAATAGCAATAACAACATTACTTGAGGGCAATGGGGGATGTACAAAGAAGACCAAGTGGCACTAGGTGTTTGGGCATTTAAGGCAAGTGGTGGAGGAGGATGTGGATTTAAACTATATCTCAGGCTACTGATTAGATCGCTGGGGCTTCCACTGATTGCCATGAATGCTGTTAAATGATATGAAAGGTTTTCTTCCAGTTCTCAGGTGGTGGTTTCGTGAAATTGGTAATTGTATCAGTTTGAATAACATTGATTACTTATAAGTGCATACCAGCTTTGACAATATGTAGCCTCCAGTCGGGGCAGGATAGACTGAGGCAGCTTTTTTCTCTTAATATACAGTATACGTTTTTTCAACAGAGGCAACATCTCAAATTGTTGACCAAGACAGGATAATCAAGAAATTAAGCATTTTTATGATGAGCTTTAGACCCTTGATCTTTTCTTGAATCCACCAGCTCATCCATGGAAGTAGTTTCTGGGGGTTGGGGTAGGCAGACAGAAAATTAAGCAGTAGTTCAAAGTGTTAAGTTGTCAACTGTTCCCTCAAGAGAAATACATTAATAACATGTCACTGCTCACTAGATATGTGCTTGCTTTGAGCCTTTTGTAGGGGTATACAGGGTCTCTGCTGTCAATTACAGATATATACTTGCATCATTGCCTCTACATGCCCCCAAAGCTGATGCAGATTTTGTAACTGTATATTTGCTGAAATCCACATGGATATGGAATTAGAACATGCAACAATACAAAATATTGAAAATATATCAAACGTCTTTCAACCCAGACAAACAGTAGCTGAGTATTGAAAAGCAATGAGACCACAACCAGAAACTTTTACTTAATATATGTTTAGGATTTGTTCTTTTTAAATCCTTTTTCTCCTTATTGCTTCCCTTTCTTTCATCAATGAGGTATAATGCAGCATAGCTGGTGTAACCTCTGAATAGAAAATTTTGCCTGAATGCATGCTTGTGCAGTTTTTGAAAGATCTAATACTTAGAATTTTGGAGAGCTGCATATCTAGAACTATACTAACATATTTCTTCTTTTAATGACATTGCATCAAAATTATCAAGTATACATTTACTTTCCATTTTTGTTTTCCTTCTCTTATTTTAAATGATAGGCTCCATAGTGGGGTGTGTACTACTTGTCTTTAAATGTGGTAATCGTTGAACTATATATCCAAAAGCAGGGTATGGCCGCATTCCACTCCTAGCACACTGTCAAGTTTAAGGTAACCAATAGTCTAAACCTATGGATAAACCCAACTGATTGTTTAATTCTGTCATAACAGTTTATAGAAGTGTTTTGTAATAACGTTGTATGTTTAAATTTTAAGTTCTAATTATGGCAATTTCTTTTGTTTGTAAGGATTAGTTATTAGGGAAAAGATGGTGATAACAATTTCTAGCATATAAATCCTGTATACTTGAATATATGATCATTCAAAGAAATATATTACTGCTCAAGATTTGCATAAATTATTATTGACCATTGGAAGAATAAAAATAAGTTATTTCTGTATCTCGTTCAGTGGTGCAGTCTGGTGGAATGGCCCACATTTATCCTACATGTTAGTATATTTGGCTCACACTACACTCATTGTACTGCTGGTCAGCAGGTCTAAAACCAATTGACGTTTTGTAAACGTACACAAGCTGTAAATATAGTTTTATCATTCCAGAAAACATCTCATCTTGTTTGTTTATGTGACATTTTATTTAAGTACACTTATTCGCCATTTCAACTTTGGAAACACTAGCTTCACTTGCTCACGGTTTCACAGTAAATCAATGCTGGAGATTGAAAAGACCGCCTTATTGTGACTCCTTGACTGGTTAGCCATATTGCATATATTAAATGTATAATCATTCTTTTCTGTGTGGATGTGTTGAAATTTTTCGAATGTCTCCTTTTTAAATTCTCTACTGCATTTTACCTGCCTAAGTTAACTTTCTTTATAAGATAAATTTGATATTTTGATTAATCCAAAGGAATCTTTAAATACAGTAAGAAAAAGTGTCCTGGTATTTTTAGCTAAATGTGTTACATATGTTATATCTTTTTAAATGTGAAATTGCGTGTTTATGTTATAATTACTTATTTGAATTATTACACTTCTTCTCCCTAGATAAAACTATTAAACTGTGGAAAGTCAGTGAAAGAGATAAAAGACCAGAAGGTTACAACTTGAAAGATGAAGAAGGGAGGCTAAAGGATTTGTCAACTGTTACATCTCTTCAGGTATTTTTAACGTTATCTGAGAAAATAGCTTTTGGCTTAAAAAATATATATGAAACAAATCTGAAGGAGCACAGACTCATTCATCCTGAATATAGTGAGAGTTCACTGTTCTCACATTATGAAGTTGCACCCTACACTATTAGGTACAATAAAAGTAATCTCTCTTAACAATCTAAAAATAAAACTTCTGTAAAGGTTCATCATGTTTAAAAATTAAGATGCAAATAGTGATCTACATATAATGCATATATTTGTTGAAAATTGTTGTCAGAATTTCATAAACTTGCATGTCTTTGAATGTTACTTTCTGATATAAATACTACAGACAGATATCTGTCTGTCTTCATATTCACACCACTTTGACATAATTATTGGCATTTGAAATTTTACCACATTTCATATCTGTACATGTGTGTGTGTAACTTGGGCTGCCTAAGGATTTGATTCACAAACAGTCAATTTTATGTGCTATAGCCCAGTGACAAGTCCTCATAACAAGACTAGAAGTGGCTGTGGCCTGCAAGAATGCTATGTGTATAGTAGGACTATGCTGATTGAATGGACATGTCGTCAGTATAAATAAACATAGTGTGATGGATGTCCGGCAAGAGTTGCCGGCCCTCACCCCCAGGCCGCCAGGAGGAGCTCTCCCGACAGCATGAACGTGCCGTGAGTTCCAGCAGGGCCTCATGGACTTTGTAGTTTTTATACACAGCCCTGCTGGATACCTTGGGGACCACAAGGAGTCGCTGTAGCGAGGCTCGTAGACTCATATGTGCCCTATAACCTGGAAGTGTGTCCTGGTCACATGAACGGGAGGAATGACGTACTTCCAGGTTGAAGAAAAAGAGAAGTTTTTCCTGACCCGGAAGTGATAGAAAGTCACATGGACTGAGGGACAAACATTTCCGGGTCAAGGACTATAAAGGACTGTGGGAAATCCCAGACGGACGAGCTGAGTTGGGAGGCAGGGTGGCTAAGCGTCTGGGAGAGGAGGATTGTTATTCGTGATTGTTTATTGTTATTGGGAATTGTGGAGAGGAGTGTGCTTTGTGCACTTATTATTATAATAAATATTAATTATTTGGACTTTTACCTGTTGTCTGACTTGTGGTCTGAGGGTACAAGGGTGCGAGGAAACCCTAATCTATCACAATAGTCAATTGACTTCAAACATTTGTAGAAATTTCCTCAAAGTGCCAAACTGCAGGTGTTTTCTTTAAATCTCAAACACCTCACAAAACAGTGGTAAAACAGAAGGCACAGGAAATTCCCATGGTTAGCTACTAGTAGTTTAGCAAGAGTGCGCTATAGTTGAGAAGTTGAGAGAAGGCAGCCTAATCAATGTGTCATGTCCAAAATTTGAATAAGAACAGCCACTGTGGTGATCATAGACTCTGAGTACTTGAAGTGGGCCTGTACAAACTGCACTTGAACCTTCAAGGGAACCCTGTGATGGTCTGGCTCAGCTTCACACTCCCTGGTTGCTTCTGTGAGCTTTTCTAACGCAAAACCTTCGACAGTTATACACTAAGATGAGCCAAGCAAACAAGGACGCACATTTACAGCTAGGGGTAGTTGAAAAAATGACAAGTGCTTTTATTTAAAAAAAGCAACCAAAATATCATAATGGCAGTAGTGCAGTGCATCCAACCTATAGTTAAATAATCTTCAAAAAAAATAAGTGTGTGTATGGTTAAAAAACAAGTCAATAAATAATCCAATTAAACAAGGTTAAAATCCAGAGATAGTTCTTTCATATAATATGAGCCCTAGTGCTTCCCTCTAAAACTTTCTGTCTCCTCCACTTATCCTGTCTGGACCTTGCAGTAAGAGGAGACATCCGCTGACAGGTGCAGTCATCCTTAAATACCTGGTTCAGGTATTTTATACCTGACACTCATGTGTCCCACCTCCAGACCCTTGTATAACTGGCTACTTCTACTCCCTGGCATCGTTCAATACGAGCACTGTGGTATAGTGGGTCTGTGGCTCAGAAAAACACCAACGTTTTAAATAGATAATTGAACTCACTCGCACTGGTGATTAGAGCAGGTGCAAGCGATCATCTGAGCAGATGGTTTGTCTCCGGGTTTGTGCAAGGCAGTCAGCTGACCGTGTGTTGCCTTGCTGACACATGTGGATGGTCAGATTGTCTCATTATCAGCCTGGGACGGCAATCAGGCAATCGCACCTGCAACTGCTCCCCAGCATATAAAAGAGGAGCACAAGGGATTGGGAGACAAAAAAAGAGTGTAGGTTAAAGAAAGAGAAGAGGGCAGGAATATGTGAGGGAGAGAGAGAGTGCCAATGAAGGAATGAGTGGCCTGAAGAGAGCAGGCTCGAGAGAAAGAAGGCAGGCAGCTGTGAGCAGAGCCCCTGGAAACACGCAGAGCAGTTGAAATGGGTCACTCCGGCTGAGCATGTATGAGGAGCGGGAGTGACCAGGTGTATGAATGACTCACCACAGAAGACTGGGAAGGCAGTGGGGATCGATAAGGTTTGGACAGAGACCCCCAATGTAAATACCATGGCCTTTGGGAACACGAGCCTAGGTCCAGAGAGGGAACTTTGCTGTAGGCAGGGACAGGCGGCAGGGAGACTGTTCTGCTGCAAGGCCGGTTCAGAATAAAAAGAAAAATTGTCAGTTTTAAGAAAGATGCACTGGACTTTTAGAAAAATGACAGTTTCCTATCAGATGGTTTTTAAACTCATTTTTTAATGGATTTATTTATTTAAATTTTAACCTCCACAGCTCAGTTTTTTATTGGATTATTTATTTACTGAACTTTGCACTGCACTTTTTGGACACTTGTTTTGATTAGTTTTAATAAAAGCACTATGCACTGTTTTACCTTCCCCTTGCTTTGTCTGGTGTCTTCATTTGCTCGGCTCATCCCTCAGAAACGTTATCGGTGGTGGCAGTTTCAACAGGCTCCCGGTGGTACTTGGTAGTGTGGGGCTGGCCCACATTGTCACAAGCTCCCCTTCGTCAGCCCCAGGATTCTCTTCCTGAGGCTTACCCCGACCACCTGCCTCCATTCCTCTTTCACATAGGCTCTCCCAATCCTGCCTCTCATTCTTGCCTTTTCTCTTTCCTCTGAACCCCCATCTTTCTTATGCATTTCTTCTGATCTCATTTTTCTTTCTTTTTCTTTTTCAGTTCTCCCCTCTGTTTGCCATACAGGCTTTTTTATACAACCCGACTGGGTGCAGATAAGACCCTCCACCCACTCTGAGGTGTGAATGAGGCACCTGTCTTATCCATTCACATTAGCATGTGCGGGCATGATCAGCCAAGCACTGCTGTCAACCCTGGAGCCAGACCATCATGCTCCCATCTGCACCTGTTCTAAGCCTGAACGCTCTCGGAACACAATTATTTATTTAAAACCTACATCATGCCATGGACCACTTGTCACAACCCCCCCACTTCCTTCAATATCATATACTAATATATATGCCTCCGTAATCTCATCAAAACTCTGCACACTTTCAACAATGTTTTTAATCATTGTAATTAAATTATGAAAAGTAAAGTATATCACTTTATAAAATTTCAAACATTTCTGTGAATCGTTACGTAAGGCTAATATCACAAAATGTGTTAGGAATAGGAGTTTTATGTATAAAATATTAACAGTTCACTTGACTTTGGTAAGTCTGCTGTTTTTCTGTGCTTTGGTTTGGAAATAAAACGCTGCAGTTGTGATTTGTCTGAACCTGACATTAAGCAAAATGTAGCATCTGTTTACCTAGTGTGTTTGTGCTGTACAGTATGGCACTTGCTGCTTGCACTTTACTTAGCAGCTCTGCTGGATTTTTGATGTGTAATCTGGAAACAGCAGGAAGTTGCATGATGACCAGATCTCCAAGAAAAGTATCAGTATATCATTTCCTGAGATTCTGTTTTTATTTACATTTTGAGAGTGTATTAATCCGTTTTATTATCTAATATTACTGTATTAATTCTGCTAAAATGCATCAAGATGTCATAGAATAATCTAAAGTTTTTTATCAAAAATCATGAGATTGCTACTTTGCTTAATAGTTGTTGTTGCCATTGATATGCCCAAAATTATTATGAGTTTAAATACTGTATGTCTATTTTACATCAGGATTAATTGTAGTTGAGAGGAAAAATTGCAGTTAAGTTTTCAGCCATCTTATGCTTTATTTTATATTATTATTTGGCAGTTAACCTCTTGATAGAGACAACCAAAGCTTTTTTACGTTCTGATTTTCTGCAGCTTGTTCATATGTTTTTTCTTTAGCATTCAGGGTCCTATTATTTTTTCAACTAGCCTAAACTATCCAAGTTGATATCACTTACTGTCATGTCTGTGCCTTACTCTGATTTTATTTTTAGCTACACTCCCTTTCATTGTCTGGACTGTCACTTGGTGATCCTTCAGTTTTCATGACTCTTAAGTAGAAATCATGATGATAGATTTTAACTCAGGGCTGAACAGTTGTATATGTTTTAAAGTGTTATGAGACATCTCAACATCAGGTTGGATTATACCAGTACATAGATGATTTTATGTAGATTTGGTAGATGGGAGTTTAGGCAAGGTTTGTATACTTCAGTTAGCAAGCAGGATGGATATGAGCAGGGTTTAGAGTGTATTACTAATATCTCAGTAAACAATCTGCATACATGCAGCAAACTGTGGTCCTTTTGCCAAGAAGAGCTAAAAGATGTAGAGGGACAGATGGCCAGTGGCTAAAAGAACAGTTCAGCATCCCAATGCCATTCAAAGTACACCCTGCTGTGCTATATTTTGAATGGTGTGTAGTGGCACATGACTTACTTAGTTAACGTTGCTGTCACAAAACACCTTTTACTACTAAATAATATAGTGATACTCTTCACATAAATATCAACATTTAATAACAGAAGTGTAGAAAAATGTCATTTGGTTTGAGTAATGTTAGTAACAGTTCAATTTGATGGGGTATAATGTAGGAATGTTAAGATACCAAAATTTTTGTATATAATACAAATAGCAGTTAATATTTACAATACTCGATACCTTTCGATGGCACAGCAAACACAGAAATTCCTTTCAAACTCTTTTAATTAAAAGTACCTCAATTATTACAGTGAACAATATTGTGAATTTTTCTGTAATAGAATATAAAATATATAAATACTAATACATTTACTTATTTCGCTGACATCTTTATCCAAAGTGACCTGAAACATTTGAGGTACAACTGGTTCCATTTCTTTTGTTTTTTCCAGTCGGAGCACAGGCAGTTGAAGTGACCTGCTTGTGGTCACACAGTATCAGTAGGAGGATTTGAACCCACAACCTCAGACAGTGATATTCAAAGCCTTAACCACTATACCACACCGCTTACCAAAAACCATGCCACGCTGTCCCAGTAGCAACAGCAGCTTTAAAATACTGGTATACCCATTAAGAAGTTACTCAACGATCATTTAAGTAAACTTGTAATTTTGATGAATGCCAATATTAATTACAGTGCAGGTCTTGAACTTTAATGTGTGGTTGACATGGGGATCCCCCCCAGTGTAACGACAAATGGAGGAAGTTTTATAATCATAAGGGGATTTTAGCATAGGGTTTAATAAAGGATAATATCAACATCCATCCATTATCCAACCCGCCATATCCTAACTACAGGGATACGGGGGTCTACAGGAGCCAATCCCAGCCAGCATAGGGCACAAGGCAGGAAACAAACCCTGGGCAGGGCGCCAGCCCACCGCAGGGTGATAATATCAACATGGACTGCCTAACTTATCTTACCATGTACACATTCCAAATTTATTCTCTGACATTATCTTTCCAGCAACTGAAAAATACTGCTTACTAAATATAAAAATTAAACATTACTGTACTGTGCCATAAATATTATCTGTACTGTTGAATTAGCAAGTTCCAAGATAATTTGGGATATTTTAATTTAAATAAACTGTTTAAAGCTGTTTTTGTAACAATATGATTTTAAAATCCAGTTTATCAAAGAATCACTCTCTTAGGTTTTTAACATTTGCTGTTGTAAGATTTATATTTGCTTCATTGGTTGGTTAAAAATAAACTAAACAGTAACAGATGAGTCAAATTGATTCAGTTTTCAAATGTCAAAAAGTCTTGGAACTTTAATTTTCCAGATCTGTCCCTCCTTTTATTTGTTTATTTTTTTGTTAGTCCAAATTTTTATTTCCTGTGCTGTTTTCAAAGTATCGTATATGACTGATCAGAATTCTTTTTTATTGCTTAGCCTGGGTGCTAGTCGAGAAGTAAAATATTACTCAGACCTGCAGTTTAACTGCTAGACTGCATTACACTCACCAATGTACCTTTAAAATATATGACGTGTGCTTTTACTATGTTGGTCACATTTTTGGGATTATGTGAAAGGGCATTAGTTTCAAAAATAAAATGGATGGAACAAATTTTTCATTTGCATATCTGTATTTAGCAATGAACTTTTTCATTTTGTCTATCCTGATAACTGGCATAATCATAGAGCTTTGAAACACTAAATATATTTTATTTTGGTATTAACAACTGGAGTAACTCATTTCATCGCCGGTATAGTCAAGCCAAATAGTCGCTTTGTTTAGAGCCTTGCCTTGACTTTCACTGGCTACAGTGTTCTCACTGCCAGCACACACAATCCTATATGCTTTGTGCATAGAGCATGCAGTGTTTCCTTTGCAATTGCAAGTATAGGACACGATATTAAAAAACAATTCATCACTTCATTTTGTCTCCTCTTACAACATTGTGATACTGCAAGTTGAAGGATTAAAACTCACATCTAATCAGTCACATCATTGTGCTCACAAAGCATGCATGAAGCTGTTTATGGACATGACTTCATAATGGGATAAAAGTGGTAATAACGAACGCCTGTGGGTTTTTTTTTAATATAATGATAATAAGCATGATTCCCTCAGTCACATTCTGAAATTCTCCTTTCTTAAAGACAAAATATTTCTAGAAACATCGTCTGTTTATTCTCTACAACATGTGGTGATGCAGTGCTTTATCATCACAACCATGAGTCATTTACACATAGTTCTTATTCACGTTTTTCTCACATATTAATTTGCCTACTTGCCATCACACATGACTCTAGTACCGAGTGTGATTCGGTACTACCGATACTGAAAAAAGGCTAAAACGTTATGTTTTTGGTATCGCCTGGCACTAAAGGCATTGGTTCTTTTGACATCCCAAGTGTAGTGACAGCCACATTAAGTATTCTTTATATCCAGAGAAGGATACACCCTGCTGGGAATATGTCTTACTCTAACTACAAAATACTTTTAACTACTGTTAAAGTAGTCTGTTTAGCGCACCATGCATGTCAGCAGTTTTATAATTTTCGAACACATCTTTGTTTTTAAAGGACACCATTTGTGTGCATGCTGTTAAAATTGTCCTTAACAATTTGTGCAGCTGACTTAAATTCTCTGCATATGCCATAAATACCTGTAATCGTAGAATGATGGATGGTGTGAAACATTAGTGTGTGAATTATTAATTTTTTGTTTGACTTTTAACTTATAGTTGCACATATTTTGATTTTTGATGAGTATTTTGTATTGATGATAAAAATTTGTCCTACTGGTTTTGACTCTTGCCCATGTCATGATGAATTCTTATATCTTGGCCTGCTGTTTCCATTGCAGTTAGTGGCCTGTCAAGCTCCATTCTCTGGCACTACAATGGTTAAAAAAATGCTCCATGTACTAACTAAATATTAGCAATGTATTAGCGTGCATAGTTAAATACTGGTGTGTGATTGAATATTACTTCTGAGAAAATGTGATAGTTTTTGTTTATGGGCAAAATATACAAATTGTTTTGCAGCACAGACAAAAGTTAAATCATTTTTAATGATGCCGTTTAACAAAAAGTTAATCAAACCATGACTTACTCACATTTGCTAGAAGATTCGTCAATGTTTAATTTATAATGAAAAAAGTGAGTGCAGGAGAAGACCTCATCCTTTTTTCCTCATTTATAATTTGTGAAATCAATTTATGCTCCTCTTTCTTGACAAATGTCTTCAATTTCTTGATAGCAGTGGAAATATTTTTCGATTTTGCCATTTAATGATGTGCTTGTGCATCTGTAACAGCAAATCATACATGTGAATTTATGTAACTGAGCAGTCGCTAAGGCTACATATGACATAGTCAACGTGTTTTGACATGTCATGATGTGTCCATAGTAGTATTTGCTCCAGCACCCTTACTTCCCTACATTTCTGACAGCATACAGGTTACAGGACAAAGGAATCGCTTCTTAATGGGATGGCAACATAAAGCATATGTTCATAACAAGTTATAGCTAGGACTCCATGACTTCAGCTTTCCACTAGCAGGATAAATACAGTGTTGTGCAGGAGCACCTCTGTGAACAGACATAAAGCTTATAAATACATTATATATGCACGAACAAACCAAAATGTAGTCAACACTTTTTACTTGTTTGACATTAGTACTCAAGAAGACCTGAAGAATGTATGAAAGTTTAATACAGCATGTGAGCAGCACCTCATCTGGAAATGCACAGACAGAAAGATATACATTATAATCATACAAATGCATTTTTGTTATATAAAACAACTTCAGTCAATTTCTTAAAAAATGAGTATGTTCCATACTCAACACAAGCTCCTTTCATGTCCACGTGCTAACCACAATGATTCTGCTAAATAGCATTTGTTTTCTTCAGCCTGTATCCTCTTTTGAATCTGCATTTTAGTTTCTAAAGATATTCATTTGTATTTGTATACTGGGCAAATTACATTTTTTACACTATAAAGACATTTAAATAATTACAGCACTCACTTGTAATAACTTTGCATTCTATAGTATGCATAGTATTAATGACGTGCAGCTTCCCTACATGAAATAGTTGTTGCCTATTGACTTCAAGATACTTGATCTTACACTTACGCTGGAACACATTGCATGCAAGCTTCAATGTAAAAGAATATTCATTAACAGAGGTATTAGTGTAACACCAATAACATCTTTATGTTGCCTTTTTGTAATCAGATAGGTACAGTATTAACTTAATTGAAGTGCACAACAAACAAATCAAGGATGTTCAAACTTTACTCGATGTGTGGCTGACCAGGAGTTACAAAAGGTCCCTGTAACCACTGCTCCATCAATATAGTAAAAATCACAAGGAATATTTAACAAAAAAAAAATTACACTAACTTTAATGAAGTGGGGCAGATGCTATTATAACAGAAAAAATAAATGAGAAAATTTGGGAAGGTTCATACAATTCTATAGTATAATATTCAGGTCTGGAAAATGAATGGATGGAAAATACAGTAGTAGAGAATTAGGATGTGATACTTTGATTTTAATTAAATGAATAATGTTGGTTTACATTATGGGAAAACATTATCGGGGGACTAAGCAGAAGTTTTTAAAATGTGTTATTTTAAAAAATGAATGATGTACTACAGCACAATGAATTTGTTTCACAAGACATGGATGAAGCAAATTGCCAAATTCAGGTAACACTATTCCCTAGCTTTGAGGCTAGTTTTGCATATCTACACCAATGGTATAAATAGCTTTAATCACTCACCAATCAGTCATCCTCTAATCTGCCTTGTCCTGAACAGGGTTGCGGTAAATTAAATAATTTATTATCTTTGTTTTTTTTTGGAGGGGTTTTTTTGACATCAAAAGAAGTCCATCTATGCAAAAGTGATTACCATTCATAATAAAGTGATGCCTTCCAGAGTGACAGATATAAACCCTCATGAAGTACATCTTTATACAAAGATATAAGAGCTATTTAAAAAGAAATTGCATATTCATTCATTTTGAATGCAGGTTTGTAAATGTAGTGTTTTAAGTGATGCTTCAATCTTTTTTTGCAGGTGCCAGTTTTAAAACCCATGGATCTGATGGTTGAGGTGAGCCCTCGGAGGATCTTCGCAAACGCTCACACTTACCATGTCAACTCCATCTCTGTCAATAGTGACTGTGAGACGTATATGTCTGCTGATGACCTCCGGATTAACCTCTGGCATTTAGCGATCACAGACAGAAGCTTTAGTATCCTTTTTTTTAACAAAACAGAGTCATAACTAATGGTGTATGCCTACCATGTAACATGTAATTGGTTTAAGTAGAAAAACAGTAATAAAAAATCACTTCTCAGGAAGAACAGTATTTTCAGATTGTGTTTGCATTTTGAGAAGCATTACACTGTATTAACATAATTTAATTTATTCTGTCCTTTTACTCTAGGTTTTGAAAGTAAGAACATGCTTAGTACAATATAACAAAACAATGGGATATCTCCTACAGTATTAGATACCTATTTCCTCAGTAAGCCACACAAACACTCCTCTTTATCTTATTTGCTTCATCTTTTCTTTCGCCTCTTAAGGTTGGGCTCTCAAAGTCACTCAGCCTTTGTCTGCTGCTTATGTGGACGATAAGCAGGCAAACAGAAAGAAATTGTATTTTGTATTGAACTTTATTAATCTATAATCAACAAATCACTTACAGTATCATAAGTGAAGCAAACTAAGAAACCCCCAACTCACCCCAAAAAGAAAACAATACTTAAGTCATATGTCATAAATGAAAAATCAACTCATTATCTTCAAGTTTACAAATTGCCTCATAAACACATCATTTTTCTTCAAAAGAATTCAAATTTGTAGCCTTTCTCTAGAATTTATATTCCAAATACACCCTGGCTTTTACAAGTCCATAAAATATTCTTATCATGTCACGTTGTTTATTTGTCTTCACTTGATCCTTTCTAGATTTTTAAACTGCCAGCATGGCCTGTCCAATGAGAAAGTTTCCAATCTGACATTCATCTCAATTATTCTTATTTCTATTAACACCATAAATAATTACACAATCATTAAAAGGCAAGTTAAGAGCACTACAAACAGAGTTAAGTACATTTGAAAGAGGCCAAAGTCTAGAACAGAAAAGAAAACAGTGGAAAAGAAAGAAAGAACTTCATTCGCCCCATTAGGCCTGATTCTGAGCATCTGAGATGATCCAGTGAGGACTCTGATTTTTTTTTTTTCTGATACTGCTTACTATAAACAGTATTTTTAAGCCAGTTTACCCATAAGTACCTGGGGCTCCGTATTTTAGTCTTTTTACTTGGCTGTTTCAGATGGTTCCATGTTAGAGAAAATAATCAGGGGCAAGTTGAATATAATGAGCAGAGGATCCTATAGCCATTACTTTATTCTCTTGTAGCTGCAGGACAAATCTGTTAGTGCACCTTTTGTATGAGCTCATACCTCACTTGATAGTTCTAAAAGGTTCCTATTTGATTTGGTCAGTTACTTTTATATACTAATTTCTTTAAATTTGCCTTTTTTGTGTTATTTTTCATATTTTGGGCCTCATCCTACATTTTGGTTTTCATCATTTGTGGTCTTGATCTTCAATTAGCGGCCTACAGGCCCTTGTGCAAGATTTTTCCTGCCCCAAGCCATCCTCCAACACATTTTTTCAACTATATTAAAACTATGTAGAATCTGCAAATGTCAAGCATTTATAAATCTAGGCACATGGTAAAGATTTTAAAAGGTGCAGGTGCTCAACTGAGGTTAACAAGACACAGAACAAGTGAGAGAGAATCCATAATGAATTTAAATAATTCAACATTGAACAGAAAGAAGCCCAATGGCCGATGTAAAGCTGAGACATTAGTGAGAGGAACAATTTTAATGGAATTTATTACCGTGAGATATGACAGTAGTGCATAAGACAGTTAATCCTGGGTCCCTCTGATTACTGTTTGTAAAAAACTGTGTTTGTCGAAAGTACAGTGTTTTTCATTCACACATCACAATTAATATAAATTTCACTTTTAAACTGACTGAATATGTGTGATATGATTGATTGTGTGATCAGGAATGCTAAGGAATGAATGAGGCAGTATATTTGTTAAACTGTGTTAGGTTGGGGGATCGAAGTTACAGCAGGGCTTGGCCAAAACAAAATTGACTGTGCGTAGGTTTGGCCCCAGGTCACATTTGTTTGATGAGCTCAATTTACAGCTGTATGTTGCAACAGAATTTAAAAAATGAGAACCTACTCCATCTTAAATGTCTTTTTTTTAATTAGTTTATTAAGGTTTATTAACTGCTGTTGCTCTATAAAATAACAGGGTGTTTTGGTTTTTTTTCTTGCAGATTAAATGAATGAAAGCTAAATTAAACAAAGGTTTAAAATACTTTATTTAAGAATGAGTTATTTAAGTAGTCTCTAGCTAAAATATTACAATCCACAATGGTTACTGAACTCAAAACATGAAGTCTGACCTAGTTATTAGTTAAAATAGTCATTTGTTACTGTAGGTTTGCTTGTTAGAATTCTACAAGCTTGTTTTTTGTTTTATGATCTGACATTTTAAGGAGTAGATCTGTCTTTTTCAAACCCTACAATAAGTGTGAGTATGTATAACAATTGTTAAGTTTTCATCTATTTATATTTAAGGTAACATTTTATTTTAAATGTTACTGGGGGCTCCGCTCCCTGCTCGCTTCACTCGCCCACCCATGTGTTTGGTTTACCGGATATACAATACAATTTATTTTTTGTATAGCCCAAAATCACACAAGAAGTGCCGCAATGGGCTTTAACAGGCCCTGCCTCTTGACAGCCCCCCAGCCTTGACTCTCTAAGAAGACAAGAAAAAACTCCCAAAAAAAACCCCTTGTAGGGAAAAAAATGGAATATAATATGATTTGGATTTGTTTTAAGTCCTGGAGACCTCATTCATCAAGCTGCCTCCCCCATTTGGCCATTCCATAGCTGAAATAGCGCTATTCCGATGAAAGAACCCCTCTTTCCCATGATTCCTGCGATCCTCCATCAGGGATGGCTTTACCTTAGGCAGGCAATATACAATTTAAACAGATTGTTATTTTCATGGGAATTGTTACATATGCATTATTTTCACTTTTACTTTAAAAACTTTTGTAAAAACAATACTTGTCCTTTATTTCCGGCCCCCTGCGTGGTTACATCTCTTTCTCAACAGACGTATAATGCTGCTCGTGTTGTGAAGGGGAGGGTGGCTGAACGCACGCTAAGAATATGCAGTCGGATCATTTGCTGTGTTTTTGCTGCTTGCGAGCTGCCTGTTCTGCTTGTCGTATGTCGTTGTTTTAAGAGCTGGGAGCACATGATGCTTGTCTGGTTAGATGTCTGTGGACTTGTTTTAAATGATGGCTCACTGCCTTGTCTCGCGTGACATTGTAAAAACAATAATTGTCCTTTATTTCCGGCCCGGGGCGTGGTTAAATCTCTTTCTTGCAGAACGTATAACGCTGCTCGCATTGGGGGGGGGCAGCTGCTGTCGCTCTGACCTTCGATCATTTTAAAGCCTGTACAGCCGATGTCCTTTTTGCCACTTCGTGTCCCTGCTGCTCACGTTGTGATCACTTCTCCATGATCATAAATATAGACCTGACCGAATTGTGTTTTCTTTAAAATTAAACTTGTCGTTGCTTTAATTGTTGTTGGACCACAGATTCTCATAGCGTATGTTCCATTATCGTGTAAATCTACGTTTTGTGCATTGAATGATGCAAATGCGAAAAGACTTTGTTTTCTACTCTTTGCCTTTTATTTCTGACCTCGCTTTTTCCTGCTATTTTTTCAAGTACACCTGGTCCTGATGATTAATTTCCTTTTGTTTGCATTATTGCGATCTTTTAGTCATCAATGTTTCATTTATAACGTATTGCCCTTTATACGCTTTATATGCGCTGAGACCCCTGTATCTGTGTGTGCTGCATGCTTTTACACTACTGATTTTTTTTTCTGGCCGTGCTCTGATATTGCTTGTAAGTAGGGTGTGTCTTGCAAGAATCTCATATTCTATATCCCCGCGAGATGCTCTGTGGCAATTCTCTTTCATCTCGCGGGTCATTTATTTGTCTTCCATGATCTTAACGTGAAGATCACGTATCGTGTCCTAGTCATTCCCTCCCACAGGATTTTTTTTTATAATAGAGAGATATGTGCTTTGATGTCATAATTTTTCTGTCTTGATAAGTTGTTTAAATAAGCTGTTTAAGTGGTCAATCAGGTTTGATAAGTAAAGTTTTAAGTTCTGAAGATATATGGACTCCAATGGCAGTGGGTAAGGTCTCTGACAACTTTAGCAAACAAACAGTATTGATCATATAGGGTATGTATTTATAGTGAACACCAAGTTTCCTTGTTTAAGGTATATCCACTGTGTTTTATCTTAATGGTACATGTATTTTACAAGAGTTTTCTCTGTTATTATTTGCCACAGGATTTGGTGATAGTTGCTTGCATTTTGATTGTCAGAGAAATGTTCAGGATAACATGCTGAGTTACTTACACATTCATTAACCCATTGGAACCTGTTGAAATCTGCCATGAGGCACAATCTGTCATATTGGCAGTATGGAATCCAGTGTGGATATAACAGATGTTATATAAAATGCATTGTATTTGAGCAGAAGGACTGCTAGACAGATAACAGATGCTCATACAATAAATAAAGGAGTGCCTGTCCAGAATGGAGTAAGACTGTGGAAGTTGAATATTGAGCTGGATAGTATTCATTTATCCAAATATTAGTATTAGATTGTTAGGTGTTAGATTTGAATGCACAATGGGAGCTGTTAAACTTGAAAATATACCTGATGAAAAGGATCTAGGAGTCATAGTGGACTGATCACAATCAACTTACAGGCAGTATTCAGAAGTCATTAAGAAGGTTAACACAATATTAGCTTATGTAGCACAATATGTAGAATACAAGTCAAAGGATGTTATACTTAACATTATAATCCCTGAAGCCTATGAAAATATTCGTAATGCCGGGCCACCTTAAATTCCCTCGCACCTCCTCATCAGCGTCTTTGTTTTGCAAATACAGTACAATCCCTCTTAACTGGCCACCTCGGGACTGGACCCATGGTCGGTTGCCGTTTTGTCCGGTTAATCAGACGCATACCTATTTTCATGTAGAAAAATATATCTAAGGTATGTACTGTACCTCTTCGACATTCCTGAAGAAATCATATCCACAAAGCTTTATCCACGATTTCACACACGGGTTGTTTTCTCATACAACGACTGGACAGTGTGGTTTAGCGGGTCCCTGTGATAAATAGAAGCGCAAGGCGCCTAAGGGGGAGAAAAGGAAACAACGGGAGGTTAATGGAGAAGGAAGCAGGTAGAGGAAAGCCGGTGCAAGAGAGCAGACTCGATGGAGCAAAGGCAGGCAGCTGGGAGGTGAACCCCTGCAGAGGAGTGTTTGGCCGACACTCTGTGGGGCTGAAGAAAGCGGTCACTCCAGCTGAGCGATCACGGAGCTAAAGTGACCGGTATTAAAGACGAATGGCCGTTGATAGGCAGCTGCAGTCATGGGGGCTTTGGGCTGGTTTAGCCCCAGCGTGAGTGCCCTGGCCGCTGGGGAAAGAACCCAAGTCTCAGTCCGGATGGAGCCCAATGTAGCCAGGGATCGGAGGTCTACCGGACCAGTGTGGAAGGCAGCTACACCTGCAGGTAGGGCGACTCCACCTGTTGTAAAGCCTGATGGGAGAATCAGGGGAGCCGCCAGGTAGAAAGAAGAAGGCACCGTGCTTTGGATTTTAAGAGACTGCTTCCAGCCATTGTTTTAACCTTGTTTGCATTGTTTTTAAAGGACTTGTTTTTTTATTAATGGATTTTAACCTCCACTAATTCACTCATTTTAATGGATTATTTGTTTAAAGAAGACTTTTGATACACTGCACTTTATTTAATTTGAACACTGTTTTGTTGTTCGCTGATTTTAAAATGCCTCTCACCTTCCAGGAAAGAAGGAAGTGCATACATATAATATAAAGAAGAACTCAGGATTAAAAAAAAAATATTTTATTTTATTTTAACAAACCAGTTAATCCGTCGGCCGGTTAATGCGAGGCCAGTTAAGAGGGATTGTACTGTATGTCAATCAGAACAAGAAGCCTGCTCACTCATCCCCCACCGAGGCAACTGAAGTCTCTTTATCTGGTAGTGAGGTGTCTGGCATTATAATGGGTAAATAATATATTGTTATTTCGAATACATACATCTCATGTGTGTTCTATGTCTACGATGATCTGTGTAAATGTAGGATGACAGGAAATGCGAGGCAAGAAATGTTGAACACATAACTAAAACAGAAATTATATACATATTATTGTAATAATTACAAAATGTTGACTTGAAGTGTGTAATGTGTGAAGGCTGAAGTCCAAATATTAAACACTTTTACAAAAGTAATAACAAAACAATTGCGCTTTTATTCAAGAATATAACCGAGGAAAAAGAAATTATTCAATTTAAATGTTGCTGTCAATTTGTAAAAACTGAATTTGAAATATCAATTGACACAAAGTAGACATGTCCACTTGGCTGGTGCAGAGGTAAAAAATTCTGTTTTGTAATCAAGAGGTTGAGGATTTGATCCGAGGTCCTCCCTGCATTTACCGATTTTGAGTAGTGAGCTGCTATTATTATTACAATTACATAATTGTATTATTACAATTATATAATACAGACTCAAATCAAATGTATGTTTTTAATACTCTAAGTTTTTGTTACTTTTAATGTTTACCGTTTTTTTTTTTATTCATTTTATACTCTCAGTCACATGGTACAATGAACCTGCCTCTCCCACTCTGAGTTGATGGCATTTATCTCCATTCTTTTCACAAGAACAGCAATGACCACAGTTTGTGCTGTGGTTGATGCCTGGTCAGAACTATTTGTTGTCTCTGTAATCAAAAGATACAATACCCCGTAATCACTATCAGACTACCATTCGGCACCTGTGCAGAACATGTGAAAAACAACAAGTATGCCATGATCTCTGACATCTGGCAACATTTTGTTGAGAACTGTGTTTTGAGTTACAATCCAGGGCAACATATTACTGTTGTTGAGCGACTGTTTCAAAGTAAGGTCAGTTGTCCTTTGTTGCAATACATCTCAACCAAGCCTGACAAATTTGACGTAAAGTTTTGGATTGCAGCAGATTTACAGGCAAAGTACACGTGCAATGCCACGCCTTATTTAGGAAAAGACCCCAGTCATCCCACAGAAGAAAGACTTTCTGAGACAAAGGCAGAACTGTAACAACAGATGTCGTTTTGCTGGCTAATAGACTGCTGCACCGCAACACAACTCTGCTTGGCACCATAAATAAAGCAGGACGGGAACTTTAACCTGCAGCTAAAGTCACTTCAGTACGCCTGCAATTCTCCTTGTTAGTTTTTAGATGTGGCAGTGCCAGGCTGACGGTGTATGCGCCCAAAAAGAAGTCTGTCTGCACTCTCAGTACCATGCACCATAACGTGGAGATTTGGCAAGATCAAAAAAAAAAAAAAAAACATGTTCAGATGACAACTCATGTTTAAATGACATAGCTTTTTCAAATAACAACGTTTTCTTTCATGCTTGTGTGTACATGAGCGAAAGAGGCAGAGACAAATTTGATGTCATTCAAGTAGTTATTGGAATATAAAGTAAACAGCAAAGGTATAACAAGTGTGCTTTTATTCAAGAAAAAAACTGAATTAAAAAAATTCATGTGACAACTACATACCAAGAATACATGATTCACCAGCCATTTGAGTGTCTGCCACCAGACATTTGAGTGTCTGCTTATATCCTTTCAGCGATATCTTTACAAGTAGCAAAACTTTACACTGGGTGTTGAAGTCCCAAATCAATCATGTTTGTAATATATAATAGTAATAATAATAGCAGCTTACTACTCAAAACAGTGAATTTGTTAAGAATGGTAAAAGACACTGATGAGGAGGTGTGAGGGAATTTAAGTTTGCCCGGCATAACAAATATTTTCGTAGTCTTCAGGGATTCTAGTGTTAAACTTTCTAATACACTGGAGAGGCTTCATCTGGAGTACTTTAAGTAGTTTTGGTCGACAGGATGTTAAAAAGACATAGAAGCACTAGAAAAAGTCCAGAGAAGAGCAACTTTAATGAATCCAGGACTGCAGGGGATGAGTTATGAGGTAAGATTAAAAGAGCTGAGCCTTTTCAGTTTAAGCAAAATAAGATTAAGAGGTGACATTATTGAAGTGTTTAAAATTATGAAGAGAATTAATACATTGAATCAAGACTGTTATTTAAAATTGAGTTCAGCAAGAACACATGGACAACTTGGAAACATGTAAATTTGCACAAACATAAGGACGATTTTCTTCACACGAGATTAATAGACATGTGGAATAAGTTACCAAATAGTCTGGTATACAGTAGGACTTTAGGGGCTTTCAAAACTATACTTCATGTTGTTTTGGAGTAAGTAAATGAATAGGACTGGCAGGCTTTGTTGGGCTGAATGACCTGTTCTCGTCTAAAATTTCTGTTTCTGATGTTTCTAATTAATGTATGGTCTAGAGAGATACTCTATCTTGTAGAGTAGGGCAATTTTGTTGCATGAATTAAGCTGTCCACTATTTTCTTATACTGTATACTCTGTTGAAATGCCTTACTACTGTTGCTATCCGGATGGGCTCCTAATGAGGATTTGTGCTGTACTGTGCCAATATACTGTATACACACAAAGAATGGACAAATGCGTATCCACTACATAAAGTCTTAGTCAGTTTTTATTTTATGGAATGATAATTGTATCATTCATAATCATAAGGCGCTTTACAGAAATACATAAAGTAACCATCCATCTTTCAGTTCATTTTCTGACCTGCTTACCAGTTAATTGAGCCAAGGTGGAATCCAGTACAGATAAATAAACAAACTAATCAGTACAGTAAAAATCAAGAATAACAAGTACTAGAGAAAGCAAAAAATGTACTTCTGACTTTTGTATGACAAATTTCAATAGCAGGTACTTCAAAAGAATGTTTTCTGATTAAATATAGTTTTAATAAAAGGCTGCAAAGAAGTATATATGAAAAATATATTTGTAACATGTTGCTCTATGATAATGTGGCACACTAATTAAAATAAGGTCAAAAACACAAAAGTTAATTTTGTTTTATTATGTTAATTTTTTTTTGAAGCTCATGCAATCTATAGTTTCAATTTATTTATTTATTTCCAATTCGCTAACATAATGCTATCCTGCATTAATTTAATTTCCAGGGAAAACATTTTAGATACTTGTGTACCATCCCCTATAAACACTCTGGTGCCAAAAGTACCTCCTTTATACAGAGGGACCAGCAACATAGAAAAAAAAAACATGAAAATAATCTCTGTGCTATTTGTAGTTCTTCCACTAGGCTGGAAACCACATGAAAAAGAGGAAATATTTCACATGGTTGCATTCCCTTATAGAAAAACAAATAGCTCAAAATTGTAACTTTCTTCCCTTCTAACTGGAAAAAGAAAAAAAAAACATATATATATATATATATATATATATATATCAGGTAAAGGCAACCCTATACTGGGCTCCGGTCCATATCAGAGCACTCTCATACATATGGGGTTAATTTAGAGTCAGTAACGAACCTAAGATGTGAGAGGCAAACTGGACATCCCAGATAACATAGGAAGTGTCTGCAAAGACATCAATAGGGATTGCAAAGCATGGAAGCATCAGTACTATCAGGGTCTCCACAGCCTGAATACTGATTACTTCAGTATAAAAAAAATATTTAAAAGAAATGTGCAACTCTGACCTAACATACAATATTCTTAAACCCACTTAATCCAATTCAAAGTCAGAAAAGGCGTAATTGAAAATCTTTTAACTCGGCTATAACTCTAGCTGTGCTTATTTGTCTTTTTTACAACAGTAAGCTTTACATTCCAGTGTAATTTTTAATACTTTTCAGGAGTATGAAACAAAAGGAAATAAGTTTTTGCATGTCATATTTACATTACTGAAATCTTCTGACCTTCATGCTAATAGCCAGTACATGTACAGTGTAGTTAAACTCCCAGGATCCCAGTAATTTCATGTTATTATTGTTTATCTTTAAATGTTTACTTTCTGCATCTCTCTTCCTTTTCTTCCTGTGGTCACAAGCTAGGATTTCTTCTGGGAACCTTCTGAATGTTTCTTGTTCCATATTGGGTGGATTGCTGTAATTTGTTTTTATTGTGGTAAGTTTGTATCGTTCATTTTTGAATGTTGCCATGTTATAAGTCTAGAAGTTATTAAAGATAGAAGCGTGCGTTATTTTTGATCGATATAGGATATAGCAGGTTGGAAAATAACTGACTGACTGACTTAAAAAAGGCCGGTAGATTAGGTGTGGAAAAAGTAAGCAATATTGTATATGTATGTTCTATTGTGTTAGCTTTGTGATCCAGACCTCTAACTGTCCTCTCCTTGTACCCACAGAGCTGACCATGGCTCCACTTCTGAAACTCAATATGGGTTGTTTGCTTCAAAACAAGCATAACATAAACATTTTATTAATTTTTTCTTCAAATTTCTGTTTTAAAAGACACAAAAATGCCTACATCCTAGATTCATAGAATGCACATTTTACACATGATAAAATAGCAACCCTATGCCCAGAGGATATAAAAATTTTGTATGCGTTAGTACCTATCAATACCATCATTGTTGAATAGAATATCTTTGTCTTTCATTTTACTTTTATGTGGGGTTTCTCTTTTTTGTTACCATTTATGTATTTGGGCTTTGAATCAGTTAAAGATTTAACGCGAATACTACATGAATGAACAACTATAAGTAAGCTGTGATCTTGCCTTTGAGGAAAAAGATCTAGCCCTGGGGTCACATAGTTTTCACCATACTCTTAATTGTCCTTTGTTATGGTACATCGGCATTTAATGCTCAAAGTTTATATCTAAAACCAACATCAGAACTAATTGTTGTAGTCCCTGTTTATTTTTTTCATGTTTCTTTACTTGAACATAATTTTCTTTTGCTGATTCTAAAAGTAACTGCTGTTTGCCACCAGTTTTTGATATGAAAATCTTACATTTAAAAAACATTTTGTATTATTTCTAATTACATATTTGAGCATCGTCGGCCCCACAGTTAGTTTTAGTATTTAGTTAGAACATTAGAACACTCTAGACGAGAACAGGCCATTCAGCCCAACAAAGCTCGCCAGTCCTATCCACTTATTTCCTCCAAGAAAACATCAAGTCGAGTTTTGAAAGTCCCTAACGTCTTACTGTCTACCACACTACTTGGTAGCTTATTCCAAGTGTCTATCGTTCTTTGTGTAAAGAAAAACTTCCTAATGTTTGTGCGAAATTTACCCTTAACAAGTTTCCAACTGTGTCCCCGTGTTCTTGATGAACTCATTTTAAAATACAAGTCTCGATCCACTGTACTAATTCCCTTCATCATTTTAAACACTTCAATCATGTCACCTCTTAATCTTCTTTTGCTTAAACTGTAAAGGCTCAGCTCTTTTAATCTTTCCTCATAATTCAACCCCTGTAGCCCTGGAATCAGCCTAGTCGCTCTTCTCCGGAACTTTTCTAGTGCTGCTATGTCCATTTTGTAGCCTGGAGACCAAAACTGCACACAGTACTCAAGATGAGGCCTCACCAGTGCATTATAAAGGTTGAGCATAACCTCCTTGGACTTGTACTCCACACATCGTGCTATATATCTTAACATTCTGTTAGCCTTCTTAATGGCTTCTGTCGGGAAGTTGATAGCTTAGAGTCCACTATGACTCCTAAATCCTTCTCATAAGGTGTACTCTCGATTTTCCGACTGCCCTTTGTGTATTCAAACCTAACATTTTTACTTCCTATGTGTAATACTTTAGTTGTAGTGTTTAATTTTTAGCTGGAGTATTGATTGTGGTGTATGATGTCTGTTGTGCAATGATATTAAAGGTTGGCACACACCTGCCCTTTCTATCTGTGGATAAACAGGAATTGTGGCTAAATCCCCTCAATTACTAGGAATGTGTTACTGTGATAACCAAATATAAGTTGAAGCAACCTTGAAATCAAAGCAGCGGCATTTATATGGTCGTAAGGAAGAGCACTTACCCTTTGTGTGTTGAGGGCGCTGTCGTTGGAACGCAGGGCCGTCTAGCGGGTGAGCGCTGTGAGACGCAGTGTGTCAGGACACACGTGGAGCCGGTACAATGGCCAGTACGGGCTCCACCGCATGTGTTCATTTTTACACGCTGGTGTCCTCGCAGCCTGCCCAGTGCAGGCGGTTTAAAGGGCAGCGTACCTAAAAGATAGCCGGCATTTGTTTGAATTAGATAGATGGGGATCCCATAACGTTAAAAAATGGTTTACTTACTGGTGAGTCAGCAACGAGCGTGCTTGAGCTCAACATAGCTGTTGGCTGTACCGGAGGGTTTATACGCGCGTGACCCACAGGAGTTTGGTTTTAAATACATAGTTGCCCGGGGCGTGTCGCAGCACGTGGTGTGAACGCACTACCGTCTACCGGGATAGGTGCATGAGGTAGACATGTTGGCAGATTGGCTGGACAATCTTGCCGGTTATATTTAAAGAGTTACCGGCCAACAGGGGTCGTCAGTGGACCTAAGAGCGAGGTAGGAGTAAGCACTGCTGAACTATTTGGTGGAGCAGTTGTAATTTTGGCGGCTTTTGTATATATTCTTTTGTATATAGAGTTATATATATCTCCTAGTGATCGTTTTGGTGGAGGTATATATATTTGGTGCTGGGATAATTTTTGATTTTGGGTTTGGTGCAATTGTTATTTTTTTGTATATACACACTTGTTTTTGTATATTTTTCTTTCCTGCTGGAGGAACGTCTTGAGCCAGGGATAAAAGAAGACAACCTTCATTATTGGAGAGTATGTGTAGTTTTTGTAGGAGTGTACTGTTTTTGTAAATACACCATATTTTTCGTTTTTGTTTGTTTTTATTTTTTTTTGAAGTGTCGGTGTTGAAGGACTGTGTCTCAAAGCCCACCTGACACTACTGCATTTTTTTTTTGTACAGCACTCTTGTAAATAAACTTGCACCATTCACCCTTCAATTTTTGTCTGTGTCTCATCTCTCCACTGATCCCGTTCGGTTCATGAACTATCAGATGTCCAGAGTGTAGGCTGGGGTCACTTCCCACTACACGGGATAACACAGTTACATCACAAGGGATAGTGTATTTAGGAATAAATCCATAAAACACTTTTTTACTCCATGATTTGTTGGAATTTAGAACTAACGACCAAGACATGTAGATGAACCAGAAACTTTAACAACCTTTAAGAAGTATAAGGATGAGATACAGAGACAGCTTAGTTATTAGCTAAACAAACAAGCTTGATGGATGGAATGGTCTCTTCTCGTTTATCAAATTTCTTATGTTCTTGTTGAGTTCTCTTTGGCAAAGACTTTTGACACATTTTTATTTTGAGTTGGGGTTTTGTTTTGGGTTTTGGTGAAAGATTGTTTTGATTTTCTGGTTATAAAACTTAATGCTTTTTCTTATTTACTAGTCTGTTCTCATCAAAATATTGCCTCTTTTCTGAGTCAGTATATTCACTTGGCAGAAGTAAATACGATGTAGTAATTTAAGAAGAGAAGACTAAAGAAGCTTGATATCACCTTGATATATTGCTTAAAATAGCTGAAAACATGATAATTTTTTCAAATACATTTGCACTTATTATAATTTCCAATTGCTTTCTGTCTTTTTAAGTATGCATTTCACAGACACACACACAGATGTCAAAATGGTCAAATTGTGTTCTAAATGGGTAAACATTTTAAGTAGCCAAATGTGGGTTTTAACCCCATTATAACAGTTTTCTATTACAACAGAAAAACATAAAAAATCTTCCATAACTTTCTTTTATGAAGTCCACCTTAATCATTTATAAAGAGTCATGTTAATTTTACCTATAATGTCTAATCCACACATTTAGTTACTATACCGACTCAATCCAATGTGTAGTTATGAATATTTTATATATATTTATATAGATAGATAGATAGATAGATAGATAGATAGATAGATAGATAGATAGATAGATAGATTACATATGTATATATTACATATAAAAATAATCTAAAATGCATACTAATTATGAATATGATATGAAAGTGAAATAATTTTCCATAATGTTAAACACAATCATTGTAATGTAGTTGAAAAACCCAATGGTTGGAAGTCTTGAATTTTCCCTTGCTTACGCCCAGAGGAAGAAATAATGCTAATTATTATTGAAGCTATTCTGACACAGCACTCTTAGGTTCAGTTCAAAGCTATCTTTGAGATGAAGTCTTCTCTTCTTTAATCTTTTGACAGGTACAGCGGAGTGTATGGAAGCCTTGAGCCCACAGTTAGCGCTGTCATGGTAACGCCACTGTCATTAAAGGCTCAGTTCAGCCTCGCACTAAGCACCCTATTCAAAACCAGGCACAGGCCACATCATCTCATGAACAGCAAGGCAGCCATTTCTTGCAACCTTAAGGGATTAATTTATGTGCTGAGACACCGCACACCCATGATATGATAATATGAACTGTGTTATTTGAAGAACTGCTTAAAATGCCTCTTTATTATGTATCTTAGGGGGATTCATTTACACTATAAAGATTAGGACCTCTTTTTTTCAGTCTATGGGTAGTATAACCATAGGGCATTGTGCTATAATTTATGGCAATGATTTAATTGAAAATGTGGAAAATTATTCACAAGGCTTACTATATTTCTATGCATCTGTGAAAAAATGAGCACAGTGATACATCTCAGAAAAAATGTGTCTGATATTGCAATTATTGAACAGGCGATTTAATTGAAATGTAGCTAACAAAAAATTGAGTCCTGCTTGATTGTAGTAATCTGTACTGGTTTGGAATGGTAAAGTTTTAAATAAAGCATTTCCAGTGGCATTTAAAAATTTTTGCATTCTGTTTACAATTGCATTTTCATAGGTATAAATATTCATTGGTTTCCAGCTGCTTTTTTAATTATGTAAACAGGGATGCAGGAGAACCTTTATGCAGTAAGGTGTTGTTTGCATCTAGTGACAATGGTACAGAGAAGTACAGCCTATTTGTAGGCCACTTGTGAACTAATTTATAACTGTGGTAAGGATAATTGAAGGATATTTCAAGAGGTACTATTACCCAAATTAGTCAAGCAGCCCCTTCCAAAACAATCCACCATTTTCATGCATCGTATAAACTTCCTTAACTAGCAAGCCATTTTATAACTTGCAAGACTCTCATACCAGCTATCTAAGCAGCTGGTCTGTCACAATATAAAGTAACATGTTTATTTACTCTCTAATGTCAGGTTCTTGTGCTGTGGTAAACCCACATAATTTGTGTCACAGAGGGCTTAGGGCTATTCTTGCAACATCAGACACAAGGCAGGAGCCAAATATGGATTTATATAAGATGTACCCAAACCAGACCATTCCACATCTCCGAGTTAACCTCTTTGGAATATGGGAGATTGCCTGACAATTACACAAACGACGTAAAAATGTTCAAACTACATGCAAATAGTGACTGGGCTGTGATGTGAGACTGCAGATCTACCCACAATGCTGTTTTCAGATCTTTGATATAGCACTAATTTATACCATTGTTATATATAACAATAAGACCCCAAGGATCTGTTCTACTATATGTCAATCAAGCTTATAATATCAGGTTGGTGTTGTGCTTAGGTAGCACACTTTATCCGTCTTTTTCATCTGGCAGAAACTTTTACATTTTCAGCCCAATTATTTTATCAGGTTTCAATTAAATATCAGCTTCACATGCAGATAGCTTTCCTGCTGACAGCAGGCTATTCTTTTGTTACTTTTCAGTTGCTCAAGTTATTTTCATTCTTCTGACTTTGTGACTGGATGCCAACAAAACAAAGCAATGCAATCATTTTGACCTCTGTCTTCCAGCCTGGCTTCCATTCCCAAGTCCTCTTCCTATTTATTTAGGAACCAGTCCTCTGATCAAAGAAGCTTCTGTTGCAGTCATAATGACTGTAGATTATAGTAGATGATGACATATACAGTATTTTGCAGGTCTTGCATAAACTAAAATAAATTTTTTGAATGATTGTGCAAGATTGTAATCAATTCATTTTGATGTTTTTGTTTGCTTCTGTCTGATTTAAAATTCTGCACGCTTTGAAGCTTCTTATTTGACTTATGCATAGGTAACTTGCCACTAAAGGATTTGTCAATCGCAGGTCCTTGCCTTGCTTCTAATACTGCTTTTCCAGAGCATCCATATGTTTGGAAAATTAACCATGTAATGAATTTTAGGTATACTTTGTATGATGCATCTGCATTGTCCAGAGAGACTTTGGCACAGTGGTCAGCACTTCAAACATACAGCTAAAGAGGACAACCTGGTTGCTGTCTGTGTAGAGTTTGCATACTCTCATATTTTTTCAACTGTTCTCTGGTACTTCAATTATCCTCCCTTGTTTCAAATTTGTTTAGCTTTAAAATGGCCTGCTACAAATGAGTGTCCTTCAGTATACTGTCAACCCTATCTTATGTCAATTGCTGTGTAAAGTTGGACTAAATGTGTTTGGAAATGAATGGAATTATGGCATGGATATCAAATGTTCTATGTGCATATGTGTTCTGTTTGAGCCCATTGTCAGAATGTGAACACTTTTAGTAGCATGCTGCTGGATATCTCTAATCCTGAGCTTGATTATTATGGCTGTCGTTTTAATTAATAGGCTATCTATACCGAATGTCCAATAATTACATCCTGTTTTGTTTATTTGCTGAAAAAACATTTGAAATGCTGTAGACAAAAATGAAGGCTGCTACACCAACCAGTGGAAGTTCAGTGTCCACTTTGATGTACATAAAACATCTTATATCAAACTTACTTGAACCAATGCAGTGCCACAGAGTGCTCGAGCTGATGTCAGCACCACTAGGACACACAGCAGGAGACAGATCTGGACAAGGTGGCAGTCTCTTGTCAGTTGTGAGAAAAATGTAAGGATTGTTCTGTTATGGCCTTGTGTCCCTTTAAAGGGTGTGATTCCGCTCTGCCTTGTGTCCGTTGATGCCAGCATTTTATTTATGTTATCCCTGCTGCTTACAATTTGTAATGAAAACAGTTCATGGTTATTTTTATCCATGTAATATAGATGGAATATAATGCACAAAACTTTTCTGTGAGCAAAACATTTCTTAAAATATTATCTCTCCAGCATGAATGCACTTTTGTAGCGTGTTCACAAGCACTATAGCTTCTAAAAGCTGTTTAAACTTCATACGTTCAATTTGTTATGCTAAGTTATTACATTCCAGTACATAAAACACTGTAAAATTCTCCATCAGTGAACCATTTCTTTAAGCCCAGCATAATTACATTTCATTTCACTCTTAACTAATTTCAGTTCTGTTGTTGTTTTCTATTGCAAAGTTTATATTTAATAAAAGATACAGTACATAATCGTATATCAAAGTACAGGGCAAGCATGTTAAATAGTCCAATCTGAAGCAATCTGCCTGCACTCCATGTATCCTTACTAGGCATGAGCCAATACACTTTATCCACATACAATATGTATTACAGTGTTCATTTTGACAATACATTTTGATTAGTTTTAGTCTTAGTTGTCTGGCTAAATTGCTTTTTAGTTTTAGTCACATTTTAGTCATTTAATTACTTTAGTGTATTAGTTTTAGACAAAAAAATAAGTTAATATTAGTCAAAAAAAAGTAAAATGATTTTAGTCAAGAAAAAGTAAAAGTACATTAGTCAGTCAAAATCAGATATATGTCTTGTTTAACATATGAATATGCACATAAATATACTGTACCTCTAAACTATTATGCTAACATGAACACTAATGAGCCAAACCACATGTAGTGATTATTAAGTATAAAATGAAGACTAGGTGTAAAAAGGATTTCCAAAAGATCTTTGCCAGATAATGGCAGCTCTGTTCTGTCTTTACAGATTTCTGGCCTTTAACATGCCTTACATATACTGCTATATGATTTTACCAAAAAAGGCTTGACTAGACAGCACACATTTAATTTCAGCATAGGGTTTATAAAGAGTGAAATAATCATGGACTATCTGATTTATCTGACCACGTGCACATTTTAAATTTATTCTGTGATTTTTTTTTTCTCCAGCAACTGAAAAATACTTCTTAAAATAATACTAAAAGTAAATATTCAAACATCATTATATTGGTACTGTTGAATTAGTGAATTCTAAAATGATTAAAGATACTTATATTTAAACAAACCCTTAAAAGCTATTTTTGTAACAAAATAATTTCAAAATCTGGTTTGTCAGAGAATTCGCTCTGTTATGTTTGCAACATTTGCTATTGTAAGATTTATATTTACGTCATTAGCTTGTTAAAAAACTCACAAAAGATTAGCATTTAATGGAAGAGTCCATTTTTTTACATTAATCCAATACTTCAGAACTCTTTGAATGTTCAGAGTTTGTTATTGCTTAGCCTGTGTGTAAATCCAGAATTACAAAAGTTACCTTAAGTCAATTAATTGTACCTGAGAGACTGCATTACATTTACTAACGTACGATTCTAATAGAACACTTAAGTGTTTTTACTGCGTTCTTCACATTTTAGGGGTTATGCTCACAAACATTAGTTTGCCCACAAAAAACAAACAAATTATATACATTTAATGTTTGCAGATTCGTATTCAGCAATGAAGCAATGCTGTTTTGCTGTACTGTATATGTACATATCATATTAATTGGGAGATGCACTTCAAGCACTGAAATCCTAAATACATTTTATGTTTGTATTAACAAATGGAGCAGCTCATTTCATTGATGATGTGGGCAAGCCAAATAGCCTCTTCGTTTGAAACGTGCCTTGATTTTTAATTGCTACAGCTGTTGTTGTCATTGCCACTGTGCCCACAACCATGAACTGTATCCACCGGTTGCAAAATGGATGAATGTGCAAACACACACATGTAGATGTGCTCGTTACAATCAAAGAATGAATGTGAAGCTTCCATTCCTTTATCAGGGCTGTGTAGGACACTGTATTAAAAGCGATCAACCTCCTGTCATTTCATCTGCTGTAACAAATGCTTGACACTACATGCTAAACAGTTGCAAGTCACATCTGAGGCTCAGCACATCTGATTGTGCTAAAACTGCACTAATTTGTTTCCTATATAACTCATAAAGGGATAAAACTGGTAATAACAAAATCGTGTGTGTGTCTGTGTGTTGGCTTTTTTAGCAGAGTGGAGTAGAGCACGATTCTGGCTGACCTGATGATTTCCTGATGGCACCCAAACTAGTGTTATTCAATTACAAGTATGCATATAGTGATGGTGTGGGTCAGCCCCATGCTACTGGTTGCATCATGGGAGTTTCTTAAATCCGCTACAACTGATGATGATAGTGCTACCAAGGGATGAGCCAGTGGATGAGGACACTCACACAAAGCAAGGAATAGGTGCAATAGTGATTAGAGCTTTTATTAAAAATCATCAAAACAAGTAGTGTCCAAAAGTGTAGTGTAAATCTTCAATAAATAAATAATGCATAAAAAAGTGAATCATGGAGGTTAAAAATCCATTAAAACAAGGTTACAATCATGCAGGAGTCTCCCCACAGTCCCCAATGCTTCCCTATAAAACTGACTTCTGTCTGGCTTATTCTATTCAAATCTTGCATCCCAGAGAGACGTCAACCAACAGGCACAGACACCCTTCAGTCCTGCTTGTGTCCCTGCCGTCCATCCTATGGCAATCCACAGGACACCACTGAGCCTCCACCCCTTTGTTTCCTGCTGCCTTTCCTGGACTTTCATGGAGAGTCCTGAGGTGTATTATAGTTGCTCCTGCTCCGTATCTGCTTAGCAGGGAAACCTTCAGCCCCCTCTTGAACGTTGGCCACACACTCCTGTCCCTGAAGCTCCATTCCGGTCTGCTTGCTTCCTTTCCATTGCACTGGATCTCTTGCACTCCTGTCCTTCTCTGTCCTTTTCATTAACCTCTGTCAGTTTTTCTTTTGTTTTGTTTCTCCTTTCTTTTTTCCTTTCTTCTATTTTATCCCCTTCCTTTTCTTGTGCTCGTTCATCCTTATATGCCTCTGTTGGCGCAGCATCTCAGTCGCACACTGCAGGAAGCCGATGAAGCAACTGAGACAAATTGCACCCTCACATGTAGGTTGTTTGCGCCACAATTACCTCACCAACATCCTGCAGCTGCGTGAGCAGGCTCACCCTTAAAGATTGAGCCAGCCAATTATTTATTTATCTATTTATTTTAAAAGAACTCCTTATTTCGCAGTCACTATACCACACATACAAGTTTTTATAATTGCACCATTGCATTCATGTTCGTTATTTGTTGGCAGACCGAGTCATGTGTAATAGAGATGTGCAAAGAGCTTCACATCGCTTATTGTCCAGTTGTCCGTTTGTAACATTTTTTTTTTGTTTATTTTTTGTCATCAATGATTTTAAAAACATTCATCTTAGTTTTTGTCATTAAAGGTGCATTTTTATTTATTTTTTGTTCTGTTTTTGCCACAGAAAAAATGTTATTGACAAGTATTTTTTGCCATAATTTTTACCAACAAAATTAACACAGAAGTGTTGCAATACAGGGTTTAGAATGCAGTGCTCCCACAATACAGAGCATTCTTAGAACTGAGAAAATAATAAATAAACAATACTTTTAGAAAAAGTAAAAAAAAAATCATTAAAGATAAGCTTAAAAACAAATAAACATATAAAACAGGCATTAAACAATGCATATACAACAATACATATGATTTACATCTTTTACTGCTTATGTTTCATCCAAATAGATATTTTTATTGAATTTTGCAATTGTAAAATTGAATGTGGAATGGACCGTGCCTGTGTCGCTTATCTTGCACGCTTCTCTAAATACCATTTAATTTCAAACACTGTATTTACCCATCGAGGATTGTGAGGAAGACCGTCTTCAGACAAAAGACTCTCAGAGCCTCAGGATAAGCAATCAGAATAAGACTTTATTGCAAAAAGCAGAACACCGACCAAGTTCAATGAAGTGAGTGCCAGCAGTTTAGCAGAAGCTTATTTTTATTACAATTTTTATTGTTTATGCAAAATACTCTCTTCCTTCTGGTTCTTCCAACCTTTACCCAATGTCCAAGTCCATCATTACCTAATTCCCATTACCTGGCCTTTTCTCATTCATTGACACTTGCCAACATTACTCCTTACCCTGTGCAGGTGTCTGAGACCTGTTTATCAATTGATACCCACCATTAAGTACGAATCAGGAGAAACCTTACATAAGATACTGAGCAACTTACTTTAATAGTTTTTTGTTACACAAACATCCCTCAAGGCTAATGATTTAGACAGCTGCCTCTCTTAAGACAATGGCACTAAGTTTTTTCTTATAGAACAAACTTTCCTTCGCTTGTCATCACCTCATGCTAGTGTCCAAGCAGGCAGGCAGAGGACTGGCCACTGCAAGTGAAAGTGAGTGTCCTTGATCTGATAAGCACAGGCAGCTTTCTAGCTGTTTAAGGAAGAAATAAAATAGATACAAGCTTTTAACTTTATTAATTCTTATATAATCTAAGAGCAAACTAATTATAACATATCTTGCTTTAACCTTACTAGAAATCTTTAATATATGCAAAGTATTAATATAAATATTTAGATTTTCCATATGTATATTTTCTAAACTAATTGGCTATTTAGCTCTTTTTCAAGGTTACAAACTCAGCAGCTGCATTTCTTAAAACAATGGCCTGTTCAGCTCTCTCAAAGTACACAGTGTCCTTAGCCTGAAGTTTTAAACTTGGCAGCAAGAAAGAGAGACGGGCCGCTTGCAAGCAAAATGCCAGCAGCCTTTATGCTAACAAGTAAATGAGGGCTTTAATATAAGCATACTTTTTAAATAATTCTAAAGCTACAAACTAACAGAACAAGTGTAATATCATACGAATTGGTTGAAATAAACACTTAAGAAGTATAAACAGAAACCCAGTCATAACAATTGATTTTCACCTGTCTTATTTCCCTTAACCTTATCCATTTTTGTCTCAGATGGTCACCTTCTGCGTCCACTTTGTAATACTTAATTCCATTCATTTCTTGGTACTTTATACCATTGTCTTTCCTACTACATTATTCACCTGCCTATCTTACATATCTATTTATGCATGCTTATACAAGTTTAACAGCTGAAAAATTTTGTCTCATGGTTTTTTACTTTTAGCATGAGATTAAATTTAGACAATTAAATCATTGAGCAGCTTTGCTAACTTGTCCATACAGTGATCCTAATAGCTGGAAAGCCTGGACAAAGGTAGTGACTGGGAAATGATCCATTTTTGGACTTGAGATTAATTTAATGCATTTTTATAAAGAGTTTTATGATACAAAGTTGAAAAGTTCCACTGTTAATCAACACATGGGAATTGCTTATAATGGATAGCGAGAACAGAATGTTGTAGGCAATAAACATTTTATATATTTTATACATTTTCTATATTTTACAGTATTTATGTGCAGTTATGTGCATATTGGTGCTCTAGATAGCTCCAGCTCCCCATTGTACTTTTTTTAGGTAAGGTGGATTGCAAACATTTCAGCCTTGTTGATGATATATATTACCATTGTAATCTTCAGGAGCACAATAATAAAATGGAGCACTGAGCCTGATCTCCTCAATTTAAAATGCTGGAAATTGCTTTGACTGTCAGGTAGTATAAATGTATGTATATTCCATTGTGGTAAAGTGTAAATGAGAAACAGCTAAAAGTGTGTAAAGTACATTTTTGTGCTAAAAATTAGTTTCAGATGTGTAATTTACATTTGTTACAGTGATTTATGGAAGTTACATTTTTACCTACTATAAGATATGCCAAATGTATTCAATAATCCCATGCACCCTCTTCCTTAAATGATTATCTGTCTTGTTAGAGTGAATTGGAACACAATGATAAATAGAATCCAAAATGGAGAGGTTATAGTGTTGGGAGCATTTGAATATCTTAATGGTTTGTAAAGAGACGAAAAGTATCTTGACTTATTACCAGGGCACCAATGCTCCCAATGGAAATCACATCTATATGCAGCAATAATATTCAGCCTCCAGGTGACAGCTTCAGTTGTCTGTTTTCTTTCCAATCTGGAGAATTTAATAGGAAAATTCCAGCTAGACTGTTTCTGAGTTTTGAAAAATGTAGATTTTTTTTTCTTTTGTACATTTTTGAGCTTGTGAAGGTTTTCTTCTATTTACAGACAAACGTGATATGGCACAGGGTATTACAACAGATTTATGGCCCAGCCTCATTGATCAGAAAGAGACATCTTCAGAGCACAAGGTTCCTTTTGTACTACCAATAAAGTAACAAAATAACATTTTCCAACCATGTTAATCAAATTCAAGGTCATGGGGGGGCTAGTAGGTATCCCAGATGTACTGGGCTCAAAGTCGAAATCTGGACCGTGTGCCAGTCCATTGCAGGGATAACACACAAATTCATATTCACACTCAGACAGGGAAAATTTGAAATCACCAATCACCCTAACACATTTAACTTTGAGAGGGAACGATCCATGCAGTCACAAGGAGAACATGTAAACATCATGCAGCCAGTGGCCAAGTGTGGAATTCAAAGAGGACCCTAACTATTGTGCCACCGTGCTACCCTACCAATAAAACTGTTAAAGAAAAAACGCTGAAGCTGTTACCACTAGCTGTACAAAAACTTTACTTGGTAAACTACATGAGTTTCTCTCTCTTTGTAAATAATTAAAAATAATTACATAGTAGTTTAGTGAATCCAGTACAACTTATGTCACATCTTTGTATTGTTTCAGTAAATCCACACAAATGCATGGAAAATAAATTAGTTCCATTCCATCTATTAAATAAGCACTTTGTGCCCGTACTACCCATATGCTTTATCATATTTGGAAGTATTGAACTGGTGCTACTTATAACAGGTTTACAAAAGTTTACAAATACACCGTGATCATTATCTTTTAAACTCTAGCTATGTTCATTAATTACTTGTTACCTGATGTAGCAACAAGCAGCGTGGTGTCAAAGTGGTTAGCACTCTTCCCTTATTTCTCCGGTAAAATTATAATTTCCAACCTAGTTCTTTTTCACTCTCCATTTTCCCCATTTCTAGGTACTACCGAGGGTACGTAAGTAGGTGAATCCTGACTGGCAGGGTGTGATTTGTATGCAGTTGTACTTGGGGAAGGAATATGTCTCATTAATTCTTGGTCCTTCACCTATGCCTGATAGTTTGAGGTCTCACATAGCCCTGTGGAAGAAGGCTGCTACAAGAATATGACTGGACAGTTCACTCCAGATTCTCTGTACAAAATGTATTTCTTTCTACTGGTGAGCACAAATTACATCTTACACTTTTTAACAAGAATTGTTGTGTTCTTGTGGGTTTTGAAAATTTCATCTAAAGTATTTCTTCTCCACTCAGAATAGATGAGATGGACCTCTGTTAGCAAACTATATTAAACACTGCATTAAACAATGAATTCCATGGTACCGGAAATTACAGCAAAACTGAAGATGGAATCCAAATTCACTCCTAGCAATATGGGAATCACATCTTTTGGGTAAATGAAAAGGACTTTGACAGATCTTAAATGATATCTAGATGAGATATTGGAACACCGAAGGATTCTTTAGTCTTCAGATGCGTCACTGCCACCTTCTGAGACCCACAAACAGACATGTTAGAGATATATTTTAATATAATTAATTAATTATATTATATAAATTAGTTAATTATAATTAATATAATTATTATTTTATATATTATTAGAGCCACTTCTGTGATAAAAACCTCACTGATTACAAACGTAAAGCAATCTGGTGGCAAACTATAAAAGCAGTCTAAATAAAGTCTTCTGTCAACAAACAAGAAAATCCAACAAAAAATTCAAAGTGCTGAATTTTTTCAAGATATCAGCTGTGAAAGTGCTTTAGCATTTAAATGAAAAATAACTGCAGTTCCTTATAAAGAGAGTCATGTGCCTGACAATATGAATCAAAAAATCAATACATGAGTCATTTTCCTTACATTAGGAATTTTATATATAGAGATTCTAGTATAGTTATTTGTAAGACATGCAGTGAAAAGGTTTTCTTCTTTTTCTCTCAGTGCAGTATAATTGAGCACTTTGAAAGCTCACCAGTCATTTGTGACCCTTCTGCTCACGATGGTGGTCAGACAAACTGCAGGAAGCTTTTGTTCTCAATATGTGTCATTTTTTTCTTATAGAGCCTTTAGTTTTTAAATAGCCGAAATCTACAAGTGGGAGTTTTAGGAAAGGACATTATTTGTTATTTGTCAGCTCTGGGCTTAACCCCAACCCCATTAAGAGTATAGGTGGTTTCATTTAGAGCAAGGACCTGCTGGGTAGGGCCCGTCATAGTGAGGCTAATCAGTGCAGTGGTTAGCACAGGTCCACCTTTCTGGGTTTGACTTCCTGCCCACCCACAGTCTCTGTGGAATCTGTTCATTCTCAAAAGTATTAACGTTAGACTTTTCTGATTTCTGTTATTTTCTTTCCACATCACAAGGACTAGTTTTAGGTTAAATGGAAGCTTTACATTTGTTCCTTGTGGATTTGCCTTCTGATGGCTTCTTTCAGCATTGTTGACACAATATTGGTCTAGCACGAGTATAGCGGTGTGGATGAATATTCCCTGTGATGGAATGTAGAATGGTTCTGGCTTACTCCCTATGCTTTGATTGGGACTAAGCAGATTTGAAAAGTGAATATAACTACAATGGCAAAGTTTTGCCAACTGTAAAAGAGGCAGGGTATGGATCTATTGTGCCTCATGTTGAAATTTGGGGAACCCACAGCGATTACGTTGTGGGTCATCAACTACTAGAGGTCTGTCATATTCTAATAACAAGACAGAAAATCATGTATGGGAGGGCTAAGCAGCCTGTATAGTTTTATACATGGCACAGGAGTTTTCGGGTAATGCTTGGCACTTAGGGTGAAAGTAGGTAGCCATTAGAGGTCTTCCATGCTCCATGTGGTTTTCTGGGAGAGAATTACAGATTGGGTGGCAACCAGTCTAAGTTTACCTAACCTGGAAATACAAATAGGAGAACCAGAATCATTGCAGGTACCTGACTCTTCAAAATGGAATGTTTGGCTTAGGAAGCAAAGGCATGGTCCATGGGAAAGGACCCAGGACTTTACAGAAGCATTTCTAAACCAAAAAGTTGTTTTGGGAATTGTTCCAGAAGATCTTCCAATTGGGTAATAAAGCTGCCCTTGACTAGAATGTCTATGAGCTTAGAGTTGGAGGAGAGAGGTGGGCAGAGCTCTTTCTAATAGGGAAGCAGTGTGGCCAGAAGAGGCTCAGTTAGAGGAATGTGGGAAGTTCGTTTCTTGTTTTAGGGGCTTGTGCAGTATATTTTGGATGGTTGGTCAGAGATTCAACCACCAGAGAAGGTAGAGATGGTTTGAAACCCATTCCTGAGGTTTATTAATTTCATTTAATTTCTGGTGATGCTCTGCATTTTTTCAATTATTTTTTCCTCTGTTGTGTTAAATTTGAACAGTAAAATATTGTATTTTTGTTTTTGGTACTTCTGCTAGACAGATAGCCATCAATTGCATTATACAGTATGTGCCATATAATTAGAGTGGCACTGGTGCCTCTCTAAAATCATAGATTCTGGTCCTGACCCAGTTACATCTTTGAATGTTCTTCCAATGTGTATATGTTAGGAATGTTTTAAATTCACCAAGTGTGAATGTGGATGGGTTCATGACTGTGCCCTGTAGTTAGGTAGCACCCTGTCCAAGGATAGCTCTGAAGGCATGCCTGACATTGCTGGGATGGCCTGTGACACTGAATGCTGCACATGACATCGTGTACAGGGAACAGATATATAAGCTGCATTACCAAACTGTTTATTTTCCCTTTATATGATTTATATTTACTTTGATATTAAATAGCAAATAATCTCTAGTCCTTTAATGATTTGTTCAGAAATCATTGGTAATTTAATCAAATATGTGTCATTTCTTTTCCAAACATGCAGGATTTTTCATTCATTCAAATTAGATTTTCTTACATAATGCATCAATCCAATTATAAATTCTACCTCACGTGTCTGTGGTTGACCTGCCTCTCAAAGTGTCATTGTAAATCACAAAGCAGGGTCTCAGAGTTGCTTATTAAGCACTGATTAGAACTCATTATTTTTTTGACTTTCTCTCTTTGATTTGAATTCCAGACTTTTATTTACCTATTTTCATAAGGGATCTGCAACCAATTAAAGGCATCTGTTGGAAATTCATGCCACATTTGGCAAGTCTGTCCAGTGTGGTGTTGTACAATATTTCACCCCATTTAACACTGGTATTTTTGGAAGAGAAGAACAAGTGCTACTGGATACCACCACATGGCAATGGAACAACCTCAAGAAAGCAACTGCAGGAGAGCACATCCTCCCTGATTTGTTTTTGATTAATGTATAATGAGGCCATTTGTATTGATCAGAAGAAGCTGTGTGCTTCGGAGAAAAAGCATTTTCTGACCTTTGATTTATGCTGCATTGGGAGTTGATGGCTTTTGGGTGAATGACAGCATTGCGTCTGTTTTAATAACATTTTAGTTCAATGAAGCTTATCCTAGCAGGAAATGATCCAGATGTTTACATGACTGCTTTCCATCATCGAGTTTGTCTTTGAGGCGGGAGCTATTGTGTCATATTCAGAGGAAGAAACTACAGAGTTGCAGCTTTTGTATGGCGTTCATTAAAGAGTTACTGATTAAAATAACGTGCTATTTTGTGCTGCTTGCTGGGTGTTTAATCTGGAAGTCCTGTTTTTTTCACTGTTATAGGCGTTCTATTTCAGGAACTACCGCCAATGCAATATAGTTAGTCATGAAAGTCCTTTTAGTTTTGAAAAGCAGAATGATGTCATCACTCTGTCTCTTTTACAAACAAAAGGGTGCATGACTATAATTTCAAGAACATTTTTACAGATAAATAGTTGTAATCTTCTCAGTGTAGTTCTAATGTAATATTAAATAATGTACACCTTGAGAATAGTTTTGTGGCCCCCTAATGTGTCTTTGGCTCACTCAGTCGTCTAATTTACTTCCATTAATATTGCACTTCAGGCTTATCCGTGCACCGCAGGGATTCAGGCAGAAACCAGCTCTTAAGCTTTCATCACCAGCATCCTCATCCAAGCAGGGCCACTACTGAGTCAACCAGTTAACATTATTAAAGACAGTAAACTGGTACACCCAGAGAAAAACCCAGACATTCACAGAGAAAACATGCAAAGTCTGCTCAGGATTTCAATAAACACAGTGTCCTGGAGCTGGGAAGCAACCATTGCACTTCCTACATTTTTTTCCTTTAGCATTTTGTTCTCACAGGGGTCATGTGAGTTGCAATCTATACAGGCAGCAGTGGAACCCATTACCCACCAAGCATTAAACACACACCTATTCTCACAAAAAAGAGCAATACAATTAGAAAGAGCATTCATATACTTCTAAAATAAATGCTAAAAGTTATGAATAAGTAGCTTGTAATAAGCATAATAGCCAGCTACAAATGAATACTAAACAATTTGTCCATTATCTTCCATCCATCCATCCATTACCAACCCGCAATATCCTAACTGCAGGGTCACGGAGGTCTGCTGAAGCCAACACAGGATGCAAGGCAGGAAACAAACCCTGGGCAGGGCAACAGCCTACCGAAGGGCTGTCCATTATCTTGTTTTCATTAATTGAAACTAAATTGTTTTTAAAGAGATGCTATATTTTGAAGGGTAATACAAATGTTCAAAGGAGGAGAAGACAACCCCAGGGTTACACAGCCAAGGAAAACAAACAATATACAGAGTGTCTTGCCAACATGTTTCAGGGCTAAATATGTCCTTCCGGGCACAGGGCTAAAATAATGACAAAATATTAAAAAAGCAAGTATACAACAACAAAAAAAAATAACACAATGGAGAATATTATGGAAGGAAAGGTCTGTGATACACTTCACACACACATATTTGTAGCTAGAGATCCAAAAAGGGAGAGAATGAGTCTAAAGATATTTTTTTTTATTCCTAAACGCTCGACAACTTGCCAGATGTTATCATCAGATGAAAACGGATAGACATACAGGAATCAAAGGCAATATCTAGCTGATGGGGGGAGGAGGGTCAGAAGGTGTTGGTCATAAAGTCTTTTTGTTATTTGGATATTCTTCTTTTTTAGCCTGCATATGCAGGGTTCAAGTCTAAGTGTCTGTTAATGGCATTTTCATTAGAGAGCCACGATTCAGCCAGTTCTCTGGCACTCTTAATACTATATACAAAGCTACAACGTGCCTAAAAAATACTATATATATCCTATATGAGCATACAGTACATCATTAGAATAGTGTAATACCAAAATCCCAGCAATGGAGGCTACTTAAAATGATAGATGTAAATTAAGCAGTGAAATCAAATCCTGCCCTGGTCAGTGGGTGTGGTTTGCATATTTCCCATGTCCACAAAGGTTTTCCTTCCATATCCCAGAAGCATGCATTTTAGGATTACTGGTAACTCTGATTTGACTAATTTGAGGAAATATTGATGTGTACCAGCCTGTGCCCTGCTACAGACTAGCACACTGGCAGGAGTTGGGTATTGTCTGTCATGCAGTATCACTGAGATGGGTTCAGGCCATCATGATCCTGAAGTAAGTGCAATTGCTAGATAGTTAGGTAGTTTCATATAACAGGAATATAAACAATATCTGCACCATAAACTTCTTACGTGCTTTTTATTTTATTAGGACGTGGCAGAGTTGTGACTCAAAATTAGAATGAGCAGTTTTGAGAATGTTATGCCATATTAGGTTGCTAGTGTATTTTTCTTCCATATAGCATACTTTGTAGTTTACTAGCCAATCGTGCCTTATGTATTCTACTTAACAATGATAACAATAGAGAATAACCCAACCAAAAATCATTCACAAGTGCAACACATTCCAAATTTTCCTTCCACACTGAATCTGTAAGATTGCAAGGATTATGTGTCTACTAAAATGACCTGGTAGATGAAAGCACAGTGTTTGACATAGTTAATTTAGACACTTTCTAAAAACCTTTGCTACAGTGCCATAGTAATTTACTGGTATCAGCAGTAATTTTAGAAAGTGGATCCTAAAATAGCAAACAGTAGTTTAATGTTGGTGTTAATGTTTGACACTCAGTTTTACCTTCATCTAGTCAGGAGAGCCACTGTATTGCCCTTATCTTTAGTATGTTGGGACAGAGCACCTATATCCATCCATTCGTCCATAATGAAACCTGCTTAACTGATTCTTTTTCGTGGACAGCCAGTGTCTATCCTGGCAACACTGGGTGGAAGGCAGCAACCATGCCCGCATAGCCTGCACAGTTCATTTTTATGCTTATACTTAAAGTCACTCGTACGGGGCCAATTTAGTGGCGGCAGTTAACCTAATGCACAGAAATTTTTAGCACTTTTAATTTTAAATGTAATTAAAATGGCCCATTGGGACAGAGTTTATTCTGCAAATTTGTATTGTGTTAGAATAAATAAAACTGTTCAAAACTGACATTTTAACCATGTAAATCTTAACTACAATGTCTAGGGTGACATTACTGGAAGTTATTTACTCTTAATTGAAGTTCCACTTTCCCTAGGAATGTGAATAGTCCCACTCAACCTCAGGTACATTATTGGCTCTGAAGTTGTCAAAAAGACACGAATGGCTCCCAGTAACCAAAAACATGGACATCTATAGCCCAGCTGTCATGATTGTGACCTTACCAGGACAATGCACAGTGACCTCAAGTTTAAGAGTTCCAGTGTGTGAGTGTAGGCTACATGTTTATCCTTCTTTAACGCTTGAGTTTGGGACACTCTTGCACTAAGCTAAGCCATCAGTAATACACCATATGAACTTATGCCCTGTCTAGGGTAATAGAAGGAGAGTAGCATTCACAGTCTTAATATTGCCTACTGAATTTATTGATGAATCCTAGGCCAGAGCTGATACCTTATACAAGAAGAATTGCACATTTTTGTAATACTATAGTCATATTTTTACAGTGTAGATTAAATGACATTTTGACCCATATTTTTAGAAACATATGTGTCCTGCAGATTAATTTCCTTACATAAAGCTACAATTTCAGTAGTAAAACACTGATAGACAACTCATATAACAAAATAAAATTATTATCTCCATAGAGCACAATTTAGTGGAGCTCATAATCAGTTGGCTTCTAACATTTTACTATTCTAAGAATTTTGCTATTTTGCATTTGAACTGAGTGATTTGTTTTTGAGTCTAAGTTCACAGGCTCACATCCTGCCAAACAAGCAGTCAAAAATACACAGACGCATAGACAGCCATCACTCTGAAAGTAATTGGATTTTAGTTGAGGTGGCTTAAAACATAAATTTTCTGAAAATTGTATTTTTAAAATTTGACCCCATCATAATGTTTTCTGTATATGGTGTATGTAGGTAAAGTAAAAAATGAGCAATCCAACTTTTGCCCCACTCCACTGTCCTAGCAATATAATAGTTGATTAGTTGAAACTAGTTTTATGAATGCCTAAAGTTTCCCAAAGGTTTTTCATAGCAAATCTGCTCTATTCACTGGTGACCTTTTTCAGCAGATATTTTCCTAGAAATTTGCCTGGAAGCTTACTTAGACATTTTTTCCCTATTTCCCTGTGATGCTTTACAAGGCCAGCATGATAACACAGAGCTGTAGCAGCCATGCACAGAACTTTCATCAATGAATACTATAACATTATTGCCAATCTACGTTGAGCATGTGTGATGCTACCACACCAGTTACTTTAAACTTGGAAATTCTTTGGTTTGATGGTTTCCAGTTCCATTTTTAGTGACTGCGTTCATTTTTAATAATGACAGTACATACTGTATGCTCCACTTGTGTTACTTGTCTTGTAGGTGTTCTGTAGCACAGTTAGCTTGTCTTATTTTTCTTGCCACCTTACATTTCAATATGATAAGAGACAGGATTGCGCTATATGCTATACTTTACATGACTCTGCCAATGCATGTGCTACAGTAATCTTCTTAAGAGCTGTAGCTGATCTCTATTCTGTATTGTGTTCTTTCTGGGTGTATTCAGCTGAGCAGGCTTTATTTTATATAGCACCTTGCAGAGAACAGAACTAATAAAAAGCTCTTTTTATTGCTCCACTATTTCATTATTGTGCATGTAGTATTTGTCTTATTTGTTTTTTGTGTTTTTGTAGCATACATTGTTGAGTAAGTCATTAGGCCAGTCGTAGAATATGAAGGTGAAAATTGGGGATTAAAGGGAAATCATACTGCTTTTGCTAGCTTAGGTAGTGAGGGAGCTGGACAAGGTGTTTGCAGAAAAAAGGAAACATTATAGAAAACTTGTTGCCTATTCAAATGGTTGAGTTATAATTAACAGATTGATTTTTGTGTCCTCTTTAGACAGCAGGTGGTCCCATTTACGTCAAATGCATTTGATGTACAGAAACTGAATGTGGTTCAGAATGATTTGCTTTGTCATGCTATAACCATTTTCATTTCCTTTCACATTTAAACAAGCAACCCATTTTATAAAGCCATTTCGGAGCACATTTTGCAATATTAATTCTTTATTGCTATTGTATAATAGCATCAGGTGCATGGAATGTATTTGTGTGAAATTCTTTTAAATAAATTGTGAATATAAATACACAACATAAAGACAACAGTAATTTTAATTTCCCAACACAATTAAACTTTTAAGTCGTATCCTTTAAATTCTTTAGCATTAAATGCAGTTTAAAAAAAAAAACCTGTATTACATCTATCTTATGAAAAAGACCATAAGGCTAGGATGTAAAAGTAACAGCTGTCACAGTAATGTGACAGGCCCTGGTTGTCATGGTCTTGGTAGCTATTTACCGAATGACTGAGTATTGAACAGTGGATGGGTGGAATCCATCATGAACAGATAGAGTGCAATTCTCATATATTCTTTTGCAATTGAACCACATGACGACTTGATGAAGGGCATACTCTGAGTCACTGGTAAGGGCAAAACTGGCAACCTTGTAATTTACACTTCAAAGCATTCACCATAAGACTAGACTTTAGTTACAGGGTCTTGAATGGCCGCCATCTGTCCTGGAAGCTTTAGACACAATGCAGGAACCTGACCTGGATAGTGTGATTGTCTGTTATAAGGAACTATCAGGCTCATATTCATTCTCACCTTGTCAATCTAGAGATGTGGAGGAAACCAGAGTTGCCCAGAAAAAGCCTACACATCCACAGGGATAACATGCCAACTCCAAGAAGACACTGAAGTGGCTATAATTATGACCCAGGACTCTGGAGCTGTGTGGCACAATTTCATTTTGCATAACTCTGTTCACTAAGTACATAGTCGGAGTCCTTACACATATTTACAACTACAGTGCTCCAATAGTAAATTATTAAACCATAAAATATTTTAATACATAAAACAAAAACCATGTTAAACACACAATAAAACAAATCAGGCTTCAATGATTAATATAACCAAGTCTTGACGATGTAAAGTCCCGTTTACATTATAATTGAGGTAACTGCTGTTCCACCATGCCACTAGGTGAAAATTGAAAGTAATTATTTTTAACTATTATTATTAGGAACATTTTTAACCTACAATATTTAAAAGCCTTTTTAACATTGTGCAAAATGTGCAAACAAAAGCAGCTTGCATTTTAAAGTCAGAAGATGGGAAATGACATATGAAAAGAAAAATACATTCAGACCATGAAAGGTTAATAATGTGTGGCAAGGAAATCAATACGGAGACCAGTAAAAAAAATCTGAGGCTCACATCCTCAATTAACCAGATGTCAATGTTGCCTCGGTACTGGATGTGTTCCACGGCGGTGTGTCTTATCAGCGTAAATCAGAAGTTGAAGCAATTTTAGCCACTTCAGAATGTCCCTTTTCTGAGATGCACCACAGTTGATTATTTTTATGGTGGAGAGCCACAGAACACTGGTATTGAATTCCCCGAAATTGCCTGTTACCTCCTTCAGAAACACATGTTCATCGGTGTCATGTATAAAATGGATGTGGATCCAAATTCTTGTATTTTTACAACTAGGCATCTTCCTTGTCAGTCATCATTAAGCACATCTCCAAACAGAGTGTTGTAGGGTGCTTTCCAAACAGATGGTTTCTGCTAGAACATGACAGCCTGAGCTGAAGTTGAAGTGACATAATTATTCCATGTCACTCTTCATCTTTCCATTTTTTATTCCCTGTTTTATTTATTTATCTAATTTAATGAGTTTTACTACAGTACAACCATTACATTAAGGTGACTTCTGATTAGGCACAACGCAGTGAGGAAGTGATCACTGCTGTTTCTTCTCTGCTTCAGAGCATAGGTTAGAAGCATGGCAAGAACACAATTTGTGTAAATTTTGCATGTTCTCTCCATATTTGTGATTCTAGTTTCCTTGCGTATCTGAAAGATGCAGTTTGCTTGCTGATCCCAGTGTGAGTGAATAATCCTGCTCTGGACTGGACTGGTATCCTGCAGGGAGTCTTTGAGCGTCCAGTGTTAGATTGCAAGGGGAATGAGTGCATTCCTAGTTAAAAAATTTCTCACAAAATTAATCTCCAAATTTCTGTTTTCTTTTTTAGAGGCCTTTATTTTTTTTATCTGCTGCCTCTTCATGATTTTTCTGTCTTCTCATTTTCATCACATCATCAATTTAAAATATTAATTCATATGAATAAATCCTGAATATGCACTTAGAATGTACATCAAAAAGCTTTTCAAAAATATCACAGAGAGAACATAAAATAGTGCTAAACACTTTTGTTAGTACAAGCTGCTTGATAAGTGATTCTCCCACTGCAGCCATATCCTGACACATCTGTATAATGCTAGAAATGATTCACAAAAAGATTTTTTTACACTGATGTTTAAAATGTAACAATTATCATTTTTCATCTATATGATGTGTGACTTGGTAATCAAGGAGGCTTGCTGCTCTTGACAGGAAATATTGAAGAGCTTTAATAGGTTCGGCTATCGCAACATTTCCTCTTAAAGTAACACACATTAACTGCACCTTCATCATTTTAAAGGAAGCATTTAGTACACCACCTTATGCTACTCACAGAGAAAACCATATCATTACAGTGCTAGATTTAGGATATTAAGCTTTACTTTGATTTTGTTTTCTATTTTTTGATTGCATATTTCTCATTGTAACTGTTAACAAAGTGGAGAAAATGCACAGAAATAATAGTTGTCTGTTTATTGTTGTTCTGTGATGCTAAAGTTTGTCTGCACTTGGGTACAATCCAAAGGTGCAGTTCCCAGTCTGACTGGTCAGATGTGGAGATGGGCACACACCTTCAGATGTTATTTCTGCATCAGTGCTATGAGAGCCCTCTGGGGCCCTGATGTGTGTACGTGAGTGAAACTAACAGATTTTGTGTATGAGAGAGAGAGAGAGAGAGTCACAAGAGCACTTTAATCTAAAAGCAGCCTTTAAAAACTAAATGTATTATAGCTTCATGAATATTTAGCTTCTGCTTTTAATATCAAAATTGTATGAAATAATCTTTTCATTTGAGATTTAGACTTTCTGTCTGCACCAATTTATGCTTTGACTTTTCACTCATTTTTTTAATTATTAGCTATTGAATTATTTTAATTATCTAAATATCTACCTCCAGAGGTGTCATAAATAGACATATTTCCACATTAGCTTTTTGTTTGTAGTCTTATTATGTATATTTTTTCCTTTTTTTCTCTTCTAAATTTTAAAATGTTAACCTTTACTTAATTTAAAATGTACTTACAGCAGTTCCACAAATAAACTAAATGTCATTTTAGCCTTTACCTGTCATCTTTGTTTTCCTTGTTTTATTTTAATTAGTTTCTCCTCAAAAATACCAGTTCTTCAATTTGTCAGATTATGAAATTCATATCCGACAGTCTTGCAAATTGACTACATTTCATGCTAACCTTTTGTTGTCAAGTTTTAAATTCTATTTCATCTCAAAAATGTGCAGTATAAATAGACAGTTATTTCCCAACCTGCTATATCCCAACACATGGTCACATGGGTCTGCTGGAGCCAATCCCAGCCAGCAAGGCAGGAACAAATCCCCAGGCAGGGCGCCAGCCCACTGCACACACACACACACACACACACACACACATACACCAAGCACAATTTAGGATCGCCAATGCACCTAACCTGCATGTCTTTGGACTGTGGGAGGAAACCCACACAGACACGGGGAGAACATGCAAACTCCACGCAGGGAGGACCCGGGAAGCAAACCCAGGTCTCCTTACTGCGATGCAGCAGTGCTACCACTGCGTCACCATGCCACCGCAGTATAAATCCATCCATCCATCCATTTTCCAACCCGTTGAACCCGAACACAGGGTCACAGGGGTCTGCTGGAGCCAAGCCCAGCCAAAACAGGGCGCAAGGCAGGAACCAATCCCGGGCAGGGCGCCAACCCACCGCAGGACACAAACAAACACACCCACACCCCAAGCACACACTAGGGACAAAATTTAGAATCGCCAATCCACCTAACCTGCATGTCTTTGGACTGTGGGAGGAAACCAGAGTACCCGGAGAAAACCCACGCAGACACGGGGAGAACATGCAAACTCCACGCAGGGAGGACCCGGGAAGCGAACCCGGGTCTCCTAACTGCGAGGCAGCAGCGCCACCGTGCCGCCCTCCAAAGTATAAATCATTTTATTTAATTTAAATTCATATGTAACAGTCTCAAGAAAACCCTAATTTTTTGTCCCCAAGTTTATTTCCTAAAGTCTTTGCTTAATTTTAAAATTAATTTTCAGCCAATCTCACAAGCAGATACAGTATAGTAATTTTTTTTGGTCATCAGAAACAGCAAATTCCATATAAGAGGGTGCAAAAATCTAAATAAAAATAGACCTTTGTTTAGAATATAGTGCAACCATAAGTGGCACTGGCCTTTGCTTAAACAATTTAAACATTCGGTGTCACAGAATTTCTAGTTAAATTGTTGGACTAATTCAGAAATTCTCTCCTGCAGTATTTGATTTGTCTGTTTGTGTTATATAGTGCCATTTGCTGGTTGTTATTGCTGGTGATCCAATTTAAACGTATTCATTGTGCAATACATTAACATCTGTTTAGGTTTCAATCCACTTTTTCTAGCCTCAAATATTAATTTGTGGCCTCAGCATACTTATTTGCTGTTACCTGTGCACAAATCCACACAACACTCTCCAAAATCTGTGTTAAAATTGAATGGGTGGATTTATACAGATGTACAGCATTATAAAATGTTACATGTAATGACATGCCATTGTGAAATTTGTTCAATCCAATTCTGGCTTTCTGGGGCCCAGAGCTCAACAACATTGAGTACAAGACAGGAAACAGACCATCACATGATCTGCTCATACACAAATCCACCTTCATACAGAGCCAATTTATAATTATCATTTAAGCTAATAAATATGTCTTTGTAGAAGACAAACCAAGGTACCCAGAGGAGAATGAACACAGACTTGAGGAGAACATGCAAAGTCCACCCAGACAGTGTCTGAGTGCAGGATTCAAATGCAGGATAGTAGATCCATGAGGAAGCTGTGCTAACTACTACACTACAAAGTCAAGTCATATTTATGTTTATGTGTACATAGTAAAATATAATTCAATTAAATACCAATTGAAGACAAAGTCAGTGAAATAACCATGTTACCTGTTGCATGTAACTAACTGAAATCTTAATATCATTGTATTGACAATATTAAATGAGATATTCTTTAGCCCTGGTTCCTTAAAGTTATTTACTAGAAGTTTCTTTTGCAGAAAAAATGATTATTAAAAATGTGGGATTGTATGGCACCAGAGACTATTCTGGTAACAGTGGACGCAAGGCAGGGAAAAGCCATAAACAGAATGTTATTCCACCATAAGGCCCCCTGACTCCCACAACCAAAGGGCCAGTTTAGAACATTTGAAAACTATAGATGAGAACAGGCCATTCATCCACTTAATTCCTTCAAAACCACATCAAGTCGTGATTTAAATGTTCCTAGAGTCCTACTCTCTACCACATTACTTGGTAACTTATTCAATGTGTCTGTGGTTCTCTGTAAAACCTGAAAAACCTTCTAATGTTTCTGGAAAATTTACCCTTAAGAATTGTGTCCCTGTGTTCTTGATGAACTCATTTTAAAGTAACAGTCCCAATCCACTGTACTAATTCCTCTCATAATTTTAAACACTTCAGTCATGTCTCCTCTTAATCTACTTTTTCTTAAACTAAAAAGGCTCAACTCTTTTATCATCCCTCATATCTTACCCCCTGTCCTGGAATCACCCTAGTCCATGGGCTTTTTTCTAGCACTTATGTCTTTTTTGTCACCTGGAGATCAGATGAAGCCATGCCAGTGCATTTTGAAGGTTGACCATAACCTTCTTTTACTTCTGCTCTACACACCAGGACACTATATAACCTAATTGTCATGATTTAGGGTGAAAATTGATGTTTTGTAGCCTTTTCCTTTTAGAAAAGCCATACATTTCTAGGGGCGTGGTCTCTGGGGTCATGACCTTGACTAAATCAGCAAATGGCATAAAAGGTCAGTCTTTTTACTCTGAGCCTTATTCGATAAAATCCTTATTTACATTTCTGACCTTTCATGCGATTAATTTTCTTGTCTTGCTTGGTTTTGACTTATTGCTTGTTATTTGACTGTGAATTTTGCCTCTCATCTGGGTTTCAGTCACTTCTGCTTATTTTTATTTTCATTTATTTTGCCTTTTGTTTGTTCCTCCTGTTTTACTCAATAAACTAGTTGTCTGTTTTTCCTGCCGAGTCAGCACACTAAGATTTTGTTAGCCTTCTTAATAGCTTCTGGACATTGTCTGGAGGCTGATAGTGATGAGTCCATTATGACTCCAAAATCCTTTTCATAAGGTGAACTTTCAAGGTTCAGACATCCCATTGTATATTTTAGACTCATCAGTTAACATAATAAAATCGTCTTTGGGGTACTGGAGCTATGAGACAGAAGTGCTAATACTATGCCATACTGCAGGCATACAAATGATCCATCCATTATCCAACCCGCTGAATCCGAACACAGGGGGTCTGCTGGAGCCAATCCCAGCCAACACAGGGCACAAGGCAGGAACCAATCCTGGGCAGGGTGCCAACCCACCGCAGGACACACACAAACACACCAAGCACACACTAGGGCCAATTTAGAATCGCCAATCCACCTAACCTGCATGTCTTTGGACTGTGGGAGGAAACCGGAGCGCCTGGAGGAAACCCACGCAGACACGGGGAGAACATGCAAACTCCACACATGGAGGACCCAGGAAGCGAACCCAGGTCTCCTAACTGCGAGGCAGCAGCGCTACCACTGCGCCACCGTGCCGCCCATACAAATGATTTAATAGTTAAATACAAAATAAATTCAATAGTAATGTTTTATTAATTGATTACTGTAAGTCAACTTACATTAATTTCATACCTTTTTTCACTTTCTACACACATCCATCCATCCATTATCCAACCCGCTATATCCTAACTGCAGGGTCACGGGGGTCTGCTGGAGCCAATCCCAGCCAACGCACGGCGCAAGGCAGGAAACAAACCCTGAGCAGGGTGCCAGCCCACTGCAGTTTTACACACATATATTTATTTTATTTCCTCCTCATATTCTTGTAGTTTTCATATTTATTTTTGCAAAATGCCTTACAATAGTATTTGTCATATACAATTCAGTGAAATAACACATGCTTACTGTGCATTTTGTTTATTTTATTATCTTTTTGTGCATTTTTCTCTGAACTCTTAGGTATCTTTTTTCGACAGGTGGTGGTTTAGCCAGGTCATAAATAAAGATACTATTTTTTAGTATGACCTATTGTTTTTCATTTTTATTTTAATTAATTGCAACTTTTAAACTGTTTAGGTGTTGTTTTTCTCATTTGATTTATTTTTGTTTAGTTTCCCAGTGTGTTTTTCCTTAACCATCCTTCCCTTCAGACATTGTGGATATCAAACCTGCCAACATGGAAGATTTAACAGAAGTGATTACAGCTGCCGAGTTTCATCCATACCATTGTAACCTTTTTGTTTACAGCAGCAGTAAGGGGACACTGCGCCTCTGTGACATGAGAGCTTCAGCTTTGTGTGACAAGCACTCAAAACGTAAGTGAACGGTTTTCATCACATATAAAAAATAAAGCTATGTTGATGTCATTGAAGCGTAAAAACACAGGCTGGATTTAATGTCGTGTAAATGAGTTTAATCGTAAAGGAATCAAGTCCAGTACACTACAGTAGTGTCATTTTTCTTTAAAATGATTTTAAGCCTTTGTAAATTCATATCTTTAAGATTTTTAAACTACTTTTTATTTACCCAAATGCTGAAAAAAATATTTAATTAAAAGTGGGCAATTTGGAATTAGTTTTTTATTAAAATGTTAACATCTGTGTGTTAAAAAAATATTCAAAGCTTCACATCCCGATCGATAAAAGAAAAAGAAAAAATGTTGATGTACCTCAGCAATTAACTAATTTGGCCTGCATCAATGTAGTTGGCAGACAAAAATATGCTGTGCATGCTTCCACTGAATTAAAGGCAGGCTAAGATGGTATCTTTTTATCTATCCATTTTCCAACCCGCTGAATCCAAACACAGGGTCATGGGAGCCAATCCCAGTGAACACAGGGCACAAAGCAGGAAACAATCCTGGGCAGGGTGCCAACCCACCGCAGGACACACACAAACACACACTAGGGACAATTTAGAATCTCCAATCCACCTAACCTGCATGTCTTTGGATCGTGGGAGGAAACCCACGCAGACACGGGGAGAACATGCAAACTCCATGCAGGGAGGACCTGGGAAGCAAACCCGGGTCTCCTAACTGCGAGGCAGCAATGCTACCACTGCGCCACCGTGCCGCCCGGTATCTTTTTATGAAAAACAAAATTACTTTGAGGTGGAAAACAAGGAATATTACTCCCTAAAGCCTTGTAATGCATATATTATACCAGTTAAATCAATTCTGTTTATGTCTGTTCTTCATGTCACCGCAGAGGTGTAGTAACTTTTTGTTTTTAAAAGTGGCATGTTGTATATTTTCTACACAAAGGCACACTATAACTCCACACTGTGCACATTACTGTGTTTTCAGCACAGGAAAAACTCACTACACAAAAGTGCCTTTCTTCTTGTGTCAATGGCACAAATTTCACTGAAAACAAAATCCAAAATATTTTGCAGGGTTTTTTTGCAAATTCGGTTTTGCATGAATTGTTATACAGATCATTTTGTTGGTTTTTGTTGTAAGAATTTTCATTAATTTAATTTTAATTCTCCTTTTCTTTTTTATATTGATACTATTTATTTGTTTAGTTATTTAATTGGAGATAATGTTAGATGAAGTAGAGCATTGTTTACAGATCTGGTCACTAAGTCCATCATCGTACTGCGCAATGTTTTCTGTGATATTCCATCATAATCTTCATTTACATAATTATAATGAGTCATGGACGTTTGTGGCACTCACTTATGACTGGCAGTCATTTAATATGATATTCCCAGCCACTTAGTCATAGTAGCCACACTGACGCTGTTGTAAGCTGTATGTGTTTCACCTTCAGACATTTGCTTGTTTAAACTGTATACCATCCATTTCTGATAAATTTTAATGAGAGTAAATGCAGCATGAAATAAAAACATTTAAAGTAGAAAACTGAAACAGTTAACACAGGGGGATATTAAATAAGGAACTGACAATGTGAGATGCTGACTTAGATTTTTTAATATTTTTTATTTAAAACAGACTTGGTGAAGAATGCACTTGTTCATTTTCAATCTCTAAATAGGAATTTGATCAATTTCCCTTTGGCAGTATATAATCGATATATTTTGATCATGATCTAGTGCTAGTAGACATCTTTAAGGTTTTCAACACTTCACCTGTACAGGTGTCTTCATAAGCTTGACCTGCCAAGCGGCCAGTTCAGACGATGACAGATTGAAGATCTACAGATAAGTGAGTGACATTTTGTTCGTGGAGGTGTAATAGGTCCTTGTAGCCATTGATTAAACCCTATTTTCCAGATCCGTGAGTTAGAAAATAGCCATTTAATGCTGCATTACTGCATTTTGCTGCAGACAAAAAAGACTGCGATTTGCTGCAGAAGAATACATATTGCAGCGCATGTGGGTGATCAACTGTTCAGCTTGAAAGTACAGACCATCACAGTGCACTGTAGCTTTAAGCGATGGGAGGATTAGTTAATCTCTTTGAAGAAATGCAAGGCTCCCCTTTATTCTGAAAGAAGATATCTGTTATACACACTTCACTGATTCACATGGCTTATAGAAAAAGGCTGCCACTTTTTCTTGGCCCCTGTGAAAATTGATTTTTTTTTCTATAGCCAGGAAGGGCAGATAGTGGAGGGCAGAGTGCAGTAGAGAACTGGAAAGCATATCGAGTAGCAAGTGCTGATGCCTAATTAAGAGTGCAGCACTCCATTACAGATACTGGGAGAGTGGGGGTTGCATTGCTTACATTCTGCTTCTCTTATTTCTCAAATTTGTGAGTTTACAGTTCTTTTCAGTCTTAACATTTTTGCCCATTCTGGTAGCTTCTATCTGTGCACTTATGGAATTTCCATTTCTTAGTTTTCACCATAAGGCTTTTCTTGAAAGCAGTCCTATTATGTCAAGTGCAGTAAAACCTGAATAGGATTCTACTGGGTGAATTTCTATCCACACTTCCATTTTTTTAATCTCTTTGTTTCCATTACAGGGTTACAGAAGTCAGAATCTATTCTTTTAGAAATTGGCTCAAGGCGGAAATTTGCCTAGAATGGAATGCCCACCATTTTCTAGTCATAGCTGTACACATTGACTGACGCCCTGTTTAAAGTCATCATTTAACCTAACAATCATATTTTTAAGATGTGAAAGGAAAATGGAAAACTAGGAGAAAACCAGTTTGACATCTGGAGTGAAGCAAAACAAACCAATAGTAATCTAAAGCGAGTCCCTGTAATTAGTTAGTTAACTTCAACACCATGCTATCTGCACTACAGCAGAACCCCGTTAATCTAGACCTGGATGGTCTTGACTTTCATTTAATCCATACTGGATATTCTGGCATGAGAGTTAGTTGTAAAAAAGAAAATCAGGGATAAAGGGACTACATATAGTCCATGTAGAAAACTGCCTGCCGAACTGGATTTACACAAATATGATGGTGTTTTGTAACATGTCATAGGTGCTGGGGAGGGGGATGAAATATGCATTCTTGGAAATGGCCCACTAACCCATCTCCTCCACTACACAAACACAAATCAGTCCCTCAACTATTATATCTACATGTACATCTTACCTAAGATCTCTGCCTGCTGTATTGTTTTGTTTTTACTTATAATACATTTTTGTGGCTTGGATTAACAGAAGATGACATTAATAAAAAGAGTGTTACAGTGTCGATAGAGCAAAAACTGAGCACACTTTTTCCATTGATAATGAAGAAAGTTAGAAAAGATCACTTCCATATTAGAGGTGGCAGAAAAATTACTTTCCAGTTAGAAAAAAATAAAAAATAGGAAAGCATTTATTTTAATAAAAATTAGTTTTTTAAAAACAGCTTCTGGTTAATCCGAATATTCACTAACTAGTCCTCACCGAGTATGGTCCTGTCATGTCCGAATTAACAGGTTTTAGGACGGTCTCTATCAATTATTTTAAGACCATACATTTACATTATTTTCTTAACTTTTTCTAGTTACACATCAAAATCACTAAGAGGTGTCTGCATTCTGATGTAGCAAAAGAATGATGTTAAGAAGGCGTACAAGTGTTTCACAGTATTTTTAAGAAGACAGAGATTTGGCATTACTCCTCAGGTATGAGTGAATTTAAATAAAATTGGTTAGGACGATTTTAGACAATGAACAATAGTTTGGAGGATAAATGAACTCAAATATTGAACAGTAAGCCATGGAGATTTGAAAGGGCAAATATTAAATATAGAGTGGGGAGGTAGGGAAATCACTTAGGAGTGGAACAGCAAATAACCAATGCGTGTATTTAAGATGGACCATTGTGAGAGTACAAGGATTTCCGATTCATCTTCAATTCTGTTTTTAGTTGTTTTTCCTAGCCTACACCTTGTTTGAAATAACCAGTTTTTTTTTACCTCTATCAATTATACTACTCTGGAAATCTTTCCATTATTTTTGATCCATGTTTAATAATAAGCAGAACTATGACACAAGACTGAATGTAATTAGATTGATGTAAATGCTTTCACTGTGAGCTTATTGGTATAATAAGAAAAAAATGACACATGAAGATAGCTGTGTCCATCACAAAGACCGCATTCGCTCTATTAATATCTTAGGACCAGACTCACCTACAGGTTTATTTTGAGGTGTTGCCCATTTGTTTGTATTTTCAAAGTTGTATGGAGGCAGAATTGTTTCAGAGCCTTTCCTAATTAGTCATTTTATTGTCTGTGTCTCAAACTACCAACTAAAAAGTCACACTGGGCTGCAGTGAGTGACTTTCACACCCTATGATATAATGAATATTATAGACAGCAGAGTAGTTTGTAACCCTGCCTCACAACTTCAGGAGACTGGGCTCAAATTTCATCCTGCTTAAGTGCAATTCCTTTATCATGAACAGCAACCAAATATATACATTCATTAAAAGAGAGTTCAACCAAATGTGATAAATTTAGTTAGTCGTTTTCTTACAATGAGAAATGTCAGTGGTAAATTAGTCATTTTAGATTTGCCATATTTTTCATTATTTCATGCAGCATAGTCCTGTGGTCAGTTATACTTATACAGTGAGGTCCAGTTGCTGCCAAGTCATTTATTAGTAATCAATATAAAGTTTTATAGATTATAATAATGAGAGTCCTATGGAATCTATTTCAAAGCAATTAATGCCATGAGATATTGCATTAAGGTTTAGGGAACTTTTAGAGTAAAGGAAATATTTTAAGAACTTAATTGACATTGTTAGTGACTTTTGTTACACTTCTGGGTATAAATGAATGTTGAAATGATAGTTTATCCTTTACCTTCTCTAGCAATAGTCAGGATATGGAGACTGATTAACTACTGCAACTTCAATCTTCACCGCTTAAATGAAAGGAGGAGAAACACAGAAAAACGAAAGTTACTTAACAGTCAGTTTCTTTACCACAACCTGTCTTTATTATTATCTAATCATTTTCATTTCCATAAATCTGTAAACTTCAATATCCTCTATATTATGTACCACAGATAGAGAAAACTGTAAGAGTCTAATGTAAAATGATTAGTAGGCCATCTGTTTTTTATGCACAGGTTGTGACTCTTATTAAGTACAAATAAAGGAACAGAGTGTAACATTTCATCACATTCAATTTGTGGGTACCCTTTAGATGAAAAACATATCGGGAGTGCATGGCCATCAGTCTAGGAAAACTAATGGAATGTGAGAAAAGCTTAATGGAAGAGCTAGCCGTGTTGTCTTTTATACTGCATCTGCTTTGCATATACATTGTAAAATATGCCTTCAGTTTGAAGAATATTTTGAACATAAATGTGCACAATGTATCTTTTTATTTTAAATTAGAAAATTACTTTCCAGATCTGATTAGTGTTATAAACACTGTATACTACTGCATTAGTATATGCACTCGGGATTCGTCTTCTTCATCCAGGCCTATCTGAATTAGACTTTGCCTTGAGCGTGTTTAAGGTCAACATTGATAAGACATTTCCAAAGCATATCAGAACCATGAGATTCAGGGTTTTAATTGGGCTTTGCTCAATCAATTCTTGTCAAGATTTAATCAGATCCCAGAAGAAACACTTGGCCAGCTCTGATGCAACAATTTCCCGTCTTTTTTGATCATTGTCACTTAATGATATGAAGCTGCTGATGGACATTGTTTCCATGACCTTCAAATCTCTATGGATTTGGTTTCATTTTCAGATAAAGTCAGACAAAAATATCCACAGGAGTCCACAGATACTGTTTGTAATTTGTTTGTGACTTGCTAATTATTATTGACTTTTCCCAAGCTTCAGTATTGTTATATTGAATCTTTATTTAGGTGAAGGTAATCATCTGTATCTGTTTTATCATTTAAAAAAATAACTGTCTAGATTCTGTAGTATTAACATACATGCAGCTGAATCTCTAATGAAACAATATTCACAAACTTGGCGCAGTAATGAGTCAGTATTGTTACCGTTACATTTTATATTTATGCACATGTAAAGTAAAGCGTTCAGCGTGTATTGATACTGTATATGCATTAGATAGCATATGGCACGTATATGTTCATTTGTTAAGCTGGCACTTTTAATACAAAGTAATTCACAAATGAAATTCACATATTTCTACAAATGAAGCAATGTTAGGTTAAGATATATCCTCAAGGAATTATTGATGCAATTTTTGGTTCTTTTTGTGGTGTAGATTTTGAAAAAGAAAAATGTTTTACTAGTATGCTAAAAATACGTGTAAAACTTTCAAGCACATTTGGGCATAAAACACATCCTCTTACAAAGCATGCAAATCTGTGCAAATAAAAGGAACTTGGAAAAGGAATTTTCATTCTGTGTATTAGTGTCTTAAAAGAAAAGTTGACTTGAATGTGAACTGTGTGTAATGAGTGAGATTACCACTTTAGGAATATTGCCCAGAGTCATGGGTAGTTCAGTCTAATTGGTGACTCGATACTGACCCCATGACTCTGCAATAGATTGAGCAGGTTTGGCAATATATACAGTGTACAGTATATATACCAGTAACGGTGCACTGCACGATAACATGCAGTGAATACACTTGACTTGAGCATTCCTAGTTTTCATCCTCTTTCTCTGTACATTTGGCATTCATTTGCTCAAGGATGCGCTTCCTGAGCAGCTGCTCTCTTCTCCACCCTAGCGGCCCGCTTATTCTCTTCCTTCATTGGCATCATTTCGTGTTTAAACTGATTAGGTCAGTGTTTGTGTTGCAATTACTTAGTATGTTTTCTTTAATTTTCCACTTAAGCTGGCACTTAAGTCTTCAATCAGCCTCAAGAATGATTTAAGATATGAAGAGGTATGGGAAGTGGTGGTGAAGGTGGTAGGGATGAGAATGGCGTCCGTACGCATGTGCCGCATGTCTGCCCTGCTGGCTGCTGCAGAGAGTTGATTCTACAATAAAATAAAATAAAAATAAAAAGAGGAATAACCTTGGAGGTAAATCATCACCCTGAAAGTGGATAGTAGGCATCATGTAGTATATGCGTACCAAATTTCAGGTGAATAGTTCAAACAGTTTGTGCGCTACAGGTGATTTAAAATCCTAGACAGACAAACAAACAGCCATGGTAGCGTATTGTATGTAAAGATGTGTATATGTTTGTATGTGTGTGTGTATAT
>JANRMT010062808.1:40605319-40686555 GCA_026402145.1 Polypterus bichir lapradei | reverse complement strand
GTGTGTGTATGTGTGTGTGTGTATATATATATATATATATATATATATATATATAAAAATATATATATACTCACACACACACACTAGCCATCCCCTGCAGATTTGCCCGCATATTAGTGATAAAGGACAGTGAGGAGGGCCCTGCCTAGCTCCCCACTCTTGACATCTCAGCCTGCAGTGTCTGTCTCGGATTAGTGCGAATATATCGCTCCTGCAAGCAAACTATGATTCTTACCGCGATGAGAGAAGTCGCAAAATCAACCAGAATGTTCAAGTAAATTATAGAAAAAAATGTGAGTGACCAGTAACATGCTAATAAGTTAATTACCAATTCTAAAGTGGTCTAGCGTGAGTATTTTTTTGAATGTGCTCTGCAATAAACAGGTATCCAGAGTTGGTCCCTGCCTTGTGCCCTTTGCTGCCAGAATAATCTCTAGTTGCACTACAACCCTGGAATGAAAAATGGATAGATGAATAGATTTATCTATAAATAAATAGTCAAACACATATGGCATTGGTGTCATTCAGCCTAATGTTTTTGTCAGCATACTTTTTATAAGATTATTTCTCATGATGTTTTAGTTTCAAAATGTCACTTTTGTATGCATGTTCTACTTATGGGGTGTGAATGGTCAGTATACTAGTAAAATTATGAAAACTACAAATTAGAAAATAAACAAATTTTTAAAAAAATAAAATCATTTGACGTTTGAAAGTACACAGAGAAGCCTATTAAAATCACAATCACTGTCAGATAACATTGTTTGGCCTGGGATTTGGCGTCATCAGACGGAAGAACATTTCCTCCTGGGGCTTGGTGCTAATTGTCTTTTCTTTTGCCTATTGTCTGGCACTGTCAGATGTGTTATTTGTCTAGCATAAGAAAAGCAATCTGTGTCTATGACCCTCAGTTTGCAGATGAGTATATGGAACTCCTGTAATCCACTGTGGCCCAGACCTGCCTTTCTCTTTCTCAGTCCTTAATTCTGACCTACAGCTGTTTCAGATGCATAGTTTCTTTAAGCTCCAGGAGACTCCATTGCGCAAATAAATGCAGCATTGTGTTAAAGAAAGAGTGGGAGCTCCCCTGCAGTGCAATGGCTGTTTCAGAGAATCAATAGAAACAGGAAAGCAGCTCCCAAAGCTTTACAAATTAATGGAGAAAACAACCTAGAAAGTCAATTGTTTTTATTGATTAATGTGTTCCATCAATATCTTCACAATTTTCTTTTAATACTATCTGTAACAGCAAATAATAAAAATAAACAAAACAAGCACACAACCTTTTGTGTGCATTTCTTTTGTCGACACTGGTTTTTGTGACTCAGTAAGGATTTCAATCCATCCATCTGCTTATTTCCTGAACCTACTAAATCCAAATGAGAAGTGCCTATACCCGCCGCATCAAGTGAAGAGCAGGAACTAACAACGCTAGATATGGCGCTTGTCCATTTTATGGCTCACGCCATGTCATTTTGAGTAATGATTAGCTTGACACACACATCTTTGGGATGTTTGAAGGCTATTCAGAATACACAGAGAACAACATGGTGATACAAGGAGAACATGCCAACAGACAGTGGTGTTGACTGATCAAATTAAATCCTTTAAGACAGCAATATGCCAAATACCTAAAAAAAACCTTAATAATGATAAAAAGACATTTTTAACTATCTAAACCCAGAGAATTGCATACCCTGAGTAAGGCAGCCGTAAAATTTGATCTGACAATAAAATTGTTTACAATTACTGTACATTGGAATATTAGTGCAACCTAATGGTGAGGAAAATATTTGTTTAAATAAAATAAATGTCAGTTCCTATATTGTAGAAGATATGTGTAAAGTCTGTTATATAAATGATTGTTGCCATCTCATTGTGGACAGCTGAAATAAAAATATTTTTGTCAACCATATAAAAAGTAATCAAAAGCTATTGATTTAACATATGAACATAAGAAGTTTGACAAATGAAAAGAGAACATTCAGTTCATTAAGCTTCTTGGGTTAGGTAATAACTATTGTCAGATAAACAACCAAAAGACATCATAAAGGTTTGGGGCAGCCACCCGTATAATATGCCCTGGCTGCAAAAGGTTGAAAAGGTCCTAAACAGAACTGAATAAGTGGAAGTAAGATGGCAACTTTAAAGGCTGGTGGAGGAAGTGACATCACCGATGCCAGAACTAAAAGTGACATCATCCCAGGTGCTATAACCAGAAGTGACATCTTCACAGGCACCATAACCGGAAGTGACTTCTTCAGGGGCATTGGAGCCAAAAGTGACGTCTTCACAGGCACCGTGACCGGAAGTGATGTCTTTAGAGGCGCGAGAATCCAGTGGGATTTCCCAAGAATGGTCTGCAAGGAACTGAGAGAGACAATCAGTGCACCCCGCCGCCCCCTGGTCTGGCGTAGAATTACAATTACTCAAGCCCTTTAGCTGCCTCCTGCTCGCACGTGTGTGACACTATGTTATCCCAATATCTCTTTATACTTTTTAAACATTGTTAAGATTTTCACTTAAATTACATGACTTGGTAGTTTGTGCCTGATTCCAGCAACGCTTTACATGAAAAAGTCCTGCCTGACTTCTTAAATACACTTGTGCTTAATTTTTACCATGAATATATGCTTAACTATTCAATCAAAACATTTTGCTGAATCAACTTTAATGACACCATTGAAAATTTTGAAGACCTGAAATGGTAGTTGAACCTGAGCCATATGGAGTACAAAACAGATTATACTACAGATCTATGGTGGTCTTGATAATGTGCACTCAAATGCTTACACTGTAAGTAAACAATATGTAATTGTGTTATATTACTGCTCCTTCTTTATTGATGGCCCCTAATTAGTGATGCTCCTCATACTGACAACTTGTGTCATTTTTATTTGATGATGGTCTTTTAAATAAAACTAGGCTCAATAGCTGCAGGCAGCCTCCCAAAAAAATTAAGTACTTTAAAGATGAGATGTGGGGAAGCGCACATGATGAGCTGGCGTGGTGATCCATTAGTTACTGCATAGGCAGTAATTGGAGTTGGGAGAATGGGCGCCTTGTTGCCGTAAACTGAAGATGTGTGGCTTATTGGACTCTTTTTCTCTTCTCTAAAAAATACAGCTTCCAGTAATCATCTTATTGAGTAAGATCTGCAGTATAAAAAGGACATGTTCTATCTATTTTATCTGCACGTTTTACCTAAAACAAAAATTCTTTCTTTTTTTACTTCAAGTGTATTATGCAGCCTGTGTCTCCTTTGTGCATTAGATTCATTACAAAACTTTGCAAACTTCCATTGACAATTGTGTACAATGTTTTGCTTTTATTTTTTAGACAGTTTGAAATTTAGCATTTTACAGAAACTCAAGATTTTTTTAAGAAGGTAACAACACTATCAGTGACCCCACAAAAATACACATAAGAATTACAATAAAAGAAGAAAAATTTGGACTTGGCTAATGATAATAGAGGCAATCAAAGTGATGCATTCTAAAGATGTACAGTATGTCATGTTTCTTGACACGCTTCTGTTGAATGATTCGTTGCCTGAAAGTACTCAGTGTTAGTGTGTCAGAGAGGGGATGTGCAGCATTGTTCATAATGGCACTCAATTTCATTCTCTCCTCCACTACGACTACTCTCCACCACAGCACAGAAAATTACATTGGCCATCACAGAATTGTCGTGAAGTATGTCACTTCACACATTACAGGAACACAATCTCCTAAGAAAAAAATAATCTGCTTTGCCCTTCCTTCTATAGTTTCTCTGTGTTATGATATCAGTCCAACCTGTCATTGATGTGGACCCCCAAGTACTTGCACCAATGTACCTCCACCACATCCACACCCTGAATAGTGACTAGGCATTGAGGCTGTTTGGCGTGAAAGCCAATAACAAGTTACTTGGTTATGCGGATGGTAAGTTTATGTTATATTTGCTCTAAGAAACAAAGTTCTGCACCTACTCCTATACTCTGTCTCATTCCTTTTATCGATAAACCCCATAGGTACAGAGTCATCTGAGAATTTGTGCAAGTAACATGGACTTGTGTTATACAGTGGCTTGCAAAAGTATTCGGTCCCCTTGAACTTTTCCACATTTTGTCACATTACAGCCACAAACATGAATCAATTTTATTGGAATTCCACGTGAAAGACCAATACAAAGTGGTGTACACGTGAGAAGTGGAACGAAAATCATACATGATTTCAAAGATTTTTTTACAAATAAATAACTGCAAAGAGGGGTGTGCGTAATTATTCATCCCCCTGAGTCAATACTTTGTAGAACCACCTTTTGCTGCAATTACAGCTGCCAGTCTTTTAGGGTATGTCTCTACCAGCTTTGCACATCTAGAGACTGAAATCCTTGCCCATTCTTCTTTGCAAAACAGCTCCAGCTCAGTCAGATTAGATGGACAGCGTTTGTGAACAGCAGTTTTCAGATCTTGCCACAGATTCTCGATTGGATTTAGATCTGGACTTTGACTGGGCCATTCTAACACATGGATATGTTTTGTTTTAAACCATTCCATTGTTGCCCTGGCTTTATGTTTAGGGTCGTTGTCCTGCTGGAAGGTGAACCTCCGCCCCAGTCTCAAGTCTTTTGCAGACTCCAAGAGGTTTTCTTCCAAGATTACCCTGTATTTGGCTCCATCCATCTTCCCATCATCTCTGACCAGCTTCCCTGTTCCTGCTGAAGAGAAGCACCCCCAGAGCATGATGCTGCCACCACCATATTTGACAGTGGGGATGGTGTGTTTAGAGTGATGTGCAGTGTTAGTTTTCCGCCACACATAGCGTTTTGCATTTTGGCCAAAAAGTTCCATTTTGGTCTCATCTGACCAGAGCACCTTCTTCCACATGTTTGCTGCGTCCCCCACATGGCTTGTGGCAAACTGCAAATGGGACTTCTTATGGTTTTCTGTTAACAATGGCTTTCTTCTTGCCACTCTTCCATAAAGGCCAACTTTGTGCAGTGCACGACTAATAGTTGTCCTATGGACAGATTCCCCCACCTGAGCTGTAGATCTCTGCAGCTCGTCCAGAGTCACCATGGGCCTCTTGGCTGCATTTCTGATCAGCGCTCTCCTTGTTCGGCCTGTGAGTTTAGGTGGATGGCCTTGTCTTGGTAGGTTTACAGTTGTGCCATACTCCTTCCATTTCTGAATGATCGCTTGAACAGTGCTCCGTGGGATGTTCAAGGCTTTGGAAATCTTTTTGTAGCCTAAGCCTGCTTTAAATTTCTCAATAACTTTATCCCTGACCTGTCTGGTGTGTTCTTTGGACTTCATGGTGTTGTTGCTCCCAATATTCTCTTAGACAACCTCTGAGGCCGTCACAGAGCAGCTGTATTTGTACTGACATTAGATTACACACAGGTGCACTCTATTTAGTCATTAGCACTCATCAGGCAATGTCTATGGGCAACTGACTGCACTCAGACCAAAGGGGGCTGACTAATTACGCACACCCCACTTTGCAGTTATTTATTTGTAAAAAATGTTTGGAATCATGTATGATTTTCGTTCCACTTCTCACGTGTACACCACTTTGTATTGGTCTTTCACGTGGAATTCCAATGAAATTGATTCATGTTTGTGGCTGTAATGTGACAAAATGTGGAAAAGTTCAAGGGGGCCAAATACTTTTGCAAGCCACTGTATTTATAGACTGAGGTGTACAGAGTGAAGAGAAAAGGAGACATAGTCATATGGAAAAGCCACTGTGGTACTCCAGTGTTGCTAACATCCGTATCAGAGACACTGTCCTTGACTCTCCACAGGCTCATCCACCTGCATATCTCTGAGTTTACCCCTTAACAGGGATGGCTGGATTGCATTGAAGTCACTGGAGAAATCAAAAAACATAATCCTCACAGTGCTGCCAGGTTTGTCCAGATGGGAATAAGCCTTGTAGAGCAGGTAGATAATTGCATCTTCCACTTCAGTCTTTGTCCGATAGTCAAACAGCAGTGGTCTTTCACAGGAGAACTCACAATAACAATTAATACCATATTTTTGCTTTAGACTCTACTACACTAATGAGAGACAAATTGATGTAAAGGCCACTGATACTCCAAAATGAGAAATTTACACCTAATGTAAAGCAAGCAATGGACATACTAAACATTTATGCTAGTTTATTTCGTCTCTACAGACATAGAAAAATGTTGGTTGCGATTTATTTTTAATTCCTAAAATATCTGAATTTGTCTTTTTAAGACATATGTGATATAGAGGTATTTTTTAATTATTTATTTTCCAGAATGGGGAGTCAATTAAGCTAATTTCACAGTAGAAAACAGAATCATATCTATCTAGCACCAATTAGAAGCTACAAATCTAGAAAAGGTGTCACTCCATCATTAGGCACATGTTTACAAGCACAATTTAGGGTCCCCAACAAACCTATCACTCACATCTTTAAGATTTGGAAAACAAAGCATTAAAAACAAGAGAAAAGCCCATACAGACAAGAAAAGAGTGATCAAAACCATTTTTCTGGAATAATAAATAAACCACTAACCACTGCCCCACCTTGCCAAATAATTGGTTATTTATTTAATAGCTTTCATTTTGGACATCATAACTGTGTATGTCACGTATGAGTCTCAGTCTTAATAAGAGGCCTAGTACAGTAAAATGCAAAGTTTGAAAGCATTCATTTCAGATGAGCAACAACCATGCGGAAGTTTAAGCCTTGTCGTCCTTTACTGAAAAAACTATGCCTACAGTCTTACTATTCATCTTTATTGGAATAGCTTTCAATCTTTATTGCTGATGTCCTAAACTGCGACAGTGCCCAACAGCCTCATTTTATCTCTGAATTTCAGCTTCTGTCAGTCAAGTATTTAAGAGACCTAGCAGATGATGTCAGACCCCTGTGGATTTTAGTTACTGGGATCAGCCAGTCAAGCCTGTCAAGTGAAAATGGTAGTGCTTTAAGATAAAAAAATTAGAGACCCTCCACATTTTCAGCCCACCAGCTGATTATGCCCAAAAGCTAGTCAAGTCAGATAATAAAGCTTCTCAGTCAAATTAGAGGAACAGAGAAAGGATAAAGTTGTAGCATGAAATTAATTTTATATATTATAATTCATATAGTTATGCAAATCCATATATTATTAAGATGTTTTTCCTAATGGCCCTGCAATGGAATGGTACTGTGTACAGGGTTGTTGTCCGCATTGCACCCAATGCTATCAAGATAGGCTTCAGTCCCCAACACCCCTGAACAGGATTGAGCAATGTTACAGTAAGTATACAGTGCATGTATTTATTCATAATATAGGTATTTGGTAAATATCTATAATGGGCACAGTGGTTAGCACTGCTGCCTGAGTTTCAGTTCCAAATCAAGTCAGCATCTATGTGGATTTTGCACATTTCTTTATGTCTGTTTAGGCTTTTCGATAGGTTCTCCATCTTTCTCCCAAATCCCAAAGATATCATCATTATGTTACCTGGTGATTCCGCATTGACCCTGCATGAGTGAGTGTCAGTGTGTCCACATCTGTCATTGTGAGCAGTGCACAGGAACTATCCAGGAGCACCAAAGTAACAAAGGTGACATGTTTTATTTTACCCTTTGTTAGCAGCAAGGAGTCACTGAAACCCTGAACACTGAGGTCATGCACTATGTGGGCAGGAGAAGGCTGCTCAAGAGAATTTCTACATAATTTTCCCAACAGGCAAACACTGTGGGTGACTGAGTGACACAAAAGGGGCCATTCTAGTAATGTGGCCCCAAAAAGTTTTAGATTCCCCCATACGATGTGGTGATAATCCTGTATGTAAGCAGACGGTATGTGATGATGAGAGGCAGAGATCTGTTAAGGTGGGTGCAGGTTTAGGAAGAGACACTTTAGGACTGAAGGAGCATAATGAGCTTGGAACCTTTGACTTTCTTCTTTTAATATAGTGCTTCACATTATTTCAATTAATAAAAACCTTATTTTGGATAATTTTGAAGCTTGTTTACCAATTTGTTCAGGATCAAGATGTTGCACAGTTGTGCAGGTACTGCACAATGGTACATAATGATTACATAGCATTATAGACCAGTAAAAATAATGAATCACTACTCAGGTAGAATAATTTTACTGTGTTAAGAATGTATGCTTGGTTTTCATGTGCTTTTTCATTCGTTGTATGTGCAGATAAGGAGATGCATTAGAATTTAGTGTCTATGAATGTGCGGCTACAAGTACTTTACTGTCAATTCCTGTCTAGCACATACTTGTTTTTAAGAATATGGGTTACTGTGAACTGTTGTGTTGAATATTTAGAGAGGTTCTGGGTAGTTTTCATCTTGAAAATCCATCCAGCCATTCATTTTCATTCACTTCCAATCCAGAAATAGGGTTGCTAGTTTAATGTTCAGGAACCAAATGTTGATGGCACAACTGTATCATGAAATATGAATGATAATTTAAAAAGTAGATTTATAAAAATAAAAAATAATGAAAATGTACAATTGGTGTTATATACAGTAGTATACAGTGTTGTATTAGAGAACATTTTACAAAGGTGAAAAAGGTTCTTTTCCCTCTAGTTTAGACCTACAAGGCAGGTTAGTGGACCAACATTTTGGATGTAAAGTCTTCATTATCACTAATGCCGCCTACTAGCTTGGGGGAAAGTTATTCAGTAAATTTTGATAAGGTTCCATCTATCAAGGCACAATTTAAATACATGCCTTAAGGATACAACTTGCCTCTTTCTTTCATTTCTAAGTGAGATGTGTGATATACCTGGTCATTGGGGATTTTCTGAAATTGTCTTTTGCAATTTTGCTTCCACTATGGTTATTAGAGGGAGAGAATTAAAGTACTATTGTACGTATTTGAACTACTATATAATACTAAATTATTATACATCTATCACTTTTTAAACCTATTTTTGCAGAACTGGGTAACAGTTGGGGATGCCAATGCTGACAGCATCTGGCTTAAGGTATTGAAAACCACTGGAGGGAACATTAGGACAAACACTTGTTAAAAGTAAAATCCCACTAATAATGAGCAAATCTTCCCCCAATTATAAATCTGTATTTGGATTGTCTTTTAAAGTACCTTAAACCCCCATAGACACTGGGAGAGTGAACAAACTTCATAGACAGTTAGCTAGCCAATAGTCATTTGTATCTGTTCTGTTATTGGAGCTTTAAGTATATTTTATGTTTATCTGGTTTTAAATAGCTTTTTGGGCCCAGATTAGTGGTTACTGATTAAGGATTTAGTCTATGCAAATTGATATTATAACAATATACATTATTGTCACTTTGATTATCCTGATGCAGCACACACTCAGCTGTACTGACCAGACCATTCTGTCCTAAGAAGCTTCTTCAACCCCTACCTAGACACTCTCAGGCCTGCTAAAAGAGCCTCTCTGCCCTAGGTCTTCTCTTAGTGGACTATGCTTTAAACATATTTTTTGGGAGGCACCAAAAGGGCATTCCAGCTTCCATGTGCAAACCACCTCAACTGAATCCTGCTGAAGTCCTCCCCAGTAGGGCTGAGCCCCTCACCTGATTACAACAACAACAACAACAACATTTATTTATATAGCCCATTTTCATACAAAAAAATGTAGCTCAAAGTGCTTTTCATAATGAAGAACAGAAACATAGAAGACACAGTAAGAAAATAAAATAAGTCAACATTAATTAACATAGAATAAGAGTAAGGTCCGATGGCCAGGGTGGACAGAAAAAACAAAAAAAAAACTCCAGACGGCTGGAGAAAAAAAATAAAATCTGCAGGGATTCCAGGCCATGAGACCGCCCAGTCCCCTCTGGGCAATCTACTTAACATAAATGAAACAGTCCTCTTTGTATTTAGGGTTCTCACGGAAGGATTTGACGATGATGGTCAAGTAGACTTCTGGCTTTCAGTCCATCAATGTTGGAGCATCATGATGCTTTGAGTAGGTGGTGGTGGCGCAGGCTGCCACCACAAAGAAACCGGAAAAAGAAACAGAGGAGAGAGTAGGGGTCAGTACGGATTTTAGAGCCACCATGAATAGTTATTATGAGGAAATTGAACATATAGAGTATCAGGATTAAGTTAAAGTGAAGTTAGGAGAAGGCCATGTTAAAGTAATGTGTTTTCAGCAGTGTTTTAAAGTGCTCCATTGTATTAGCCTGGCGAATTCCTATTGGCAGGCTATTCCAGATTTTAGGTGCATAACAGCAGAAGGCTGCTTCACCACTTCTTTTAAGCTTTGCTTTTGGAATTCTAAGGAGACACTCATTTGAGGATCTAAGGTTACGATTTGGGATATAGGGTGTCAGACATTCCGATATATAAGATGGAGCGAGATTATTTAAGGCTTTATAAACCATAAGCAGAATTTTAAAGTCAATTCTGAAAGACACAGGTAACCAGTGTAGTGACATCAAAATTGGAGAAATGTGTTCGGATTTTCTTTTCCTAGTTAGGATTCTAGCAGCTGCATTCTGCACTCGTTGCAAATGATTTATGTCTTTTTTGGGTAGTCCTGAGAGGAGTGCGTTACAGTAATCTAGTCGACTGAAAACAAATGCGGGAATTAATTTCTCAGCATCTTTCAATGATATAAGAGGTCTAACTTTTGCTATGTTTCTTAAGTGAAAAAATGCTGTCCTAGTGATCTGATGAATATGCGATTTAAAATTCAGGTTACAGTCAACAGTTACCCCTAAGTTTTCTACTTACGTCTTAACTTCTATTTCTGATAACCTCATTGAATCCAATTACTAAAATTTCAGTTTTCTCTTTATTTAGTTTGAGAAAATTACTATTCATCCATTCAGAAACACCAGTAAGACATTGTGTTAGTGAATTGAGAGAGTCGGTGTCATCAGGTGCTATTGATAAGTACAGCTGTGTGTCATCAGCATAGCTGTGGTAGCTCATGTTGTAACCTGAGATAATCTGACCTAATGGAAGCATGTAGATTGACAAGAGCAGCGGACCCAGGATAGAGCCTTGTGGAACACCATATAGAATATCATGTGTCTTTGAGTTGTGATTACCACAACTAACAAAGAATTTTCTCCCTGCCAGGTAGGATTCAAACCAGTTTAAGGCACTGCCAGAGAGGTCCACCCATTGACTAAGGCGATTTCTAAGAATATTGTGATCAATGGTGTCAAATGCGGCACTCAGATCTAGGAGGATGAGAACAGATAAATGGCCTCTGTCTGCATTTACCCGCAAGTCATTTACTACTTTAACGAGTGCAGTTTCTGTGCTGTGATTTGTTGCGAAACCTGGCTGAAATTTATCAAGAATAGTATGTTTATTGAGGTGGTCATTTAATTGCAAAATGACTGCCTTCTCTAGAATTTTACTTAAGAAGGGCAGGTTAGAGATGGGTCTAAAATTTTCAAAAGCAGAGGGGTCAAGATTATTTTTCTTGAGCAGGGGTTTAACTACAGCAGTCTTCAGACAGTCTGGGAAGACCCCCGTATTTAATGATGAATTTACTATGTCAAGAATATTATCAATTAGCACGCCTGATACTTCCTTGAAAAACCTTGTTGGTATTGGGTCAAGGACGCAGGTGGAGGGTTTCAGTTGAGAGATTATTCTATGTAAATCAGGTAAATCTATCCTGGTGAAAGAATTTAATTTGTTTATAACGGAGTACTGGGGCTTAGGAGGTTCTGCAGTGTTGGGGAGATGTACTATGTTATTTCTAATATCATTAATTTTTTGATTGAAAAATACAGCAATGTTCTCACAGGTTTCACTGGAAGTATTCTGGGGGCATTCCTTTGTGTTACCTGGGTTTAACAGACAATCAATTGTAGAAAATAAGACTCTGGGATTACTAGCAGTGTTATTTATAATCTTAGAAAAATAGCAGCGCCTCTCAAGACGGACTCTGTTATTGTATTCTGTTATTTTAACCTTCAATATCTCATAATAGATAGTTAGTTTAGTTTTCCTCCATTTACGCTCAGCTCTACGACATGTTCTTTTTAAATCAGACACTCTTTGGGTCTTCCATGGAATAACAATACTAGAAGATTTTTTAACTGTCTTTTCAGGTGCAACTATGTCAACAGCAGCTCTTACTTTAGAATTAAAGTTTTCCACCTTACTATTTACATTATCCTCGCTATTATAGTTGGCACTATAAACGGACTGATTGCTTAGAATGTTTGTAAGTTTTAAAGCTGCTGATGAGTCATAGATGCGTTTTTTAAGAATATGCTTCTCATGAATGCTTTCTATCATTATTTCTATATTAAATAGTAGAAGAAAGTGGTCTGATAGACCAATATCAATGATCTGCTTCACATCAACTTTTAGTCCTTTGGTAATTACTAAGTCTAATGTATGACCTGCTTTATGTATAGGTTGATTAACGAGCTTTCTCAAATCAAAAGAGTCCAGGAGGTTCATGAATTCCTTTACCTTTAGGTCACACTGATTATCAATATGAAAGTTAAAGTCGCCGACAATTAAGAGTGTGTCATAGTTCGTAATTAAAATTGACATTAAGTCTGAGAATTCCTTAAAGAAAGACACGTTAAATTTAAGAGGTCTATACATGGATAATACTAGAACGTGAGAATCTCCATGAATAACAACGGCGAGATACTCAAAGGACTTAAATTTACCAAAACTAACATCTTTACACTTTAACCGGCTCAAGTAAATGTTTGCCAAGCCGCCCCCCTTTTTTCCCTGGCGGTCTGCACGAGTAAAACTGTAATCCGAAGGTGCAGATTCGATTAAAACAGCCGCGCCGTCTGAGTTAAGCCACGTTTCACTTAGTGCAATAAAATCAATGTTTCTATCACTAATAAGATCATTTATAAAAAATGTCTTGTTAGTTAAAGCTGTAACATTTAATAGTGCCATATTTAACGTTTCGGAGGGGCAGAGCTGAGTTCTATGTACGTTATTGGTATTTGGAACAAAAACTAAGTTATTTTTGTTAACGCCGCTGTGTGTGTATTTTTTATGTAATCTACAATCTGTTTTTATAGTTTTAATGCATTGTTGATCTAAAGTAGTAATTGCAATTAAATTATTGGTGTTTATGCCGCACTGCCTAGATTTTTTACGTGCATTAAGATTGGTTATTAGATTATTAATGTTGTGCACTTTTACGGAAGACTTTGTTAAGCCATTATGTCCTAGCAAAGCAGTAGCATTACGGAAGGGGTTTAAAGTAGAAATAGACAGTCAAGATAGATGAATTACCTTAGCGATGTTTTCGAAGAGGACCCAGGCACCAAATCTATTCAGATGCAGTCCATCCCGCTTGAAAAAACGCGGCCTTTCCCAAAAGAGGTCCCAGTTGTCAATAAACCCGATGTCTTGAGTCTCGCAGAAGCCTTTCAGCCAGTTGTTTAAACCAAGCAGATGACTGTAGTATTCATTTGATCGTCTGACAAGAGATAGTGGACCCGAGATGAAGATTTTTGTCGATGGGGTCCTCTCCTTCGTGTCTTTAACTAGTGCTGCGAAATCAGCCTTGAGAACCTCCGACTGTCGGTGCCTTATGTCGTTTACGCCGGCATGTAAAATAATGGATCCAACTGCCCTCTTGTGCTTCTCGTAGATGGTCGGCGCACGTCTCATCACATCTCGGACTCGAGCACCAGGAAAACAAGAAACAAAAGATTTTCTATTAGGGCATGTGATATTGAGGTTTCGTACAATCGAATCACGTACCAAGATTACATCACCCGGGGTTGAAGGCAAACTGGGGACGCGGAGAGGGTCGAACCGGTTCTGGATTGAGATGCTCGCCTGTGCCGATGGAGGTGTTCTAGCCTTGAACCCCCGCCTGCATTGCTGAAACACGCTGAGGTCTTCATCGGCGGCGTCGTCGCTCCTACGAGGCGTTGATGTTACGTCGACTTCAGATGTCGAGGATGGTTTATCCAGCAGCCGAGCCTTCAAGTCTCTAAGGTACCTTCGTCTGGACAGGAATTTCTGAATCTGTTTGTCGAGTGCCTGGAGTTCTTCGACGACGATGGCAACGCGATTCATCTCACTGTCGGCCATTGTCTGCTTCTACTTCCGCTTCCGCTTCGTGACCTGTGTCAGCCCAGCAGGAAAATGAAGAATGAGGAATAGGGCAATGTCATTCGGGTGAGATGAAAAATTGAATAAGAGCAATAGAGGTATTTATGTATGAGGGCAAGTCAATAATTATCCACACATTTGTGATAATTTTGTTTTGGTTGGCCATGCAGCTTTTCCGGCACACTTGTGGAAACAGGGTATGTCTGTGGTCATAGTAGTTAAGTTTCAACTTTGATTAGTCAGTTTCTTTTGTTGTTTTCTAGGAGTAAACATGGCCGACTCTGTTCTTCATTTGCACTTAAGAAGAGCAGTGAGCTGTTATCTGCATTTTATGGGCTGATGGAGAATCAGGTGCCAAAATCTATAGATGACTTTCTGCACAATATGGTGATGGCATTATTTACGAATGGATTGAGAAGTGCAAAAAACAAGTTTTAAAAAGAAGTAGGATCTCTGACAAATTCATTAGGATTTCAGCTCCTGGCACAACGTCAAAACCATAAAAAACAGACCCTTGCTCGCCGCTGTTCTTTGGTGCAAACAGAGAGTTGGGCTCCCATGTTTGTTCCTAGAAAAGAACAAGAGAAACTGACGGGTGAAGGTCATCATTGTGATCACAGATGCATCATATTTCCACATGTGTGTTAGTAAAGTTGCTCAGCCAACCCAAACAAAATTACCAGAAAAGTGCAGGCAATGGTAGTATACTGTATATTTTAAAAACGGCTCATAAAAAAAGTACCGCCTAGAAGAGTGTGTAGTCCTGGCTCAGCCATAGCTATCTTTTTTAGAGACAGATTGGAGAGGATATGTAACATTACTTAACATGTTGGATATGCAAAATGGTTTAGGGTCACATAATATTTCTGTTTTATTGCCTCCAAAAAATGGTGACAACTAGCAAGATACATATATAAATTAAATACAATATGTAAATAAGGGTAGGCAATATACTTCATCTTTAATTCTTAACCATTTAGATTAATCAGCAAATTAGATCATTGGCAAATTAAGCTCCTTATAATCATACCCTAATTATAAAGAAAGTACAGGTTCCCAAAACCATGTCTGAAATTCTGAGTGCTAGATGTGGTTTGAAATTTACAGTTTTTAAGTTTTGAGACAGTACAAACCGAGGTTGTAGCAGTATCTGTATGCATATTTATATTACTTGATTACAGAGTGTTTAATGTGGCATATCTTTCAAACCAACTACATGTATGGCTTTTTCCAAAATTTTATTTGCAGTTATTCCCAAAAGGTTGTTTAAAGTAATTTGTAAAGCAGCAAGTTTGGCATTATGGTTGCCTCAAAATTCAAGTGGCAGAAAATTAATAAAGGTGGAGAGTGCTACACTCAATCAATAGAAAATTCATCTGTGCCAATTTTTATATCAATTCCAGTGACCATACTGATCTATGCACCTCTAAATTTTGCAGTTTGCTTTACTGAACAGTCAGGAATTCAACAACACAGAACATTTTAAAATATGTTATGCATTACTGTTATCAACCATTAAAGAAAGAAACAACTATAATGAAACAACAACTTCTGTACTTTACTGACACACACTTGCTTGAGCCAAGTTTTCAGGAAAGAGTCTGAATCTGGCGACCATTGTACACAAGTTGCTTGCTCCTGAATTTCACTCTGAGCAGTGCATTTCATTCACCTTTTTAGACAGTATATTGTCTAATGTGCACAAAGTTTCAAAATATACATTCATGACTCAACGGTGCTAACATTCATTGAAGGCACTCCAAGCACTATCTCCCCTCCTGAATTATATTCAAACCTCTGTACTGTACAAAATGTGTGCAGAGGTGTATGATGTATGGAAGTGAAAGTTAATGAGCAGAGTTTGAAATGACCAAGATGAGAATGATCAGGAGGATGAGTGTAATTCAACTAGAGATTAAGAAAGAAGCTACAAAGCTGAAGGAAAACATTGATGTGAAAGAAAAGGTGGAGAGTAAGTGGGCAAGGTCATAGAGTGAAGCCGAAGATGAGACATGGATGGAAGTGGAGCTTAGTGACACAAGATGAACAGATGCTACATCTTAGGATCCCAGAAATGGTAAACTAGGCCTATATTGTATAATCAGACTGTAACATTTAAAAGAATTAAGCAATTACTATAAAACTCATTTGATATCATACTGAAGCACAGAGATTGCATATATAATATTTACATACATATATGAAATGGTTTGGCTCAGATCTTAAGGAATTGCAGTTGGATGATAAATTGGACTGGACTGCCAATACTGATTTTATGTGCAAGAAAGGACAGAGTCGACTATACTTCCTTAGAAGGCTGGCGTCCTTCAACATCTGCAATAAGATGCTGCAGATGTTCTATCAGACGGTTGTGGCGAGCGCCCTCTTCTACGCGGTGGTGTGCTGGGGAGGCAGCATAAAGAAGAGGGACACCTCATGCCTGGACAAACTGGTGAGGAAGGCAGGCTCTATTGTAGGCACAGAGCTGGACAGTTTGACATCTGTGGCAGAGCGACGGGCATCGAGCAAGCTCCTGTCAATCATGAAAAATCCAATGCATCCACTGAACAGCATCATCACCAGACAGAGGAGCAGCTTCAGCGAGAGACTGCTGTCACTGTCCTGCTCCACTGACAGACTGAGGAGATCGTTCCTCCCCCACACTATGCGACTCTTCAGTTCCACCCCGGGGTGGGTGTGTCGGTTTAAACGTTAATACTATTCCCAAGATGCATCATGCAAATTTCATCAAATTATCATTTGACATTATAGTTCCAGATGCCACCAAGTTTAGTTACCTTTTATGACATCAGAAGAGACTGTGTCCTAATCCACCACCAAATTACAGTGGGTGTGGATTACTTGAAAAATGTCAGTAGAAATTTTTTAATTGATAGAAGATGAAGAGTTGAAACCTTCAACATCCCACTGTTTTATTGTTGCCACAGTGATGTTGCCCCATCATATTTGTGTATCCATCCATTTTATAATATGCTGATTCAATTCAGGGTCATGGGAGGTAGAGTCTGTCCCAGTACTAATCCTGAATACACTACCAGTGGATTAATAGGGCACACATTCTCATTCTCACTAACCTAGTTTAGAGTCACTAATTCATCTAACCTGCTCATCTTTAGGTTTATGGAGTAAACTGGGGTATGCAAAGATCGTGAAAACTTCTCATAGATATTTTCTGGGCCATTATTTGAAGCCAGGTTTAAAGACAGAGCTGAGGGGTAGAAACACTGGTGCATTGAATGCTGGAGCATAAACAGCATACCTTCAATCGCTCTTACTGTTACTATATAGTGCATGAAGAATCAAATTTATAGTGGGCAGGAGAAAAACTATTTGGCTTGTTCTTCTGTCACCATTCATGCAAACATGGACTACCGCAGCAAAATAAATGTAACTCTATAAGAAAATAAAGCCATATAGGTCAGTGCAATGTTCCTTGTCTTTTGGCCAAGTTGTTGAGGATTCAAAGTGAGTCAGGGTTGTATGCCAAGGGTGGAGTGAATCACAGATGACTTTTGTTTTGTGACATGGTGTTTTATCATGCTGGAAGTAGTCATTAGAAGATGGGTAAATTGTGCCTATGAAGGGATTTACATGGTCAACAACAATACTCAAATAGGCCATGGCATTTAAGCAGCTATTGATTAGCGAGCCTAAAGTGTGCAAAGAAAAAATCACCCACTCTTATTACACCAACGCCAGTATCTTGGACCATTAATACAAGGCAGGTTGGGTGCATGGATTCACACTATTGGTGCCAAATTCTAACTACACCGTGTGCGTTCCTCAGCAGAAATCGAGATTAATCAAACCAGTTTATGATTTTTCAGTCTTCAGCAGTCCAGTTTTGGTGAGCCTGCGCCCACTGCAGCTTCAGATTTTAGTTCTTCACTGACAGGAGTGGAACTGGACATGGTCTCCTGTTGTTGTAGCCAAAGGTTCTGCATGTTGTGCATTCTGAGATGCTTTTCTGTTCACCACAGTTGAGGTAAATCTTAATCTGAGTTACTGTAGTCTTTCTATCAGCTCAAACCAGTCTGGACATTCCCCCTGCACCTCTTTCATCAACAAGGTGTTTCTCTCTCCACAGAACCTCTGTTTTTTTTTTAACCCCTGAGACTATTGTGAGTGAAAATCCCAGGAGAACAGCAGTTGCAGAAATACTCAAACCATCCTGACTGGCACCAACAATCATGCCTCAGTCAAAATCACTGTGATCACATTTTCCCCATTCTGGTGTTTGATGTGAACATTAACAGAAGCTCCTGACCTCCTATCTGCGGAAGTGTGTGCATTGTGCTGCTGCCACATGACTGGGTGATTAAATAATTGCATGAATGAGCAGGTGTACACAAGTTCCTAATAATTTGCTCAGCAAGTATATTTGTACATTAAAAAAATATGATTAGCAAAGGATTAGCAAAGCTACCTCACAACACTGAGTGATCTGCATTAATTTCCTTGTGTGTTCACTGTCTCTGTGTCATAACTATTTGTGTTATTTGTTATGTAGTTTTGATTTTTTTAATATTTTCCATTATGTATAACTTTTTATAGGTGCAAATACTATATATATTTACATTTCCAAGTTTTTTGCCATCAGTTGACTCAGTTGTTCACATGGCATCGTTAATTTTGTTGCCACTCAAGATGATGTTATGGGATCACACGCTGTCCTAAAAACTGCTTGTGATTCCTTTTGTTATGGACTTCTTTCTTAGTTAGGAAGGGATTTTTGAACTCTTTTTTTTTTTATTAGATTTGCTGGTAATGAACTTCTGGCTACTTTGATTACCTATTCTGAGTCATGTTTTAACCTCTTAATTTCCTGATCACCTCAGTCAATTTTTTTTACTGCCAGTTGTTTGTAAGCATGGTCTGCAGGGGATTGACACTGTCAAGGTTGGAGTCTACATTTCACCCAATTCTGTAAGCTTAAGCTTTTGTTAATCACATTCTTGTAATGGGATAAGAGAGTTGAGAAAATTCAAATTTGGGTAAAGTTTCAGCTAATTAAATATACAACAAAAACAATAACTATGGTCAATATTGTCATTTTACAATAAAAGAATCTGTTTATCCCTGGCCACAAAGGTTAGGTCCATTTCTGACTTGACAGCAAGGCAGAAACCACCCCTTCATGTGGGTACCAGTGGAGGGCAAAACACCCATGCTTTTCTGGGATAGCTCTTTCTCACATTCAAGCCAGGATGCCAGATTTATAAAGAGAAATTTCAAAAAGCACACAAATAACCTTTTACTTTCTTTGTCTGTTGTCAAAACCTGATAATATACCAATTTTCAACAAATAACTTAGACACACTTGCAGTAATCAATAAAATAATACAGTATATACATACAGTAAAACCTTGATTATTTGTCACTCAATTAACTGTCAGCCTCTGTTAACCGTCAGGGCCAAAAAAAAACAGTTACACCAGTGCCTGCCTATTACTGTACTAATACTGCTGTGTGGTGTGAATTTCCCCTTGGGATTAATAAAGTATCTATCTATCTATCTATCTATCTGGTACACTGTGAGCTCTGCACCTTCAGTTTTAATAATGTTTTAAAGCTTTTCTGTTCTATTATAATTAATCTACTATACATTGTTATGACTGATAAACATAAGGATGTGGTGTTGGAATTGTCACAAATAAATAAAATTATTAAACGATTACAAAACACCTAAAGTGCTTCAAGTATTGCTTCAATTTACAGAGTAGGAAGAACAACAATGAACGATATAAAGCATGATGCCGACAAAATTGAAAAACGTGTTGAACATGGAAACCACTGACTGTAATGTTAATACAGTATATTAATGTTAATATTCTCCTGCATTGTAATTTTCTTTTTAAATTCTGTTATACTATGTTTTGTTTTATCACACCCATGGAGATTTCTAAATCCATACTTAAAAAAGCCTTCAGAATTTCCCAGAAGAAGGAATATGCTCTTAAGAGGACAGATTATCTGATATGTCTCCCACAAAAATAAATCAGAAACCAACAATGCCTCAGCGTTAATCAGCAAAATTACCAGAATAGATCAAGAACACTCTAAGTCTCCAAATGAGGTACTTTTTTGGAAAAGACAAGCTTTGCAATCAGAACTCAACCTCTTGACAACAAAAGAAACAGAACAACTAATTTTTAAATCGCGACATCATTACTTTAAACACGGAGAGAAGGCTCAAAAAATAGACAATAATCTATCCTAAAACAGGGTCACGGGGGTCCGCTGGAGCCAATCCCAGCTAGTACAGGGTGCAAGGCAGGAACAAATCCCGGGCAGGACGCCAGCCCACCGTGGGGCACACACACAGTCACACACCAAGGACAATTTAGGATCGCCAATGTACCTAATCTGCATGTCTTTGGACTGTGGGAGGAAACCGGAGTACCCGGAGGAAACCGACGCAGACACGGGGAGAACATGCAAACTCCACGCAGGGAGGACCTGGGAAGCGAACCCATGTCTCCTTACTGTGAGGCAGCAGCGCTGCCCGTCACCAGCACAGGAGGAGATAAAATCATTGACCATAAAAATATAATGCATAAAATTCGAGACTATTATAAGTCCTTATATTCTACTCAGCTTAAAGAATACAAGACACAATCTAATCCATTCTTTGATACATTATGGATACTACAGCTAGATACTTTCAATGCAGAGGAATTGGATAAACCTCTGACACTATCAGAATTACTAGACACTATAAACTTACTTCAGAGTAGGAAAGCATCAGGCCCTGATGGCTGCACTGCTGAATATTATAAAAATGCTCAATTAAGTTAGGTCCCCTTTTATTAGTAACATTTATAGAAGCCAGAGACTATAAAATTCTACCTCAAACTTTTTGCCAAGCATTAATTACCTATTTTCCTCAGAAAAATAAGGATTTATTACAATGTGCATCATACAGACCAATCTCACTTCTGCATAATGATGTTCTGTAAGGGGCAGACACGTCTGTTAGAGGATGAGTGACAGGATAAGTTAAGAGAAAAAGGAAGGTGCAGTGGAAGGAAGTTTTGAGTAAGGAGTCAGGAGACAATACGCAGGAGTGTTTGCAGTTGAGAGAAAGACAGAATGTGAGTGGCAGGAGGTAAACTGAATGGTAGGAAAAGCTTTCTTTTATTGTTTTGGAGGTGTGTTCCATAGCCCAGATAAGACTATAAGACAGGGCACTGTTTGTTACAGAATGAAGACTCCAAGTAGAACGTAAAAAACTCCAGCACTACTGAGTTGTATTTCTTTATTACACTGGTTGTTATAATACTATATGAATTAACTAATTTTAATACTATATTTTATTTTATTTTGTAATTAAATATGACAGTTCGCTAATCTACAGTATATTATTTTTAAAGTAGCTGTTTTGTTATCCATCTTTTCTCTTATCTGTCACTGCCTTTTTTCTAAAAAAGGGGGCACAAACTTAAGAATTATATTTCCCCTTTTGATTTGTATGTATAGAATTGCCCAAAGAAATATCATTTGTTTGAGACTGGCTGTTAAATTAGTTTGTAAGATTAATTTTCCAAAAACCAGTTAGAAGGATTAATCAGTGTCTGATTATAGGTTTCTTAGCCATGGCATACTTGTGCAATGAAACCTGGTATTCTTATAAAAACTAGAGATTTATCCTCTACACAGGTTATTTTTTCCATCAAAGGCCCTGGAAACATTGTTAGGGTACATGGTGTCATGGATTCCATGAAATAGCAGGAGATTTAAAATCAAAACCTGGCTGTCTCCACCAGGAAATTAAAACTGGAACATCATTGAATCTTCCAGCAAAATAATGACCCGAAACACATGTTCAAATCAACCCCGCAATGGTTATCTGACCACAAAAATCAAAGTTCTGCCATGGCCATCTCAGTCCCCTGACCTGAACCTTATTGAAAACCTGTGGAGTGAGCTGAAGAGGCGAGTGCATAGGAGAAGGGCCTAGGACCCTGGATGATCTGGAAAGATTATGTAAAGAAGAATCGTCTAAGATGCCATGCCCTGTATTCTCCAACCTTATAAAAGGTTACAAGAGAAGACTGTGTGCTTTTATATTGGCAAAGGGAGGTATTAAATGCAGGGGTGCCAACAATTGTGGCACATGTGTTTTGGTTAAAAATATTTATTTCTTGATGAGGGCTTTGTTTTTCTTTGAATGAACTTGTTTCAATTAAAAGTCAGATGTTTCTCATTTTTTCAGTGCAAGATGACGATTCTTCAGCAAGCAGTGATTTTTCTTACTAATTTTTACAATTACCAATAATAGTGGAGGGCACTGTGTATATACTGTATATATATAATATATATATATATATTCCATTTCCTTATGATTGACTGTTCATCAGCCTTACATCTTGCGCATATAACCTGTCCCAGAATCTGGGACAAGTGCCACTGTTCGTGCACAGTTTGCCAGAAGTAAGAGCATGAAAAGTGACTGTGCAGGATGGCCGGGGTCTTTACTTATTCTGTTTGCCTTTCTAAGGCAATGAGTGTTGTATATGGCTTGAACAGAACGTAACTGGGTACCAGTAATGTTCTGTGCCACCCTCACCATCCGCTATGAATTTGTTATTTGTGTGGTCTCCACTCAGACAGTAACCAGACTACAAATATAAGGCAGCAGCAGTAACTACTGTTCTACCATGCTCCTAATACAGAATATTACAGTGTGTTACAATATACATTGTACAGTATAATATGATGCATTTTATTAATCATACATAAAAAACATTTATGCAGTATAATTCATTGCACACAACACCCTAAGATTTTTTATGTGAGTTGTCTGCAATATATTACTGACTTGAAACTATGACTTTGTTCTATAAAACACAATTCAGATGCTAGGCTAGGTACCAGAATGAATTCCTTGGAATAGTTACATAAATCTGATATTACATGACCTGTTGATTTTGCATTTTCATTTTTATTTTCAGTAAATGTTGGGTGAGTAGTAGTTAAATAAAGGTGAATTCATTCCTTTGATAGCTGGGTGAATTTAAATGCACATATGCTTAAAATAAGCCCTGTAAAACCCTCTAAGGTATATGGTTCTTTAAGCATCAACCTTTAATAAATGGAATCTAACCTGGGTATCATTAAAGTACCAGTCAGTATGAATTGTGTTTTAAACTGCCTCACAAGCAATAAGTGAAATGTGTGATTATATGGCACAGTTATTATATCAGTAAAGAGCGACCCATACAAATGTACATTTCCTTATTTATAGCCTTAATTGACACAAAACAGCACAAGACTGGCACCACTTGTTATGTAAATTTATGTTACACATGATGACAGGGCAATAACTGTGACATTATAAGCATTCTCCCTGTCTGCCGTAATAGTTCTTACAATTGGAAATGTAGTCTCTGGGGTTTTTAAATCTTCATTTCTTCCTTGGCTACATAGCCTTATTTGCTTTCAATAAAGTGCTGTAGCTTTATTTTTAATTTGCATTTCTTTCTCTGAAAATCCATCTGGTTCATTCCTCAGTTTTATTTATTTATTAATTTTTTTTTAACACTTTCTGCCTTTTTGTTGCTAAGAAGAAATACAAAATGTGATATCATTTCATATTATATCAGGCTATGGTATTAGCTATATGTATACACACACATATATATATGTGTGTGCATGTGTGTGTGTATGACTTTATTATTAATCAGAGGATTTTTAACCTATTTTAATCCTTGGGATCTTGCAGCTTCAGATTATATTTAGATTTGGTTAGTCCTGCTGCCACAGTGGTAAAACATTTTGCGCAAACTCTGAAAAATGTTTAAATAATTTCCTGTTTGTTTACTTGTATAAAAGTTAATATTTGTATTCTGACTACTGTTAGTTGATCTGTCATTTTTATATGCTCTGGCAACCTCTCTGTGAAGAAGATTAATGTTTTAACTAGATGTCCAAGTATTCAAAGATCACAAACATTTCTGCTAACTCACCAATTTATCCATCTTAGTAATATTATGGACCTGTACTGCATAGCAGAGGCAAGAAAAGCTAAATATTTCCTTAACAGTGTTCCTTATCAGCCTGGACTGAACCTTGCTTCCTTTGCCATGAAGGAAATGATTTGCTTGTAGAAGTTCAGTGGATGGCTAGCCTAATATCTCTGCGCTAACTGTACTAGTTTCCTCTGATACCCTAGGATAAGACAAACCTTAAAAAATCAATATATTTCATTTTAGGTTTAACAAGCTAAAACAGTCAAGGAGGAGGTGAAGTGCATCAGAAATAGTAAAGGGGAAATTAAAAGATGCAGCTAGTGAAATAGCGGACACTCTAAACATGCATTTTTTTGAGGTCTTCACAAGCGGTAAATGGGACTACTAATGAGGTTCTGAGTGATTTATAAATCGTGGAGGAAGAAGTACTGCTCAGGTTAAATAGGCTGAAATCAAACATATATATATATTTTTAGGATGTCACTGCGCACTGGGGAGATTCCAAAGGACTAGAAAGTGGCAAATATTATCCAGTTATATAAAGAGGGTGACCTGGCAGATCTAAGTAACTATAGGCCACAAAGCTTAACATGCATCACAGGAGAATTAATGGAAGACATCATTAAGAATAAAATTAAGCAGCACATGGCAACTACATGAGTTTTTCTGAACAGTCAGCAAGGGTTCAGAAGAGGGAGGTCATGTTTTACCAACATGCTGGAATTCTATGAGGAAGTAACAAAAGGATATGATGAAAGTGAAGCATATGATATTTTTAACTGGACTTTCAGAAAGCATTTGATAAGGTGCCACATGAGAGGTTGGGCATCAAACTAAAAGAAGTGGGAGTTCAGGGTGATGTTTTTAGTACTTTAGATGGGTACAGAATTGGCTCAGACAAAGGAAGCAGAGGGTTATGGTGCAAAGAATCTTATCAGAATTGGCTGATGTTAGGAGTGGTGTTCCACAGGGGTCAGTGCTAGGGTCACTGATATTTTTAATATTTATAAATTATTTAGATTGGACTATAAGTAAGAAGCTGGTTAAGTTTGCAGATGATACCAAGATACCAGATAATTTGGAATCTGTTAAATCATTACAGAAAGATTTGGACAGCATACAGGCTTGGGCAGATTTGTGGCAGATGAAATTTATTGCCAGTAAATGTAAGGTATTACACATAGGAAGTAAAATGTTAGGTTTGAATACACAACGGTAAGTCTGAAAATCAAGAGTACACCTTATGAGAAGGATTTAGGAGTCTTAGTGGACTCTACACTATCAACTGCCAGACAATTTTCAGAAGCCATTAAGAAGGCAAACAGAATGTTAAGTTATATATCACGATGTGTGGAGTACAAGTCCAAGGAGGTTATGCTCAAGCTTTATCACCCACTGGTGAGGCCTCATCTGGAGTACTGTGTGCAGTTTGGGTCTCCAGGCTACAAAAATGACATAGCAGCACTAGAACAGGTCCAGAGAAGAGTGATTAGGCTTGTTCTGAGTGCTACATGGGATGAATTATGAATAAAGATTGAAAGAGTTGAATCTTTTCAGTTTAAGCAAAAAAGATTAAAAGGTGACATCATTGAAATGTTTAAAATTATGAAGGGGATTAGTACAGTAGATTAAGACTGTTATTTTAAAATGAGTTCATCAAGAACATGGGAACACAGTTGGAAACTGTAGTAAATTTCACACAAACATTAGGAATGATTGCTTAACAAGTAGCCTGGTAGACAGTAAGACTTTAGGGACTTTCAAAACTAGGCTTGATTTTTTTTTAGAAGAATTAAGTTGATAGGAATGGCAAGCTTTTTTTGAGATGTTTACTGAGGCAGAGTGTACAGAGGCAACTTTTATAGTTTAATTCATTTAGTTCAGGCAATTTGTAATTATCTGTTGTGGTTTTGTAGCATGCCATCTGAAATGCATGCTCCAATACGGTAAAGCAACCTTAACTCAGCCCGTGTCATGGTCCGACTTGTACACTCAAAATGTGAACAGTTCCTTCATCATACTCTTTATAGTTGTATAAATGTTTTTTACCCAAGATTTTTTAATTGGTGATAGTATTAGATGTTATTGTGACTTTCAGTTTTTTTTTTTGAGCCTACTTTTGATTTTGGTCATAAGGCACCCTTTAAGAAATACATACAGTGTGTATTTGCAATTTTGACTCCATGCTATACTCACCTATTTTAAAATATAATAATTTTTGGTTGTGGTTGTATTTTGTCATTAATGTACTGTATTTTTTAAAAAACGTATAGTCTTATTAAATTTTGTATTTGTTTTGATTGGTCAAGCATTTAGAGTATGAAATAGTTATTTCCTCTCTCTACTTTTTCTTTTTGGTGGTATAGTTTTTGAGGAGCCTGAGGATCCAAGCAATCGGTCATTTTTCTCCGAAATCATTTCCTCCATCTCAGATGTCAAGTTCAGTCACAGTGGACGATATCTGCTAACGAGGGATTACCTCACAGTTAAAGTATGGGATATGAACATGGAAAACAAACCAATTGAAACTTATCAGGTAACCTTAAAATATTATGTTATACTTAAAGTGTGAATCAAAAGCATTTGTAGTTGTGGGTAATTGAAGAATACAAAATAATTTTTTTTAAATTAATTTATCACATCTAGTGATGAACTAGTGCTTTGCTTGAAATTTGATTTGCAGGAAAACTTATTGTTTGGCTTTGCAAAAAATATTAAGTGTATATTTCATGCCATTAACTCAGGACAAAAGGAATTCAGTTCCTGACATATACATAACGCATCCCCCCAAATTACCACATTATTTTAACTAACATTTATTGATAAAGTGCTCTATCCCCCTTTAATCCTTCTTCTCCCACCCACTATATCACCTGTTTCCTGTATTACTGCCCAGTTGGGAGGTTGTGTAAATAAGTGATCACTTGTCAGAGTTAACCTTGTTATGTAAGGCAAACTGAGAAGAAAAGGGCACCATCACCAAGCAACCTGCCAAAGCATCCTCAGCACAAAGCAAATTAATGTTTTTTGGGGTGATGCTACACTTAAATTTTTTTTTTTCATGTTCAGTTTATTCATTCATTTTCAATTTATTCCAGTTCCAGGGTCACAGGACTTAGAGGCTATTTACAACATAAGTGTGGCATTAGCCAGTCCTGGACTGGGTGCCAGTCCACTGTACACCACAAACTAGCTCTCACTTAGCTCTACACCAGTTTAGAGTTACTAATGAGCGTACCCTGCATGGACACAGAGAAAAATTGAAAACACCACATCGGCAGAGACCAGGCCAGAAATAGAAATGCGAGTTTCTGGAGCTATGAGGCAGCAGTGCTAACATTCTTCTCACCCATGAGCAGCCAGTACAGCGGAATGGTCAATAAACATGAAAAAGGAATTAAAAAGATATTTGTAAACTGATAATAGATCAATAAGCTAAAGTTATGTTATATACTGTATTCTCAGAATGGAAACAGGTGAAAACAACTGACCTCTAAGACTAAATAACTAAGACCTCTAAGACCAAAAAAACACTGTCTGTCTGAAGAAAAGCAAATTCTGAAGTAAACATCATCCCAAGACTGTTTAAAATTATAAAAATATAGTGCATTTCTTAACATGTATTTTTTATTCCTGGAAAAAAACGGCTTACACTGCATGATGTGCTCAATGGCTCAATATCAAGCCATCATTAAAAAGTGGAACTTCACTTATTATTCCTCTAGGTTCTTAACAATAAGTCTTGTTATGTATTAACAAACATTTTAATCAGATTGGAACTAACAAGGTGGTCATCAGCTTTAACTTCCTTTCTAAAATTCTAATTCTGAAACAATTTTAAACAGAGGCCAATGATACCCACCCTTTATCAAATCTGATCCAATTCAGGATCTTAGGTGCCAGAGCACATTTCAGGAGCATACATTGCGTGCCAGCAACCAATTCTGGATTAAGCACAAATCAATCACACGGCATTTACACATATAGCAATTTAGAGCTGCCAGACCAGCTAACATACAGTATATACGTTATGATGTGAGAGGAATACAGGAGCACTCAAAGATATGAGGTGAGGTGAATTCGACTTCAGATTAAATATTATTGCAAAATAAAAAGAAAAGTTCTTCTCAAAATGTATGATTTTACAGTACTGTAAGTCATTTAGAGTTTAGGCTGACTGTCCACTCCAGTGTCATTTCTGCCCTCACACAGAGCGCAGGTAACATTTCAGATGTCTTGCCACAGTACTTTTGTTAGTCACATATTATTATGTAACACAAACAAAGCCTTGGTATAGTTTTATTATATAGCAGTAAGTTATTGGCGCTTTACTATAATTTAGGTAATGCTTATTCTAGTGTCAGTGTTGCTTCTTTAAGTCTTGTTTAGATCAAACAAAAAGTTTTAAATGAATTGTTGCATTGCTGACTAATAGACACACCTAGAAGTTTTACACTTTTTATCTTTCCAGTCAGGCCATTATAGTGTCTGCCATAATGTCCTCTAATGCACTTCAAGCATCATTTACAACATAGTGGTCCATTTGTAATAAATAAATGAAGGAATATGCTTATGTTAAAAGTAATTATTGAAGACGTTTACATCCATCTCAGCTCCTCCTACAAAGCTGTATGTTAATTTTACTGTTCTTAAACATGTAAATAGCTTAATGAACCATGGAAGTCTTTCTGTTTTTTTTAAGATACCACTGTGCAGAATAGGTCAATCATTTTTTGTAATGCACAACATCTTTTATAGTGTATGTCATCCCAAAGTGCTTTCCATGAATAAATCAGTCCAATATAATATAAACATTATAAATAAAGTGCAGACCAGGTTAAGTGACTTCTTCATGGACAAATGGATGCAACATGAACCTGTGACCTTGAGGTTCAAATTCCACTTCCTACAGTGATTCAAAAGCTTTGACAAACAACAGGGTTTATTTGTGCCTGTAATGCATAATTTATGTTTATAGATCAAATATCTGCATGTTAGTAAGAGATCTGGCTGTGGGCGGTAAAGCTCTATTTTTAGACCATTTCCTTTTCTTGAACGCTACTGTACCTTGTAGCTGAGCCCACACATTAAATAACTGCATTGCAGCAAAGGAGCACAGTGAGTGATATAGCAGTCTAGACAGCAGTGATTCACTTCTGGCTACTGCATTTAGATGCGGATGTAGAGAAAAATTGTTGGACAAAATAACAGTAACATCTAACAATAAATCAATATCAGGGATATAGGGATACCCTTTGCCTTCAGAAGAGCTTCAACCCTTCTTGAAATGCTGTCATACAAGACCTGAGTTGTGTGTAGTAGGCTAATGCACCAATCCTCAAGTACTTTAAAGGATGAAAGAAGCTGAAATCTCCTTTACTCTGTGCTTCAAAATATCCCATAAAGATTCAGTGATGTTTAGGTGAACAATGCACCTGCAATCCGGGTGCTGACTGTTATCCCCATTGTAGCTGAGGTTATTGCATCACATGAAAACTTCTTTTTCATTTGACTTGTGTTATTTTGTTCACCACATTCAGTATTCATAGTTACTGTTATTCAACATTATTAGATGCTATAGTTATTAGTACCGTTGTCATGCAAGTTCAGTGACCAGTATTCATTTGTGGAAGTCATCTCTCTATGTGGGGTTATGCATTTGAGGGATTAGAATGATAAGCTGATGTCTTCAGGCTAAAACTTAAGTTGAACAGTCATGCTGCCGTAAAGCACATCGACCCATCTATTTTCTCAATCAAACTTGTACCAGTGGGAATTTTTTCGATTGGTAAATCATATCTTGCTGTTCAGTGGTGTGTCTGCTAGCAGTTTAGGTGTAATGATAATGTGCCCACAGTCAGAAATTTGTTTATCCATCAGAGGGACAGAAGCAAGTTGGGAAGCAGGTGCTGACCTAGTTATGCTTGAAGAAGGGAGAGTCAGCAGCAGATTGTTTCATTGTTAAGTATGGCCTGTAGACCCCAAGGCTGAGGATATAGCATTACCTTATATGCTTGGGTAGTAAAAAATATGAAAAAGAGTGGCATGTTACTAGCCCATGGCTTCTGAACTGTGTGGATTTTGCTTGTTTTCTTAGTGATTATATAATTCTAGGTAGTTGATTTTCCACCAGCATCCTTAAGCTACATGGAACAAGTCTAAATTTGCATAGCCTTTCGTGTCAGTTATAGCCAAGCTAGGGTTCAGATTGCAAAGACTCTCTTGTTAGGTAAGGTGGGATTGGGAAAGTGTGGTGAGATAAATGAGCAGATGGATAAAAGAATGGGTGACTAAGTAAATGCAGTGGTGGATGAATGAATAAATAAATGAACAGATAATAAAAGAATGGGTGACTAAGTAAATGCAGTGGTGGATGAATGAATAAATAAATGAACAGATAAGAGGATCAGTTGATGGATGTTTAGTTTTTTTCAGTGCATGCCTCTTATACATTTTAATAACTGTGAAGGATGTGTTTAGATCTTTTCAGGAGAAATGCTCTACTTATAAGAAAAGGTAATGCTTGGATTTAAAATTCAAACATAACTGTGTCTACTTAACAACTAATATATCAAGTAATTTGACTTCTAAATGGTTGCCACTCCATTTGTAGGTAGTTGTCACTGTTGGCAATATTACAATAGGCAGTTTTAGAAAATGGATGAATAGATGGCTTGAATTAAAGCTTAATTTTTGTACTTTCTTTTATATTATATTTGATGGAATACTCTTGAAACAATGTCCACCTACCTACCTTGAGAGGTTTCTGTTAATGTAGCTCTTGGAATGCTGTATTAAGCCCACTAGGCCTCCTCCAAAATAGCTTGCAGTACACAGTACATTGAAACAGAGATGATGAGACTGAATTAAGAAGCAAGTGACTCACTAACTTTTCTTAACTCTGGATTAAAAGTGACTTATTAAGTGCTTAAAGTGGAACCAAATTCCCGGCGGTACTGAGATTTGATCAAAGAGTTATGGTCCCCTGCAAGTCTTTGTGCACCAGGATGTGTGAACCCCCAATTGAAAAGCTTATTCAAAAAAGGTGCTGGTACTATTTTGAAACTAGGTGCCAGTCCTGCATACCAGTGAGTACCTGCCCACTTCAAGCACTGGACGTATTAGATATTAGTCTAACTGCGTTTTTCACATTGAAATGCCGAGAATATTACTGGTTTGACAGACATATACGGAACTTGGGTCACCATTAATTATTTTATATGGCAGAATTGAGTACAGAATGCTACAGTTAGTGAGCCATCTTCCTATTGGTTGTTTTGATTTCTTCTTGTTGCAACATTGGTATTTATTTCACTGAAGCCATCTTTGCCAGTATCATTTAAAGCAGCTTCTTCCATCTGCTATTGTGTAGTGTTTCTGTGCCTGACTTTTTTAAGCCTGATATTTAATATTTTTTGTGACAAAATACTTCTTGGCTGCTCATGGTATTAAAACCTCTGTTAATTTCTCAAGTTCCATTTACCTACAGCATATTTATCTGCAACTGTTTCAAATGATGAGTATTTCCATAAGGAAGGGTACCTGAAGGAAGAGAGTTTAACATACAGTACAAGAGGCAGAGTGGCTCAGTTAAAGGTCAGAATTAGAAACTGGAGAGGCAGTGCAACATAAAACAGCATGTAGAACTGTCTGAGATTTGCCATTTGATTGTCAGGTGTCAACGGCCAGCCTGTAAACCAGACACACAGGCATCTACAGTAGCTTGTGTTGGATGTGGTGGCCCATGCTGTTTTGACATAAACTCTGACTTTCCCCTGAAGTCCAGGACATGTTGTGCTCTTCCAGCTAAATGAGGTCTCTGGTGATGAATGAATGGTCCAAAAGATTTGAGCTTGAGGAGACCTCTTTTTAAGTTAATTATTAAACTAAACATTCATTCATTTTCTGAATCTGATCTACAGAGCCTAATGAAATTGCATTGGGTGCAAAGCAAGAACCACCATATCAGTCATTTTTTATAGAACCCCTTTACTAGAATTCATAGCCTCTATACTTATAGATATATAGTAGTTATATAGATGGATATGAAAGGTGCTATACAAATAAAATGCTAAAGAGATATTTAAAGAGATGGATAGGTAAATGACGCTATATTTTTATTATTTTCCTAAGCATATGAAATACAAATTCATAGGCAGACCATTATTAGTGCTGGTTATGTTGTCTCTTACAGGTTCACGATTACCTCCGGAGCAAACTTTGCTCCCTATATGAGAATGACTGCATCTTTGACAAGTTTGAATGTGCATGGAATGGTACTGATAGGTAAGTTTCTGTTTTATTTATTTCAACGTTATTAAATAAAAGACATATTCATTACAATGAATGCTTTTCTCAGACACTAACAGCGTCCATCCTTATCTACAAAATGCATTTGTCTTCTGCGTCATCTCTGTCGTCAGGTCTGTGTTTTTTCATTGCTCAGTATTTCTATGTATGTGGATCACAATGGATGTGTATGCTTTTTAAGATTGCCTTGTAACCTCAACATCTGTCATTCTGGTGATGTGTAAAGCAAAATATCTGGACACACTTTTGCCTTCTGTTCAAATTTTACCTGGAATAAAGTTTTGAGAGGAAGTGGCATTTGAGACAATGTATTGTGCTGCCCTTAGTTACTTTCATGTTCCACCACAAAAGGATAAGCAATGTGAGTTGAATAATTTGTTATATACCTAACATGGTAACTCTGATAACAAGACAGTAAGTTGTATAAAAAGGATGCTTTCTTTTTTCTGTCATATTTTCTTTTGGGCTATCTTGTTACTTTATTCCTAGAGCATACTGTATGACATTTTTGTAATGTAATCTTATGTATTTTTTCTTAGGCTTAAAGAATGTGCTCTTTAGTTTAAAGTGAATGTGGACTTTCAAAAATAATACCCTGTTCAAGGCTTTATATATTACTATACCTAGACTAGCATAAAATATCTTTAAGGTGTTATATAGCTCCTGAATAATATGTTAGGTTTTACAAATATGAATCTTGTTTGTATATTCCCAAGCAGGGTACAGCATGCAGAAATGAATGCAGTGAATATGAAGATACATAGTAAAGAGCACACGCCAGAAACTCTAATTTAGACACTCCACATACAGTAAACAGATTTTAAGGCTGATGGAGATCATATGAGTTTATAATCTTAATACTGTATTCATGTTTGTACTACATTTCAATGTGCACGCACATGTTCCATTTGCTCCATCTCCATCTTTTGGCAAACTGAAGATATTTTTCGTATTTATTGATCATCACCAGTTTTTACACATAGCCAAGCATATGCTACTTGGTCTAGACTAGAGCAACCTTGAGAGATGCACTAAGTAGTTACGTAAGCACACAAGTATACTGTATATACAACAAGAAGTTCAGCATACAAGTTACGTTTTCTCCATTATTCTTTTGCACTTACTGCTGTAAGAGCTATGCACCAGTCTAATACTACAGCCTTCTTTCCACAGAATGCAGGAAGTTCTTTTGCAGCTAGTGACAATTAAATACCTTTAATTTGCCTCTGAAATTGTCTACCACCATCTAGCCAAGTTGTTCACAAATTTCATCTGTATGTGCTCTTGGTGTTTATAGAATATAATCATTCCATTCTAACATCAGGCACACTAGGTAGCAACATTGTTTTTTTGTTGTTTTTTTTTTTTTCCGGTATTACAGAAGACAGAAGGAAAAAAGCTATATTACATTTTTGAAAAGAATATTAGTTTGAAGCAATACCTGGTTCCATTGTTTCTGGAGCTCAATTTCTCTTAGCCTCAAATTTGACTGAACTATCATCATTTTGGCTAATCACATTATTTAATATCCATCCATCCATTATCCAACCCGCTACATCCTAACTACAGGGTCGCGGGGGTCTGCTGGAGCCAATCCCAGCCAGCACAGGGCACAAGGCAGGAAACAAACCCCAGACAGGGCGCCAGCACACCACATTATTTAATATTACTTTGTTAAAATGAATAAGAAGGCAAAAAATGGTGGTCTCATTGTTTCAGCAAACATCATTGGAGTGGTTACCTCTCTGTCTATCACTAGTAAGATTATTTCTTCATTGCCACATAATTAAAATGTAAAAGCAGAAATTAAAGTTGCTAATTAATATTTAAGTTAGTGTAGTCGCCCACATCATTCTTTGTATTTGGAAGACTGGGGCCAACTTTAAGAAATTCACAAATAGCTTATTCTCCCAGAAAAGAAGCAGATGAAATTTTCTAATAAAAGTCAACAAGAAAACATTTTCTCTTCCTATGTGGAGAAAAAAATCTAATCATACAATTCCAAAGGGGACACTGACACAAAACACATTTTGCGCGTTCATTAAGACAGGGGGGATGGAAATATCTCCGTAAAAAAATGTCACAGGAAATTTTCAATTTCTATGACAAGGCTACTGCTCTCTGATGGTGTGCATTTGCTGCATCTGAGTCTTCATCTTTTCAATTTATGCTGTTCATTTCTGTGTATTAGAGTTACAAAAATGATGCTGTGGGAAACCAAACAGATAAAACAAAACAAGAAAGTATGCCTCTGATCTAATAATCATGTATCACTTTCTTCAAAACGGATGTTATACTTCAAAGGAAAAGTGAGAGTGCATATTTTGCATTTATTTACCCCCAAGTACTTTTTTTATTTTAGTGGTGCAAATAAAGGGTCATTTAAAACTACTGTTAATCAGTTTTTTACATTCAGGAGTATGTTAGTCCATGTAGATTAGTACTTGTCATCACAATCTAAAAATCATAAACTATAAAATACAAATAAATAAAAATAACTGTTGAGTAGTGATTGATAAAATTTGATTATTTAACCCACAAGAAATATATGTGTGTTAAAAATGGACTTTAAATTTAAATGTAGAGCAAGAAGAAGCATATCTAATGAACAGTACAAACATAAGCATTCATTTATTAGTCATGATTTACAATTTACATTAAGTAAGTACCCAAAAAGTGAAAATTAAAAATTTTCTGTGATAATACTGGCATCTTTTTTGCTTCTCAAAAGCATTAATTTGTGATCGTGGCTTCAGATGTTGATAATTTACAATATGTATACATCAGCAATAGGTTTCCTAACACCATGTTAAGTTAATTGGCCGCTGTAAATCGACTTTGTCTGAGTAAGTGCAAGTGTGTGTTGCAGTGGACTGGCATTTGCTATACGCTTCTCCCTGATTGTGCCCATATCTGACATGGTGGAACCAGAGACCTGCAACCTTTAATTGGATGAGCACAAAACATTTTTTATAAACTAGTACATATTGTGGGTGTGTGTGTGTGTGTGCGCCCTGCGGTGAGCTGGCGCCCTGCCAGGGGTTTGTTTCCTGCCTTGCGCCCTGTGTTGGCTGGGATTGGCTCCTGCAGACCCCCGTGACCCTGTAGTTAGGATGTAGCGGGTTGGATAATGGATGGATGGATATTAAATAATCTGATTAGCCAAAATGATGATAGTTCAGTCAAATTTGAGGCTGAGAGAAATTGAGCTCCAGAAACAATGGAACCAGGTATTGCTTCAAACTAATATTCTTTTCTGTAATACCGAAAAAAAAAAAACCAACAAAAAAACAATGTTGCTACCTAGTGTGCCTGATGTTAGAATGGAATGATTATATTCTATAAACACCAAGAGCACATTGGCTCCTGCAGACCCCCGTGACCCTGTAGTCAGGATATAGCAGGTTGGATAATGGATGGATAGTACATATTGTAATAAGCTAGAATCAGACACACTCATCAGGCTTTGGATTTTAAGTTGGCTTTTCAAAACTAGCATTAACTAACATAAAAACATCCACTAGTATGAACTAACTCCTTGTACAGCATTTTATTAATCAACAGTCTGTGCTGTAACATAAACTTGCATAAATTAATATAAGCAATAACCAAACATAAACATTAATTCTATCTTAAAGAAACTACTCACCTGATTATTTGTGATGGTTTCATCTTTTTTTTTTCTTCACCGCATTATTTACATTGAATATTGTGCTTCTGAGTTGTATAAACTACATATATAGATCTTAATTCCTGGAAAATAGTACTATGGTAGGTTTTATTTATTTTTGTAATTATGTTATTTGTATACATATTAAACTGGAAACAGGAGTGTGCAATAATAAGTTTTGAATTGCAGAGAAAAAGTGAACAGTTAATTATGGCCAAAATTTAAAATTAGCTAAATATTCCTATTATCATCCTACGAAAAACTGATTAAGACAATAATTAGACATATTATTGTTTTCAGTACCTAAAACTGATTCTTAGTTGCTCTCTGAAACATCTAGTACATGAAATGATCAAACCATTTACTGAGCTTTGCGTCTCGACTTATTTCTACGGCTCATCAACATCTTCACAGATCTTAACTTTCTATCCAATACAGAACTTAATTATAGACACTGCTTACTTTTAGGAACCTTGATGCAAAGAATTCTATTCTGCTTACTTTTCAAATAATTATTGAGTTTGGCAACATTAGTGCTAAAAATTATTGATCAAACAAAGGTTAAAGTTGAAACAGTGAGAGAGTCTCATATTTAAAAAGGTATGGCAAATGCTGGCAGAATTACCATGACTATTCTCTAAGAAAACTTGCCTAATCTCAAACAGAAAAGAAAACGTATAATTCACAAATGCCAGGATTCCAGGAAAATAAATTAATAAAATGAGTGAAGAGAGTCATCTTTAACAGTCTAGAGTGTGGAATATATGACAGCTGGGCAGTCGACCATGGGCTCCATTTTAATCTTAATAATAAAGCAGTGAAAAGGGAATTGGAATGGAACATGGTATCTCTTCTGTCTAAAACATCTTGTCTCTCCTGAAAGAATTTCATTCTCTTCGTAGCAACAATTACATTTAAATAAACATACCTAATCTACATCCCTATCTTTTTAAAAAAAAAAAATGAAATTAAATATCTAACATGGAAGAATTTTAAAATTAATTGGAAAAATCTTAAAAGTCAAGGTGCAGATTACTTCTTTGTGAAAATCTTGAATTTATAGTTTGATCCGTCAGCACTCTCCTTTCAGGACAGCTATGATAAAAGGTCTTTTTAAATAAATGAATGTGTGCTTAGTCATACAGCTAGGTGATTAATGCCAAGAAAGCCAAATACCTTGAAAAGAAGCTCCATTTACATTAAGAACATTACTCAATAAACAGCTGGTTCATAATACTGTACCCACAGGGCGATGGCATGATTTTAAATTATTTTTCTGTTACCGTTTTCAGAATTGTTTTTAGATGGATTCCTTTAAAAGAAGGTGAATACTTTTTACATTGATTACATCATCCACAATGGTAATACATGAGTTAGACGTGACCAGACTGCCCTAATGGTGACCAGGGGGAGAGCTCCTTTTAAATGGAATTATGGGCAAATCACCTACTGGACTAGAGAGGGTACAGTGGTGGCACATGATTTACAAAGCGACATGTAAATAATAACCGTGCAGAGTGCAAGTCAAAAAGACAAAATATATACAAATAACCTATGTATTTAAGAAATGCACACATTCAAAACTAATTGATGTTACAATACTGTTTAGTGGAGTAGGTATGATAGACAGGGATAAAGTATAGCAGCACAGTTTGTACCCAGAATAAAATATTAAACTATGCCTTTGTCTTTTCATGTCCTTACTGACCAGTAGTATGATCTAGTACGATTTGTTAGATTTAGGATTCTGAAGGTAAAGAGCAACAGATTTAAGAGGTCTTTTATTCCTACAGCTGTTAGCATTTTGATTTCTTTCACTTGTAGGGATGCTGCTAAATACTAAATTCTGAATTATTATTTTGTACACTGTTAAAGGTAATTATACTTCATCTGTACTAATACTGAGTATGTATACTTAAGATAACTCTGGTTTTTAGTTTTTGTCTTATTTTTTTGCATCTCTGTAACAGTGACTTATGTTTTATACTTTTCTTGCTGCAAACAATTTTCCTCTGAGATAACAAAGTCTTCCTGAACTAACCTAACCTAACCACCATTTCTGGGATTGAAAACAAGGAAAATTGCTTCCTGAAACATTAATCACACTTCAGTGACTACCTGCATTTTTTTTACCATAGGTGTGCAAATCAGGTGCACTACATTAATAAAATCTTTTATATTTGAAGGTTCTTGTTCACATTGCTGCAGAGGAGCATGCTGTGTTTTTTAAAATTTGATAATCTACATATATTCTGCACATAAAAATACCATTGTGCAGAAAAGTGCACTACAGTGGAACCCATGCCTTGCTGTTATCTACTAACATAAGGCTTAGGACATAATCAGCTTGTATCGTTTCTGTCTTCAACTCAGCTTTATGACTGAGATCGTCAAGACTGTTGTCAGAATTGCCAAAGCAGGCATTATACTACGAGAACAATCACAACACACATCTTATAATTAAACAAAGTGTCTACACATGAAAGGAAATGAGGCCAGTGATTTTTTTTATCCACTAGTGAACTTTATTTAAATACTAAATGATAGGCAGAATTAATGCAGTAAAGCATTTTCCAGACAGAAACTAAGAACCTTTCTTCCTATGATGGCATGGATTTTTCTGAATGCAAGACTCAATTTTGCAGGAATTCAGAATTTACAGTGGAATTTATAGTGGATTCAGAAAGTATTTACTGTTCAGGGTTTATTTTTAATAAATTTGGAAACCATTATGAGTCACTAAGTGTAGATTGATAGTGAAAAATGGTAAATGTATCCATTTAAAATGAAATGTATAACACAACTGCGATGGGCTGGCGCCCTGCCTGCAGGATTGTTTCCTGCTTTGCACCCTGTGTTGGCTGGGATTGGCTCCAGCAGACACCCGTGACCCTGTAGTTAGGATATAGCGGGTTGGATAATGGATGGATGGATGTACAACACAATAAAGTGTGCAGAAAGTGAAGAGGTCTGAATACTGTCTGAATCCATTGTATATCAGAAGTTGCAAGTGTTCTTCTCCTTGCCCTTTGTATCATCCTGATGATGGTTTACACACTAAGACAGATGGTAGAAAAAAAGTGGCTCCTTCCTTTGTGCTTTCCAGTACACAGCACTCTTACTGATTATATTACACGTTTCTATTCTAACCCATGAACTCTAAAATTTGCCAGTGCAAAAGAGGCTAGAAAAACCATCTGTAATGAGTAGAAGATAAAAAAAATAGCCTAGTTATGAATCTCACTGAAACTCAGTAACCAAACTAGCAAAACCACCACTGAACTGTGTTACAGATGTAGCAGTATGAGAAAAGGTCATCTAATGCCAGCAGTAATGTCAGGTTTCATCTATACAGGTGATTTAATGACACTCACAACTTTATTTAGCCTTTACATTTTTAACGGCAGACACTTCTTCATAATGTGTTTGTGATTATGGCATATGATTAGATGTGTTGTTAAAAGGCACTCTGTGCCAACCTAAAGAAAGTATCAGCACAGATCATATACTTTCTCATTGGAATAAAAAATATCGATAGGAAGCTTTTTATTACAGTTGTGCTTTATTAAACACTTACTTGATATGCTGCAATTAACTTGGAGATCTCATCCCATGAGTAGCTACCTTCCATTTCATTGACTGGTATCAGTTAATCTGTTGGCATGCAAACTTAATTATGTCCCAGCAGATATTCATCTTCTACATTTTTCCTTCATTGAAATATGTTGAACTATTTTCTTTCTCCTTTTTTTGAAAATTAATTACTTCTGCTTTCCTTTGCCATATCTGCCCTCCCATAACACAAAGGAAAAAAAAACTATTCTGAGGATGTTGGATTTAGAGACAAAGGAATTGAATTGTGAGGCAGTCCATCTTTTAGCTGCAGTCCTTTCTCCTTTTCTAATTCTTCTTTAAAGTCCTTTACTGTATTTCATTTTTGTCTGTATGTGATGTCATACTCTTGCATTTCAGGCTGCTGTCCAGGTATACCATACAACTACACAATGTAGATTTTATGATTCCTACAGGAGGTAACACAATATTCACCAATAGCATGACATTATTTTCTGTATGTAATTAGCATGATAATTACTGTCATTTTAACCACCTAACAAGATCAACCTTCCCTATTTAAATGCTCATTTGCAAGAATTATATCTTGCCCTTGACCACGTTTTATACCTCTTCCTTATCTATGTTATATATTTGTTAAAAATTTAAACACAATACAATATGGTTAATGAATAAATGTCTTTCTATGTTCCATTTATATTTATTGATAAGTCAAGTGTACATTCTTGAGCTGTCCTGTATCTCAGGATGAAAGCCAAAAATGCCAAAATGATATAAAAAGATGTCTTTATTGAAAAAGAAAAACACAAGGGAGGGGGTCAAACAGAAGAAGAAACTAAAGTACAAAATGAACAGAAAACAAGAAACATGACACCCTCTGAACCTTCTGAAACAGTTAATTACCTCTCTTTTTTAGGTGGAATGGTGATTCAATTCTATCTTTGTACTAAATTAAAGGATTTTGACTCTTACTTCTTATATCTTACTTGCTCTGATCTTACTTCTACTTACCAGTCAAGTCTTTGCCCGGTCTCACTGCCTCCTCGCCAGCAGCTAAACAACAAATCTGAATACAGACAATAATGTCTCTGTTACCAACCTAAAATGTGTCTATAACACTTAAAGGTTATTTTTGAGGTCCACCGCCTAGACAATTTCATGTCACACTTTTGTATTTACACATTTACCCATAGCTGCCTCAAGCCGTTCTTCTTTAAAGTTCCATCTATTTGATGCCTTACTTCAGTTTTCAACCAGAAGGAAGTGGCATATACAGTACTTGCAAAAACTAGGAGTGGTACTTATGGTTACTGCCACATACTGCCTCATGATGGAGCAATTCAGAATCAATAGCCACCCTGACCAAGTACTTCCTGGAATGGAAACCAGTGGCCAAATTGGGCAAACTTGCAAAATCCATATAGACAAAAACACAGTGGCAAACCAAAGTGATGCCCCAGTGTTGTGAGAGAGCAACTTAAGCCACTTTATGAGACTGATGCCAATTTTACATACATAGCATTTTATGTCAAAAATAAATTTAATTAAAAAATCTTTGCATTAATTGTAATCCTTGTCTGCATAGAGTTAGTGTTTTCTATAATCCCATTCCTGTGAGCTGTGACATTTTCCTGTTTCCCTGTTTTCACTTCCTCATATCAGACCATTGGTCAGTGCAGGTAAATGGACACAGGATAGCTCAGTATTGGGAAATCAAGGTTAATTGTGGTACTGCACGTGTTTCAGGCCATGCGGTTTTTATGCACATGACAGCAGTAAATTTTCATTACCTTTATTCATTTATTTAATTATTTTGAATGAGTTCACAGCACACCATAAATGGCTATGTGCTGCATCAGTGACAAAACACTGGCTGTAAACATTCCAAACATACACTGCTGTGAAGTCCCTTCCAGGGTTCAGACTACCAAATGATGACAGCTCACAGATATTTAAACTTCAAGCAGTGCAGCTATCACAAAACACATTTTTAACTTCAGTCTTCCCTCCTCATTAAATGTACATAACACTGAGAGTGATAGATAACCATCAAAAAGAGCACATTTTCCTATAATGTGTTGGGTGCCTTTTTGATCATTTCCAGACTATAGTGAAACAAATAAATTAAGATTCCCCAGCTTGATGCTGATGTTTATGCTAAACAACAGATGACAAGGAGAAAATACAACCATGCGTTAAACATGCTAAGTAAAAATTCTGCATGTTAATCAAGAAGTTGCTGATGTACATAAAGTACATTATTTTTAGAACCTGACTAAATATTGTGATGTGCTGAAAAGGCAAAACATGGACAGCATAGAAAAAAATCATTATTTAACTGACAGCAAAGAAATGTGCTCACCTTGCTCTTTCAGCAAGCAGCTGCTGTCACAGCCAGTTTGTACCCTGAGGAATTTACGATGAATATCTGGGCTTGCTGCTGGAGTATGAATCAGAAATAAACACAATATAAAAAATATATAGAGGTAGTTCTGATGCAAAAAAAAAAATACAATTTTGTAGTAAAGCTATAAAATACTATACAAACCTGAATGGAATAGATAGTGAGTATGCTGCACACACTGTATAGAATCAAATGACTAAATCAGAAAATATAGAAAGCCTGGCCTAACTGGAAAAGATCTCGACCAAATTACAGTGATACAGTCTAAACAAATCACACTACACACTTTTAATTATCAGAGTATATGGATCTTTATCTCTGTTTTCCCGACGAGGCACCCTTTTGCCACTCACTGAACACAGTCATCAGTAGTTGTAATAATATAATATTTATATGGGCATGCTGTTGTGGGATGTGCACAGATTCAGTAGGTCCATTTTATATAACAGTCACTTGCAGAACAATGTACTAAGTAATAATGATAATCTTCCCAGTGCCTCATACGTCTTCCGAGTGCATGTTTTATCTCAAGCCAGATTTTCCACCCACTTTACTTTTACAGAGATGTGTACTCAATATATGATTATTCACCAGAAATCCATCCATCCATTATCCAACCCGCTATATCCTAACTACAGGGTCACAGGGGTCTGCTGTAGCCAATCTCAGCCAACACAGGGCACAAGGCAGGAAACAAACCCCGGGCAGGGCGCGCGCACACACACACACACACACACACCAAGCACACACTAGGGACAATCTAGGATCGCCAGTGCACCTAAACTGCATGTCTTTGGACTGTGGGAGGAAACCGGAGTACCCGGAGGAAACCCACTCAGACACGGGGAGAACATGCAAACTCCACGCAGGGAGGACCCGGGAAGTGAACCTGGGTCTCCTAACTGCGAGGCAGCAGTCACCAGAAATGTACATTTATAATATTATAATTACATTTCTGTCTCACCACTTTGGGAGACTCGGTTCAAGTCTTGGCCTGATAACTGACCTTCTCCCCATGTATATGTAGGTTTTTTTTTCACATACATCACAAAGAAAGAGTATTCATGGTGATTGATATCATTGCATTTGCCTGGTGTCAGTGTGTGGGTGGGAGAGTCGTGCAATGAATGGGAAACCCTTCTGTGGTTAGCATAGACTCCAATCTTACAGGTGGTTTTAACAGGATCAGTAGATAGATGGATCATTGTAAAAAGGTTGCTGTCTAAGCAGACGCTGATGCTACATCCTTTCAATAATGATTTAGGGATGAATTTATTCCTATCTTTTGATGTCCACTTGAAAATACATAGCAGAAAGAAGACAATATTCTTATTAACTTTTAGAGTAAAATAAATTGGGTTTTAGTATGATGTTTCATTGACCACAATTAGAATGCATAAATTAAGACAGTCTCACAGAATGTGGGAAATACAGTAGATGTCATTAAAGAACAAATTATAACATCTTCTGTCCATTCCAGACATTATTTATTATATGCATTTTTTGCAGCATTGTAGATCAGTGCTTAGCACTGCTGCCACACAGTGCCAGAACACAGGGTTTGAATGTCAGACTGAGAAATGGGTTTGTGGAGTTCGTATGTTCTTCTCATGCCTGTGTGAGTTTCCTCTCATGTGTGTTAGGTTATTTGGTACCTCTAATTTGAGCCAGTGTGAGTAAGTGGGGCTATGTCTTTGTGCGTGACCCACAATTGTTTTATTTACAATGCTGCAAGGATAGAGGCTGAACTGGCTATGCAGTTAGAAATTGAATGGATGAATTGTGTTTTTGTTTTGTTCTAATGGAAAACAAGCAGAAGCACTGAAACTGAGTATTGAAATACAGCAGCATACTGTGTAAACCTCGTATTGTCCTATAAAACTGTTCTTATTATAAGTCTCTGTGCACATTACATACTGTTGTTAACTGTGGACCTTATTATGAAGAGAAGAGAGTAGAATCAATAAATGAATCATCATACTCTGTTAAATATGCTATTAAAACTGAGAAATAAAGCAATACTTTATATAATCTTACCTGTCCATCCATTTTCTGAAAGTACTTTATCCAACCAAATTTAGTGTTGCTGGGAGTTAGACGTTTTCCCAAGAGGAAATACCCCTGTACTGGGCACTAGTCCATTGTATAGAAAATTCACACCCAAATTCCCAGTCACACATACATGAGCTGGCTTAGCATTTCCAGCTAAAATAATCAGTACATCTCTAGTATAGAATATGGAATGAATATGGAGCATCCAGAGGAGACTCACAGAGGGTTTGCAAGTTACAGACAGGCAGACAGTCTAACTTGGGGTTTAAACAGTGGACTGTAAAAGTTGTGAGGCAGCAGCACCAATTATGTCATCCCTCTATCTGAATAATGAAAACAAATAAGATAAAAGGAAGTCATATTTATTATAAACATGCTAACGGGTTTGTCTCAATAAACCATTTATTTCTGAAACCACCTTTGTTCAAGTTTACAGGGAGACAAAGTATATCCTGGCAGCACTGGACATAACCCTGGAGGTCTATTCATTACTTATCCTACTTACATACAGTACAGGCAAAAAGTTTGGACACACCTCCTCATTCAATGTGTTTTCTTTATTTTCATGACCATTTACAGCACTCCATCACTCTCCTTCTTGGTCAAATAGCCCTTACACAGCCTGGAGGTGTGTTTGGGGTCATTGTCCTGTTGAAAAATAAAATGATCGTCCAACTAACCTGACTTCTGCACAACACAACTGCTGGTCCCAACCCCATTGATAAAGCAAGAAATTCCACTAAATAACCCTGATAAGGCACACCTGTGAAGTGAAAACCATTTCAGGTGACTACCTGTTGAAGCTCATCGAGAGAATGCCAAGAGTGTGCAAAGCAGTAATCAGAGCAAAGGGTGGCTATTTTAAAGAAACTAGAATATAAAACATGTTTTCAGTTATTTCAAGTTTTTTTGTTAAGTACATAACTCCACATGTGTTCATTCATAGTTTTGATGCCTTCAGTCATGAAAATAAAGAAAACACATTGAATGAGGAGGTGTGTCCAAACTTTTGGCCTGTACTGTACATCAGTGGTCACTCACATCAGAAGACTTTAGAGTCACTAATTAATAGGCATTTATCTTTAAGAAGAAAACAGTATATACCCAAATATCAAACATAGATCAGACATTGAGCCAAAGTTTAATGAAGAAGCAGTGCTGCCTCACTGTGTCACCCATGTTCAATAATAAGATGTATACTTTGCAAGTATGCTGTATTGGTGTATGTGAGCCTCTTTAGACATGTTTCATTTTTCAATTACAGAAACCCACCAACATCTTTATCATATGTAAATATGGACACTTGGAGGTGTAATCCACCCTAACAGTAGTGTGGTTTGGGCATCGAAAAGTAGCAAATCACAAACTGACACAAAACTCCAAGACATAGTTCAGTACAGTCAATCCCTGTAGTCAGAATATAATAAGTTACCCAAGTAGCACTTTGGCTCATAATGCATTCCACTTTGTTTAATATACATCATGAGTGTAGGAAAGCAGCATGTTCCACTTCATCTGACCCCAATGTGTTATAAGAATAAGTAGAATGTATTTAATTAGACTATTATAGTTCATATTGTTCTTAATAAATTACTTTTTACCTCAAAACACCCTTCTTTCATTCTGACCTTTTCAGGAACACTGGCAATTGTCAATCTAGAGCTGACTTTCTCAGTTCTCATCCCAGATCACGCATTTTGAACTGTGGTAACTACCGGTGGTCGTCTGTGAACCTATGATCTCAATTACAAGGGCCTTCTGAAGATTTTTCCTCTATGGCAAGGGCAATAAAATATTTTTTTTTGGATGTGCAGAGATTGCCTGTAACAACTCTCTCACTTATCCCTCATCTTTCTGCACAGAACCACCACTACACTCTTTGCCAACTATGCAAAGTGTTTTGTCATGGAATCACACCATGGTCCATCACAGGTTGCACATTTTGCACTGTGGTAACTGCCCGGTGGTCAGATGCAAACACATGACATTTAGATTACAGTGGTCCTTAGAAGAAGTTTCCCTTTAGCAAGAGATATTCTATACTGCATAGAGATTGCATGTAAGCAATGATGTCAACTGTGCTCTCTGTTCACTTTCTGTACAGGACCACCACTTCACCATCTCTCAACATTTTACCTTGTCAAACAAACTTGTTCACATCTAACTGCTTCTGCTCTCAGCAAACAATCTTTCTTTGTTCACTGTTATGCGTGAAACCAGAATGCAGTCCACTTGACACATAACTGTCTTTTCAACACATTCTCAGTCCCCTTCATTGTCTGCCTGATAACAGCCACCCTCCAATGGAATGAGGGTACCTCTTTTCCTATCTTCTGAAATGTGTTCATCCCTCTTGTTTATGATGTCCAGATATGTCAGCCAGTTAACTCCAAAACATTCAGCTCCAGTACCTTCAATGTTTCCAATTTCAAAGCCATTTTTTCCTTTATTTTCTCCTTTGAGATCCTTCTCCTTTCTGACAGTATAACCAGTTTGAAACCTTAACTGATGTTGCTGTGATTAGCCCCAGCCCCAAAGTGGATTAAACTGGGTAGATAGGTAGACATTCAACCAAATCTTCATGTACTTTTTTAAGCTACAGGGCCCCATTGCTATCAGTTATAAAATTTCTACTGACATTTTCCAAGTAATCCACACCCACTGTAATTTGGTGGTGGATTAGGACACAGTCTCTTCTGATGTCATAAAATGTAACTAAACTTGGTGGCATCTGGAACTATAATGTCAAATGATAATTTGATGAGATTTGCATGATGCATCTTGGGAATAGTGAGAAAACCATCCTAAAAGGGCCTTGAGCTTCTCTCACATTGGCATGAGGCAAACAACAATGACAGGGGATCTGGGGTGTTGGAAATAACAGCTTGATAATAACTAGAACAGATTTTAAAATTAAGTAGAATCACGCTTATACAGGAAGCCAGTGAAGTTAGGCCAGTTGTGGGGAAGCATGTGTAGTTCATGTCAGCCTTCTGACAGGACATTCTGAAATTGTTTTGTAATGCATTACTTTAATACTCACTATACAACATAGAGGTGAAGCAAAGACAGGAATTTTAAGAATGTCTTTTAGGTAAGCATCATAGTTTTCTGCTGCTTAAAAAAATACTTTTGAATTAAAAAATTAAAATGTCAGCAAATGCAAAAATAGAATATACTTTGACAATTTATGTGTGTCAACAGAACAGGATAAACACCACGGAGATTTCAAAATGCAGTGGCTTGTGACACATTAATAGGGTGACATTCAGAGCCAATCCACCCTGAGGCTTCTTACTGCAAAGTGGGTGTCATTCAATGGCTGCTGTCTATCTGGCATAATCTAAACAAGCAAACTTGTTTAATTAGGAGACTGAACCTATTAAGAAAAATGCTCAGCATACACGAGAATTGACAAATGTGACAGTGGAGGGTCCTCTGTGACTTTCCAGTAGATGTGAAACGTTCATCTGTCAATTTTCTTTAAAACTCTTCTGATTTTTTTTCTATAGCTCATAGTTCCAGAATAAAATGATACCCTAATGTAAATAAAAGCCATTATTAAGAAATAAACCGAACCTAACATTCTCAAAAACGCCCAAGCTTTTGTAAAATCAACATTCCACTCTACCATGTATACTGTAACTGGTGTCCATAATGGCAAGGCTACTGCAAAGATGCTTCTGGTTTGTACAAGTCAACTGAATCCACAATGCAAGGTGGACATGACAATATTAAATTGTCTCACTGTTTGTGTGCACGCCTCGTGACAGAATGGCATTTGCACTATAAGGGTAACCCACCTGCATTTGTTATTCCTCTCTAACACCCTAGAATCTACTTGATCTCTGTGGAGAAAATGAATAAGCAAAAAATATTTTTCTTAGTGTTTAGGTAATTGTTATGTGTTTTCTCAGTCAAGCTAAGTTATTAGATTGAATATAAAAATCAGAAATTTTACATTATTGTGAATCTACATGCATCAATTTAATTTCTTAAAATTAGCCATTATTTGTCAAGGTTTACTAAATCAGCATTCCTGATTTTGATTAATGTATGCATGAATAAATATACTAGCTTAGCATTCTTTCTGTGTTAATTAATGTAACATGTTTCTCATTCATCCATAAAATCCATTCTTTTATTCCAGCACAGGGCCATGGAATCAGTACTGGTTTCAAAACATGAACCAGCATAGACCAGTTCCCAGGGTACAAACTCATTGACGCCAGCACCAATCTGAAATGTGGTTGATCTGATCAGTTAGCCAAGAGTTAACTTTTAGATACTGATGTAAAGTGAAGAGCTGGTCAGAACACTGTGTTCTCTCTCGCTTACTTCTTCCTTAATATAGAATTCATTTATGCGGGTGCTTTTATTTGCACACATCTAATTCAACACTATCTTCATTTTGCATGTTGAACAGAGGTTAATGTGGGTGGAATTAAATGATACATACAGTCTGAGTCACATAACACATCAGCTTGTCACTTCAGATGAAGTCTGTCATGCATTTAGGGCTGTGGGTGTAGCTCACTGCACAGTGATTGCCACTTCTACCACTAAGCCCTTCTTTAAGTGGCTCAGACTTTACTCTTTTTTCCATGTATCTGCATACACATTCCCTGTCTCTTTCAAACATAAAATGGGAAAAGGGCTTAATGGCTCCTTAAGGCCATTAAGCAAGAACCTGTGATTGGAGGCTGACCCTCTTAGACAAAGACAGAGTAGTAGTACTAGTAATAGTAGCAGTAGTATTGCCAGTTGTGCACAGTACAGTGAAATTCTTACAATATGTTTTTGTTTATCCTTCATGTAACATGTCGCCATTCTGGTGCCACGATAAACAAAAATACATAGCTCCATTTTATTTAATAGAAGAGACAAATCAACTTCTCTGATGTTCTTCATACACCATTGCATACCCTTTGGTCAGAGCCAAGTCTAACCTAAACCAGGGACAGTAGTAGAAGGCAAATAAGAAAGATGTCCTATACGACTTCTTAGAAGCACCTTTTTAGCTTCCTGGAATATACAGTATGCTTTACCAGTATTCTGAGTTACTTGGTTCCAAATACACACATATACACAATCTCTATGTTCAAAGATCACAGTGGCACTAGGTGAATCAAAAACGCACAGGGTTCGTACTGCATCTTTATAGCCACACAAATCTACACACATTTTATTAGGCGGATGGCATGTTCTTCAGGTTTTGGCAACTCCACTTTTCTCCCACATCCCAAAAGTAGGTACTGAATCCCATCTAAGATTAGTTCCTGCCTTGCACCCATCCCTGCCTGACTAGGCTGTAGTCCACTGCAAGCCTGTATTGGAATAATCAGGTTCTAAGAACAGATGGATAATATTACATTTGGGTGATGTATATTATGAAGGTTAAAGGTTATCCAAACACAGATTCATGAGAATTTTGGCCATTGTCTTTATAAAAGGATGAACATTTTTATATTATCAGTTTCATTAGCTGTGTCACCATAATTTGGTATGCAGGTCCATTTATATGAAGCTTTAGTGCATATTAAATGACATCTACAAAAGAAAGCATTAGAATCTTCTTCTTCTTCTTATATATTCTTTGCTTTTTTTCCTCATATGTAAATTGTATAGTTATTTAATTGTTGCCTTTAAGTGTACTGATGCCCCATCTAGAGCTAGTTCCTGCTTTTTGCCAAAACTTGCAAAAAGCAACAAAAGCACCTGTATGTGTCAACAGCAGCGACCACCACGTGGGTGTATTTCTCACAGATTTTGATAATATCACAATTTCCTTTTTACATTTTTTTGAAAATATTGTGTTATGTTATTAGTTTGTTTTCAGTCCCTCTTAGAATTTCATCCCACTCAGGGGTTATGGCTACCTAGACTGGGGTCTGTAACACATCTTTCCTTTGTCTGAAAAAGAGGAGAAAATATGTAATGTGTGTGTAATTTTGCTTTTTAAAAATTGTTTCTTTTTTGCTAAACATTTTTGCAAAGTATTTATTGAATTCATTGGCCAAATGTGTCTTTACCAATGAATTACACTTAGCTGACTCTGTTACATGGATACATTTGGATGTATCATTTTACCAAAGAGTAATTCCTTTTTTTCATTTTGAGGAGTATCTCATAGAATGTTTAAATATAATACTAGCATGGTACGGGATGGCAGTAGTGAATTTTTGAAGAAGTATAAGATCTACTGTGGATGGTAAAGAAGAGGGAACACCATCACACTGCTAAGAGGAGAGAGTTAACTGTTATTTGTTGTCTTAACAGTGTCATCATGACTGGCGCTTACAATAACTTCTTCAGGATGTTTGACCGAAACACAAAACGTGATGTGACTTTGGAAGCCTCACGTGAGAGCAGCAAGCCACGGGCCGTGCTAAAACCTCGCCGCGTCTGCACTGGAGGCAAACGTAGGAAGGACGATATTAGTGTTGATAGTTTGGACTTCACCAAGAAGATTTTGCACACAGCCTGGCACCCGGCAGAAAACATAATTGCCATTGCAGCGACAAACAATCTGTATATATTTCAGGATAAAGTCAACTCGGAGGTGCACTGAAATTCTAGAAACCCTGGACCTGACTGAAATCCTGCCTTTATTATTTGTCTCTCTATGCCCCTCCTTTTTTTCGTCTTGCTCTGCTTTATCGGCCATTGAACTGTACTTGCTAATAATCTTTTGCGAGGGTGTATTCGTTGTGTTGGAACTGTGGATGTGGTTTATCACTAGTGTGTATTGCTGTTGGTAGTTACGGGCTTTTATAAGCCATCCAGGCTGTGCTGAGCATTTCCTGGAGAAGGAAAAAATAAAAGGGTGAGCTGCTGCTTACTTTCAGGCCACTGGTTAATGTTCCTAATTTTAACTTTTGTGTGTATTTTTTCCCTTTTATTTATAATGAATGTTTCTTATTTAAATGTCTTTAAAAATAATACAGGGCCATATTTTGTCACAATTTGTATTATGGTAAAGCAATTATGGGTAAGGAAAGAGCTTTAAAATGAAGCATAATAAGTTATTCACTTTTTTAATCATATTGATTTGTACATTTTCAGTAATACAAAATTTCTGTTCCCAGGAAGTTCGCAATCTGAATGGAGTTTGCCCCTTCTCTCCAGGTAGTTTGGAGTCTTTCCAAAGACTTGCATGTGTTGGCATCTCTAAATTCATTAATTGTGAATGATTATGTCCTGTGAAAGAATGAGTGTTGATTCCTGCCTTGTATCCAGTGCTCCCAACCATAAAGTGGATGAAGTGTGGTTAGAAGATGAGTGGGTTGATGTGATTAGTAGAATGTGCTTGACTATTTGTTGAAAAAATAACATTTTTGTTCCTTTGCCCCATATTTGATTGCCAACCCAGGCACTGTCTGTGTGGAGTTTATACGTTACCCCACATTCTAGTAGAGAAATGTAATGGCAACTAAGAATAACATGGGACATGAAAGGAAAATTACAATATCCAGATGAAACCACACCCAGACTTGGGCATAACAAACTGTACACAGACTGCGATAAGGTCTAGGGATCAGACTAAAGCTCCAGAAGGCAGCACTAATGTGCCATCCTGAGTTATTCATGACCGATCCAGGACCAAGCTTTAATAAGATATCAGAGCTTACCAGCTCTTATAATGTTTTCACATTTGACTCTGCTTCCCATGAATACATCATCATCATCATGAACTGCTGATCTGGAAGTTAGAGGAGGTGATTAAAGTAATCACATCATGGAAAAATAAGCTTTTGTAACAGTCATATTCAGTAGTACTAAAACTGAACTAGAGGCATTAACCCTGCACTGGAAGAGTTATTGACAATGGTGTCTCACAACTCCATTGATGTAGTTTCATGTCTGTATGCATTTTTAGGTAATTCTCTCACATGCCAAAGACGTGTGTGAGGTTAACTGGACACTCTAAACTGACCTAGAATAAGTGATGTGTGTGTGTGTGAATTATTATGACCTAAACTGCGATGGTGTCCTGGCCAGAGGTGGTCCCTCCTTTGTGCCCAATGCAACCAGAGTAAGGTCAAGCTCTTTATGACTCTTTTTTAATGGTTTAAATAAACTTGGAAAATAAACAATGCTTAAAAATATAAAGAATGATAAACTATGGCCTTGGTCTCAAAGATAAGAAATTGAGAACTTTAAACAGAAACAAGATAGTTTTTCAGGACAGTGGAGTTTTGGCTATTATAGCAATGTTATGAATGATGCTTCTTTACTTTTGTCCTTTATATTATTATCCATTGGCATTCCTACTGTAATTTCCTCTTGTTATTTAGTGCCATAAATGACCAGTGTTCCCTTATAATAGTGGGATGGTAAAGATGCTAACATAAATGGAGATATAGTATTCAGAGCATCCTGAACATCACATGGTTATCTGTCTCATCTTATAAAATATTGCAGAAGGTAAAAATGATTTTTCACCATCTAGATGCAGAAGCTGCTCCATCTGGCAGGAAAAGAGGACAATATATGTGGTGCTTACTTGTGTGTTCATCAAGGATTTAGACATTGGCGCCCTTGGTGGTGGTGGTGGTAGGGGATAGGATGAATCAGATAGCATGAGTTCCCTGCCGAGAAGGGGCATCCAAACATTTTTGAAATATGAAAATTCTTATTGCACTCCAAACATGCAGCTTTAAAGCAGAACAAAGTGGCTTTCATTTTGTATGGTTTCTTTGAATAGAAACCGACTATATGTTTTGATTGAAACATGATGAATTTGAAATGACTTGGTGTTCTTGCATAATTTCGCAAACAAAGATTAAGCTGCATGGTACAGGTAGTAATAATTTGTTTTAAGTCTTTTTTGGCTGCCTTTTTGAATCATAAAAACAGGCTGTCTGCTGTACAATGGCTTGCAGAATATTCACTTAACATGATGCGGATTGTCACTCACAAATGAATATACCTTTTGTGTTCTTGAAGCACAAAAGCATGTTTACCATTGTTAGTATTACTATGTACATTTGTAATGCCTAAAATGTTTTAAAGAAAAAAGGAATGAGGAATGTTTGCTACTACTGTACTCAAAAAAAAAAAAACTCAAAAAAGGGAAGAATGGAACTATTTATATGTATATATTGTTTATTCTCTTTACACTAAGGAGAATCTTTTTCTGTACAAAATGAAATGAAGCTAACAATAAAATGGTAACAGGAATGTGGTAAGTTGTTCGTACGACAGTACAATCATCCAAACCCCTGTCCTTCAGCTAGAATATTCTGAATAGGTTTTTTTGAATTATGTAAAACTTGATAACGTACCGATTTTCAATTTTGAACTTGGCGGTACCCTGTCCACAATTAGAACTGAACTCTTTGTGAACAGGAAGGAAAAAGCCAGTAAACAATTTTATAAACCTAATGCTGTATGTCCATTTTGGATGATCTAAAATGGAATGACAAGTACGCTTCTGCCTTTTTTTAAAATCCAGAATCTTCAGTGAATGTTACAATGGCATTACAAACTAAAATGAAAAGAAAAAGAAATGAGGCATAGAGCACATGGATTCAGTGGATGCTGTTCCTCAACTCAGATGTTCTCTTTTGGGGAGGTCTTCTTGTTTTTAGTTGTATTTTGTTTGTTTGTTTTGTTTTGGGTTTTTTTTTCTCCCCACTCTGTATAATATATTTAATTTGTGTTCTTTATGGTTCAGACCTAATTAAAACTAATGCTCTCTTTTTAAGTTAATACACTTTTTTCTTTTTTGTGTCTCTTGTAATTTTTGGTACAAATTGTCAAATAAACAATTATAAATATGTTAATATGAGTTTTCAAATAAAGATTTCAGCAAAATTGCATCCTATATATTTGTGTGTAGAAGCTGTTTCTTACTGTTGTGACTTTTAGAGATGATTATTGCTATTTTTTGTGGAGGAATATTTTTGACTAAATATAATAAATACCCAAATAAACAAGTGCATTGAAAATGTGACAATAAATAAAAACAGTGATATGTAAGCATAAATAATTGAAATGTTTCATTAATATTTTTGGTCATTATTTCACTTGTTCTTACTGCACATAACATGAAATACACAATGAAATGAGAGCTGTTGTTTTTACCTGTCAAAGTTGAGACGCTGGCTGGGCTCTAGCGAGTACTGCATTATGATTGGGGAATCACTGACACAGTGGACTTAAATCAAAGGTCACACATCAGACACAGACTCTTCACGATGAATTCCGAGATTTTTAAATGAAGGTAGCTGCTCTGTGTAGTAATTCAAGGCAACTTTTTCTTGCATTTGTGTCCACCACAGACACACACAGTCACATCTTTGAGTACAGAAAACTGACCAGGTGAAGAACAGTATTCACTAGAGCCCACCCTCTAAACTTTGACAGGTGAAAATGACAGCTTTATTTTCAAGGCAGGTTTTGTGTTGCATTCAGTGTCACTGAAATAAGTAAATGGAGAAATAATTAAATAAGTGTATTAACAAATGAAACATTTTTTGTGACACATTTAAATATTTATGCTCATAAATCATTGCATTTTTATGTACTGATTGTCACATTTCTTGATTTGTTGAAAGAGACCATTGTTTTAATAAGCAGATCTTTTAATTGTGTTTGCTTCATCAAGGGGTGCATCATCCACCGTAAGCACACCATGTTATTCACAGTTAAGGTGAGTTTCCTGAATTTGTAATGGAATAATGAAAACCTCAATATTTGTTTAGTTATCTTTATTAGATTTTTCTTAAAAGTTGTACACAGTTATAATTTTCATTTCATAAATGTACAAGAACATGTAAAATCTTTGGGCTTTAGCAGCAGCAGCAGCAGCTTGGTGGCTAAGGGACACTAAATCTCAGATTCAGAGAAGTATTGAGAGTATACAAATTGTCACAGAGGTTTCTTGATGCTTTATTGCCATAACAGTGCCCAGTACATTTAATTATTTGCATTTGAATCAAATGTAAACTGTAAACTGTTATCGTCATGACTGTGTTCACATGAAACGCCATGGTTCCCAATGGACTGAATTCTTTTAATTTTAGTACACATATTCTTCAAGCAAATTAGTTGGTAAATTTCATTTTTCATTGATATATCTCAAATAGAAACCCCCTTTAAAAAAGCATTAGTCAAAATTTTAATTGTCATCTTAAAAACAGAGGAACATTCTAGGTCGGGGTTCCCACACTTTTTCGGCTTGCGAGCTACTTTTAAAATGATGAGGTCAAAATGATCTACCTACATTAAAAAAAAAAATATATATATATACTGAGTATCAGAGGTGGGTAGTAACGAGTTACATTTATTCCGTTATATTTACTTGCGTAACTTTTTTAAAAAATTGTACTTCTAAGAGTAGTTTTACTGCACCATACTTTTTACTTTTACTTGAGTACATTTGTGAAGAAGAAATGCTACTCTTACTCTGCTACATTGAGCAACACTCGAATTGTTACTTTTTTTCCATTAGATAAAGTCTGACAGACAATTTCCAATCTGCCCTGTATAGCAAATGCTGTCAAGTTGCGCACACGCCTTCCATTGCGTCTCCAGCTCTGACGTGAGGTTTTGGATGTTCCCCAAATCAAGGCGCTGCAGCTTTGAGGACAGATATTGCATTTTTCGTTTGACAGCATTAACTGAGCTAATCATATTGGCCATTGAGTTCTCTTTTCCTTGCAGCTGTAAATTAAGCTCATTCAACATGTTGGTCAGATCGGAAAAAAATGCCAAGTCCAGCGGCCATTGATCGTTATTAAGTTGCTTGTATTCTGCATGTTTAATGACAAGGTGAAACTCCTTTTTTTCCGGCCAGGGGTCTTGAAATCTCAGCAGGAATTCCTCCCTAGTCATCTGTCTCAATGAAAGCATCTTTTATCATCTCTCCATCTTGGAAGGACTTCTTGTGCTTAATGATCGAGTGACTCACCCGGAACGATGCTTCGGTGTGTCTGCCTTTGCTTTTGAATTCAGCCAAGTGAAAAATGACGGCTGTCCTGTAACTGCGATTGTAGTTCCCTTTCCTTTCTCTTTCTCAGATCGCTTTTCAGACGGAAGTCAGTTTCGTAGTTTTTATGAACAGTTTGAAAGTGCCTTTCCACATTTTCCTTCTTTGGAATAGCAATGATAGATTGACAGATCAGACAAACGCACTTCGATTGTGACATTGTGAGAGAAAAAAATCCTCTTCCAATTCCATATCCAGCCCATAACCACCACATTTTTTTTTAAATCCCTTCTTTAGTCGATATTAATTGGAAGGCTAATTAGATCACAGCCGTTTTGCAGTAGCTCGTGCGTTGGATCGTGCGTGTGGGATGACCAGTGTGTTAGAAGAAAAGAGATCTCAGACTGGCCGCCCTGTATGTCAATCAAGTGGCAAATGCCATTGGGAGGATATGATAGCCTAACATTTAATAAATTTTTTTTGAATGCAATGCGATCTACCTGCACTCCCTTTCCGATCTACCAGTCGATCACGATTGACGTATTGGGCACCCCTGTTCTAGGTGAACACAGTTACTATTTCAAATTTATTGTGGAAGAGGTTATTTCATTTGGCTTTTTTTTGTATATTTTGCACCAACGATAATAAAACAAAGAAAAACAGTATGGTGCCACAAATATATAAAAAAAATTATATACATTTATAAAAAAAAAAAGAAAAAGAAGTGTACAAAATTAGTTTGGAATAAATTCACACACATTTAAAAACAAGATTTATCTCACTTGGGCTGGCAGTATAAGGTTTGTTCTGTCTTCTGCTGATGTGCCTGTGTAGAAAGTGGCAGGAAAGAAGGTAAGTAGCCCACTTTGCGTTACGTTTACCCCTGGGAAAATGAGTCCAAATGTTGATATTTTTTCTTCTTCAACAAGAAAAACTGTTATTAAGGGTAACAAATATAAATATCAAAACATCAACATAAATATAGTAGCAAGGGTATATCTAGTATCCACTGCTGTACTGATGCAGATTTAGTACATGTCTGTAATCAGAATATAAGTTTAATGTCACTGTGCTCTGTATAAAAATTATTTTATACATCCACTCACATGTACAGGCCAGGCCAAAGTCAGCACACAGGGGCTCTCAGCATTTAGAACTGCTAGGCAAACATTTGACGAGAGAAGGTACAACTAAGAAAATGGGCATTGTACTATTTCTGTATGTTAGAGATGAAATTGAATCCTCTCCTTGCCTTGTTTGGAACCTAAGTAAGAGCCTGCACGTGAAGAAGACAGTATAAAAAGACAGCAGCCAAACACTTTGAAGCCAACGGACGGATGGGTGATATCATCATCCGTCCTGAAAAGCCTTCCAGCGCAGCGACGAAAAATGGTAGACTGTATACATCGAGATCCCACCTTGGTAAATGTCTTGTCATTTGACTTCCTTGTCTGTTATGCTGCGTAAATCGTCATTAAAGAAAGCTAAGTTATTTTCTCTTCTGTGATTTCTTACCGCCATATCACTATGGGAGGGATATCGCCTTTTTACATTATATCTATATAGTTTCGGGTTACTTAAAATGGCACAATTATAAAATAACTTATTCCAACTAGAGAGCTAGCGACCCCTAAAGGAAATAATGTCCTTCATGTGATACATTTTGAAACAGTCACCAACGCACAGCCTGACATCAAGTCAGGACAGTGAAAGCATGTGTCTCTGTACATTTTTCTTATATTTTTTTCTGTTGCTAGTGCATGAGAAGGTAGAAGGTCAATACGCACGACAAATGTGCCCCTTGTGTTATCGTAGGCTACCACAGCACACGACTTAGTAACTTCCACATTTCCCATAAAATGAACATTGAAAGTACATTAGGAGCAATGCTTAGGTGGCAATTTGTTTTTTTTGTCTTTCGATTTGATCGCAATCATTTTGCCAAGCAGCTACTTCCATGATGGTGAACCTTGCAGTGACTGAATTCACCAGGCAAATCACAGCAGTTGGGCCATACAGTCCCATGTCGTGCGTCAGTTTCACTTTCAGTATCCAGGTCTGATGGCCAATTCACGTTGTCCTCGCTATCACTATTAATTCAACTATTGGTTCTACAAGTGACTTTACAGCTTTTTATTTACATGCCATTGTGTTTTGGTTGAAGACTCTGTCTCACTTACGAATGTTGAGCATTTTAGAAATATTCATGACATTTTGCATCATAGTGTTATTTTATTCACTAAATGACAGCATAGTACTTTACCCAAATACTTTATTTGGGTATATAACTGTAAAACGGGTCATTAAACATCACCCAAGTCTGACTGGTTTGGTTTAATTCTAAGGAGGTTAAAAGATCAGGAGATGGTAAATACGCAAAGGTCAAAAACCAGAAGAATACAATAACTGTAATTACCAAAGCTGAACACATAAACCAAAATCATTGTCAAGAAATGCTAAATTTGTAACCTGTAAATACACACAATACCTTGAAGCGCTGAGGTTTTTTAAAATGTTTATCTACACTGTTTAAAATATGCATCACCAGTTTATAAAAAGTCACACTTGTGCACTGTGGACTGCGACACCAAACAACATCCACAGCATTAAGGTAAACCAGTCTCTGAATTACAGTGCTTAAGAAAAGGTGGCGATGCAGTAAACAAAAAAACATGGCCAGTTCTTCCTTGAGCTAAAAAATATAAAGGAAATAAGTTTAATACTAACCATGAGTCATATTTGCAGATAAGAAAAATTGTATTAAAAGCATACAAAAAATTTATAATGGAAGCCAAATCACCACATCTGCAATATTTTATCTGAGACATTTAAAGACAAAATGATGTCATGCTGTAGACTGCCAGTGATTAGTCACACTGCCCAAACATAAAGGTGAAAAAAAATAAAACTAATTTGCCAACACCAGTGAGGAAGAAATGAGTACAGGCCTTCACTGAGTCAGGTTAGACCTTAGTGAAGGAGAAGCTCTGAGTTTACTGTTGCAGGACTGATTATTTAAGAGTCAACTGTCACAGGAAAGGCTACCACAGTCCCAAGATGAACATTATTTATTTAATCATGCCAGTAACATTAAACCGCTTTCAGTTTGTGGCTTTTCAGATTTTTTACACTGCTGAAAACTTCATTAGCTTTACAAAAGTCAAAGAGATTTGATGTTACTGCTTGTACCTGGAACCTGAAAAAGTCCACTTCTTGTGGTGCAGCAGTTTTGCCACTGAAGGATTAATACCATGAGCAGTATCTAAAACTCTGGGACCAGGTAAACGTGGATCTCAAGTTCAAAGAGAAGGTCACTGAGTTCCTGAAGTTCTGATCGTCTTTCGTTCTGCAATCTTTTGAATAAGGTAAGTTCCATTACTTCAGAGCTTCCATAAATTGAATTTAGTCTCCCCCAGATAAGGATGAGGCCTGTGAATAGGAAGGGCAGCATGAATATTTTTAGACTTTTGGCATGTTCTGTTGATTGGGGCCCAAGCCATCTTGGCAGGAGATCTAATTCCTCCATGGGTAAGATGTTTAGAGTGTTGGATTGCTGCATTAAATGTGGATCTCCAACTCCTGTAGTTCTCTGGATGATCTTGTGACACCAGTATTGAGCTCTCGGCAGATCATGCACTTTGCAAAGTTGGATATTTCATTCCTTACAGTTTGTATGCCCATTGGTATTCTTTGAGCGCTACTGTATCTGATGGCATCTGGTGAATCCTGCTTGGGTTCTAGTGTGGTAAATGGGTTTGTGGATGGATTACCTGATGTCTGAGTGTCTTGCAACAAGTTTCATGAAAGAAAATTGAATCTCTGGAAGTATTTGACTGGTCCTGGCAGGTTTAATGTGATTCTGGCAATCTGTATCTGGTAAGGTTCTTGGCAGTGCATAAGTAGGTAGTTTGGGTATTGAAGACATGAGCACTCACGATGGAGGTGCATTAGAATGATCTTTGCCACTGGAGGGCATGGCATCTTCTGCTAGATGATATGTTGGGGACTTGTACGTAAAACCCTCATCAATGGGCTTAAAGGCATGGTCAGTATTCGGACTTAAGATTAATTACAGGATCTTCCAAGGTAGTTAAGAAGACAGGCTGTTTGACTTCTTCCTTTACAGCTTTTGTTCCAAAATACTTAGCTTAGCCAAGGCTGCTGCTTCCACTGTTTCCTTTCGGAGGACCTCTAACTGAGCCTGTGTTGTCTGCCTTCTTTTTAACGCAGGAAGTCTGAACCTTAGCTGCCTCTGCTTCTGTGCGAGCTAACAGTGGGTGGCTGCTGATCTCTGGGAGTGTGATCGTAGCAAACTAAATGATTTCCTAATATGATTATCTGTGTTTAAAATGCCAAAAATGACTAGCTGTGTTTAAAGTGTGCAGTGTTTTAGGTGTAACTGTAAAGCATAGTCCTTTGACAGCCCCAGGGTAAGGAAGACAGGCATATATCAAACAGTCTTTTGAATTCAGAAACTATTCTAACAACTGCGGTGGGCTGGCGCCCTGCACGGGGATTGTTCCCTGCCTTGCGCCCTGTGTTGGCTGGGATTGGCTCCAGCAGACCCTCGTGACCCTGTAGTTAGGATATAACGGGTTGGATAATGGATGGATGGAACTATTCTAACAAATGTTTAGGGTTTAAATTAAACCTGTGCTGTGCCTGGCCAATTGGCTGCAGTTTGGAAGAAACCTGTTGTTGTACTAACATATAATTAAACATTTTGAGACCCCAATATTATTTTTTAATGTTTTCTATTTAAATACAGTATATCCTTATTTATGGCTGTGTCTGCTGCTGTCAGCATGCTTGGGACACCTTTATAAATAAGTTTGTGGTCATCTGCAATAAGAAGAAGTGGGCAAGAAGGACAAGCAGAAGGAGCCTCTTCTGTCACATTTGCCTGAATAACAGTTTTTATGGCACCAGTACTATTACATCAGTTCCCCCTTTTGGTAACGTTGTGTGTAAGTTGTGTGAGTTTTTTGATTCGGGCAGTGCTTAGTTTCTTATCATGAGGGATCTGTTCGTTGTTAATTTTCTTGCATTTAGCCGTCTGTTTCCTGTAGTGTCACACGATGCGGCACACCAGTTCTTCACTGCTTCTTTCGGCCTAAAAATATACACATTTTTTTGTTCTTTTTGCACAAAGTAAAATATTTTTTGTATATTTGAAGGTTTGTTCAGGGTGCCCTTTGGGACTGAAGGCCCCTCGTACTGGGAGGGCTACAGAGGCATTCACTATGCCAGTGGCCATACTTACAAACAATTTACCTGCTTATTTGGTTTCTTAACTCTTATGATTTTCTTATTCCTTACAGGGTTTTATTTGGGCTTTCTGCATTACATCTTTCCTGAAGAAGAGGCCTGAGTTGCCTCGAAAGCTTGCATATTGTAATCTTTTTAGTTAGCCAATAAAAGGTGTCATTTTGCTTGGCTTTTCTCTTCATGTATGACATGTAAGACTTGGACTTTTTGAAAGATTTCAATCTCCTAACTTATAAATCAAAGCCAAAATAGAGGTGTTATGAAGCAACCTACTTTAAAAATGAATGAATCATCTCTAAAAATCAGAACATTGCGTAGGCTCATGGATTTCAGATGAACCTTTCCTCACACAACAAATATTAGTTTCAGAAAGTTTTATTGTGATGTACTTTTTACACCTTGCAAATCGCACCATGTCGTCTTGGCCGACAGCAGTGATAAACAGGCCTTGTCACCTGCTGCATGTCTCTCATCAGTTGGATGCAGTGGAGTCCACAGTACTTATCCGTGTCATGGTTTGACCAAGGCCCTGTCCCTAGCTTTAGTTTCAGTTTATTTTGTTATTTGTTCATGGTTTATGTTATTGAATATATTTGTTTTCCTTCTTTTTCTACTGTACTATATTTAACTAGTATTGTCTTGTTTACTTGTCATTTTATATCATCTTCTTATGTTAATTTCTTTAGTTATTGTTTTGTATATTGAGCCAAAGTGGGCAGGGTTCCCTAACACTGCAGGCGTGGGGACCACCATTGGTCTATATGTAGACACGAAGCCCCCGAGTGAGAGATATTAGCACCAGCTCATGTTGTTCTTGTACTATTAGATCTGAGTGAAGCATTTGATACCATTGAGCACAGCATTCTTTATAACTGCCTTGAGCAGTACCTTGAATTGGTCCACTCATATTTAATATAATTTAACTATGATTACTGGGGTTTTTTTGTGCCTCTTCTGATTTTCATATACAGTAAACTGAGTTTTTTTCAACTCAAGGTATTTGATATGAACATTTATTTTTCTCTGTCATCCTTCACAAGAAATGTACAATTTTTTGGCATCACCCTGCAATGGCATTTTGTAACATTCATGTTGACTGTTGTTTAGGTAATCTTTTCCCAGAATTCCCCAAGAATGTACAATTTGTGATGTCATCAACATGACTATATAAAGATCATCACATGTGTTTCCAGTTTATCTGAGTTTGGAAAAATGTAACATTTAAGATTCTCTATATAATTATCTTCACAATTTTCTAACTCCTTTTCTGGCTTATGGTTTTTGATTTTTGTTTAACGTGTCTGGCTTGTCAAAAGATCACTCAGTCTCTCTGGTAAACACTCTGCAAGTATTTCTTAATCTCATTTCTTTTGCTAATCCATCCATCCATTATCCAACCCGCTATATCCTAACTACAGGGTCACGGGGGTTTGCTGGAGCCAATCCCAGCCAACACAGGGCGCAAAGCAGGAAACAAACCCCGGGCAGGGTGCCAGCCCACCGCAGGGCGCACACACAAACACCCACACCAAGCATACACTAGGGACAATTTAGAATCGCTAATGCACCTAACCTACACGTCTTTGAACTGTGGGAGGAAACCAGAGTACCCGGAGGAAACCTACACAGACACGGGGAGAACATGCAAACTCCATGCAGGGAGGACCCAGGAAGCAAACCCAGGTCTCCTTACTGCGAGGCAGCAGTGTTACCACTGCGCCACCATACTGCTCTCTTTTGCTAATTCTCTAATTAAAATATTTTCTGTCATCTGCCTGATTTTATTTATCAGATATTATGTATTTTGTGCCACAGGGATCTATAATAGGTCCATTATTACTCTAAATCTACATGCTTTCATTCAAGGCCGGATTAAATCCCCCATCGGCTCCTGGGTGATGCAGCTCCTTAACATAGAGTTGATCTTGCTTTTAACATTGCAGAGCACAGACACCAGGTTGTTTAATATAAAATGTCATATTTCCCACTTTTCATCACTTCATCGGGGTCCCTTTTGATCATTACAACTTGCAGATTCTCCATCGTTTACTCGAGCGTGCTAGGAGTGAGGGTTGGTGAAAAGGCCCCTTTCCGTCACAAACACCCTGATGTTAGATCTGAAAAAATAAAGCGAGTTTACACAGCTATGTAAATGAGACATTTACTTATCGATAGCGCCAGATGACTTTGAGACTTTTAAATCCTCTGATCCAATGTATTTTGAACTTAACAAGGAAAAAAATGAAATTATAAACATGAGCAGCAAATTGAAAAAAAAAAACATTTTAGAAACTTACTACATCACTTGACATTCTAAATATGTCCAGGAGATAAATTGAGCATATTATTAAAATATTACTTTCTTTTAGGAAACCTAGCCAATATAATCATTTCAAGATACTGAAGAGTTAATATTGATACATGCGTTTTGTCTTTATCCATCTAGATTATCATAATGCACCCCTTTCAAGTTCAGCTAAAAAAAGATACAAGTTGGTTACAGTTTGTCCAAAACACGGAAGCAAAAATCTTAACAAGAAACAAAAAAGAAAATCTGTACACATTACTCCAGCATTAGTATGGTTACACTGGCTGCCTGTGTCTTTTAACATACTTTAATTTGTATATAAAGGTCTCAACAATCTAGCACTTTCTGATATTCAGAACTGTTTCTCCCCCTGTATTGTTAATCATAATTATAAATCCTCTAACATGGTCTACTCAGTCTCCTCAGAGTGAAACATTATCTGGTGAGATGGCTTAATACTTCTATGTACCAAATCTTTACCATCCATCCATTCATTATCCAACCCGCTATATCCTAACTACAGGGTCACAGGGGTCTGCTGGAGCCAATCCCAGCCAACACAGGGCACAAGGCAGGAAACAAACCCTGGGCAGGGCACCAGCCCACCACAGACCACTAGAGATCTGCAGAGCCAAAATAGTTAAACACATCAAAAAAATGACTCTTTCCTAATTTCCTTTTTTTGTTTTCCTCACAATGACTAGTGGTGATTGACTTGCTTCATACATTGAAATTGTTTCATGGACTAGTCACTAATCACAATTTTTGTATGGTTTCCTTTTCTGCTATTCATTGTGCTAATGCCACCTGGTTAAAGCACACTGAAACTCCTGATGATGCTGGGGAAAATGATGAAATCTGCACAAGGCTGTTCCTCGTATTGCTGCAGTAAGTATATAAGAGATATTTAGGCTGTAAGAATGCCCTGGTGGGGCTGTTCGATCTTTTGGCCTTGGAGCGCCAAGATGAATAAATGCTTCAACATCCTCCCTGGATGGAGTTTTTGTTTTCCTCTCCTTCCTGGGTATCTGACCATAGCATTTGTTTATTAAGATGAACTTTTTCTTTTTTTTTCTTCACTTTTCCAGTTTCTTTTTGTACATTATATACTCACGTATAAGTCGGGTCTTGAAACCTGAAAAATCGATCATAAAATCAAACCCCGAGTTATACGTCCATTCAAAACTGTGACACTTACATTTTGTTTTTACTTCTTCTTGCCTCCTCTAATCTCACACCAGTTTCTCAGACACATCAAATTTTGTTGCAGAAGCACAGTTACCAATTTCTTTCGCTACTTCAATGACGTTTAATTTAAAACCAGCTTCATATTTTCTTCTGATCGAACGCTGAATCGTAGAAAAGGGATGCTCTTACGATAAAGGTGTATAAGAGTGTGAGATACAAAAAACACAAATCAGTGCAAACGTTGCTTCGTAATAGTTTGGGTATTACCATGTGGTCACGTAGGCACAATAGAGAGAGAGAGGTTAGGAGCACCCGCTGATACAGTGCATTGCTGCACCCACATATAAAAAAAAGGCAGTGTGCTCCGTGGTTACTCTCTCAGGTGGGCGTTAGCATATCATAATCTCTTGGACCAATAGCATGACTTTTCCGCATTCGACTTATACGACCGACATTATAAAATACCAGAAATGATACAGTAGAATCAAGTTCTGACTTATCCACGGGAGAACTTATCTGCGAGTATATAAGGTAACTGTTTTCATTAAGGTATTATTGTAAAGCATTTTGACCTACTATTATGTAGGGAAATGTGAATATGTAAATAAACAGTGATTATCAAAAAAGCACCAAAGAAAAACAGTAACGCAGTCCAAGCACAAGCTGAGGTGGTATGTACAATTTAGGCATGAACACTGAACTTCCATACAAAAAACCACAATGTAGGATAAAGTGGAGGTCCCTGGTCACATACGTGGTTAGTTTGAACTTTGAACACATTTCTAACACATTTTATATTATGTTCTTGTTTTTTTTCCATTTACACAGTGTGGCTGAATAAAGACATGACAATTGTTGGTGGGTCCAGCCAAGTTGTCCCTTTTAATTCCTTGGCTTTGGCACAAATGAAAACAGGTGCCCAGTTGCACAGAACAACAGAAAAGAGAGAGCAATAATTGCCATTTAGTAGATTCAAATGGCTCAATAGTGCAAGTCTGACTTTGCGGAACTGCGTCTTATAGTTGCCTCTAGAGCCACCTCCTGGGGGTAGCCAGCTCTTATAGAACTGTAGATGGGAAAGACGTGGTTATTTGTCCTCATGGGGTGCCTTTTCAGCACCGTGGATGAGAAAAGAGAGGATTCTGTTAATGACAGTGCCACCCTCTTGTCCTGGTGTGGAAGTATATATCCTAGATGAGCCCGTAAGGTGACCCTCTGACACATATGAGTGACGACAGGCTACAAAATTAATCAAAATAAGTACGGATTGGCAGAAAAAAAAGTAGCCCCAAGCACAATATAAAGTCTCACCCAGCAGCAGTAAACATGAACAGGTCAAGCTAGTTTTTATTGCTTTATCCATATGTGTTGGAGAGATGGCATTCTACAGTATATTTATCAGAATAACATATTTTAGAAATGGAGCAGTATGTTGACACAGACTCATCCAGGTTCACAAAAGGATATCGTGGAACAACTGTTCAACAACTGTTCAAATTGTGAGTGCTCCTGCAAAACAGAACATTCTATAACTGATAAAAAATGTTGCATCTTAAAGGGTCTGTGTGAAATGCACTGAAACCAAGAAATCCTTTCTTCCATACCATAGATGTCATTGCTGTTAAATTTTACGCAGAGTTTTCCCCAAACTTATGTTTTAAATTCCATTTCATGTCTCTTCTGTTCATGTTAGATGCATTTATGTTCTTATTATTGCAGATGGTTATTATTTATGTGATTATGTATTTTTTTTTGTAAAATTTAGGCTTGTTCTGGCTTGATCCTTGTATTATGTGGGGGGTTTCCCCAGGAAACATGTTCACCTGTAAAATCTGTGCCGTACATTTGTATACACTAGATAGTTGGTGAGTTCTCTAGTAGTTTTTACTATTTTTGATTGTTATTGAATTTCTGGATTTTTGGACCACTTTTACTTTTGTGATTGCCCATTTTGAAGGCATTGCCTGTTTCTGTGCCTTTTATGCTTCTCGGAGCTTCTTGTTACAGAGCATTTTTATTTATAATACATCTTTTAATTACATATAAAGATTCTTCCTTTGCCCTTGCGTGACTAGCCGAGGATTTTGATGGACTTTTGTGAGCACTTATTGGAACACGTTAGGATTTTGCGCTGCATTCTTTGAGATCTCCCACCACTCCAGCCCTTTGTGTGTTGCTGAAGACTGCATAGTCGGTGACGTTGTGGATCACGGGCAAAGAAGTCCTCCTAAGTCGATATGGCGATTATCCCAGCAGACAGGTGGCACTGAAAGGTCACATAATCATGTACACCATTATTTGCGGACTACTTCTTTTATATACTTTTATACTTGTATAATTAACAAAAACTAAAACATTTCTGCCATGGCTCTGTAGCTGCAAAGCACCTGAGGACAGTCGCCATTATAGACAGACAGTTTATAAAATAAAGCTTACTTGATTGTCCCAAATTACTCTGCACTCTATGTTACAATGCCTTCACACTAATCTAGCAATAGATGAAGTGTTTTACAAAATGTACAGACCTTTGTGAGGTGTAACTGCTATAGGACTTTAACATGAAAGCGGGTCAATTATGTGACGGTACCATGAATCACATTTTAGTTTTTCAGGCCGGCAGCGACTGTTTGTTTCCTGAGCAACAGTCCTTAAATGTTAACAATAAAGGCAGGTCCAAATACGCTGTGTAGCATCAGTAAAAAATAATAATAATTATTTAAGCTCTAGTTTATTTTCAACCACTTTTTCAATTGTGCTCTTTCTAACTGTTCTTTTACTAATGCAGAAAGTTAATATTCTGACATCTGTAGTTCTTTCATTTAAGAGTTATTGCCATTTTTAAAATCAAGGATTACTCCAATCCTCTTAAATGAAGTTTAGCTCTTCAGTGAAGATCTAGTGAGATCCATTTACAGTTGTCCTGTTATTGCTGGGATTTTCTCCTTTCAATAACATTTCTTGGGCTCTGATCATGCCATTGAATGACATACATTTCACTCATTTAGACCCACAAGTATTTTTTTCACCTCAGACTGTACATATACATGTTGTATAAAAATTGGATGTTCTACAAGATATAGTAATAAAATAATCTTTTGAAGACAATGACCCTTAATTGTGTAGCACATGATTAGACAGTCCTGTCCGTTCTCCTGTAAATTTGTCTTCTCACTTTTGTAAAGACAATTCTTTACCCCGTGCCAACTGCTCCATCAAACTCGTCCTCCATTTGTCTCGAACACTTCTCCGAGGGGTCTCTTGTTCAATGGCGCCCTCCCCTGTTTATTTTCTATAAAATGTATTGCACTGTGGTTGATTTTACCACTAATCACAATTTTCTCATCAATCCGTTGCAATGTTGACTTTCACAGCCAAAAGAAATGAATACGAGAAAGGAAGAATCTGATACTCTAAAAGCAGTCCTGGCATCAGGCTGTGCCGTGACTATCATGGGGATGCAATCTTTGTTCACACCCTACACTAAAGAAATGACACACTGACTCAAAATCAGCACTGGAAGAATTTCTGAATGCCTCACAGGTCCAGTTTTCTTCTCCTTCAGGAAAACCTTATCAAAGTCTGCAGCTGGCACAGCCATAGTCATCTCCACATTGAAATCGATTACAAAACTTCCAGCATGGTTTCCCCCTTTTGCCCAAAGTAACAAGCTGGAGGTGATTTTTCTTTTGCTGTTCTGTATCTTAGAAATGTCTTGTTAATTTTTCTACTGTCCCTTTTGATTTGGGGAACAACAACAACAAAATTTTTTTTATATAGCACATTTTCATACAAATAATGCAGCTCAAAGTGCTTTACATGATGAAGAAAAGAGAAATCAAAGACAAAGTAAGAATTAAAATAAGGGAACACTAATTAACATAGAATAAAAGTAAGGTCCACTGGCCAGGGAGGACAGAAAAAACAAAAAAAAAACTCCAGACGGCTGGAGAAAAAAATAAAATCTGCAGGGGTTCCAGGCCACGAGACTGCCCAGCCCCCTCTAGGCATTCTACCTAACATAAATGATCAGTCCTCAATAGGCTTTGTAATTATTGTATATACTGTAATTATTTATAACGACTCTCTGCTACCCACAGCATGGTATCGCTCTAGAAGAACTAAGGACTAGGACAGCTTTGTGACATGGTGAATGACACAAGAAGGATACCTTAGGCTTTGAAATATGAAAGATGGCAATTTTGGGAGAGGGAACAGGTAACAATGGCAAGCTTTGGTAAGTCCAGATAATTGATGTTAGGGTGGTGGTTGTTCTTTTTGTAAAGATTGAGAAAGATGCCCCGGACACAGACAGACACAACACCAGATGTCCACAAAACACATGGTTTATTTTTGTTTCCTCTTCACAACACAGCACAACTACAGTACCCAAAGACTCACAGTCCTTTTCCATTCCTTTCTCTTTTTCTTGCCTTTTCTTCACTGCCTCCATTCCTCTCCTGCATGTTCCGTCCTCTTCCACCCGACTCCGGCTCCCTGAATGGAGTGAGGTGGCCCCTTTTATAATGCACCCGACTGTGCTCCAGATGCTCCCTGATGATCTCCCTGCAGCACCTCCCGGTGTGGCGGAAATGCTGCATGGGCACTCCTGGTTCGGCAGCATTTCCTGGTGTGGTGGAAGTGCTGTGATCCAAGGCTCCTTAGTCTTTCGGGCTCCCCCTGGCGGTGTGCACAGATCCCCACAGGGTTGAGCCTTCCCGTTCCGTGGATCCCACACAATCCAGGATGGCTGCCCTCTTGCGTCCTGGGGAAGGAATTGCCCCTCTCCTGGGCCCTTGCTTCTCCAGGCCTCCCGGTGTGGCAAGGTCCCTGTCCATCCATCACAAGATTTAGTGCTCATTGTGGCCTAAGGACAAGATACTGAGTAACAAAAGTGCAAAGCCAGTCTTGAGGTGAGACTATGAGTACTGCTCAGGGTGCAGGATCACTCCTCCAGTTTAAGGGGCAAAAGACAGCAGCCCTTAGACTGCAGACACGTGCAGTATGTCCAGAGACAGAGGTTACTTCTGTGCCACCTCAGGTCCTTTTTAATCATTCAAGGAAAGAATGCTGATGAGATGCAATGAAGGTATATATAATAATCGAGCTGAATCATTAAACATAATTACTGTATAATATGAACAAAGAGAAGTAAGCAAAAATGATGGCTTCACCATAAACTAATGAGAATATGCTGCTTCTTTTTTTATCAATCATTTCTTTCCAGCTGGTGCCCTCCAGTGGCTAACAGTTTGTGTTAAACATTTTTAAGAGTCTAAAGTGCTGCGCTCTCTAAGCTGTCCATGGGGAACTCAAATGTTCTTTCTCCTTAAGTGCTGAAAAATCATTTCATATTTTTGAGTGAAGCTGTGCAACTGGAAATTAATTTTGTTTAAGGAAATATGATGGGCACACGTTGAATGGACTGTTGGCAATCTGTACTGAGTTTCATAATCTGAGGATGATCACTAAAAATAGGAAAACAAAGGGAAACTCATAGGCATCAGTGAGTCTGACTTATTTTTTCTGCAATTTAACTTAAATACATTATCAAATGTTCTTAGTTTACATTCAATAAAACCTCAATAGTGAAAATACTACTTATATTTTTTAACATGCTTTATACTCCATTTCTGAATGATAACTCGGGGCTGTGGGAGACGTGGGTTGTTTCTTTCATGCTCAAATTGTTATGTTCAGACAAATGCAGCAATAAACATCACAAAGAAAATGTCACCTTGGGAGCCCAAATTAATTCTAAAAAAATAACCATGCAAACTTAATAATACATTGCCAAAAATACGTAGAAGTGGGCTACAGCCTGAAAACTGTCAATCTGTTAGTATATTAAAGATAAAATGAAGAATTAGAGGTCAGAGTACAGTGTCAGCCATGGTACAGAGCCCATGGAGCAGGGTAAAGGCCTTACTCAAGGGCCCAGTGAAGTAGGATCCCTTCTGGCAGTTATGAGATTCGAACCTGCAACCTTCCAGTAGGGAATTAACAAAGTATACCAATCAAATTAAATCAAATCAAAATACTAAGCAGGTAGGACTTACTGTGAACAGACGTTTTTCTAACCCTTGCTGTTTGATCAGTGTGTCGTACACAGCACTGCATTATTAATCATATTATGGGGTTTGGCACAATAGTTATGGTTTATTTGTAAGGCACAACATTTCAAGTTCAGTTCTCCTTACTGACTTACGAGACTCCAGTTGATTACTTGGTCATGACTGTTATTATGAGATCAGCTACTGCTGATGTTTGCAGCTCCTTCACCTTTAGAGAAGTTCAATCTCTTAATGCCTTGGTAGCAATGGCACTAATGGTGACTCTCCTCTGTACAGTTGGTCCTGTATGTGGCACTTGGGTAGTAAAGACGAACACTAAAAAATGTAAAGAAAAATTGGATTAAAATAACTGTTAATATGTAAATGCACAGTAAATAACTTTGTATGAAAAATGGGGAAATCTTTTCATTAAGGACACTCACTTTTAACTATCAATATGGCTTTTGGTAGAAGCAGGGCCTGCTCTACCATTTATGCAAACAAGTAAAAATAGCTTGTTGCTGATTTTTGTTTGTACTCTTCCTGTGATGCTTTTCATTTCAGCATTCAACAATAGTCAGCCAGCACTGATGGATTCCATGTGCCCCAATACCACTTTTCCATTATTGCAATGTCTTACTGAAATCTAGATGACACTTTTGGTCAGCGTTTCTCAACCTTTAAGTATTTGCGACCCGAATTTTCATAACAGTTTTAATCGCGCGCCCCCTAACGTTTTTTTGAAAGGAGCCCACTAATACCAATTTCTTCTTTTTTATTTAATGATATATCATAGATGCATATTTTATTATACCTACTTATCTTTTACCAACATTTATCTATCTCTATATTTATTTTTCTAGTATCAGAATGTAGTTTAAGTTCATTTGTTTTGGTTTCAATAGATGTATTTTTCAAATTTTTGATTCTTGTTTTCTTTTTTTCACATGTTCGCGCCCCCCTTTTTTGTTACTTCACGCCCCCCTAGGGGGGCCCGCCCCACAGTTTGAGAACCACTGCTTTAGGTACTGAAAAAATGCCTCTATTACTCAGTTACTATTAGGTAACAAACACTTCCCTTGGTCTTCAGAAGACTTATGAAGTGTCAATAAAGTGTTTCTTTATCTCTGCAATGTGACCTACTAACAAAACTTCACTTTGGAATGATCTGAGGTGGCTTAACTGAGACACATTTCTCTTGATATTATATATTTAGTATAAGACCTGTGAATCCTTTATACTAACAAGTCATTTTACCATCATGTCAACGTTCCACAGAGATGAATGACCCATCTACTGTTGTTTTCTAAGTGTTGTGAATGCCTTTGTTAAGGTCTTGTAACATAAGAGTAAACTAGTAATAGATGCATTTTTGCAGTACCTAAAGTAAAGTGTTGCCAATGAATTTTTACCGACTGACTCCATGGCTTTGTGTGCTTAAAGCACATTGTCAACAAGCTGGATGTACTTTGGTGCTCTGAATTTGCCAAGAAAATTCTCAACATGTTTTAATGCCTTCCGTGTGATTTGCTCCAGATCTACTAGCAGATCCACTTGTCACTGATGGTGTATCTGATCTGTGGACCAACAAAAAAGTCTTTCTTAATCTTGGCATTAGTTTTGCGGAAACACCGGACTCAGATATCAAAATCCCTCAACTTCTTTATTCATCATTTTCACAAACCGTTTCATAAGTCCAAGTTTTACATGAAAAGGAGGCAAAAATATCTTTGTTGGGTTGACACTTTCCTCCTGAGGAACAGCCATTTCTTTTTAATGTAATGAGATTCTTCAAACTGACAGTCCCAATCACAAATGAAACAACAGTACTCAGTATATCCAAGCTACACTCCTACTAACAGTGATGCTAGTTTTAGAATGCCACAGATGCTCCAGTTCTAGTTGTTGTACTGTGTATGTATACTTAATCTTTTATTGAATTCATTAAAAGCATGCAATGTTCCATACAATCAAGTTAAACTTAACAAAACTAAATTCAATTCAGCCCCCACCCAGAAGAAAGAGCGAAAGGCCAACAGCCAGAGTACATTTTTTAAGAGTAGTAAAGCAGGAAAGAAGTTCTCTCCAAACTAAATGCTTATTCTAAAATGTTATTTATTAGACCCTGACAGGTTTTAAAAAAAGTTTTGAACAGATCATCTAAGTAAGAATTTGATTTTTGCCAATTTCAAATAGTATACAGTATAACATCAGTTATCCACAGACTTAAAACAGGTGGGCTAGGATTCTTCCAGTTGAGGAAGATAAGTCTAAGTGCTAATAGTGAAGTAAAGGCAATTACAGTTTGTTTGTCCTTTTCCATTTTAAGACCATCTGGAAGTACACCAAACACAGCTGTTAATGGGTTAGGAGGGCTTGTGACACCAAGGCTGTCTGAAAGGCATTTAAAGATTTTTTTGTCCAGAATAATGTTAATTTGGTGCACACCCAAAACATGTGGCCCAGTGAAGCTAGAGCTCGATTGCAATGTTTGCAGGTTGGATCTTGCCCTGAAAACAGTTTGGACAATTTTAAGCGAGATAGATGTGCTTGATAGAAGATAAGTTAAATAATTAAATGCTTTGCGCATATGGAGCTCGAGTGATTTTTCTGCATGGCTGCCTTCCATTCCTTTTCTTCTCCCACTCCATCCATCTCCTTCTCTAAGTTCTCACCAGTCACATCTGCTTTTGTTAATGACCTGCTTTGTAAGAAGAGGCTGACTACTTGTGTACTGGACCCCATCCCCAGCACACTACTTAAATCCTGCCTTCATGCCATTATCCTGACTGTTACAACAATAATAAACTCATCCCTTGACACTGGCTTTGTGCCGCTCACTTTTAAAACTGCTTATGTAACCCCAATGTTAAAAAAGTCTGGCCTTGATGCTGACAATCTTAACAATTTTTGGCCTAATTCCCACTTACCTTTTCTGTCAAATGTTCATGAGCATGTTGTAGCCTCCCAACTCACCAACTACTTAACTTCTAATAATTTGTTGGAACCCTTTCAATCTGGTTTCAGGGCACAGCACTGCTGTGAAACTGCTCTGCTACGGGTAACCAATGATTTGCTTATGGGAACAGACTCTGGATAAACCAGCATATTAATTCTGTTAGACCTCAGTACAGCATTTGACACTGTCAGACATGACATTCTACTGTTTAGAATGGAGAACATGCTGGGTATCTCTGGCACTGCCCTCCGGTGGTTCAAGTCCTATCTGACTGATAGGCAAGAGTTTGTTAGTCTTGGCAGCAGCAGACCCAGCTCAGCGCCAGTCACTGCATTAGACTATAAAAACGAATTGTAGATTACATAAAAAATACACACAGAGCGGCGTTAACAAAAATAACTTAATTTTTGTTCCGATTACCAATAACACGCATAAAATTCAGCTCTGCCCTTCAGAAACATTAAATATGGCACTATTAAATGTTAGAGCTTTAACTAACAAGACATTTTTTATAAACGATCTTATTAGTGATAGAAAGATTGATTTTATTGCACTAAATAAAATACATGGCTTAACTCAAATGGCGCGACTGTTTTAATCGAATCTGCGCCTCCGGATTACAGTTGTACTCGTGCAGACCGCCAGGGGAAAAAGGGGGGCGGATTGGCAAACATTTACTCGAGCCGGCTAAAATGTAAAGATGTCAGTTTTGGTAAATTTAAGTCCTTTGAGTATCTCGCCGTTGTTATTCATGGAGATTCTCACGTTCTAGTATTATCCGTGTATAGACCTCCTAAATATAACGCGTCTTTCCTTGAGGAATTCTCTGACTTGGTGAGCGCGGATCAAGCGCCGAGTGTTTTCTACACGGAGGAGTCAATGAGAGTGTTCACACGGGCTTTGGTGACGTGCGTTTGTCCGGCTGCGCGTTTATGCGGCATCAAAAAAACGTTGCATGCAGCTTTTTCTTGGCGTTCAAAACCCAACGAACGCAAGGAAACCGCTTCTAGTTCGTTTTCTGCGCGTTTATTTTACGCTTCGGAGGACCGGATATATCCCATGATCCTACATGCTATACATAGGGAAATGCGGGAAAAAAAAAATAAAATAAAACTGAAAAAAAGGTGGAAGTCACTCAGAGATAGATTCACAAGGGATATGAGAAACATGAATGAAGAAAGGAGTGGAATGGGTTCAACAAAGAGAAAGAAATCACATCCATTATTTGAGGAAATGCTGTTTTTAAAGTCTTCCACAGAAAAGAGACAGTAAGTACTTATGTTTTCTTATTCCTTTTTATTTTTGCAATTTACTTTATTTTTGAAATATATGCATGTTTTCTATTTGTTGCAGTTACATTGGTTATATTAATGTTAATCATTCTGTAAAACACCTTTTCATACTGTCAAGTAAAAAAAATCATAACTATTTTGTCCAGGACTAGTGGAAATGTATAGGACAGTGACATATCCGATGATAGTACGTCAATAACAGGAAGTGAAGTCACCTATGTGGATGACAGAGAAACCAGCAATCCAGAAGAAGTGCAAAGGCATAGCACTCCACGGAAAACAAAGGTTAAGTCACGCCGTGCAGAGAAGAAGGGACCTGATCTGGACATCATGATGGTAATTGACCAGATGAAAGACAGTATCGACAAATGCCGTGAGTCTTCAAAGATGGATAATGTGTCTGCATTTTTTCAATCTCTTGAGGGAGACTTGCGGCAACTACCAGAGGACAAATTAATAACAGCTAAAATGGAAATAATGCAATGTGTTTACAGAGCACTTTACACATCTCGTCAAAGTTGTAAACAACCCTCAACATTCATGCAACACACAACACCACACTTGCAATCACCAACCTTTGCTGCATCCTCTTCCCACAACACATCCACATTTTACCCTCCTCCACCATCCCCTTCAGTGTACTCCGGAATAAGCACTTCTTCTCATGCCGTTAACAATCCCCTACACACCTGTCCCACCACCATCTCTGAGCAATTGGCTTCAGCAACGAATGCTGTTCACTCAGGAGCATCTGAGCCGTACTATCATGCTCTGTAAATGTTTAGTACAGTAAATGTTAGCACAATGTGCTGTTTGTTCAAGTGTTATTGTTTACAAGCTGTTAATGGTAAACAGTATTCTTTAAGTACTGATTGTTCACAAACTGTTAATGGTAAACAGTATTCTTTAAGTACTGATTCTTTATGTGATTGTTTACAAATCCGTTTAGGTTATTATTTATTTTATTTTTATCATTATACAGTATTCCGTAAAACATGTTATTTCTGTCTGTAGCATATGACTTATTTGACTTAAATGTCACTGTACAGGATGCTGCTTCATATTTTTATTCTCTTTCTCACTCACTCACACACACACACAGTATATACATATAATTATGTGTGTGTTTGCTATTTACACATATACACAAATTTTCTATATACAGTTATAATAAAAGGGTTCTCAAAAACAGTGTGATTAAATATTTTTGAAAAATGGTTCTTGTCAAACCAAATAGATTATTCATGCACATATCAAATTTTTGAATACTGCCATGCGAGCTCTCCTGCAGGGGACATAAAGTATTCAGCAAATCTGGTCATGACCACACTTGCCCCATGTGTGCTGCGAACAGTTTGAACACTGAAGTCCTTCAGAAAGTCTGCAGACATGTCATCCACATTGTAGCCTTCCCTCTGACGTACAAAATTGTGGAGGACACATGTGGCCTTTATAATCCCATCAGCATTTCCTGGTTTCACCTGCATGGCTGTTCGAAGGACTCTCCATTTGTTTGACAGGATGCCAAATGTGCATTCTACATACCGCCGTGCCCTTGTCAGGCGGTAATTAAACACTCTGTTTTGAGTTGTAAGTGCACGCTTGGGAAACGGCTTCATCATGTTTTCATGAAGTCCAAAAGCTTCATCTGCAACTAAAACATGTGGCATTGGTGATCCCCCTTCAACAATAGGTCTGGGTGCAGGAAAATGTAATGACTCTTTATAAAATTTACGTCCCATGGCCGAAGAACGAAAGATGCTTGAATCGGAAGAGCTTCCATATGCTCCGACATCTACAGCCACAAAGTTGTAAGAGCTGTCTGCAGTGGCCATCAGCACAACAGAAAAAAACTTTTTGTAATTGTAGAATCTTGTTCCACTTTTAGGGGGCATCTGAACACGGATGTGCTTCCCATCCAGGGCTCCAACACAATTGGGGAACTGGGATCTCTTGTAGAATCCTTCAGCGATATCAGTCCATAGCTGTTCTGTTGGCTCTGGCATAACAAGAGGCTGGAGACATTGCCATAGTACACAACATGTTTCATGCACTATCCTTGAAATGGTGGACTTTCCCAATAGGTACTGGAAATGTAAGGAAGAAAAGGATTCCCCAGCTGCCAAAAACCTTAGTTAAAAAAATAATAATAATTTGATTAGAAATAAGGAATATAGATATAGATATATAGATAGATTGATAGATAATTCTGTTGGGAGTATATATATATTTGTGTGTGTGTGTGTGTGTATATCATCATGTTATGCGCTAAAATGCCCCCCTGCCATGGATTGCCCCCCCACATAATAGCTATCAAATATTATATTAGAACATAAATTCATAGATTTATTATTATCAAATATGATATTACAATTATAATGAAGCCTAGGCATGTGACAGCCGTCAAGACCATTAATACAAATTCTTGTATAATGTTTATTTTGTGGGACATTTATTTTTCGGGGTTTTGTCATGAATATGCAAATAAATATTTATATATAATAAAAATAAATATTGTTTATGATGAAAAATTCGACGAAAGTAATTTTATTATAAAATAAACAATATAAAAGTTTACATGTTGTATATGAAAAAATATTAATATTTTTATGTTTTCATATACAACATATATATTTTCATATTGCTTATTTTATTTTATTGTCTCATGTAATTTGTAAACCATGAACCTATTAATTTATGTTCTAATATAATATTTGATAACGATTATGTAGGGGGGGCAATCCATGGCGGGGGGGGGCATTTCAGTGCATAACACCGGTGTAAGCGCACACTCGACTACTGTTTCCTTACCTCAAAGTGACAAGTAGTCTCTCTTTGGGGCTAACACCAAGTCGCATATTGGTTGATCGGCGTGCAATGTGGCATTGCACCAGCTGCAGCAGACAATCAAAAGTGGAAACCGACAACTGACAGTAATTAAAAAACTTGCGCGGAAATTTTCACATTTCTTCATAAAGCACAAAAAAACTTCCTTTAACCCGACGTTGTGCAGTCAGAGGATGAACCCAGTAGCGGCGGTGATTTTTTTTCTCCCTACGTCGCCGTACTACGAGTATTTTTAAAACAAGAAGATTAATATCTAACATAGCAAAATAGTCCATATTGAAAGGAAGCACCTCAAATAAAACGACAAGGGCTTTCATATCCAGTTCCCGACACTGCCTCCACAGGTTAACACACAAACTACAATTTGGGCTGCAGGCTGGCGTTAGACAGAGACAAACGAACGCTGGTATAGAAGTCAATCGATCGCCACCACATAATGCAACATAAACGTCTAGGACGTTCAGAGCAAGTTCGTTTATCCAAAAACTTAACGCCCGTGTGAACAAGGCCTATATGTCAATTTTAATTACAAACTATGACGCATTCTTAATAATCGGCGACTTCAACTTTCATATCGACAATCAGTGTGACCAAAAGGTAAAGGAATTCATGAACCTCCTGGACTCTTTTGATTTGAGACAGCTCGTTAATCAGCCTACACATAAAGCAGGTCATACGTTAGACTTAGTGATTGCTAAAGGGCTTAAAGTTGATTTAAAGCAGGTCATTGATATTGGTCTATCAGACCATTTCCTTCTACTATTTAATATAGAAATAAAGATAGATAACACTCATGAGAAGCATTTTGTTAAAAAACGCTTCTTTGACTCATCAGCAGCTTTAAAGCTTACAACTATTCTAAGCAATCAGTCCATTTATAATGCCAACTATAATAGCGAGGATAATGTAAATAATAAAGTGGAAAACTTTAATTCTAAAGTAAGAGCTGCTGTTGACATAGTTGCACCTGAAAAGACAGTTAAAAAATCTTCTAGTATTGTTATTCCATGGAAGACCCAAAGAGTGTCTGATTTAAAGAGAACATGTCGTAGAGCTGAGCGTAAATGGAGGAAAACTAAACTAACTATCCATTATGAGATATTGAAGGTTAAAATAACAGAATACAATAACACTGTCCGTCTTGAGAGGCGCTGCTATTTCTCTAATATTATAAATAACAATGCTAGTAATCCCAGAGTCTTATTTTCTACAATTGATCGTCTGTTAAACCCAGGTAACACAAAGGAATGCCCCCAGAATACTTCCAGTGAAACCTGTGAGAACATTGCTGTATTTTTCAATCAAAAAATTAATGATATTAGAGATAACATAGTATATCTCCCCAACACTGCAGAACCTCCAAAGCCCCGGTACTCCATTATAAACAAATTAAATGCTTTCACCAGGATAGATTTACCTGAATTACATAGTATAATCTCTCAACTGAAACCCTCCACTTGCGTCCTTGACTCATTACCAACAAGGTTTTTCAAAGAAGTATCAGGCGTGCTAATTGACAATATTCTTGACATAGTTAAATCGTCATTAGATACGGGGGTCTTCCCAGACTGTCTTAAGACTGCTGTAGTTAAACCCCTGCTCAAGAAAAATAATCTTGACCCCTCTGCCTTTGAAAATTTTAGACCCATCTCTAACCTGCCCTTCTTAAGTAAAATTCTAGAGAAGGCAGTCATTTTGCAATTAAATGACCACCTCAATAAACATGCTATTCTTGATAAATTTCAGTCAGGCTTCAGAACAAATCACAGCACAGAAACTGCACTTGTTAAAGTGGTAAATGACTTGTGGGTAAATGCAGACAGGCCATTTATCTGTTCTCATCCTCTGAGTGCTGCGTTTGACACCATTGATCACAATATTCTTAGAAATCGCCTTAGTCAATGGGTGGGCCTCTCTGGCAGTGTCTTAAATTGGTTTGAATCCTACCTGGCAGGTAGAAAATTCTTTGTGAGTTGTGGTAATCAAATCTCAAAGACACATCATATCCGATATGGTGTTCCATAATGCTCTATCCTGGGTCCGCTGCTATTCTCAATCTATATGCTTCCGTTAGGTCAGATTATCTGAGGTTACAATGTGAGTTACCACAGCTATGCTGATGACACACAGCTGTACTTATCAATAGCACCTGATGACTCTGACTCTTTCGATACACTAACACAATGTCTTACTGGTATTTCTGAATGGATGAATAGTAATTTTCTCAAACTAAATAAAGAGAAAACTGAAATTTTAGTAATTGGTAATAATGGACTCAATGAGGTTATCAGAAATAAACTTGATGCACTAGGATTCAAAGTTAAGACGGAAGTAAAAAATTTAGGGGTAACCGTTGACTGTAATCTGAATTTTAAATCGCATATTCATCAGACCACTAGGACAGCATTTTTTCACTTAAGAAACATAGCAAAAGCTAGACCTCTTATTTCATTGAAAGATGCTGAGAAATTAATTCACGCTTTTGTTTTCAGTAGATTAGATTACTGTAACACACTCCTCTCAGGACTACCCAAAAAAGACATAAATCACTTGCAACGAGTGCAGAATGCAGCTGCTAGAATCCTAACTAGGAAAAGAAAATCCGAACACATTTCTCCAGTTTTGATGTCACTACACTGGTTGCCTGTGTCATTCAGGATTGACTTTAAAATACTGCTTATCTATACTAATAAATGGCAAAGCCCTCACTGACTCACTCACTCACTCACTCACTCACTCACTGACTGACTCATCACTAATTCTCCAACTTCCCGTGTAGGTAGAAGGCTGAAATTTGGCAGGCTTATTCCTTACAGCTTCCTTACAAAGGTTGGGCAGGTTTCATTTCGAAATTCTACGTGTAATGGTCATAACTGGAAGCTGTTTTTCTCCATTTACTGTAATGGAGATGAGCTTGAAACCCGTGGGGGCGGAGTTTCGTGTGACATCATCACGCCTCCCACGTAATCATGCAGTACGTAGAAAACCAGGAAGAGGCCCAAAAAGCGCTGAAGAAAACATGCATTATATAATTGAGAAGGCAGCGAAACAATAAGAAGCGAGCGAGTGACATATACAACCATATTCATGAGTTCTGTTACTTCGGAAACAAAGCACGATGTAAACCTAAACTTTAAATTAAGTTCATAGACAGGCTGCCGCTGGTGTTTGTAATTTAGTGCCTGCCTATATAAGGCCGTCCGTCAGCGGCAATCCAATACAAACACTGCCACGGGTAAATATTCACGGGTGAAGGACTGTGCTTATGCAGAGGAAGATGAGATGGTCAGGGTGGTGTTTGGCACAAACTCAGCGAAACTGCGAGAGAAAGTTTTAAGTGCC
>JANRMT010062808.1:40580937-40595319 GCA_026402145.1 Polypterus bichir lapradei | reverse complement strand
TGCTGTTATGCACCTAAAATCTGGAATAGCCTGCCAATAGGAATTCGCCAGGCTAATACAGTAGAGCACTTTAAAACACTGCTGAAAACACATTACTTTAACATGGCCTTTTTATAACTTCACTTTAACGTAATACTGATACTCTTTATGTTCAATTCTTCATAATAACTATTCACAGTGGCTCCAAAATCCATACTGACCCCTACTCTCTCTTCTGCTTCTTTTTCCGGTTTCTTTGTGGTGGCGGCCTGCGCCACCACCACCTACCCAAAGCATCAGGAAGCTCCAACATTGATGGACTGAAAGCCAGAAGTCTACGTGACCATCATCATCAAGTCCTTCCATGAAAACCCTAAATACAAAGAGGACTGTTTGATTTATGTTAGGTAGATTGCCCAGAGGGGACTGGGCGGTCTCTTGGTCTGGGACCCCTACAGATTTTTTTTTTTTTTTCTCCAGCTTTGGAGTTTTTTTTTGTTTTTTCTGTCCACCCTGGCCATCAGACCTTACTTATTCTATGTTAATTAATGTTGACTTATGTTTATTTTTTATTGTGTCTTTTATTTTTCTATTCATTTTGTAAAGCACTTTGAGCTACATTTTTTTGTATGAAAATGTGCTATATAAATAAATGTTGATTGATTGATTGACAAGGAGTTCTTCAGGGCTCTGTCCTCGGCCCTCTTCTCTTCTGTATCTATATGCTTCACCTTGGCCATATTATTCGTAGCTATGGCCTGGGCTATCATTTTTATGCAGATGACACTCAACTCTACTTCAATGTTAAAAGTGGAACTTCATCAGAGCTTTCTCAGCTCACAACCTGCCTCAGTGAAATTAAAACCTGGATGGAGCAGAACTCTTTAAAATTAAATTGCAACAAAACTGAGCTCCTGCAAATTGGGACTAAAATGCAACTTAATAAAATGAGCTCCTTCATAGTCCATCTTGGCGGTGATCTCATCAGACCTGCATCAACTGCAAATAATCTTGGTGTCATTTTTCATTCCTCCCTTTCTTATTCCGCCCACATAAATCACATTGAGAAACATTCTTACTTTCACCTCTGTAACATATCCCGTGTTCGCTCCTTCCTCTCCTTTTCTAATGCTGAGAAACTTGTCCATGCTTTTATCACATCCTGCATCGATTATTGTAACTCGCTGCTGGCAGGTGCCCCTTCTAATCTTATATCACAGCTCCAGCTTATTCAAAACTCGGCTGCAAGAGTCCTTACTCGAACCAGCAGCAGCGAGCACATCACACCCATCCTGCTCCGTCTTCACTGGCTCCTTGTATCTTACAGAACTGAATATAAAATTCTACTAATGAAGTACAAAGCCTTAAACAACCTTGCGCCAAACTACATCAGTGACCTTCTCCATCACTATGTACCCTGTGCCTGCCCGCCCACTAAGGTCCCCTGATTCTGGCAATCTTGTTGTACCCCAAAAAGTTTGAGGTAGAATTTTATTGTCTCTGGCTTCTATAAATGTTGCTTATAAAAGGGGAACTAACTTAATTGGATTTTTTTTATAAAATTGAGCAGGTTAGCCACCAGGACCCGGTGCTTTCTGACTCCGAAGTGAGTTTATAGCATCTAGTAATTCAATTCCTCCGTACTGAGAGTATCTAGCTGTGGTATCCATAATGTATCAAAGAAAACATTAGATTGTGTCTTGTATTCTTTAAGGTGAGTAGAATATAAGGACTTAATAGTCTCTAAATGTGTGCATTATATTTTTATGGTCAATGATTTTACCTCAATTTGTGTTGGTGATTACTGATATTTCATTATGAACCTCCTGCTTATGGATTTGTTGAGCTAAGATCTCATTAGCCTTCTCTATCTATACTTATGACAGGAACTTATAAAAACAGTAAATTGCAATAAAATGGTACATGTAAATTTAAAGGTTATTTATTTATTAGCAGGCTAAAATCTAGCAATATATATAACTAAACTGAAGGTGTGTGTGTGTGTCCTGAGGTGGGCTGGCACCCTGCCCGGGATTTGTTCCTGCCTTGCGCCCTGTGTTGGCTGAGATTGGCTCCAGCAGAGCCCCTGTGACCCTGTGCTAGGATATAGCGGGTTGGATAATGACTGACTGACATATGGGTTAGCAAGGAGTTTTTAAATAAATATTCTGTTCTTACTTCCTCCTTTGTGTATAACAGTCTAAAACAGTATTTATACCATTTACATCAGGTACCTGGGTGCCGTCAGTAATGACATGACATGATGCTAACCACTACTAAACACAGATAGATAGATTTGGATATAGATAGATATAGATCAGGGGTTCTCAGTGTCGGTCCTGGGGACCCTCTGTGGCTGCAGGTTTTTGTTCCAACCAGCTTCTGTTTTTAATTTCACTCCTGGGCTAATTAAGTGAACTGATATTTCCCATGTTCTGTGTTTAGTGAAAAATATATTAGAAAACTAAGTTTGCTAAAAAAAAAAAAAAAAAATTAATATGTACTAAGCAGTTATATAGGAATAATGTATTTTTCTTCTTTTTAACAGTATTTTCATCTTGATTTTCATTCTACTTTTCAAGGTGTTCTAATTGTTTAATTCATCCATTACTGTATTTACTAATTAGTGGATCTGACACTACTGTAAAGTAATTGCAGCCTTTGATAAGTCAGTGTTGTTTGCCAGCAGGTCTGACCTGCTCATTTTAAGTTGTCATTATTAAGATACAATGAAGGGGGAAAAACTGCACAGAGAAAGGGCAAAGTATCATGAAATCAACAAAAGAAAATTAAGCATCTGATTCTATAGCAAAAGCAGAAATATTTATAAAATGTCTTATAAATGTAAAAATCATGCTGCTGTGGGGCGGCACGGTGGCGCAGTGGTAGCGCTGCTGACTCGCAGTTAGGTGATCTGGGTTCGCTTCCCGGGTCCACCCTGCGTGGAGTTTGCATGTTCTCCCCGTGTCTGCGTGGGTTTCCTCCGGGCGCTCCGGTTTCCTCCCACAATCCAAAGACATGCAGGTTAGGTGGATTGGCGATTCTAAATTGGCCCTAGTGTGTGCTTGGTGTGTTTGTGTGTGTCCTGCGGTGGGTTGGCACCCTGCCCAGGATTAGTTCCTGCCTTGTGCCCTGTGTTGGCTGGGATTGGCTCCAGCAGACCTCTGTGTTTGGATTCAGCGGGTTGGAAAATGGATGGATGGATGCTGATTTCTGAATGTCGAAGAAAAAAAAAATACCAGCAAATTAAATGAGATCAGTGTTATCAGGTGTTATCACTGATTAGGAATCTGGTTGGACTCTTGAAATAACTCTTGCTACAACTTAAAAATGTAAATATACTGCCTATAACTACAGGACATGCATTCACTTTTTCAAGTGATCAACTGAATCTTTTCAGAATGTGCAGCTGTACAATTCTTTTGAGCAAAGTGTTAATCCCTCAACTTATATAAACGACATTCCTTTTAAACACAGATGTTTGAATAATTGCTGGTCTTTGACTTTTTACTATACACTTGTGCTACAAATCATTTTTTGTGGGCTCTCAGAATGTGTGACACCATCAACATAAACAAACATTTAAAAAAACAAAAACAACCCAAAGCTTTTCACTTTAATATTTATTAAACATTGTGATTTAATACAGAATGAAGAACAGGACCATCAACACTGTAAGTCAGGGACAAAAACACAAGCCAGTAGTACAGGGATACTAGGCCATGTTGTAAATGAACCAAAGACAATGTACATAATAGGCACTTCAACCATAAAAGTTAGTAATAATTATATAAGGCAGCATTTGACATAAAACATACCTGTATTTCTTTGAAAACTAAGAATTGGCAAACAGATGCACTACAAGCAGAAAAAATTACTTTTAATTCAACAGACAACATTAGTGAGAAAGATGATTATTTGTGTTACTGAATGGTTAGTAGTGCATATGACTGCATAAAGAATTGTTCTGGAAAATATTTTCAATCATATAATAAAAACAGCCTATGAAAAAATATATGTTATGTGAAACCAAAATATATGTTCATCAAAATATGTGAACGAACAAAGAAAAAAACCCTGAACTGTCACTGTTGAAGTTGTGACATTCTGTACAAAGGCAAACTATTCATTGCAAATGCTGTCAGGCAATACAAGCAAACTCTGCATAAATGGCACCTATCAAGACCGGACAGCAAACAGGCAGTCAATCATTTCAACAGCACCAGTAACTGTCTCTTTAATGCTATTTTGCCCAAATATTACAATAACTTGGGAGGTGACGGGTTACTACTTTTACTAATGTGGTGTTTTTGTTTTACAAAGAGTAGACAGAACAAACAAAATTTACAAACTTACCGTATTCCAATCTAGCCATTTTTGAGGCCAATGTTCTATGCTTTTATGAAATAATATTAAATACAGTCTTAACCTTCAAATTCGGGTTGGTATTTTGTGTAGATGGCATTAATGGATGCAAGGCAGAAGCCAGGTCAACACACAGGCCCCAATCATGCCTATGGGATATCTTAAAACTGCGTAAGGCAATGATAGCACCTGCAGGAAATGCACACAAACATAAGGACATGGACCCTCTCTGCATACGTTAATTCAGGGTCCGTGTACATAATTGCAGCACAACATGCTTTATAAACCAACTTTCTCAATAAAATTACCAAAACCTGTTATTTTTAAAACTGTTAAAAAAAATCATTATGTGCAAGAATGTATATCTTTGGCATACTAAAGAATTTAACTATTGGGTATACCTATAAAAACTCTCCTGAAAATGCTGCCAGAACAACTGTACATGGACATGGAAAAGCAACCAATTGTCAGGCGCCTCTGCTAATGACATTTGGATTAACTGCATTACAATCTGTCTACAAGCCTCCTTCATATATCATATGTTAAAAAGTACCGACAAGCTTTTAATTTATGAATAACTAGCAAAATACCCGCGCTTTGCAGCGGCGAAGTACTGCCTTAAAATTTATTAAGAAGAAAAGTAACCCTTTTTAAACTGAGGGAAAATATACCAATAATTATTTGTTAAGGATCTCTTTGTATACCACATTGTCAGTTCGGCCCTCCGGTTGTAATATGACCAAGCTGTGTGCTGAGCTTACTCTTGAGCATGCAACGTACAGTTGGCCATGTGAAAAGTAATCTTGTCTCAAATCTCACAGCTTGGATTGCTGCTGTCATGATCGGTTTGAGTTTCATGGTTTGTTTCAATTACGACAGTATTTGCAGGACTTGTGTTGAAGTGACATTCGACATCTGTCAAGCGTTGTAAGCACACAACCGGTTTCATCAATAACTTCACATCCAGCTTTTGAGAGTTTAAACATTCATAAACATCAAAGTGTCCACTACTGAAATCGTCACCTGTGAATCTAAGATGTTTAAGAGGCATTGGCGGTTGTCGAAAGGTGTAAAATATTTCGATACACTTGAAAGCGACAACCGAACAATTCAGCGGAAGCCATCAACTCACATGCAGAACCATAGGTGAAGGGCTTAAGCATTTCACTCTTATAGTGCTCCTGTGTAGTATAATTATCTCCTGTACCGTCATCAGTCCACACCATGAACCTGTCCCAGTCATTCAATACATAAGACACAGTGTTCCTCCGGATATCAAGAGTGAGCCTGATATGGCCGTGCAATATGTAACAAAGAGAATGGAAAAGGCAGGTGCCATCTCCGGGCATAGAAACCACTTGGTAAGTGACAGTTCTTTGATTGATGGTGATCACCTCGATAGACATGTTAATGGGGGTATGGTTGGAACGATAAAGGAAATGGGTACCTGAACAATGTAAAGTAAGTCTAAAATACCTACACAATAACTATAATCGTAATAAACAAACAATAAAACAGCGGAGAAGCCGTGGATTAAATAAAAAGGCTGCAGTAATCAGCAGGGAGACGTGAATACCGTGGCGAAGCAAGGAAGGGAATGTAGAGACCAGAGCGACGGATGGCCTTATATAGGCAGGCAGCCAACAACGTGGGAGGCGTTGGGATGGGGGACCCAACACCGCCTCACACGGTGACCGAGCTGTAGGCTATGGACGTATATATGTACGTAAGTAGGATTCAGTTAGCATTGGGAACCCGCGTACCAAATTTCTTGAAGATGGGCCCATAAGTAACAAAGACCGTTGGAAAGTTTAATATGGTGGCCGACGGTGGCGTCATACCACCGAAATAAGTACGTACCATAATTTCGTGAAGATTGGGCTATAAATAAGAAAGTTCAACATGGCGGACGTTGTCGACCGTTATGACCATTATGCATAGAATTTCGAAATGAAACCTGCTTAACTTTTGTAAGTAAGCTGTAAGGAATGAGCCTGCCAAATTTCAGCCTTCTACCTACACGGGAAGTTGGAGAATTAGTGATGTTGGAAAGTTCAATATGGCGCCCGACCGTGGTGTCATACCACTGAAATAAGTACGTACATCGGTTTCGGTTAGTGCAGGGAAGCCGCCTACCAAATTTCATGAAGATGGGGCCATAAATAAAGTTCAACATGGCGGACGTTGTCGACCGTTACGTGTACAATTTCGAAATGAAACCTGCTTAACTTTTGTAAGTAAGCTGTAAGGAATGAGCCTGCCAAATTTCAGCCTTCTACCTACACGGGAAGTTGGGGAATTAGTGATGAGTCAGTGAGTCAGTCAGTCAGTCAGTGAGGGCTTTGCCTTTTATTAGTATAGATATGGATTACCTCAAAAAAAAAAAAAAAAAAGTTTACATGTAACAGAACATTGTCCATACTAATGATCAGACATGTGAAAGCATACTGTATAGCCTAACTTGAATATTACAGCAGGGTTGAAAATACTGGTGCACAGGCCAATTAACATGCAAAGCTTATTAGCAATAAATATGCATTTTCACAAGTTATGAAACGGTTTTGTACATACCCATCAAGTTCTGTTCTCTTAAATGAAGAACAAAATAAACAATTCATACATTAATATAAAACACAACATATAGATGGACATTTGCTCGACGCAACACAAATGTAGATGTACAGTCTTAACTCTAAAGATGATCAAAACTTTAAAGATTTAGTGGACACGGGACTACTGAAGCTTTTCATGTTTAAATTATGTATTTTGTAAAGCTCAGTTGATGCAGTGCTTGATGTATGGCTTTTTAAATATCTCCCAGAATTTTTCAGACTATCTAGTGCACTTTTGTAAAGCTCAGTGCATACAGTATATCATACAGTATGAGCACAATAGTGTACATCAAATTAAAGACAAAAACCAACAGCACAGGTACTCCAAGTGAGGTCTGATCAGATTTTGACCCTTTGACACGGAGAGGCACATTACTAGTACATGTCATGGTTACTTCTTTCAAATATTCAACTCCAGATTAGACAATCAAATCTCTAAAAGCAGGAAGCGTAAACAAGCAGATTCCAGTGAAGGTGCCCCATATTACCCTTACCCCCCCCCCCCTTTTTAATATATCTTAATATTCTCAGACTTGCTTAGTCTACTATAATGTCATAAGAAGCCCCTGTCATCTTGGTAACATTAAGAGTTAAGTCAGACTTCAACTTTGGATGGAACACCAGTCCAGTTTTGCCATGAGGTAACTTTCTGGTGCTCCATTATGATAACATGTCACCTGTTAAGTAGAAATCTGAACACAAACAACAAATTTGTAAACAAGCTGAAATAAGTAATTCTCTCCAACAAGAGCAAATAATCAATATAATAACAGAAGAGTAAAAATACTCATTGACCCAAGCCAGTATACCGGCTGCACACTTAAGAGTGGTACACTACTAAAAAAAAATGAAATAAAATAAAATGTAAATTTCAAATATGTTCATCTATAATGCTGCTCTTCAATGCAATGAATGTATCGTTATTACCATCACTATATTTAAGTATGTAAAGCATATTTGAGAAAAGTACATCTTAAGTACTTATTCAAGTTATTCTCCTACTTTTCAATTTAACCTTGCATTTGCTTATTGGCATAAAGCATCAAACATGTCAAAAATCCTCTTTAACAGAGGAAAATAATAACAGAGTTTAAACAATAACTAAAAATAAAAAGTAAAATGAGTACAAACCGAAGGTCCCTGTAATATCTGCCTATTAATGGACTCAAAGACGAGACTATGAAAGAAGCAGAAATGAGATCTAAACAAAGTAAAGACGTTATTTTTAATATTTGCAAAGGTCTAATTTTTTTTGGATTTTTTGTTTGCCTGTAGATCCATATAAAATTACATAGAGAACACCTATGCTTTGTATGCCAAAATGTTTAAAACCAGAACCACTCTTTTATTCAAATATAACTCAACAATCTCTCTCAAAACCGTGAAGTTTTCCAAACAGCACCAGTTGTGTAGTAAATTGTATTCAATTACGTGTCCTCCAGTGAGACTGCAGAGTTTGTGACTTGTTTTAAACTGAATCATTGGGGTTTGGAGTGCCACGTGTACTTCGGACTGAATATGAGTAATCAAATTCTCATCTCTAAATCAGTACACAAGTTTTGGACTACTAAAGCAAAACTCACTTCAAAGGAGTGCCACAGTAGAGAGAATTACCAACCATGTAATAAATCCATCCCTCCCTGAACAATCACCCTCCTCACTTTAAAGCAGTCTGCAGTTCCTGGCCAGCAGCATGTCACCGACTGCTCTCAGTTCATTTTCTCGTGTTACACACATTTGAACCTCTGCTTCTGGAATGCAGCAATGCCTACACGGATTTCCTCAAACCAGTCTTTTAATCGGAGGTTCATTCCCTTTCACTGGATTTGCTGCTTTACTGTCCTCAAAGTGATGCTATCCAATAGGTGTGCTTTATATTTAAATAACAATTCACATATTAAAAAATGAAAGTCCTATATTTTATTTCTGTCATTCTATCACAACTCTCAAGGCTCACTTTTGTAAAGAAGAAAACCAGCTAGCTAAAACAATTTATATTCAAGTAATAAAGCCTTTTCCCAGAGCTAGTCTGAATGTTTGGATTCCAAAGGTAATTTAAAAAGCCAAAACAGCCCACTTACATGAAGAATGCATTGTTTTGTATGTAAACATGTACTAGTGAAGTCATTTCTGATTTTCATTGTTGCCCGATTGTGATTCCAGGCAGAAATAAGGAAACTGATCCAATTAAAAATGGAACTTAATTCAGCAGTAAAATGGTCTTTGTTGAAAGATCAGATGTAAACAAACTGGTCTCTGTTAAAGTGTAGGCCGCTTTGAGCCGAGTCTCAAACTACTGCTCTGACAAACCCCAGAGTACAATGAACTGAAAAATATATTGCACTCCCATCTCACTGAATATTTAATAGATTTCAACAGGTTAAATCACTTATTCTACAAGAAAAGGCACATTACATTTTCAATAATCTGGGGTTACAGCTAGAATATAATGAACTTTAGGTATTATGCCCTTAATGACTTACCACAAACAAATACAACTCAAGAGTCTCCATCACCACACCATTATATGGCGCCAAGCAGCTAAAAATAGTTTTTATTTTCTTTTCTCTAGTTTTAAATATTTTAACAGACAATAGTTTTAAACAATAGATTTAGAATGACAACATTTGGTATAAAAAATATATCCATGATATTAAGTTTACTAAGGGAATGTTGATCATATATACAAACAAGCCTTTTGACTGGGTGACACTGTTAGAAGTCAGAAAGAAAGACTTGACTTACAGTACCAAACATCTGCACACAGCTGAACACAGATGCAAGTATTTGGGTTGTGATGTAGTTCTGATATTTCACAGCTTAATGCTGATTCTCAGTAACGGCCAATCATGCAAGAAAACAGACAATTGGAAAAAAAAGCTAAAAACGCAGCCTTGAACTTTTACATTAGCAAATATATAAAACAAACAAAAAAGACAAATCAAAATGCTGATTACTAATTTTTCACTACACATAAAGTAAAGGCTTGTGAAGCCAGCCAGCCAGCAGGAGTGTAGTGTGAATATTTTCATTAAAAATTGCAATAAAAGGATGTACTAAGGCACACTTTAAGCAGACAAGAATGCTCAGGCTTTCAGAAATAAATACCTCCTTTCACAATTGCTACTCTAGGGACGACCAAGTTGGAAAGAAAAGCAAGCCAGAGATAAACCAAAATTCTCACAGAATTTAATTAACTGTTTGTTTCTGCTGCTAAGGAAAGTGTTTTTAAAATAAACCTAGTGTTCTCAATCAAGATGTCTAATCTATATCAAACTGAAAGAAACCGATGTGACTAGAGTGATTGAAAGCATGGACCCAAAGACTCACAGTGGAGTTGCAAGAGAGAGAAAAACTGGAGACCTTCATCCAAAATAAGTGAAGGGAAAAATAAGAAAACTAAATTCCATAACAGAAGAATGAATAATAAATTAAGAAAAAAACCCCACTAATAATTAAGTAATTAATATGTAACCTCCCCATATTGATATACCATAAAAGTTATCAAAAGATAATTGAATAATTTAATCCACATTTTTTCCCCCAAGCAAAAATACTGCTTTTCACCCCGACACACCTCAGATGTCTTGCCACACCAATATGCCACCAGACAACAGCAGCCTCTTCCTCCCGGCTCAGAGTTTCCATATTCTTCATTATATCAACAAAAAAATCATGCCACGTCTTGAGGCAATGTGGCATCAAAACAGATTATATCTTAAGAAGAACAGCTACTGGGAGCTCCTTGCTGTATGTAACACTAAAGTAATGGTGTGAAGATTCAAACCGTCATACTCCCAAGTCTGCTTCAGAATATCACACTGAACTGAAAATAGTCAGTCGTCCTAACCCTGCTAGGCAGGCATACTGTAGATGCCGTGCAAGTGTGTAATGAGTGTAGTGTTACTAGTATCTACTACTCTCCTATTTTGTTTGCACATTGTGGCACCATTTCTTCACTTGCTCCCTCATAGAAGGGGCAAGCATAAATTAAATCTGCTCAGTGCCAGCAGTGCCACACTCCTTCACATCAATCCCATTACAATTCAATTGGCATAGAATCAAGCAACACCAACGGAGCATACAGGTTTTTACAGCCTTCTGTAAAAAACAAACTGTAGCATCTGTAAGAATACGTCAGTAGTGAAAGCGCACACAACAGTTTTTTTTTTAAGTTCTCAAAGACGTATCCACATAGCAAGGCACTGGACCACTCAAGTCTGGTGGAATAATGGATGCAAGAAACAGGGAGCAGTTAAAAACTCCCTGGGCAGAATGTGCATAGTCAGTGCAGTGGTCAGCTTCCTCGACATCACTGCGACAGAAGCGGTTAGCAGACTCGCCCTTCACATATGTATAAAAGCTTTCAAAAATCAATTGGAGTATTTAAAGAGCTAACCGTTTTAACTCCATGTAGGCAAGCAAGGTATTGATATTATGGGTCTTCACATATGGAATATGGACAAAATGTTTTACATGTTATAAAAGAGAAACAGACTAATTTAAACCATGACCAAAGCAACAGGATTTATCCTGCTTATTTTAATTTTTGCAATATTTTGCCCTAAATTTCTCCTTGTGAAAAGAAAGATGACACTGCTCATTTTACTAAAAATCGGTCTCTCACATAAGTTAGCAGGCTTGTCAACTCACCTCAGTCACAAATGCTATTTTCTGCTTTCCGTCAATCAGAAGCCCTCCTGCCCCTATGATATCTAACAAAACAAATGACTCACTTTCTCTAACTTCTCTGCTCTTTTCAGTTCAATTATTATTTATTTTTTTTGGTATTTGATGCACTTTCTAATAATTTATCTAAGTTAATCAGACGTTTGGGCACAATCAAGAAAGTTAAATATCACGCTGTAATATTTGACTGGCAATAAGATATTCCATCTCTCTCTTGTGAAACACTGATCACTAAGTGCTTCTGGTAACACCAGATGAACAAAGTGCAGCATTTGCAAAACATTTATTTTGTATTTATTTTAATCAAATGAACAATATCCATACTGGATATACAGCCTACTTGTGTAACAGTTTTAAAGAAATTTGTACAAATGATTAGAAGATTCATCTTTTTTTTCTCTTTAATCCTCTCCACTACAGCCCAAGCTTTGATAACCATTCAGTTATTTAAAGGATAATACTGTGCAATGCAGCATATCAAATGTGATCACTTTGTTTCTTCTTTTCTTTATTAGAAACACAATAAGAGAAAAAAACATTCAAGCTTAAAGAGCATTTTTACCATTAATTTGCTGCACTGAAACCACTTTCTCACCTTGTAATGTGTTAGTGTTACTTCACCTATAACACCAACTGCGGAACAAGATTTCAACATAAGTTACTTTACCAATACATGCAGTTTGTTTTGCTTACAATAGATTAAAGTGCTTCACAAGTTCTGTATTTTTTTTTTTTTTTTTTTTTAAACTGTAGTGCCGAGAGACACACTCGCACAATAATTACTGTTCTTTGTTTATAACTTTAGCAGTGTTTTAAACAACAGAAATCATATTATATACCAGAGTCTCGGGTAAGCAGCATTATGTATTTAAAGCAGCAGATAAGAAGGGATCAAAAAAGAAGTCAAAAGCAAATCTGAATGCATGCTGAACTGTATTCCTCCAGTCATACTCTATTTTGAATTGCCTGCCGATGGGTATCAACTTGGACATACAATTCAAGCACCGGATGGCTTTTAGCTCAAACACTGGCCACTTACTTCCTAATCGCCCTTCTAGGATGGTACTAAACTCTACAACGCTTCCTTGCCCCAATGTAAGAAGAACCTTTTTGAATTCATTGCTTGCCTTTAGCACAATATCTTTGGTGGCATCATCTTCTTCTAAAGACTTATTGCCATTTTTGTTACTGAAGGGCATCCCAACATTTATTTCAAATTTGTAACGGTCAAACCGTTTGAGATGGCATTCGTGTTTTGTAAGGAATTTCAGCTTGCAGAGTTCATCCTCTTCGATAGTCACATTTTGAGGATCACATACTGGGTAAGCTTCACCATACAAACATCTCATCCAGTCTCCAATGAACAGTGGTAGCAAGTTGATGGCCGACTCTGCGCTATTTTCAATCTCGGTTACACGGACATACTTAAACCTGCCTGTCCATGTAACTCTGTGGCCCTCCAGGTGACTGCAGAGAATCTGAGTACGAGCCATATTAGAATCTTTCCATGCGCGAGGACCACACAGGAACCCGTATTGCTGCCATGTCAAAGTGGAGTTATATACTTTCATTCCTTCTGATCTGTACACGTAGATCCAGCAGAAAAGCATAATCGCAGAAATCCAAACAAGAATAAGTTTAACAATTGAGCTCCTGGTTAGAGACTTGACCATCTCCACCACAGAAAAGCTGGTTTTTGTCCACCATCGAAAGACAACAGGGATTGCACATAAAACCAACGTTACTACTATCTTAATAAGTTCTAGAGAGATAAACCATTTGATAAATTGAATAACCATCATAACTGCAATTCCGAGCATTAAAATTGGCAGGGCAAACAAAAAAAGAAAATACCCCACTGAGGTCCGAATGAGTCCTATGCTGGTGGAGTTCTGCAACAACACCACAGTAAACTCGCACCACATGAAGCACACCATATATGGGACCAAAAAACAATACGTGCCTTTGAATTTTCTTAACTGAGCCATTCGATAGAAAAGATAAAAGAGGTACATATAAAGGATACAAGGGATGCTTAGGTTAAGCACAATAAAATGGCCAACTGGAATAGTCAGAAACGTTTTACCAAAAAAACGAAGTAATGACAAGCTTTCTGGCAAATCCTTCATCATTCCACATAATGCAGAGGCAATTTCTATGAGAAGGGCTCTTCTGGTGTAAGGTTCAGCAGAGGTGCTCATGCTCATATAACTTGCAACAGTGAAAAAAATGGCTATTGTTGCAAGTTCAGAGCATGGTATCCATTCTCTATTAGCAATCGGAAAAGAGAATATCACAAAAAAAACTGAAAGAATAAAATGGATGTACGGTTCCAAATGGTTCCAGCCAAAGTTGGTCTCTGCTTGTTCAACATCAAGTGTAGGTTCAAAGCGCGTCAACAAGTCAGTCAATGTTCTAAAGTTTGCCCAGGCCTTGCTATTCTGGAAAACCTTCAACGTGCAAATCACCATAGAAATGAAAGACAAGTAGAAGATGACCAGTGGAATAACAAAAGCAAAAAAATCAATAGTTAAATTGCTGATGATGAAAAAGAAAATGAGAGCATTAATGTGGTGAGTAGGTATGATGGTACTCAGCCAATGCATTCCAGCCTTAGAAGCTATATCTATAAGGTGCTCCTTAACTTCAATTATGGCATGAAGAGGATACTTCAGAATCTGTATCAGAGAGGAAGAGAAAAACATAATATAAATAAATTATATATATATATATATAT
>JANRMT010062808.1:40519600-40580537 GCA_026402145.1 Polypterus bichir lapradei | reverse complement strand
CTGGTCCCAACCCCATTGATAAAGCAAGAAATTCCACTAAATAACCCTGATAAGGCACACCTGTGAAGTGAAAACCATTTCAGGTGACTACCTGTTGAAGCTCATCGAGAGAATGCCAAGAGTGTGCAAAGCAGTAATCAGAGCAAAGGGTGGCTATTTTGAAGAAACTAGAATATAAAACATGTTTTCAGTTATTTCACCTTTTTTTGTTAAGTACATAACTCCACATGTGTTCATTCATAGTTTTGATGCCTTCAGTCATGAAAATAAAGAAAACACATTGAATGAGGAGGTGTGTCCAAACTTTTGGCCTGTACTGTATATATATATATATATATATATATATATATATATATATATATATATGAATAGAAATCAGCAAGTGTTGCTAATACATGTCATAAGACAGGAGACCCAGGCAGGTAAATCAGAATGAAAAAATACTGCACAAAGATTGAATACTTGTGTATTTAACACAGTTACCATTTATGACCACATGCTCGAATTCCGACAGTGGACACTCGTCAGCATATTAGAATGGCAGTTCAAAGCGGATAGTTAGCTGCACTGTGGCTGAACACCAAGCCATCTTGTGAATTACTTAGCTGTTATTAGAGTTTAGTGTGATCAAATTACAAAGGATGCACATTTTTCTATCTGTATTGTAATTACAAAAAGACACAAACTCAAGAACAAAATTTCAGTGAAAATTAAAAGGTAAATCATGTGAACTACAAGAACAATATGCCTTCACAGCACAATGTCAATCAAGAAATGTTTTAATAATTAATGCCAGTTAAAACAGCAACCTGATTGTAACATGAGGGTCATGTTAATTTTAGGGGTAGAAAAATTGATTTTAAATTTTGAAAAATATTTTTAAACAGAAGGTTCCAGAATACACACACATACTGTATACATTTCAATATTTTAATAGTTAGGGTTAAAAATAACCCCTACAATATAAAAACTAAACACCCCAAAATCTAAAAAAAAAAAATACTTTGACCGATTTCATTTACATTTTGTGACATTATTGAAAAAAGAAAAAAAAATAGCCACCTGTGTTTTTTTTTTTTTTATTTGTTAATATTTGTCAAAAATTACACTGTAACAAACAGGCTATTGTAAAGTATCATGTCCTTTTTTTTAATGGCTGAACGCTGAGAAGGAATGGCACAGAGAAATGCGGCTGGCGCTTTATGCAGACTAAGGGTGCTAACAGAAGCTTAGCAAGTTGGAACATTGGGTACATGCAGTGCTTCCTATTCTGTTGGCTTCATCTTACTCATCGCAATGCGGTATAACACATAAAAATTTAAAAACTGCTTCCCTTAGATTGTCAAGCATGCTTATATTCATAAACTTCGAAGAACTTTAATGGGGGGACAGAGTTCTGAGGGCCTTGGTGGTGAAATACATGCATACTGAGGAAGACTGGAGTGTTCCCTTGGAGGTCAGACCATGATGTGTTGCAATGCTCCCATTTGCAAAGCAGAAACAGTACCAGCTCACTTTAAGTGTTGGGTACAATACAAGCCAGGAGCGATGACAGAACAGTTTAAATGTTATTTATTTTCACCTGTTCCTTTCTGTACAACACTTAAAACAGTTAATTGCATGAACCATATAAATCTACATCCTGTAAACATCACTGCTGTATGTAAAAGAAACCACAATTCAGCGTACACTGCTGTAGACCTAAAACTGGCAAAACTTTGTAATGGTACAAGATTACAGATCAAAGCATTCCATTCAAATTTGTCAGAAGCTACTAGGATTTGCTGCAGGGTGAAATTATATTTATACAAAAATGTGCATTTCTCCTACTAAATACCTGTTTGAATTCAAAAAGAATACAGTTTCCTTTAAAATAGTGTTTTGCAATGACCATCAACAAAAGCCAAGCCACTAGGAAAAGCAAGAATTGACCTACAGCAGGAATGTTTTACTCATGTGCAACTGCATGTGGCATGTTCAAGAGTAAGGAGCTCCAGTGAGCTACTGCAGTAATATTAACCCAGTAAAAAACAAAAATAAAACATTGTAAAATCAAAATTAGTTGCAGTAGTTACATAATACTTTTGATATATCTAACTAACCGACAGCACTTTAAATCGAGGCCTATTGTCTTAGGAAATTTCATGGGCAAATGTATTTTATGGGTAACATAGCTAGTGTGTATATTATATATATAGTGTGGTCTATGGCCAGCTTGTCATCCCGGCCAATACTCCCAGGCCGCCAGATGGAGCCCTCCCTGCAGCATGGAGGTGCCTCGAAGACCAGCAGGGAATCATGGACAATGGAGTTTTCATCCACAGCCCTGCTGGATACCACAGGGGCCGCTAGAAGGAGCTGCAGGGAGGAGCAAAGAGTCATATGTGCCCTATAACCCGGAAGTGCGTCATAAGCAAAGCGACAGCAGAAGTGACGTACTTCCGGGATGAACAAAAAGGACTTTATCTGACCCGGAAGTGATAAGGATCACATGAACTGGGGATTGGAACACTTCCAGGTTAAGGAATATAAAAAGACTGACAGCTCTCAGACGGCGAGCTGAGCTGGGTGGAAGGGTGGCAACATGTCTGGGACTTGGAGGATTGTTTATTGTAGTATTGTGGTTTGTTTAATGAGTATTGTGGAGAAGAGGGTGCTTTGTGCACTGTTGATTAATAAAAAGTCAACTTTATGGACTTTTATCTGGTGTCTAGCGTATTGGACAAGGGTTCAAGGGAGCGATAGCGCCCTGTCACAATAGCATTTTATACACACACACACACACACAAATTTAAAAGCTCCAAAATTAAAAGCATTTTGAGAGCCAAAATAAAAAAGTGGAAAATTCCATATCTAACCTTGCTTTTTAGGAACAACCAAATCAAAACAAAGCAGAAAAGTGGGAAGAGCACTGGTATAAAATTTTAAACTAAGATGTAGGTGTTTACAACACTTTAGATGTCAACAAAAAATTAATAAATAGACAAATACATACAGTGTATGGATGATGTAATCTTCATTGAAAAATACAGTAAAATAAAACTATGAACCTTTTGATTTAGCGGCAGATCTTCTGGACTCTTCCCCTGTAGATTATTATCATCATCGTCATCGTCATCATCATCATTCATCAGAAGGCTAGTTGGAATAATGCCTTTTGCATATTTTTTGGTTATCTCAACAAAGTCATCAAGAGCTACAAATTTACTTGCTGAAACAGGAATATAGAAACAAAATATCAAATATTATCAGCTTTGTGATTTCATGAATTAAATATACACTGTAAAGACTGATGAGAGATTTATAGTATTTGTGGTTATCTGCAAAATAAGGATTCTTAGGAAACAGTTTTCAGAAGAATCATGGAAAATATTTCTTAAACATGAATATCAAATACACAACTGATGACTGAGTATTTAAGTGTGAACTAGCAAAACTGCAGAAAAAAGGTTTAAAAAAAAAATGAGAGAAAGACAAGCAGCACAAATTTAGAAATAACGTAAAAATCAAATGACAATTAATGTACTACATTGCACTTCTAAAAGTGATGATCCAAAAATATTATTTAAAAAAAAAAAAGAAAGAAAAATTAGCTAGGAAAAAATCTCAGCCTTACATTCACTACTAACAAGACGCTCCAGCATTCTCCTCTCCTTCTGAACTTTTGCTGGGACAGGACCAGGTTGGGATTCATTTCTGTTATCTACACAAAATAAGATTTTTAGTGTTAAAATTAATTTTTTTTCTTGCACCTAATACCTCTAATATACAGTATTAAAGGACCACATATAAAAAGGCTGAAAAAAAATAATAAAAATGTTTAAATATTTAGCCGATATTAAGATGGAAACCATTTAGAGAGTTCCAAAACTGTTAGCACCTAAAGCCATTGCATTGTACAACTTTTTGTTGTGGAGTATGTCAGATTTGCCAATCTCAGTCACTGTACCATGTCAAATTACACAAATGAAAATTGCAGCCCATGTCACATTTACCAACTGTACTGGAAGGACAGCACTCAGTCATACTCGCCCCTTTTTTATGACAGCCAAGGCATTGTATAAAGGGTTAATAGCGGCAGTACTTTCACCTGCGGTCTTGGTCCTTTTTTTCAATTAAGCATCAGACTGACAACTTTCTATTTTAATTATGAGGTTCAAAAGATGCATGTTCTACAATTCCTCATCGCTACAATCAATGCATTATACTTCCAACTGCTGTAAATGCTCATTGATTCTTAACAATTGCAAACAAACAAGCTGTCCCTTTGCCTATTAGCCAGCTGCAGACTAGTTAGTCTCAGTCGTTGGTTATGTCACATTAGACAATCAGCTTCAGAGGAATGCACCACCAACTGCCTCGGATTGGCTAAGATTATTTTAAGAAAGGCTACAACTGAAATTCAGTGGAAAAGTGGTCTAATGTGACAGAGCCTTAAGAGATCACCTCCTTCCCCAGCCCTCTCAAATTCAAGATAAACTACAGAGAAAACAGGATTTCAGCACAGCTTCCTCATCAAATTGCATTATCAATACTATACGTCAAAACTGCACACCCAAATCAAGTATTAGAAATAACAAAGTGAACTCCAGCTGACCATGTAAATTGGAAACGGTTATTAGGCATCCTGATAACAAACAGAACAACAAATGCTGTACATCTTAAATCCCAGCTCCCAACATTTAAGCATCAACCAGCAACATTAACATAAAACATGAAATAACTAGTGGAGTTTTTCAGTGATCAGTATAATTTTAAAAAAAAAAAAAAAAAACACCAAAAATGAAAATTTTACATTTTGAGCTGCTATAATCAAACATTAAGTTCAAAATTCAGTGTAAACATTTAAATGTTTCTAATTCTTTATACAAACGTTTACCAGATTTCTTAGAATTTAACATCCCTACTTTGGAGTTTCATAATTTTCATGTTACTGGAATAACAACCTGCGGTGGGTTGGTGCCCTGCCCAGGATTTGTTTCTGCCTTGCGCCCTGTGTTGCTGGGATTGGCTCCAGCAGACCCCCCCCCCCCCCATGACCCTGTGTTAGGATATAGCGGGTTGGATAATGGATGGATGGATGGAATAACAACAAGATCATTGTAAAGACTTTGCTTGAAATTTGTATTTGTAGGGATTCACTTTTAATAAAGCAACAGCCATCATAATAGTAATAATCTTCATAAGAAGAAGTAAATAAATCAACAAAATAACAACCACCATCTCAAAAGTACAATCACTTTCTAGTGGTGACAAGGCCTGCCAGCTTAAAGGATTTAAAGAGCTTTGCTGACAGGAGAAGGAGTTCCTGGTAGGGTCAACCAAGTTGGGCAGGTCTTTAGTGATGAAATTACCAGCACACACATTATGCACATCATCATAAAAGGAAGAATCTAAAGAATCGCTCAAATATATCCATTTGGGAAAAACAATTTGTACTGACTAGATAACATACTATTTATAAAAAGTATTCAAAGAATTAACATAATTTCCATATTTGACCTGTTCATAAGATGAGTGAACTCAAAAAGTACAACTGCTCAAACTACCGTAATATACACATACCGTCTGCACTGACTTGTCCTACATTTTCAAGCAGCTCAGATACAGCAACTTTTTTCTTTCTCTTGGGGTTTAATCGCCAATACATAACTAGTGCTGCTTTCCTTACAGTACGTTCAAATTCTGACTCTGAACATAGTTTCTTCACCTCCTCTTCGTTCTCTGAAGTAATCCCTATAATTAATGATATGATATAAAAAAAGAAACATAGTTAAGATGCATAGTAAAAAGAAATACATAATGGAGACATCAGGGAAGATTAATAAAAGTTTAGTGTGGTACTGTTGTCTGTGTATTTAAGAAGCTCTGCACAATGCTTATGAAATATTATGAATTCATAAGCAACATACATATTTTTATTTCTGATATTATTGTTATCATAAGGTTGCAGTGCTCGGTTTTCCTGTTTATTATGCTTTGCTTATCACTGTTTTAATGTGTGTGTAACACTAATATGTGAAAAATTATTTACTGGGCTCTGCCAGAAGAAAGCCGAGAAAGTTGTGTTTTTTTTTTTTTTTTTTTACAGACATTAAGAAAAAGGGTGGCAAAACTCCTGGTTAATCGCTGACTGGATTACTTCCTAGAACATATTATTTTAAAGTTACAAAATACCACAACCTCGCATTTTGAGACCCCACCACTGTTGGACTCTGGACATGCTGAAGCATCACAGTAGCTGATCTGCTTAACCTGGGGGCTTAGGAATTGCTGCTCTCCTTAACCTTCCACACTCAATTTCTGCACACTCCTACAACATCTGGGGGGCGGGGGGTCGACAGTTGGAGCATAGACCACTCTTCAGCTGGGTCTCCTGAAGCAGCCTCACTAAAGAATTCACAGTCAGGCTAAGTATAATCATATTAATATTATTTGTGTTGCAATTGATTTGAGTTCTTTTCGTTATTGTTACCATTCTGGTTTTGAGGCGGAACAGTACATGGAAAGACCTTTCCACAGTACAGTTCCCAGCACTGAACCTAATTCATGCATGGTGCTCAGATTTCTGTTGTAAGTAATCAAGTGAAATGTGAAACTGACCACCTCCAAATGATAGTAATTAAAATTAATAATACTGAATTTGTATACGATATTTAGTGGTTAAGCTAGGTAAAAATAATCTGATGATTGTTAAATGTCAAAAAAACATGTTTTTGATAAATACTTTAGCATAAATATACTTTTTTGTCATTATGTAGTAATGTCCTAATACTGTTACAATTTTTTTTTAATCATCTACTTGGTATGATTGGTAAAAAATTACTTTCATGTTTTGGTGTTGGGTTTAGCTGGTCTTTATTTCATAGCACCGTAGACCTTTATAGGTTTTAGGTCCATAGACTGTACACAGTCTGCTTTGAAACAGGAGACTCTACATGCCCCGAGGTACACCATGTCATTGCACAGCAGAATTTTCTTTTCAAATTCTAAATACTGCTACTGAACAAATGAATCTGACAAAAACTAAACAGTGATATTTTCTCAGCAGTATAAATACTAGTTGAACAAGACATTTACTCTCTTTATTACTTCTGTGGAAAGCAAAAAATACCTTTCCTCTCGGTCAAACACTTTCTAAGCAATTTTACTGCCTCTCTTCGACCTTGCTTTGCCGCCAACAGCAGCCAGCTCACAGCATTACAGTTGTTCAGCTCTTCATCTTGTTCTTCCGCTACCTTTAAATAATACTTTCCCATCTGTAAAAAAATGCAAGCAAGAAATTAAATAACTTGGAATAATCAAACATTTCCTTGCTAGCAAATTATGAGGCATTCATTGAAACTTGGCAACAGCAACACTTCTTTAATACGGTTTCATATTTGACTTTACATTCATAACAAATATTCCATACACCACTGATCCAGACCACTCACATGGGGTATGAGGTATGTACAAGGTCCACAATTACGATCAGCTTCTTTCACTACAAACATAAAGTCAGGTTGTAGCGTTAATTTTATTCATGTTTTGCCCCGTGCATGATAGAGCAGGGTACTGTAATCAAACTCTCTCATTTTTAAGCTTCTCAGGCAACATGTCGCCACTCCTCCTTTTTACTTTCCAAACACAAAAATAAAAATACACATTAAATAACATTAGAGCTCATTTCATTGTACAGCAAAATGACATTTTTCCCCAAATCATGTTCAATTCTGAATCCTTTTCTTAACCTAATATATACTTTCCCCAAATTTAGGACCATATCTCTTTTTAACAACTTACATCCATATTTAAAAGGCGCCTTTCATTAAATCCCTATGTCTTTTCCTTCAGTGTGCAAAAGCCCTTCCATCTCTCCTTGGCAGTTTTAAATTCACACTTCTCAATCTTTCTCTTTCCCACCCCTTGCACTTCCTTTTCTTTTCCTCCTTTTGTCAGTTACATTTCTGTTAAAATGCCACTTTCGGAAGTCTTCATGTGTGATGTAGACTACAAGCCATAATATCCTTTTACTAGCTGTACTGTATACAACATTATTCCTACAGCATTTAATTTTCTTCCTTTCTTCATATACTTAATATAAAACTTACTGTGAGCTGGGCATCCATATTTCCAGCTTTGGCCTTTAGTTCCTGTTCCGCAAAGTTAATTTCTTGTTCTGAAAAACAAAAGTAAAGATCACCATTAAATTAGCATAGTCGTCCTGAATCAGCACATGAATTAGTAGTATAGAATGGATTAAAACTTACTTGGGTTGCAAAACTGATGAAATTTACAAACATACAGTGCCCTGCAAAAGTATTTAGTCCCTTGACCAGTTTTCTAATTTTACTGAATAACAAATCCTGCACTGAAATTTCATTCTCCGTTGTATTTTTTTTATGCATTGAACAACCTCAAACTTAACTGAACGTTTCAAGCAAGACTCCTTCCAAATTTCTGCCATTTTTCACCTCTGCATTCATTTCACCAAGGTCCTTTGTCATTTTTCAGCTCCCACTCTTATACAGCCTTTTTATTAATGCTTGTTAGTGAAACATTCATTAAGCCATATATTAATGGGTGTTAGGTATGTGCCATTTTTGGTAGAAAGATATTGCTTGAAAGGCTACCAGAGCACATTTCTAAATCACAAAATTCAGCATGTTGTTGTACCCTGGGGCTGCCTATGAAAGACATACTGTCTCTTTAATGAATGATAGGAATTGTTTTTCCTCCATGGCTATTACTGAGCTTTCTCCTCGTGTCATTATTCCAGTCACCTGAACAGGGATAAGCTAACTAATTTCAAGCCAGCAAAGACTTTGCATTACAAATATTAATTTCCATAAGAAAGGTCAAAGGGATGTAAATACTTTTCACACTTACACTGTGAGAGATTTTCTCAGAAGAGATGGGGATTACGTAGAAGGGGATACACCAAGGAAGGAGGAAGCAGGGCTATAAGGTAAGTAGGCAGGTGCACATTTTCCACTTCTAATAGGATGAACGTACCTTTAGCTTCAGGAACTTCTCCAGCATCTGGAACATTTGTGTTGTCTGAAGGTTCAAACTGCATGTCATTTGAGGCAGAGGAGTTTCCTTTCATTTTTTCCTCCTGCATGGCAGCCCTCGCTACAGATGCAAAACCACTAAAAGCGTTCAACTGAGATCTACCCAACTGCGGCGGAGGTTTGCTGGATGAAGGCTGATTGTCAGTGGATGGAAGATCAGTGTCCATTTTTGCTGTAATAAAAAAAAACTAAATAATTAGGAATGTAGTAACTTGGTTTGGCTACAATTGTTATAATGCAGGGAGATCTTCAGCACAATATTCACCAGGAACTGCACACTGGCTGGGGAACAAGCCAGAATCAACACTTAGGTTCCACATTTCACCTGCTGGCACCCAAAATGGAAAACTGGCCACAAAACTATCAGTTCCAAAATATATTAACAAATACCCATACAAGAAGAGGGTCACTGTAAGCCTCTGGCTGTATAATAAAGGGCAGACAAAGGATGATTGGTTATAAAGAAGAAACGATTTATTTTACAAATTCTCAGATTTTCCAATATGCTCAAACAAGCACAAAAAGCACAAAATGGATATGCCCAAAGGCAATACTAAAGCAAAGAAACTCCCAATACAGAATCCAAAAAACAAAGTAGAGGTCAGAAATCCAGAAAACAATAAATCATAGAACACAAAAGAGCTCACCACACCAAGAACAGACAACGCACTGTGGGTCTCCTGGGCCTTTATAGGCTGAGAGCGGTTCAACATGGACATGGACAGGTGGCCCTGTCTCTTGGGGACCCACCCACAAAGCACAAGAAACAAAGGGGAACTTGTGATAATACATAGAAACTAAACTGCATACTAATCTCTCTCTATATATTATACTAGCCATGTGCGCCCAACTACGTTGCGCGTGTTAAAGTTGTCTGTGAAGAGCTCCCTGTTTAAACGCGGCTGCCAGTCGTGAACTGGGCCCTTCGTCGCACAGCATTATGATTTTTTATAAGGGAAACAAAATTACAAAAGAAAACCCTTGGATATTGATTCAATAGGAACGGCCTACTTGAAATCACTGTCCGAATCATAATTATGTGGTGGTGTAGGAGCATTTCTGTTTCTGTCCGTTCACAGTCCATCTCGTTTTCACGATGCTGTCGTTTCCTCTCACGATCTCTTCTCAACCTTTCTCCAATCTCACAGGTTGCTTTGTGGCAATCCAAAGAGTAAGGCAATATACACGGAGCAATGGTTATAAAAGGGGGACACATAGGTATCCAGGCTCTTTAAAGCATAAATAGGGATCACTTCACTGACATGTGAGCAAGCCACGGTACAACTGTGAGATGCGCAGCACTCGCCAGCTACAACGTAACAATAATAATTTCTGGAACGTGCTGTTACATTGTCATTCATTTTACCCACTGTCTTTCTTTCATTCATATTTTACGTAGGCACGTACCTTTTATCTTCGGCAATCTCATTCTCTAACCAGGCCTCAGGAGCTAACCAGCATAACACTGTCCACCACCCCTTTCATTATTCCGGCACATTGTTGACATCCGTGAGTAACAACAACGTACTAAACTGGAAGGTGGTCTACGCATGCTGGAATTCGCGGACAAACAAAGATCAAGATCTAAATGAACATCTCTTTAGTTAATTTAAAGCACAATAATTTGTTTAGTTTGAATGTCTGTGTTTTGAGATGTGAATGGCGTACTACAGTCTTCAGTAGTATAAGTCTGGAGGAGATTCTTAATGCAATGCCTATGTTTTAGCTGTCTTTCTACTGCCATCTAGTGCTTCTTCTTCTAATTAATTCGCGGACAAAGATCAAGATCCAAATGAAGATTATATACAGTATAGAGATATTTATATATATATACACTCACCTAAAGGATTATTAGGAACACCTGTTCAATTTCTCATTAATGCAATTATCTAATCAACCAATCACATGGCAGTTGCTTCAATGCATTTAGCGGTGTGGTCCTGGTCAAGACAATCTCTTGAACTCCAAACTGAATGTCAGAATGGGAAAGAAAGGTGATTTAAGCAATTTTGAGCGTGGCATGGTTGTTGGTGCCAGACGGGCCGGTGTAAGTATTTCACAATCTGCTCAGTTGCTGGGATTTTCACGCACAACCATTTCTAGGGTTTACAAAGAATGGTGTGAAAAGGGAAAAACATCCAGTATGCGGCAGACCTGTGGTGCGAAAATGCCTTGTTGATGCTAGAGGTCAGAGGAGAATGGGCAAACTGATTCAAGCTGATAGAAGAGCAACTTTGACTGAAATAACCACTCGTTACAACCGAGGTATGCAGCAAAGCATTTGTGAAGCCACAACACGCACAACCTTGAGGCGGATGGGCTACAACAGCAGAAGACCCCACCGGGTACCACTCATCTCCACTACAAATAGGAAAAAGAGGCTACAATTTGCACGAGCTCACCAAAATTGGACAGTTGAAGACTGGAAAAATGTTGCCTGGTCTGATGAGTCTCGATTTCTGTTGAGACATTCAAATGGTAGAGTCAGAATTTGGCGTAAACAGAATGAGAACAAGGATCCATCATGCCTTGTTACCACTGTGCAGGCTGGTGGTGGTGGTGTAATGGTGTGGGGGATGTTTTCTTGGCACACTTTAGGCCCCTTAGTGCCAATTGGGCATCGTTTAAATGCCACGGGCTACCTGAGCATTGTTTCTGACCATGTCCATCCCTTCATGACCACCATGTACCCATCCTCTGATGGCTACTTCCAGCAGGATGATGCACCATGTCACAAAGCTCGAATCATTTCAAATTGGTTTCTTGAACATGACAATGAGTTCACTGTACTAAAATGGCCCCCACAGTCACCAGATCTCAACCTAATAGAGCATCTTTGGGATGTGGTGGAACGGGAGCTTCGTGCCCTGGATGTGCATCCCACAAATCTGCATCAACTGCAAGATGCTATCCTATCAATATGGGCCAACATTTCTAAAGAATGCTTTCAGCACCTTGCTGAATCAATGCCACGTAGAATTAAGGCAGTTCTGAAGGCAAAAGGGGGTCAAACACCGTATTAGTATGGTGTTCCTAATAATCCTTTAGGTGAGTGTATATTATATATATATATATATATATATATTATATTATATTTATTTGGAATGTTGGCTATAGGTGCCCGCTAAGAAACAGTTTGAAAAATTTCGTGGTCCAAGCGCGAAATTTCTTATAGTTTTTTAGACCCAGAGAACTACATAACTGATTTAGATCAGGTTTTTTTCTATAATTTGCTTGAACATTCCGTTCATTTTGCGACTTTCTCATCGCTCTAAGTATCATGGTTTGCTTGCGGTACCAATTTATTAGTGCGAATCTGAGAGAGACTCATCGGGCTGTGGGGCCCTCCTCACTCTCGCGTCTGCCTCGGGGCGTAACCTTAACTCCGCATAGTTAGCAAACGAGCGAACTACTTAAAGGATTTAGACCTTTTTTTTCTATAATTTGCTTGAACATTCCGGTTGATTTTGCAACATCTCTCATTGCACTAAGAATCATAGGTCACTTGCAGAAGCAATATATTCACGCTTATCTGAGAATATCTGGGAGGGGGAAGAGTGACATTAGCAGTAGAGAGCTGGGCAGGGTCCTCCTCACTGTCCTATTTCACTAATCCACGGGCGAAGCCGCAGGGCACGGCTAGTGAATTAATACTCATGGAACATATATAAACATGACAGACATATGAAGTATACTTTAAATTGCACAAAGAATACATAAAAAGAAACTTAAGCTTAGAATAAAGAACACAAACAAACCTAACCAGGACAACTGGGGTTGTGAATGAATACTGTTTGAAGTTTTAGAAAATTTGAGGGATGAAAACAATTTAAGAAATAAAAAATATATAAAAATGTTTACAGGGAAAAGATTACAACATATACCTTCCTTGTCAAATTGCAAATCAATGCTAAAAATCAAACTAGTAAAACTGAATCAAACCATATATTAAAACAAAGCAGCCTCTAACAAATGTGGAAGCCTTCCTCATTGGTCCTTCTTATTTCACATATACTGAAAGAGTGAAATGTGTAGTGAGACACACTAAAAAAAATGTCAGAACCTTTTCTGATTCAGCACATAGTATGGTAAGCACAATAATTAATGTTCATCATATTAAGCAGTTGTCAGTGTTAGTGAGCACTTACTGCTTTATAAACATTGTTAGTGTTGCTAGTAGCGGGACTTCCTACTCTGCTTAGTGGTGTACTGGTAAGCTGGGAGTATAAAGAGTGGTATGTTGTTCTGACTTTTAATTTTTGTAAAAAAGAAAACGGTTTGAGCCCTTATAGTTTTCTCTGTCTTTGTCATTATCGGAGCAACAGGCCCACACTTTTCCAACTGTAATCATCCAGTAACCTGTGAGTGCTCATCATGTAGTTTTTCTACTTATTTCTTTTATATGGAGTATTATGAATCAACATTTCCATATTCTAGTGATTTAATGGAATGCAGTAAAAAACTATGTATTCTTTTCCATGTCCTGATGTCACTGTTGTATTAAAATATATTTTATTAGCAAACTAAGGCATCCAATTTAGACTATGTAGAAACCTTCAGCAGAGGAGAACCCCAAAAAACTTGCTTCTGGACTTTCTCAAATTATGTGTAGAGTCAATATACTGTAGGTACTGTATCTGTGTTTTGTGTAGTGTGACCAAAATACTATATATACAAATAATCTGAAATGTGCACTTTAATCACATCTGAATTGTTTTATTTGTACTTTAAACAGTAGAGTAACAGAGGAAAAAAATCAAAGAAAAATGTGTCGTTGTCCTAAACATTATGGAGGACACTGTATGTGATGTTTGATATCTCTAGGTCAGGAGTTCTCAACCTTTTTTCTTGACATACCCCTTTAAGGAGTTGAATGCTTCAAAATACCCCAATATGTTTAATCTTAAATCAGGGTAATAATCAATGCTTAACAATTTATGCACAAACAACTAAAAAAGTGTTGTTTCTTAAATCCCACATACCCAAAATTGTTGTGCGGGATTTCAGCAAGGGATTACTGATAGATTTGTATTGGTGTGGGTATATGTTTTGCTAGTTTTTCTTATGGAGAACAAATGCTTTTTTATAACTTATTTTTTATGCAAGAACAGTAGTGTAAAATAACTCCAAGTCAATGTGCAGGCTGAGTCTGCTTCTTGGCTACATCCTTTAAGTTCACTCTGTTCTTGTGAAGAAGCCTGAATGTTGACAGTTCTATCAGAAACAAAACCTTTCCATTGCTGATTAATATCAGTAAACACTAAAATATGATGTTAGAAAAATCATGTTTATTTTATTATTAACATTTGTATCTGTTCCTCATTGTATATTAGTCTGACAATTTTCCACAAATTATATAAACATATACCAAACATTGACCAAAACTAAAAATATTGTAATGGTGGTGGACTGGACCTGAGAGAGAGGGACAGAGACACGCACAATGTTCAAACTACTCATTGGGGAAAAAAGACAGCACTCATTTGTAAAGTTGATTTTTTTTTTTGCAAAAATCGCTTGGCTTTGACATGTGGTTTCTGAGGTAGTTGATAAAAGATAGGGAGTGAGAAGGTGGAGTCACCTCAGACCCCAGGTATATAAAGAGAGACTTTAAATTGGCTTGGATGCTAGGCAATGAAGGGGAGAACAGGGTGGGATGGCTGTGACAACAGTGAAGTCTTGTGAGATGAAGCAAAGTGGAGCAGTTGAACTGAAGCAAAACCAAGCACTGAAAAACAAGATTAGCCACTGTGTTTTTAGGCTCACTTTCTCCTACTTTATGTGTGTGTGTGTGTTTCCCTCACGTATAAGAGCTGCTTGTCCCATCACACAGCTTGCTCAGTGTTGCCATGTCCACAATTTTCTTGACCAATTGGGCTATTTTTCATTATCACCTGTGAGAAAAAATTGGCTTTTGCGGGTTGCGTTCTTTGGGGCTACTTTTTAAAAGGCAACTTAGCATTTTAGGTTACTTCTCAACCCCCCCCCCAGGAATTTTTAACATGTTTTTCATCCTTGTAGCACCATTGCCCTGCTATTTGCACTTGCATTTGTTCCTTATCATTATAAAATCTCCAAGGGGGAAATGCTGTTATGTGATGGCATATACCCACCATCTCAGGATTTGATGCTATGTACGTATTCCTGACACCGCCTCCACACTTTCCAGTGTGTCACTTTGTCTACCCTTAGACAATGGGCTATTTTTTTGGGAAAATTCACTATTTTTGAGCTGTTGTTGGGGTATACATTTTTTAGGAACCAGCCAACCCTGAGCTTGCTAACCCACAGATCTAGTCAATAAATATATTGAAATTAGGACTACTGAACATTTTAAGTTATACTTATTTAAAATAAAACTTGACAGCCATGAGTCAACTGTTTCTCAATTTGCAAATTAACTGAAAAATAAATTAACATACAATAAAGGAATACTCCACCCAACAGAAGCATGCTGCTTGTCACAGTTCAGTTCACTGCGCTCACCTACGGTAAATCCTTCTATATAAAAGTGGTCGGGATTGTCCTTCTGTCCCGCGAGTGCTACGCAGGCGCGGAGTTTCACACATGCCCTGTCCATTTTGCAATGCACAATGGGATTTGTATTTTTGTTTTTCCAGGTAAAACATGATTTTCTACTCCAGACTGTGCGATATCTTCTTCTTCTTTCTTACTACGAGGGATATCCAGAAAAAAAGGTTACAACAGCTGTTAAAAATCGAAAAATGAATATATTTCAACCAAATTTACAGGGTATGTTCCAAAATATGTGTTTATTTCTCAACATAATCGCGTCAACTTCGATGCACTTCTTCAGCCTGGGCACCACCTTTTTATATCCTCGTCGAATACGCTCCGCTCCACCTCTGAAAGCCACTTCTCCACTGTCTCCTTCACCTCCTCATCGTTGGAAAAACGTTTCCCACCCAAGAATTCTTTCACAATTCTTCCACAAGCTGACGATGGATCTCGGCCACGGATTCGTGACGCAAAGTGAGGAACTTGATGACAGAACGAATCTCGCATCGGCGGTAGGTGGAGCAAACGGCCTCAGCAGAGGTTGACGAACTCGCTTGCTGTGATGACATTTCACAACTGACTGACGCGGTCCCGGGCTTATTTTGACCGTTAGGACCCCCCTACACGCAGGTATGCCAACCTTCGAAAAAAAAAAATTCCCTGCACCCTCCAGGGCACTTGTAACCTTTTTTTCTGGATATCCCTCGTATATAAAAGCGGTCGGGATTGTCCTTCCGTCCCGTGAGTGGAAAGAGTAGCGGTATTCCACTTATCACAGACTTACTACTTGCAGCTTGCGGTACGAAGCGACATGATGTGAGCAGAGTTCTGGTGCTCCCATTGTTCCCTTGCTTTTGTTCGCGATGCGCTGGAAAAATACACAAAATTATGTCTCTGGAAATAATTAATGTTGATGGAGTACAAATGCCTCACCGCGTAGTAAATATCAGGGGGGTTCAAAAGGGCGACCTCAATATAGAAAAAAAGTTTAAATTTCATCACAAAAATAACAGAAACTACGAGTATTAAAATAATACCGCTCAAATGCAATATAACCAAATTAATGAGTTTGTATAAAATATCAAATTGATCTACATATTGAATTGCCTTAAGAAGTGGTCAACTTAAAAGTCGGTCGCCTTAAAAGGCGGGTCAGCCTAGTATTATTTTACTTTCCTGCAAAGAACTGTGCGTTTTCTCTCCGATCCCAGTGTAATGTAGATTAAAGATGATCATGGATCAAACTGTGTTATGTCTTCATGACGCATGACAACAGGATGTCTAAAGAAAATATTATTTTATACGCTGGCATAAACAGCTGCAGATATGGTCATGCATGAAGAAAGCACACATTGGTCTGTTTATAGTACTAGCATTCAAGTGCACAACATTGCATGTTTAATGAATGCCTCAGCTTTCCCTCCCCCAAAAGTTTTTTTCTTTCCCTTTACCTTTTGAATTTCTCCATGGGATTAATAAAGTTTATCAGATCTAATCTAATCTAATCTGTGTATCAATCTTACAGATATTTTCATTGCTGTCTGCACATATTTACCCCTTTGGCCAGGATTTGGGAGATTACTTACCATGAATTTGTGTACATTTGGCTATCTGTGCAAGCTTGTAATATTGGATTGCATAGATGTTAATCACTCCACAAAACTGTTCCTCAAATGAGACCATGTTTTCTTGTGTTGTGCACAGGACTGCACAGTTGCTGGTATGAGAGTCCACATGCCAGAACTGCTGACAAAATCTATATCACGCACACCCTAGCTGACCCTCGCAGAGAATCTATCACGCCAAGTATAAACTGGCCTTTACACATTGATTTTCTTTTGGTGAGAAAATCATTCAGCATACTTCATGAACTAGGAGATTTGTCAACTACTTTAAGTTCTTGAAAACTGATTTTCAAATTATTGATTCAAAAAACTAACATTAAAGGGTTGATTAAAATTGCTATACCAATCTAATCTAATAGCTCTACTGTTTACTTACCTGGTCTATTTTTCTACTTTTCTGAATTCAGAAACACACAGTGCAAGATTTATATAAGAAATTTAAAAATGTCTGTATATTTCACAGCTTTAAATGCTCAAGTCTCTTCTGTCACTTCCCTATTAATTCACTCCTTTAATTTATAATAATAATAAGGCTAAAGCTGCCTTTGTGTCATATCAACTAATACTCATTAGTTTATGAAAAATCATAAATAATCAGGGCACCTGTAAAAGTGTAATGAAAATGGTAATGAAAATTATAAAACACTATATATAAAAATGCTAAATTATGCCACTATAACATGTATAAATACTTCCTACATTCCAATAAAAATGTAGCAAGCCAAACTTTGTAATCTTGAAAGCAGAAGTTTGTTGAGATGACAACCCATGCCTGGACTTCACAGTACTGTTGCAATAGCAGGCAGAGTACAAAAATACCAGGAAATTTCACAAAAAATAAATAATGTTTTTAATGAAATATTGCAAAGTTTTAAATATTAGTGTATACCATTTTAGAAGAGACCTAGTTACCCAGCAGCGGCAAACTCTTCAAGTGTGATTCCAGGGAAATAAAACACTTGAAACCTACTGAGAAGTCACAACTAGCATGAAAGCTCCCAGTTTCTGCCATTCACGCACTTTCACATCTGCATATCTAATGTACAAACAAAATCATTAAGTCTATAATAGATTATCTTAAAAGCATGAGAAAGACTCTGCAGGGAATGATTCGAGAACAAGAAGCAATTAACCAAAATAAAATACACAAACACATACAGTAAAAGGTCACATTTGAGAGCTTTCTAATACACTGTGTAAGGAACTCACCCTGAACAACATAATTATTGTCCTCTTGCTTAGGCTAACAAGAATGCAGTGCAGCTTAGGAGCTTGTGGAGAATGAAATATGGAGAATTTATTCAGCAGTTACATCTAGATAGATAGATAGATATAGCGTCCTATCAGGAAATCCTCTTATAATGTATAATCTTTTCACGCAGTCATCATATGTTACTAGAGTTTAGTGGGAAAGCATATAGGTCACATTTTAAAATGATCTAACATTTAAATCCATTCTCTAGTAAAACTTCATCATTAAAAAAAAAAGTTGATAAGGATGTCACCTAAAAATTCATAATAAAACTTACACAAACTCCGTCGATTAAATGTAGGGCCTCAGGTAGAGACTAGTCTTAGATATGGCACAAATCCTTCACAAAACCGACTCAAATACATCCCACACTTCCATTTACTTACTGAATTCTAGGGAGCTGATTCTAACAGCATCCAATTTAAAGCAGGAAACAACACTAGACATGCTGCAGGTCCCTCACAGGACAAATTTTTGCATTCATACAAACTGGACCAATTAGGTGTACTAGGCCTAACTGCATTATAAGTTTAACATAATTTCAGTTTCCTTGGGTTACTGTGACTGTCTTATGTTAAACACTGCAACAGCCAATATAATTTAGTTAAAATAGCTACTGGAAAATTGAATTTCCCAAAAACAGAGTGTCTGATTCAAACAGTTCTTTTCTCTTCTTTTTTGTTTTCCTTTTTAAACTACAGGTTGTCTCCTATAGGATGTACTTATGAAGTAAAAAAAATAGAATTTCCCTGTGTTTACTGCATGGTGCAGATATAAGCAGCTGTAAAAATACAATTATTTAGATAACTAAAATAATTAAACAAAGCAACCACACAGCTGAAACTTTAGAACACAAATATGGGTCTATTATTTAAAAAAATAAACTATGTGTTTAGCACAGTTTACCACTGTAAATGGAGATCTATTGAGCAGATCAGATTTAGTAGGTTTACAGCAGGAACTTTGGGCGGTATCCCAAAAATGAATATCACAAAATAATTAAAAGCTATCATGGTTACAGTATATATCACAGAATAATCTACAGCATGTGTATATACTTTTCAGAATGAAACCAGTTTAGGTGCTCCAGTTGGCCCAATTTCAGAGATTCCTAGTAGGTAGTTCTACTGTGATGTCTCCTTCAATACCAATACCAACTTAATTAACTGAAAAAATTCCAGAAGATTAGTATCGTGAAAATTATAAAATAAGAATAATTGAACAAGAAATAAACGTATACAGAATCTTGTGTACTACAAATACCATACAGACAAAAAATGTAACAAAATTGACAATACAAAAATAAGTATTCTAAGAGCTTTTCTTCACAGTTCCCCATTGAAGAAAAACCAAGCACAGCTAACTAGACTTTGATACAAGTTGAGTATCCTAATTCTGAAATTTCAGAAAATTATGCTTACGCTAAAACGTGGATGTGAATAACATATGTGCATATTTAAAATGGATTTATTGTTCCAGAGTGGGATGGGGGTAGAGGGGAAAGAGTGTGTCATGTGGTTGTGAGGGCAACTCCAGCCACTCCATTTTCACCTTCTGTTTTCATCTCCAGCATATACAGTAGTGCTACGATGTCATACAGCAAACGACCATCACATTCACGACAAGCAACAAAGGCAGCTTCCTGATATGCTGAATATACAAAAAGGACAGGGAGATAGTATGAAATAATACAACTGACGGAGACAGAATGTGTAAAAATGTTAAAACAGTGAAATCCATGGAAACTTTATGCAGCATATTATTGCATTGTGCAAAATGTACCCTTGACGATGTTACTTTATTTAAGATGTTTTATTCCCCAAAGTATGCTTATGGTATTCCATTTTTTTATATTAACAATATTAAGAAAGGTGTAAGATACATAGTATTAAGCATACTGTATATTGAGTTTTCTAGCTTTTACAGTAGTACTGTGACAGATTATTGAATGTTATACTTACATGCATTGAACCCTTTATTGCAATTACGTACAAGACATAAGTTAATTATTTTCACATTCAAATCTGCAATAGAAGACTTGTTATGGCACCCATCCTTTGCTTGGTAATTTACCCTGTTCAAACTTGAGACCCTGGATATTTGGCCTCAGCATTTGAAATTATATATTATATAATATAATATAATATATATCATCTTCAGGACAGAAATGTGGGCACATTTATATATGTAAAGGAGTACTTGAGCATTCACACTTGGGCTTCTGTCTGTACCGGCACAATGATGTCATTAACAAATTTCCTGTACATGTTGTTATGATATCAGAATGTTCAGACAACCAACACCTGTCATTGGTTTAGCAACAAAGTACACTGTAAATAGCAATCAAGAACTAGTAAACTAAATTAGTTAATGTGTATTTATTGCATATTACATTAGTGATTCTTACTGAATATTTATAATGATACTCATATAAATCTGACTCATTTATTCACTCAACAAAAACACTATTTCCCATTTAGTTAAAAAGCTTGAAATTTGGCAGGACTATAAATCTATGGCAGCAGGTATAGGCCAAGAATGGATATTTTAAATTTTAGGGGTAAAAACATCTGCTACAATAGAAAAACTAAATAAACCAAAATCTACAAAACGCTTTGACTGATCTGACTGACATATGATGACTTTATAAAAAATAAAATTTATTATTATTATTATTAAAAAAAGAAAATTACCCAACTGGGTGGCACGGTGGCGCAGTGGTAGCGCCGCTTCCTCACAGTAAGGAGACCTGGGTTTGCTTCCCAGGTGCTCCCTGCGTGGAGTTTGCATGTTCTCCCTGTGTCTGTGTGGGTTTCCTCCCACAGTCCAAAGACATGCAGGTTAGGTGCACTGGCAATCCTAAATTGTCCCGGGTGTGTGTGTGTGTGTGTGCCCTGCGATGGGCTGGCGCCCTGCCCGTAGTTTGTTTTCTGCCTTGCGCCCTGGGTTGGACGGAATTGGCTCCAGCGGACCCCCATGACCCTGTAGTTAGGATATAGTGGGTTGGAAAATGACTGACTGACTGACTGAATTACCCAACCTGTTATTTTTATTTATTTATTGTTCATAATAGTGTAGTGAATAGGTTATATACTAACATGCCACATCCTTTTTTTGACTGATCACTCAGAAAGTGCCTCGCCGGAAAATGGGGCTTTCTACTTTAGGCAAACGAAGGCCGCCAGCAGAACCGCAGTAGAAAGATGAAAGTTTGTTGAAGCACAAAGAAGACGTGGTTAGCAAACACTCTATAAAGCTTGAGAGTGTGCCAGGCAGTGTGGCTGTAAGCATAGGTGCTGTTTCGAAAAAAGTAAAAGGACAGAGAAGGAAGCAGAAGATGAAATGGTGTCCTTGGGTACAAGGCATTACTCCATATTATGTTGGCTTCATCTTACTCCTTGAAGTGTGATTGAAAATACATAAAACTTCAAGGAGTGAGGGGAGAAACGTTTGTCCCCCTTTGGATTTAGAGTTGCCTTCAAAGACGGGATGTATAAAAGCGAACAGGAGGTGAGCAAGATGCCTTAAAAATAATGACAGAGTCCAAGAAGCAGGAGTTACGGGAACAACTCAACAGAAGAAGCACCAGTCAAGTGAGGTTCAGGCACACAAAGATACAGAGGAAAGGTACACGTGGGCAAGAAATATTACATTTTCTTAGATGAGTAATTTGACTAGTTATATACTGTATAAAAACGATAATGTTCATGCAGGTACTTCTCTGGACATGTCAGAATGTCTGCTCAGGTTCTGATCACTGTTTCTCTGGGCATCATTTGGTACAGGAGTTGTGTTGCTGTGTCAATTACACTTGGGAATGAGCACAACATTTTCAGCATTTCATCTGCTTTTTCTGTTTCTTAGTGCAAATGGGATCAGCATTTCAGACAGGATATTTTACATTTTGTCCTATTTGATTCTCTGCTTATTAATTATTGCAGCCTCAAAAGATTAATCATTTACATTAAAGATGCAATTTTGCAGGTTAGTTTCAGGGCATTTGTTGCCCCTTTAACTGTGGTGGATTTCATAAAATCATTCTTACTTGAATAGGGAAATCCGGAGCACATTCCAGAAAGAAGGATTAGTGAATTACCCACACCAATGGCCTAAAAGATGATGCAATTCTGGCCTAATCTGTTTCAGAAACTCCTCCTTTTCTGGAATAGACCCCTAAGAAAATATGAATAAAAAACTTAAAAACCTAATTAAAACACCTACTAAATTATCCACATGTAATATACATAAATGAGAGCTTGAAATGTAGTAATTTCTTTTTAAGTGTGTGGATTTCTTACAAGTATTTATTTGGTAAGCAATCTCTCTTGGTAGAGGTAAGAATATTAAACACCTTTCATAAGTGATAAGTTTGTAAGCATCCCTAATTTGTTGCTCTTGAATTTAACATAAAGGCTGTAGAATTTGGTAATTAGATGTACAGTGGAGCTGCTCAAGTGCAAAGCACTTGAAGATGTGGGCAGCATGCCATTCCCTATTTTTAAGCCATTCATTCAAAGAAACTCAAATAAAGTTTGTTAAACTGAAGGCTAAAAGCAGGCTGAGTACAGTGTTCTCACGTGCTCACATTAGCACAAAACTTCAGGAAACTGCCTTAGATTGTTTAGTCAACTTGTATTCGGTTTTCAAGCAAGTGGTGTGCTGGAGTTATGCGCAAAACAGACAAAGAAATACTGATTGCTGACTCATAGCTGAGGTATTAGAATTTCTGAGAACATAAAATGGGCCTTAGTGTTGCTCCATGGCCAGATATGAGAAACTTTAATAAAAATGACATTTGATGGCTGTGCTTGTAATTCTTCAGAAGAGGTCATTCATAAATGAGCCTGACTACTAAAGGTTTTCAGAAATTTGCCCCCAAATGATCAAAAATAAGATGAAAATGACACCTTTACTGTTACACAGATTATTTTAGCATAAAAATCAGCTATCAGAAAAGTAAATGTAGGCACTGAGTTCACAGCAAAAACCAAATAAACACAAACTTTACTGACCTCACATTCTTAAGACCTTGCATTCTTTAATGTTTAATGTTACCTTTAAACACAAGCTGCTCAGAACAAAATGTCAGTTATAGAAAAAGTGAAGTGAAAACCGATATTTGTAAAGCACTGGTGTTTTATTCAGTGCATAACAACTCATACGATGGGTTACATCACAAAGTTACTTCCACGTAAAACCACAACCTGTTAGTACATTTTTTTTTATTTTGATACCTCTTTCATCAAATTAGACAGGGCCTATCTGTATTTTCGATGCAGAAAGCAAATGTGAACGGGGAACAAGTCAACCTTAAAGCAAAAATGCCAGCTCTTACACTCTCAATGTATTAATTTTAACCTTGAATTGCCCTCGTGCGTGTGTATGAGACTATCACTGGGCGTGCCCGGTCCTGCACTGGCCTCCAGTCCTGGAAAGGTTCCTTTCTCGTGACAGTTGCTGCAGGTTGAAAGGGCGGAATATTTTAAGCCTTGCTGAATGTCAAAACAATAAATCAGGGATTAAATTGGAATCTGCGACCTTGTGGTTTCACGTCCAGTTCTCTCCAAGTGGCTACTCAAATGTATGCAAAATCATAAATGCTTTCGACTTAATCACATTGCGAATGAGTTATGTTGTGTGGTTGTCAGTAGTACTGCGGTAAGATTTCATACGTCGTCGTTATTTAAAACTACAATCGAAAAAGTAAACGTCCCGATGTGCACAGGGCACGTGACAATAACACAAAGCCCAACCCAAGAGAGCACAGCTGCATTTGACAGACCCACCTTGTGCTTTTAACAGAACCATGTCGAGTAAAAATAAGTTACTACAAAGCCCAAACTAAAACTCTTCTCAAAAAATATCTTAAGGAATCCAACCAACCAACCAACCAACCAAAGTAATCTAACTTTGCTTTAGTTAAACGTGACACCACCCCAAAATACTGAGAGCTTCACAATAAGCCTAAATTTAGAGATCAGTCTCTCCACGGCATTACATTAAACTGTCACACTAACCTTGCTCCACCACAAACAGTGGAAATCTTTAAAAATGTCGATTTTAATATCCAATTTCTCAATCAAGCCCCAATTTCGAGTCATAAGCTCCGCATTACAAAACTGCAGACACATTGAGCGAAGAAGGGAAAAAAAAGAGCGAGGGTCAATTAACATATCTCCGCCCCTCGCGATTTTCCATTGGCTAATATATAGCTAGGGTAAGCAGTGCTGTATTTTGAAAGGGCAAAGCAGCCGTCTCTTAAAAATAACAAGAAGGAAAGCTACTTCGTGATTGGTCATACTTACGGAGGTGGGTTTTCTCAATTCTACAGCAACGTGAAGCATTTTCTGAGCAATACAACAAGTCTTGCTAATAGACTTCCGAAAAGTCGCTCATTGTTTTTACAATGGGCAGGAGTTGGTGTTAAAATAGTTGGAAGATGAAAGGAATCATGTAAAACGAATGTATAATTTTAACGGGTTTTTCTGTATTTAATATAAAACTAGACTATTTAAAATATATTTAGTTTAGTAGAATAGCAGATAATATATAAATCAGTTCATCGAATTTCTTATGTACTAAAAAGGAGTATCGATTTTTCTCATCGATTAGTGTTGCTTCCTCCTAGCTCCGGAGAAACAGACGTGATTTACAAAACTAAAACGGTTTACTTTTTTAACAGTTGGAGTTCAGGTGACTTAAGTAATTCGAGGTTTCAAAGTCAGAGATATTTGTAATATAGGGTCTCAGCAGGAACCCCTATGGGCACATCTGTGCCGTGCACCCAGGACACACCCTGCCAAAACGATATACAGACACCTAGTATCATTAGGAAAATGCATGAAATTGTACTGTGGTATAAACTGGAACTGCTAGTTACGTTTTAGTATAGTCTATCTAATACGTTAAGGACTAAGAACTTGGCATAAAAGGTCAGCGGTAGGCAGTGTGGTGCAGTGGTTAAGGCTTTTTGAGTTGAGACTCGGAGGTTGTGGGTTCAAGTCTTGGCACTGAGCTTATATTTTCAAGTGCATGCCTATAGGAAGCAAGTAACCACACAGTAAGACTTGGGTACAGGTTTGGCACCAAACCCAGAAGGGATGGCAAGATCTATGCATCTTGCTTGTTTTATAAATCACCCTGTCATGGTGTGCTCTATCTTTATTTTATTTATATAACTGTATAACGCTGAGCAAATGTCTAACATTGTCCAATAAAACAGAATGTCTGGTGTTTTGCAAAAAAACATCCTGACATGTTATGAGATGGCTAATTTGGTTCTCAAGCCTGAACACTGGATTGGCTCTCATGACACTTCTTGAGACATCCCACCCATTAAACAAACAGTATATTCAATGCAGTTCTATGAGGGAATGATTAGCAGGACCAGCTTTACTACTGGTGTGATTTTAACAAATAAGCAAGTGTAGTGGATGGTAATCACAAATACTGGGGTGCCTTGAGGAGAGGTTTAAAAATGGTTAAGATAAACTTTGACCTAACATCTGTGTTAAGTTAAGTAGCTAAGGCTATAGTTAGCAAGCAGTGCAACACCAAAACAGATTTTCAAGGTGCAGAGTTCAAGCCATCACATAGAAATTTCAATAAACTGGGCAATTTGAAGACAGAAAATACAGTGGCAGACTTAAAAGGCATGGGGCTTGCATTTGATGAGCAATATTTAAAAATCACAGTTTTAAAAAAACAGAAGAAAATCTTGAGATGTGCTTGGTCAGAATCTGACAGAATAATCTGGTACATTACTTAATTACACACTTTAACCATGTGAATGAGTCTTTTAAAAGTGCATGTTTCAATAAAGTAACCAACCATTTTTGTGGATAGGCAACAAGGGGAAGAGATTGTATTTCAGCATTTCAGCAAGCAGTATATGAGGTTGAAATTGATGGATTAATGACTGCTTAGAAATATAAAAAAAAAAAATCTTCAGGATAATCATTCATTGGAAAACATTTGTGTTTTACCATTATAACAACATCAAACACCTTGAAAACACAATTTAGATCTACTTGAAGTAGAAAGTATGCAGATGGAACATGAGGTATGGCAAAAGCTGCAGGAAAGTAGTAGGAATTTACTGGAGGACTAATTGAAAACATTTTGAGGTAGAAATAATTAATCATGGTGCTGGAGGGTGGCACACATACACATAGCTAAAAGATTCAGTAATGACCCTTTAAACCTTTACCTATTTAAAAACAATGTGCCAAAGTAAACAGCAGGCAGTGTGGTGTAGTGGTTAAGGCTGTGGAATTCCAGCACTGAGGCTGTGAGTTCAAATCCTGCTACTGATCCTGAGCAAGTCACTTCATCTGTCTGTACTCCAATTGGAAAATCAAAATAAATGAAGCCCATTGCATCATGAATGGAGTAAGCTGCCTTGGATCCGCCAAATATGTATGCAAAGTACTGATTTCTGCTGAAAGCTCAGTATATCCCAGCTGTTTTCTTGTTACATCAGTGTTTACGGTAATGATACAGTATATAGTGTCCTCTCTGTGATAAAGAATGCTCTAAATAATTTTAAAGGTTTAGCGCTGGTCCCCTTGATGCCGTGCTGTGCTGTACTTTGTCCTAGTGCACTTGCTGTACTTTGTGTCTTCCTGCCTTAAGTAAGAAGGCGCTTTGCCGCTTTGCCTATAGTGTAGCAATGGATTGTGCAGATTGTGCAAAGTACAAGGGGCTACGAGGTTGGGGGTGCACTAAGGGCCGTATAGATTAAAAAAAAATAACTGAAACAACGGTTTCACAGTCTCGATACAGTGGCTTTAACGTTCAATGTCTTGTTACCATCAACTCTGACCTCGACAGCTGACGACGAATTGTATATTGGTGCCGATCTTCTCGTTGACCGCCATAGCACCGACGTCTCACCGGCGTTTTCCGCTCAATTGTTGTCATTTCGTGCATGTTTTCAATCCATCCTGTCAACCAAGTCGACTGTTTTCGAAGTAGCTGAACTTTTACTTATAGATCACTTTGCACTGTCGTCTACTTTCGGTGACATTTGCACAGCTTATGTTATTGCTGATCATACAGTAACTGTTGCTGCATGTGAACGATCGTTCTCCAAGTTAAAACTCATCAAAAAGTATCTCAGGAACACCATGTAGCAAGACAAACTTAGTGTCTTGGCTGTAATCTCAATCAAAAATGAGCGTGCCAGACAACTTGACGTGTCAAGCATTGTTGAGACTTTTGCCCGACAGACGACATGCAAGCAAATATTTTAAGGTACTAGTGATATTATAAGTAATATGATTTGTGACTTGTCAGTCAGTTCCGTTTTTGTAAGCTATAACAGTTGAACATATCAATACTCTGTTTTATTGTGTACCTTAGTATTTATGGCTTAAGTGCATTAGTGTCACTACTGTGAGGATTTGTGAGCGTGACCACTTTATGATGTCCATTTCCTCAGAACTTGTGTAAAACAGGTCGATTCTGTAGTAGTATCCTGTCAGCCAGTGTTGTTTTATTTCGTTACAAATTGAAATTGCTTCATTTTATAGCACAGAACAGTTTCTATCTTGCTTACATTACATTCTAATCATCTTCCTTCACAATGTTGTCTTGGAAAAGTAAGTGGGTCCACATTTTATATATATTTATGAACTACTACTACTACCCACACCTATGCATGTGACAAATAAAGAATTTTGAAATCTTGACCTCCCACAATTTATTTTATTTTTGCTAACTTACAGCAGCTGTAAGAAAGTGATTAAAAAAATTATTATAAATTCCATGTAGAAGGGTGGATTCTTTGTCACCAGTGTGTGATCTGATAGTGACACAGTCGCTGATTCCACTGCCTAGCCGGCCACTAGGATCTATTTACAAATAAATTACTAACAGTTATGCTAGAAAGGAGGGGCCCACCTGAGGGGGCTGCACGGGGGCCTTCAGCAAGCTACCTACCCACCGCACCTTGAAATGTTTTCACTTGTAACATTTCATACCAGTAACGGCGCACTGGACGATAACGTGCAGTGAATACACTTGACTTGAGCATTCATAGTTTTCATACTCTTTTTCTCTGTACGTTTAGCATTCGTTTGCTCAAAGTTTGATGCGCTTACTGATTGCTGTTCTGCTGTTCTTTTCTCCACCCTAGCAGCCCGCTTCTTCTCTTCTTTCATCAGCATCTCTTCGAGTTAAAACTGTGTTTGTTCTGCAATTACTTAGTACATTTTCTTTAAGTTTTCACTTAAGTTGGCACATAAGTCTTCAGTCTGCCTCAAGAATAATTTAAGATATGAAGAGGTAGGGGAAGTGACGGCGAAGGTGGTAGGGATGAGAATGGTGCCCGTACGCATGCACCGCACGGCCGCCCTGCTGGCCACTGCCAAGAGTTGATTCCACAATCAAATAAAATAAAAATAAAAGGAGGAATAACCTTGGAGGTCAATCATTACCCCGAAAGCCGATAGTAGACATCACGTAGTATATGCGTGCCAAAAGAACACAAACTCTTTTCAAAAATTAGTTAATGATAGTCCAATGTTTATCTGCAGTTCAGTATGTGGTATCGTCTTGGCTACGGTGCCTTTTTTGTGCTTAATGAATACCACCTGCCCTTAATAAAGCAAATTATTTTGCTTCATGTCCTGTTTATTCTTAGATTTGCTTTATGTTCATTTTTCAAGAACATGTCGTTAACATTTTCTAAACTATTTTAACTTGAGCTGCCAGATGCTCTGTAAGGATATTGTATTTTACTCGCCATTTGGCATTATTTTAAATGTTTTGTTTCATTATTTATTTTAGACCACACATGCAAATAAATATCATCAGACTGCAGAACTGGACTTCTTCATATCTAAACGATTAGCCATAAAGAATTAGACGTCCTGTCATGCTCTATTCACTATTTATGATTCTCTAAATGGAGTCTGAGGACCATCAAGTTGTTTACATTCCAGGGGTCCCTCCTCAATTTCACACTCAAACTAGTACAATTTTATTGTCCAAGGAATCAGCTTTAAAAATAATTTTCTTAGGTGACATAAGATATTTTGTACAGCATGTGTAATAAACTCATATGAGATTAAGTGTTTGAACTAGAGGTTTACCACAATTCTACCTCCAAAAACAACATCAGATCACTAGCACAATTCCAGTCAAGGGTATTAAAAATTAAACTCTAGGGACAAACTGGAACTTGATGGACTTTGTAGTGAAAAAGGTGCCATACCTTTATGACCTATACCAATGTGAGTGTGTACATATACCTCTTGAAATGTATGCGGCTTCAGCTTTTAAGGAATGATGTATAAGTATTATTGGAGCATTTTGTTTAATTTATTTTTTGCATTGATCAAGTTCATCCAGTCCATACGTATAGAGAGTTTTCAATTTTGCTGTTCTATCATATTTTGTTGCTATAGGTATCAAAAGTGAAGCAAAATATAACCGAAATGCCAGACAGATTACACTTCCTTAGATGATAACAGAAAATATTGTATATGTGACAAAAAAAATCATTAATTGAAAAATAAGAAATGTTTTCTTATTGGTGTCATTGACACATTGGATGTGTGATAAATTTTCCCCTCTCACCTTTCAACAGGGTTTCAATTTGAGGACAACAGTTTTTGCCCAGAGGGGACTGGGCGGTCTCATGGCCTGGAATCCCTGCAGATTTTATTTTTTTTCTCCGGCCGTCTGGAGTTTTTTTTGTTTTTTCTGTCCCCCCTGGCCATTGGACCTTACACTTATTCTATGTTAATTAATGTTGACTTATTTTATTTTCTTAATGTGTCTCTTATTTTTCTATTCTTCATTATGTAAAGCACTTTGAGCTACATTTTTTTGTATGAAAATGTGCTATATAAATAAATGTTGTTGTTGTTGTTAACTCACAAGTATATACAAGTTAGTGTATTTCAGAGTCATTTGAAATGATTGCACTTTTCTTGTGCTTTAACATGAAGCACCAGGCTTTGTTATCTGTAATTTTTCTGTCCTGTGTCTCATGTGGCTGTAAGTCTGTAAATTGCCCATTGTAACTGACTGACGTAAGGTCAAATTCATATAATAACTTGAAGTGTGTGTTACTCCAAGAGTTTTGGATTCTGCTAGTTTTCCTTTATGTATGTTAAATTTTGCCTTCCTTTTTACTACTTCATGGTGGCAATTGTTGTCCCTTTGTATGTTAGGTTAGCTGATTTCTGTTTCTATTTAATAAAATTAAGTTTTGTATTTTAATTCTTCATTCTTGTATATAAGTGGTTCCCAAATTCTGTCTTGGGGTCCCCCGGAGGCTGCAGAATTTTGTTGCAACCAACGTCTGTTTTTAATTGCCTAATTAAGTGAGCTGTTATTTCCCAGTTTCTGTCTTTTAGGGTCAATGAAGAAACTACAAAAGTAAGTGTTAATACATTTTAATAAAAAATTAAGCAGTTTTTTCTTTTTATTTATGTTCATCCTGATTTCCATTCTGCCTTTCCATTATTGACTTATTAGTGGGTTTGATGCTAAAGCAGTTGCAGCCTTTCATCATTTTGTGTTTTTTTCCTGGGTGTCTGTTTGCCTGTTTTGTAATTGTCACTATTAGGCTACAGTGAAGGGAGCAGACTACACAGAATAAGGAAAAATAATAGAAAAACAACAAAAGAGAGTTAAATATTTAAAGTTATAGCAAAAAATAGAAATACTGTATTTCTAAATGTCTTATAATGTAAAAGTAATACTGTTGTGCCTTTCTGAAAGCAGAATAAGAGAAGATTAAGAAAAGACCACTTAACTAACTAACTAAGATCAATTATTCTTAATTATTATCACGTATTGCGAATCTGGTTGGAACGAAAAGCTGCAGCAACAGGGGGGCCCCAGAACTAGTTTGGGAACCACTTTTGCATATCATGGCATCAGAGGGTGGCAAATTTTTGCATGTTGGTCAGACATGCAGGTAAGAATTGCACTGCAATCTGTATCCCAAACAGTACTACTAATGCAACTACTTCTTATTTTTGCATTTTTTCAGTGTAGAAAAAAAGTTGAGAGATTTACATATCTGTCAGATTTTTCTGCTTGGTTTGAAAATATTTAATTCATCTGAAAATCCTAAAGGAAGTGCAAAGCAGAGAGTTTTGGGAGTAATCATTTTTAATAGCTGGTATCTAGTTTTAATGAATGAGGCTACAACCTTTTACTTGAGATACTTGTACGTTCATCCTTAAACAGAACACTTAAATAAACCCACCAGGGAAAAAAAGCAAGTCAAGGACATGCTTACTCCCCAAATATCCTTGCACTCGCTGCCCCAATAAGGAACAACTGCAACTATAAATAATGAATAGTATCACTGGAAAAGTCAGAACAATAAGTAACATACAGTGGCATCCTACCATAGGAAAATAGGATAAAGAAATGTGTAAGCTTCTTGTACTAGTCTAAAATTAAAGTTTCGATATTTATTTCTAAACTTTATTATTTTATTTATTAAAAATAACAGAAATAAGTTTTAATGTTGGCCTTTAAAATAAAAGTACTCCTCAGGAAAAGCAGTTTAAAGCACTATTATATTAAGTCCTTATAATGCTTATTTAAAAGCCTATTCTGATTGATTGATTCGTTGTTTTTTGTTGTTTTTTTAAGCAGAGTGGCTACATTTCCACCCCAGCGCATTGGTTCTTCTGCTGAACAGACCGTCTCGACTCGCTCTTCGTTCCACTTGGCGCCCTGGCTTTCCACTTGCGCCTTGTTGTGCTTTCTACTTAGAGGGAATGGCTGCAGCCGGGGTTCCGGGATGAGCCAACTTGACAGCTCACTGGATTCGATATCGACGACGGATAGTTTAACGGTTGTTAACTCCATGCTGGTTTCTGATTTTGACGTGGTAGCTCTCCAGTCTGAGGAGTCTGCGGAGCTCAGCTCTGTCTCCGTTAACAGCGAGCCGAGGGGTGTGACTTCTATGTCAGCGTCTTTTATAGACAGTGTGCCGATGACATTGTCGCTTCAGCAAGTTGATGGACAGCACAGGTACGAAAGGCTAGTTACGTAGTAGCATTTTTAAACCAAAGACTATTTTCTTCCCTGTTCGGTGTTTTCTGAATTGAGCCGAAAGAACCAATTGGGAAAACATTGGCCGGTAAGGGTAACAATGCCAAAAAAGTAACCCATGAAACACGTTTTGTACAGTACGTGTGTATGTTTTTGTAGCAACAGCATCTTGAGGCAGCGTGCTGTTTTGAGTTATTCTTCTTAATAACATAAATAGATACAGAAGGTGTACACATACGAGTAGTGTTGGATTTAAAACTACACTAGTGTGCACGCACACACGTCCATCCATATGCCTAAGGCAGAGATGGCAGAGACGCTGGATCCTGGAGCCTGTCCCAGCAATCATCGGACACAAGACAGGAACAAATATATAGTGGATATATAATATTAAATTAATAGAGAATATGCGCACTTCACATGTACAATGTACAGGCATTAGATTTGAATATGAACAATCACATTCCTATCCAACTTCACTCCTATCTCACCTTATTTAGAAATAATCAGGATTGTGTTATGTTAAGTTACAAACATATTTGTGTTTGTGTGTAATGAGTTATAATGTACTTCTAGAGTGGCCATTACTTTTATAGGACAGTTTGTGTTTGACCCTGATGCAGCCATGCATAAATTTCATGTTTGAAAGGCTGGCATGAATGGCTAACTGGGAAGGACAAAGGCAAAAAAAAAATGTTTTGAAACTTTAAACAAGAAGACCAAAATGCTAAACTAAATAACAAAGCAGGAAGACATTCGTTGAGGCTGAAAAGAAGAAGCATAAAGCACATTCCAAAAAGCTTTTTTTTTTTTAAATGCCTATATCAACCGTCCTGGAAATATGAAATTTTTAATATTGCAATGCAATACAGCTAAAAGGAAAGATTAAGCAGCACTTAAAGGGGGTGGTCTATTTACAGTATATGATTTTTGTTTATAATGTACTTCTAGTTAAAAATGTTAAATAACTTTGATACCTGCATTTTTACATGCAGTTTTTGAGAACTAGAGTTTATAAAGATTTTCAGGTTAGTACTAACTTATTGTATTTCCTAATTTCTTCTATAGTATAAGAAAAATTTAAAAAAACAAATTGATGGATGCATAAAATGTAATTTAATTGGTTGATAGTTTCCAATTTTTTATTAATGGTTTTTCATTGCTGTCATTTCAAGTAATGTTTACTGCATATGCTCTTATTTTGCTTTCTACATGGCTGTGAATAAATATATACACTGCTTTGTTTCCATATTGTAATTATAATATCTATAGTATTCTCTTTTACCGCCAGTGTGCACAGTAGATTTTTAGTAACTCTTAACTTCATAATGATAAATGTTTTCCTAATTGTATGTGATTTATTTAGGGTTTCAAAAGTAGTGTTGTCTGTTTTTTAAATATACACTAGGTAACCAAGCAGAATTATTGTGATTTGCTTCAGTGAAAGGATTTTAAAGCCGCACAAGGCCAGCTTTTGAAATGTGCTTATAATTCTGTACATTTTGTTGCCCACATTGCTAACAGTAACATTCTTTTTCTACATATTTCAAACATCTGAATTGGGTTATTTTTTCTGTAATGACAATATTCCAATAACACAGTGTTTTGCATCCTAATATTTAATATTTACTGTTTACTGATTTAATGGGGTAATGAAATATAAAATAAAAGCAGTAATATGCAAGATCTTTTGCAGAGAGAAATTGTCACAGTGAAGCAAGTATTATAGCTATTGTTATAATCTTACATTTATAGAAAAACAAAAAATCCTTTTATTATGAAAGACAATTTGTTATTTTAATAAACCACAGCCAACCAGGCCAATTTTTCATTTGTCATGCTGATTACTTTTTGTTTTTTATTTACAGAATTGTGTGTGTTGCTGCGGATGGCAGTGGAAGTACAGTGTCGTATGTTGGTCAGCTCAACACTAATATGAACTTAGAGCTGCAAGAGCAAGGTGAAGTAATTCCTCTTACGTTGTTTCATAAGAACACTTACCAGTTCAGATATTTTTTGTTTGGTGATATCACTATGTATTATTTTATACTATACAAATAAAGTAAATACCAGCTGATTTGGTTGTGCTTCATGTTATAAGCAGACCTTCCTACGTTACTGATTAGGAATGGTGGTTTTGTACAATTTATGTCTACATCCATCCATGTTCTAAAACCATTTTATCTTCAGCAGGATTGCAGGGAAGCTGGAGCCCATCCCAGTAAATATAGGGTATGCAGGCTATTGAAAATATTAAACCTGATCTTTAACATTCACATGGTGGAACTATGAGAAACTCGGTATTCCACATTGATACAATTAAGCTGAAATTAATCTATGTGTTTTGGGAATAAAAACTTTTTTTTTTTTAATATGAGCAATAGGAATATGAAGAAACAATGCAAAATATAACAAAAACAAAATCTAGAACCCATGTCTTGCTCTGTGAACCATGCAGATGTGCTTTCAATTATTAGGCATGAAAAATCAATCTGACTCTTATGTTTTGTATATTTATATGCTGTCAATTTTTTGTCTTAAGGTGCATTACAGGGCAGTTTGTGTCATGCCTTGGCTAGATATGCTGGCTTCGAAGTAAATATTTTTGAAATTATTTACTTGACTTTGAAGTTGTGACTTTTTCTGTATATCAACAACCAGGTGTCAACACAGTTGCAAGATGCATGTTTTTGCATTGTAATTTAATTACAGGTGCTTTATTGTGTAGAGACTCTGCATTTTTTTGAATAACAGATTAGCAAAGCATAAACACATATAAATTCGTACACAAACTTACAATAGATATGTTCAGTACAGTACACATATATAGCAAAAAACTATACCTTCTTCTATAGTTTAATACTTCTATATTTTGTTTCAACATAGTGTGACTGAGTGATACTGTATGTGTGACAGGTTTACTCATTACCTATGAAATAGTGGGCAACCAGCTTCATTTATAATGAAGTATGTAAATGACAAGACAGGCATGATGTACAGTGGGATGCAAAAGTTTGGGCAACCTTGTTAATAGTCATTATTTTCCTGTATAAATCGTTGGTTGTTACGATAAAAAATGTCAGTTAAATATATCATATAGGAGACACACACAGTGATATTTGAGAAGTGAAATGAAGTTTATTGGATTTACAGAAAGTGTGCAATAATTGTTCAAACAAAATCAGGCAGGTGCATAAATTTGGGCACCACAAAAAAGAAATGAAATCAATATTTAGTAGATCCGCCTTTTGCAGAAATTACAGCCTCTAAACGCTTCCTGTAGGTTCCAATGAGAGTCTGGATTGTGGTTGAAGGTATTTTGGACCATTCCTCTTTACAAAACATCTCTAGTTCATTCAGGTTTGATGGCTTCCGAGCATGGACAGCTCTCTTTAACTCACACCACAGATTTTCAATTATATTCAGGTCTGGGGACTGAGATGGCCATTCCAGAACATTGTACTTGTTGCTCTGCATGAATGCCTTAGTGGATTTTGAGCAGTGTTTCGGGTCGTTGTCTTGTTGAAAGATCCAGCCCCAGCGCAGCTTCAGCTTTGTCACTGATTCCTGGACATTGGTCTCCAGAATCTGCTGATACTGAGTGGAATCCATGCGTCCCTCAACTTTGACAAGATTCCCAGTCCCTGCACTGGCCACACAACCCCACAGCATGATGGAACCACCACCATATTTTACTGTAGGTAGCAGGTGTTTTTCTTGGAATGCTGTGTTCTTTTTCCTCCATGCATAACGCCCCTTGTTATGCCCAAATAATTCAATTTTTGTTTCATCAGTCCACAGCACCTTATTCCAAAATGAAGCTGGCTTGTCCACATGTGCTTGAGCATACCTCAAGCAGCTCTGTTTGTGCTGTGGGCGGAGAAAAGGCTTCCTCTGCATCACTCTCGCATACAGCATCTCCTTGTGTAAAGTGCGCCGAATGGTTGAACGATGCACAGTGACTCCATCTGCTGCAAGATGATGTTGTAGGTCTTTGGTGCTGGTCTGTGGGTTGACTCTGACTGTTCTCACCATTCGTCGCTTCTGTCTATCCGAAATCTTTCTTGGTCTGCCACTTCGAGCCTTAACTTGAACTGAGCCTGTGGTCTTCCATTTCCTCAATATGTTCCTAACTGTGGAAACAGACAGCTTAAATCTCTGGGACAGAACCTAAACTATGATGGTGAACAATCTTTGTCTTCAGGTCATTTGAGAGTTGTTTTGTGACCCCCATGTTGCTACTCTTCAGAGTAAATTAAAGGAGGAGGGAAACTTACAATTAACCCCCTTAGAAATTCTTTCTCATTATAGGATTCACCTGTGTATGTAGGTCAGGGGTCACTGAGCTTACCAAGCCAATTTGAGTTCCAATAATTAGTTCTAAAAGTTTTGGAATCAATAAAATAACGGTGCCCAAATTTATGCACCTGCCTGATTTTGTTTGAACAATTATTGCACACTTTCTGTAGATCCAATAAACTTCATTTCACTTCTCAAATATCACTGTGTGTGTCTCCTATATGATATATTTAGCTGAAATTTTTATCGTAACAACCAACGATTTATACAGGAAAATAATGACTATTAACAAGGTTGCCCAAACTTTTGCATCCAACTGTATACATACATTCTTAAATCTGCTTAATCTACAGTAGTTGACGGTGGCCGAGCTAGCAGCACTGAGTGCAAAAACAGAACCAAATTTGAACAGATTGGAATTTTATGTATTTCATTTTCCAAATCCACTTACTGCAAAACAGGTTTGCAACAATTGCTGCAATTTATTGCCCTTCACACAGTAATGATTACAAAACCAAAAATATAGTAATAATGTGATGGTACTGAGAATTGATAACTTCATGCTTTTAAAGAATCCTAGAGACAGCCAGAAGGCGTTAAATTCAAAGAACTACAAATCCCCATTATACTGCAAGTACTTTTTGTTAAGCTGCAGTACAAATTAAAAGAAAACGCATAGGATTACAGTCTTTATTTTTATTATCTGTATTGCTTTTATAAAAGGGATTCATGAAAAAAGTAATCTTTTCATCTGGGTGCAGAAATTGTATTGTAAGAGAAAAATATAGTCTTAACAAATCCTCTTCCTTGAGCAGTGTTATATCAGCACTCTGTACAGCCACAAGTAGGACAGCATTGCAACAACACTTAGATGAGCTGAAAGTGAGAATAAAATGCTCTTAGGTGGCAAAGAATGTGTGTCCCTTCCATCATGGTCCACAAGACACCCAAACTAGAAATTATATTCCAGCTCTTTCATGCCCATGCTCATTATTACCGGGATGAGCTTGATAATCATCCAAACCAGCAAATATTTGGAATATGGAGAGAAGGTGATGAAATCCCATGCAGAAATTTAGAGAATAAACAAACCGTGCAGATGGCGACATGTCCCTGATTTGATGTTTCGTGTCTGGGTGTGTGTGACTACAGCACTTACCACAACACCTTGCTGTCTTTTAAAGTACACACTGGCTAGGAATGACAACAGTTACTAACCATCAAATTAGATATTAAATTGCAATAAAAGCCAGAATTGACTTCTGATTTAAAATGTAGTTTTAGTAAACCTCAAAAACCACATGGTTTTTCAGATGTGTGATGAGGAACCACTGCTGTAAGAATTTGTTGAATTACCGGTAATGTGTTTCTTTACAGTTCATACAATCTGTTCATTAATGTGTTCATATTTAGTAATGTTATTTATTGAGCATCTTCAGTCATATTGCATTTTTCTTAGATGTTTTGTATTATTAGTAAAAATATACAATGGGATAAACAAAGTGCTTTGCCACTTTTACCTATACAGGGTATTTTTTGTGAAATGCTTTTCCTGTGTTAACTACTTCTAAGTGGCAGAGAGTTGAACAACATTTTTTGTAAAATCATATGACCATAAACCATCAGTCATAAGAAAGAACACTTTTTTGCATTAAATTATATACACAAATATTCTCAATTTGTTTGTTTTATTTTTAAAACCAGTAGCTACACCTTCACTACAGTCTGGGTATTCTGTGCAAAACCTGCATCCTGAAACTCAATTGATTCCCATCCACTCCTTAAACTCAAGTATTCAGGTGGTACAAAATATGCAGGATGAAGAGCTCAGCACTAATACATCATTGGCAGCTGAAACAAAGGTAATATTACATTTTTTTACTTATGGCAGCTATATTTTTTGCCTTCTTGTACATAGTGAAGAATAATAATAAAAAAAGGAAGAAAAAAATTACTTTTTTTGTCAGGGAGCAAATTTTTTACCAGCAAAGATATGATCTGGAAGTGTTTCTCAAACAATACAATTTCCTTTTAATATATTGTCAGGAACACGTCTTATCTCAAGAATGGCACCTTCTTATGTGCACCACTATTTAATTCTTCACTCTGTCAGTACAGCCCCAGACCTCCATATCCCTGACTCTTTAGAAACAGACCAGAGAATCATGAGTAGTGGGAGCTAATGGGTAGCCGGATTGTAGAGAAACCAAAATATCTTTGAGATGCCACCATTGCACACATTCTGTTGTTGTTTGAATAAGATTTTATTTCACACCTGATCACAAGTGTCACTTGGGAAATTTAAACTGAGACAGTAATTGTTTCAATCATATTTTGAGATATTAAAATTAAAACTTTTACCATATGACCTTAAATGGTTAAGTGTATCCAGACTGTCAGATCTGATGTTAAATAAATCAAGATATGAATCAGTAATATGTTTCCAGTATTACTCATCTAGTTTTAATAAAGGTAATAATTGTGGTCTGTTGGATAAGTTTTCATTCCCTGCAGTCACTGATCTTCCACAAGAACTGAGAAAATGGAAGCCTCTGCTGTTATGTTGCTAAGTAGGTTGGGGTGACCTGCTTTTGAGTTCCCTCAGAATTTTACATAAGCTGGAGAGATTTTATCTTGGCTAACAGCAATATTTTCGGAAATAGGTATTGAAAGTAGAGGAGCTGAATGCCAGATGTACCACATACATGTGTGGAGAAGTTAGATGCTAGAAGTTTAGCTGTACTTGGATTTGATACCTTTTACAAAGTCCAAGCATCTTACCATATCACATTTTCAGCCTGCATTTTACAGAGACACATGATCTACAAAAAGATTTTAATTTCTTTTATATCCATTTTTATGACTAAACACACATACTTCAAAATTGGTGTAAAGGGGCAAATACTAAAATATTACATTATATTATATTAAAAGAGGCACTTAGCTTGAGTTTTAATGGTGATTTACTATGCACATATACTGTAATATAAGCAGCCATAGACACCATGAATATATTATCTTCACAATAGGAATTCCTGCCCCACCAGAAAAATAAGAATATAGGCAAATGTTTTGTCAATTGTTGAATTCTTTGCTCTTCAGTCATGCTCCATTTTCTTGGTTTGCACAAAATGCGTCCAAAAACTGGCTGGAATTTGGGAATCATAGATATGGAAGGCTTGTTGCTCATTTTTTTATGTTATTCGAGTATTCTTTTAGTTGAGTAAAGTGACAGAATGCCATTGCTCATTTCTTCTTTATGTAAAAAAATCTTGTTTAATCTTCAATTCTTTCTTTTTAATAGTTTCTTTGAGCATACAGTCAGGTCCATAAGTATCTGGACAGTGACACAGTTTTCTTAATTTTTTGCTCTGTGTGCCACCACAATGGATTTGAAATGAAGCAGTCCAGATGTTATTGAAGTGTAGAGTTACAGTTTTAATTTAAGGTATTAACAAATTTTTATCTTGATGTTTATGCCATTTTTATACATAACACCCCCTTTTAGAGGCTCAAAAGTATTTGGACAGACAAACATAATCATGAATTTAATGATCATTTTCAATATTTGTTTGAAAATCTTTTGCAGTCAATGACTAGCTGAAGTCTGGAATCCATGGCCTTCTTCAAGTGCCTGGTTTTGGCTCGTTATCGGTCTGTACTGTGAGGTATCGTCCTGTCCGTTTTTCAGAGTTCATCCTGCAACTTTTGTCAGCTTGGATATCCTCAATAAACAATCAAACTGTTTATTTTTACACCACAAGAGCTGCATGCACAGGTGGTCTGTCCTCTCCATGTGATCGTTTTGCAGACACTGGAGATGCATTAGTTTTGATACTATGTACTGAATGTGATTAGATATTTACAGGCCTAAGACAGAAGGCATGTGATTTGAGATAACTGAAATAAAGGTGACATTCAGATTGTTGTAGTGTAAATATGCAAAGTAATACAGTAAAATGAAATTCACCCTATATAGCTACTATCTAAATGAATTGAGGCATATTACTGTATGCTCTTAACAGAGCTTCCCATCGAGTTGCGTAGATAAAATGCATCCTTTCTGTAGCATGCAAAGAAAAGTATTTTTATTTGCAGAGAGCTTTACAGCTCCTGTCAAATTTTCATATTGATTTTCGCCAGAAAAAAATATTTCTGCCCAATGAATGAACACACACACAGGGCATTTATTGTTACTTCTAGTTCATGGGAACGTCTGCTGTATGAAATGCAATCAGACTAACTGGAGATTGAAACAAAGTGACAAATTATCTACTGATGTGGCACAAAGCAAATGAGCTATGAGTGTGAAAACATCTTAAAACTTGTGTATAAACACAAGCTAAATCTATATGTAAATGTAGTTAGAAATTGCATGTACAGTATACCTGCATAATCATTTAAATCATAAATTACAGTAATGTTTATTTATTGGTTATATTCTCTGCTCTCTAACACAGTCTAAGTTTGTAAGCCATTATCCTTGCATTATTAGGCATTGTCCTTCCAGGAATCTCTAGTATGTTATAATAAAAAAAAAAATAGTTCAATGCCAGCTTGGTCATTTTTCCAGATATTCCAACCTGTGGGATTTATTTTTAACATAAAGAGAAAATTTGCCTATCCAGATATAACAAGAGTCTATTTAAAGCTTGCATGTATTATTAAATTAGAAAATGTCAGTGTCTTTTCTAATTTGAGTTTAGAGTCTGACAGAGCTTGAAGGGTAGTTGATTGGGAATTGAAAAGAAAGTTTGATTCAGAGATGTTAAGCTAATATAAAATGTATACCTCTTGTATTTAATCTCTAATCCAATATTCTGTATTCAACAAGATATATATTTTCACTTACGGTGTAAAAGTCTGTTTCTCAGAAGAGGAAAGGTGGCTGGCCAAAAGGCAAGAAAAGGAAACCTACCAAGGTGTTTTCAGCTCCCCGTGCTCCAACAACAGGGTAAGACAAAATTGTGCTTTCAAAGAAAACAAAGTAGCTCCAAACAAGTTTTTTTTCCAAGTACAAGTTACTTTTACACCATATTCAATTATAGTGTACATTTTGACATGATTAATGTACTAGATATTTTTTATTATGCCTCACAATGCTATAAAAGTGTGTTTTTTTTATCTTCTTGGGTCCCATTTGCTGCTACATATAGCTATGCAATCTTTGTCAATGAGAAGAAATTGCAGCTGAAGGAGGAGCATCCTGATACACCATTTACTGAAATCACCAAAATGTTGGGAACTCAATGGTCCCAGTTAACACAAGAAGAAAAGCAGGTAATTAATACTCAGTTTTATTGAAGAAAATTGTTTTGCCGCTATATATTAAAAAGTAGTAAGCAATAAATCACTCTGAATTACTATTATTATTGTTTTTATTATTATGAAATTACTTCGTGTTCAGTAGCCACAGTGTGTTCTAAGAGCAATATATGGGAAACCATATAGTACCAGTTTGAAAGAGAACTTCAGAGTTCTATTGTACGCTGTTTATTGGTGGTGCTGATAAAATTAGGCCCCATGAATCTTTTATATGGCCATCCATTAAACATTCAGCTTTATACAAGTACAGTAGTAGGAACACCTAAGGAAAAACCTAATACTGTTTTTGTACTGTTTAACAATTTCAAAGAAGACTCATTCATAGGAGATCAGTATATATGTAAGTAATATTGTATAGCCTAGTAAATAAATTTATGTATTTTTATGTTAAGAATTTTCATTGTACATGAAAGTAGTGAGAAAAATGACAAAATACAGGGGATTTTAATTTTCATACAGATCACATTGTGGGTAATCATTGGTGTGTTTTAAATTTTATTCTCAAGTGGGATATCACTAATACCAGTGAATTTTTATTATACTCGATACCTTTTGATACCATGGCAAAAACAGAGATCCCATTCAGTGGCTTTTTAATGAAGTACCTCCATTATTGATGTGAATAATATGGTGCCTTTTCTATAATACAAAATAAAATATTCAAATACTAACAGTGACAACAGCTTTAAAATATGGGTATATCCATTAAGTAGTTACCAGACTATCATTTAAGTAAATTAGTATTGGCATTCATAAATATCAAAATACAATGCAAGGCTTGAAATTTAATATGTGGCAGAGAAAGGGATTCCAATGGGAAGTTGATTATCTTGGGGGGATTTCAGGAATAGGGTTTATAAACAATGATGTATCATGAAATACCTGATTTATCTTAGGATGTATTTTTGTCTTGTAGGCTCCTATGGTGACCCCATTTTCCCCTTTATACTCTTTATATTGTGTAGACCTAAATAAAACGTCTTTAATTCCATATACTTACCACTCAGTGGTCAAGTGTTTTAGCACTCAATCTCTGCCCCTGCATCAACAACAACAAGAAAAACAAAAACAATTACGCTAAGGCAATAGTAAGTAACAACAAAACAAAGTAGGGTCAAATGGCTAGGAAAAAAACTCAAAAAAAAAAAAAAACTCGGGGTGCTGCATGATGCCTTGATCAGGTGGTGGTGACTCAGATTGACACCAGAGAAGAATCAGAGAAGACAGCAGATAATAGTGGTTATTGGTACAGATTGTGGATCCCTGAAGAATATGATAATTTTGTCCTCATACAGTTAATTAGGAATACAAATAAAGCATAGCTATGAAAAAGCCATATTAAAAAAAATGGCTTTTAGCAGTTTTTTTAACTGTGACAACAGGCAATTAGACAGAGTAACAAACCACAAGCCAATGGGGCATCTTGGTACAGAATGGCCTTAGATTCAAAACCAAGCATTAACAGCCATATTTTAACCAATAAAATTAGTTTATCTGTCCTTTCCTGGGTCATTTACCAATGAAAGTGCCCAAGTACAACTAATCCCGCATTTGCTTTTTTCTGACTGTCCTGCAGGGGATAGCTTATAGGCTGTGAAAATCCAAACACAGTCACACTTGCCAAGCTGATCTGATACATGCTTCATCCCCCCTGACATAAATTTGACATCCTGAGTCAGCCTTAAAAACTGGAAGGGGGGGTTGGTTAGGTGAACATTAAAGCACCGCTGATCTTTTCAATAAAGTTAAACATGCCTCCTGAAACACTATTTAATATTACACTTGGTTTGTATAGCTTACAAATAAAGATATACAAAATATTTATTAACTTGCTTGCTGGGTATGACACCACCATAGCAAGTGTACATTTTACATTTATTCTCTGATATTTTCTGTCCAGTAACTGTAAAATACTGCTTAAAATCCATACTAAGCATATAAATTCAAATATTACATATACATTTGAATTAGTGAATTCCAAGATAATTCCAGATATTTCCCACGTAAACAGATTTTAAAGCTGTTTTTGTAACAACATGCTTTTAAAGTCTGGTTTGTCCTTGGACCAATCTGTTAAGTTTGTAACATTTCCTGTTGTAAGATTTTATATTTGCATCATTAGCTGGTTTAAAAAAAAATCAGTAAAGAGTAAGAATCAAATTAATTATAATTTCAAATAACAGAAACTCTAAGTGGTTTAATTTTCCAAATATATATTTTTTTACATTAATCCCAAATTTAATGCTTCCTATGTGACATCAAACCTGCCATTTTTACATTAATCATTAATTTCTGAACTTATGTTAAACAGCTTTTGTTTTGCTGTTTCAAGGTTTCTTATGTGAGTAATCACACTTTTTATTGCTTATGTCTGTGTACAAATCCAGAATGTGAAATTACTTGGGTTGTTGTTACCTGTATTCAGTAAATTTATAATTGTGATACAGCATTACATTCTTAAACATGCCATTCAAATATACAACACTAGGCGTCCCCTGCAGCTTCGCCCGCATAGAAGTGAAACAGGACACCGAGCGGGGCCCTGGCTGGCTCCCTACTCCTAACGTCACACTTCCCCCTCCCCTCGGCCCATAGCATCTATCTCAGATTAGCGCAAATACCTGTATATCGCTCCTGCATCCTGCAAGCGAACTATGATTCTTAGCACGATGAGAGAAGTTGCAAAATCAACCAGAATGTTCAAGCAAATTCTAGAAAATAGCCTGATCTGAATCCATTAAGCAGTTTTCTTGATCGCTAGCTTAGCGGATGTAAGATACGCCTCAAGGCTTGTGTGTGAGTGAGGAGGGCCCCACCCCCCTCCCCTCGGCCCACTGCGTCTCTCTCAGATTTGCGCAAATAAATCGGTACTGCAACCAAACCATGATACTTAGTGTGATGAGAGAGGTCGCAAAGTCAACCAGAATGTTCAAACAAATTATGGAAAAAAACCTGATCTAAATCCGTTAAGTAGTTCTCTTGTGAAAAGCAGATAGACAAACAGATGTTGGATTTTATATATATATATATATATATATATATATATATATATATATATATATCCATACATATACATCCATTATCCAACCTGCTACATCCTAACTACAGGGTCACGGGGGTCTGCTGGAGCCAATCTCAGCCAACACAGTGCGCAAGGCAGGAAACTAGCCCATCGCAGGGCACACACAGATGCACACACTAGGGACAATTTAGAATCGCCAATGAACCTAACTGGCATGTCTTTGGACTGTGGGAGGAAACCAGAGTACCCGGAGAAAACCCACGCAAACATGGGGAGAACATGCAAACGCCACGCAGGGAGGACCCGGGTCTCCTAACTGCGAGGCAGCAGCATTACCACTGCACCACCGTGCCGCCCCATAGAGAGAGAGAGAGAGAGATGCTTTTACTTATGGGTTATACTATTCAACAATAGTTTGCCTAAAAAGTCAAATGACACAAATTCAGTGTTTGCAGATAAGTATTTAGCAATGAATTATGCTATTTTGTTTGTAGTGCTTACTGTATTTTTCAGTGATTATGATTCTGTGTTAACACAGTACACGTTGTTTTAATAGAAAGATGTCCTTTAAATATTGAAACACTAAATAATACTGTGTTAGGATATAGCGGGTTGGAAAATGACTGACTGACTGACTGACTAAATAATACCAAAATTAAATTTAACAAATGGAGCAACTCATGTCATTGCCAGTGTAGAAAAAACAAACAGCTTTGAGTCTTGCCTCGATACTTTCTTGTTAGGATAGCCAGTTTTCCTAAATCTCACAATCATATCCTTGTAATGATAGGTGCGTGTGAAGTTGCCCTTTTCCTTGTCTTTGACTTGTATACACTGGTTGAAAAATGGACAGATGTGCTCATTACAATCTGAGAACATCATTTTGTTGAAAATGTGTAGGACACAAGTGAAAGCAATTAATCTTTTTATCTTGTAAAAGGAGATGAAAATACAGGTTAAACCAAAACACCGTATTTGATTGGTAAAGATCTATTGCTCTCAAAGCACACACATAAAATATGTCTCTGAACTAATTCCATACTGTGGTAAAAATATCAATAACACAAATCTGTGTTTGTGTGTTTTGGAATTTTATTTTTAATGACAAATACAATTCCTGCTCTTGCGCGCACCCAAATTTTCCCATCTCTAACACAAAGCCTTTCTAGACATGTCCTCTGCTGTTTTACTTTTTGACATTGTGTTGATGTTGTGCTGTATCTTCGAAATTGTGATCAAGTTTTATATGTAGTTTCACTCATGTTTTTCTCATGTATTATTCTAAAACTAAACATTGATATAAAAATAATAATTTAATGTATTTTCCAATAACTTTTTCATATCTAATGGGATGGCTAAAACAACTCAGGTTTGACACCCAAACCACCTCCTCGAGACATCATAGCCATTTCATGTATTTGTTAAATTCAACCAACAGCACATCTCATTGAATGCAGTAGTTGATCAAGCAGAGTTTTTAAAAATGTCTAAGCTATTACACTTTGATAGGCATAACTCATACTTTTGTTTGAATAAGGTTGGTCGGTGAGCAATATTACACCAGACAGAATTGTTAGGAAGTGGTTTTGTCATAATGAAATTGGAAGAAACTGGGTGAAATGAAGACTGAAAAAGCAGGCTGCATCTGATGAACAGTACATGAAAGGTCTCTTCCTTAATTTACAGAAATAAATGCTTTCAAGCGCATGTTCAGAATCTGATAGAGAGATCTACTATGCATCTTCGACCATGCCAAGAAGTCTTTAAAGGACTGACAAACCATTCTTGCAGATGAGATTGCAATGCATAAAAGGTCATGAAACCAAAACCTTGCCATTCAGCACGATAATTGCCCCAAACACAGTGAAAAAACATTCTTAGAGCAGAAGTCTGCAGGACACTAACAGTATTGGATTTGACACCTCATTGACCTAACCTTGATGTGGTTGAAGTTGTGTGGGATCATTTAGATAGGGAAAAGGAAAAAAGCGGTTGTGGCAAATATTACAAGAAGCTTGCAAGAATTTACCATAGCAGGGTATCTAAGTGAATTGCTTCTGTATTGTAATCTGATAGACACACATGCATTTGCTATAGTTGTTTGAATGTAATTTTTATTTTTGAACCAAAAGTTTTTTGCTAATATTTTTGCTGGTATACTTGACAGTATACTGAATTCATTCTTGTTCTTTTCTTAAGGTCTTCCTTAGTTTTACAATGCATTATTTTGTGTAATCATTGCATTTTATTTTATCAGGGTACTACAATGTTATGGTTCCATTATCAGGATGCAGATTTTGATTCTTTCCCCACAGTTACAGCTTGTGACATCATTAGTGCAACATAATTTAAACTGGCAACGTGCTGTTTAAATCACCCAAGTTTATGGGTAACTCCCTAAAGAGTTTTTCAGTGCAAGTGGATATTTTGTTAAAGGCTAATGATCATTTCTGGCAATGTTTTGACTTTTGTTTTTTGATTAGGATTTGACTATCAGTTTTGTTTTATTTTAAAGAAATGATTTTTAATATGTGTTCATCTAGCAGTTTTGGTTAGAGTTCAGGATTTTGGTATACAGCTTAATTTTCCTTCAATGATCCCTTAAATTTCCAGTAGGAACTTCTTATCTTCCGGTCTTTTCTAAATCCTGCCCTTTCCCTTCCTTTTCTGCTTGGCAGAACTATATTCAGCTTAGAGGCATCACATACATTTGGTGACAAAAAAAAAATTAATTTCTCAATTATTTGTAAAAACTAATTTGGATCAGTTTTATAAATATATATCAGCATATAAGTAAATGCTATGAGATCATTTGTCAGATTTAGTGAATTTAGTCATTCCCTCATTAATAATATCCAGTCTGGTAAGTTTTTTTTTTTTTTTTTTTTTTTTTTTTATTACCGAAAGTGATATACAAGGTGCATTTTTATTAAATTATTGATTATGTTTTTTTTAATACCGGTTGAGTATCTCTAGTCTGAAATGCCTTGGATCAGAAGTGTATTTCAGATATGTTCAGATTTTGGAATGTGTGTATATATGGTACCTTGGGGATGTGACCCAAGTCTAAACATGAAAGTTATATTTCATAAATTCCTTTATGCACATAGCCAGAAGGTAATTTTACTCAATGTTTTTAATAATTTTGTGCATGAAATGAAGCTTGTGCACAGTAGTAGAATATCTGTGTCAGCTGTTTAACAATAGCAACAACAAACAAATCGGTCTTCACCTACAAAGCTGTGCTTTGATTAAAAGATTACTGCGCACAGAAAATATGCAGAAAAAGCAGTGAGTAATGCACATTGGTCTGCCGTGACGATGGTCAATAACAAACTAGTGCCACTGCCAACAGAGCATAAGAGCCTATGTTCCCGCAATGCGCAAGGATGCTGTGAATTACTTTTAATCTGCTGGTGTTATTGTAGCACTTACTCCCCCTCCTGTTCCTCACTGCACAGCTCTTACTATGTCTTTCACACTTTTGTATTACACCTGCATCAGCTCCCCAAACTCCACCCGGGACCAGTGCATCGTTCTTGTGTTGGTGCTGTGTGATGCTTGATACTTTACTGGAGATTGAAGAAATCGATCAGAAAATTGTTAGTACCAGCTTATGTTTTATTCACTTCTGCTCATAAGTTTAAAAAAACAAACAAAACATTAGTCACAGCCCCTCATGGGTAAGTAAGGTCAGATGTGGAATTTTTTGCTTGTGGTGTCATGTTGGTGCTCAAAAAGTTTTTGGATTTTGAAATTTCAGATTAGGAATACTTCACCTTTATTTGATGTGATTTGTTATAGTCACTACAATAAATTCACTTGTAATTGTGTTTTTGAAAGGTGTACTTGAGGTACACTTTGTTTTTTTCACAATCCAAAGCATTCTGTTAAATGGGCAAATCAAAACTTGCATTTATTTGCTAAGTGTGAGTGTGCCCTCTTCTGGACATACATACTACCTTGCATGTGTGAATGAACAGGCAACTCAAAAGTTGCATTTATGTAGGTGTTTGTGCTTGTGCACTATGCACAACTAACAATCATTCTAGAGTGGGAGAGTGGGATCATGCATCTGTGGTTACTATTTCTGCCAGAGTCAGCTGTTATTTAGATACTCAGATTTTGCTTTTTTTGTAATATTAATGTAAGAAAAAATATATTGTAGACTAAACATCATAAGATGTATAATTCTCATAAAACTTTTAAAAAGTATACATTAAAATGCCATTGTTTAGATACTGCAAAAAAGAAAAGAGAATTGTTTACAAGCATTTTGGGTTATTGTTGACTACTGCAAATAAGTGATGCTATATGAAATATTTGTCACAATAATTAGGAGGCTCCTCAAGTAGTCAGCCAAGGGACAAAATGCAGAGGAATCTGTGCCCATTTCTTTATCAATAAGCACAAATTCAAACTCTGTTTCTGGTGTATAATTAAGGAAATCCTATTAACATTTGCTTTATCCTTCTACTTTTCTAATTACACATGGCTAACATTAGCAGTACCATTATATGCTGTAAATAGACACCATTGCTTTAGCACAGCTAAGTTTTAGTGAAACAATTTAAATCTTTAATATTCTGCACATTAAAAATGTATTGACAAAACAGTTACCCTTAGAATCCGCTTTAAATTGTGCCTTTGAGTGTGGCTGTCACTGTACTTACCGAGCATCATGGTCTGACTCTCCTAATGCTGAAGATGCTGGCTGTAGTTATAGTCCTACTAAAGCAGGCTGATTAGATTGATTCTCTATTGAAATGATAATTTATAAAGTCAAATATTTGTTCTCAACAAAAACATTTTATAAGGTGTAACAATTTAATTTCCACACTTCCAATACAAATACAAAATACAGATAAAAATATCATGCATATGAATAAATAAAACTGGGGGCATATCATAGTTAATAGACTATATACAAGCTTACTGTATATATGTATCTACATAGCCTAATATTTCAAACACAAAAAACACAACCATGTTGGACCTGAAAAAATACAGCAAACACACATACTTGGCTCCTTTATCTTTATTTGTACTACTTACTAGTTTATTGCTTATATAAATGTATAGCTTACTGAAACAGTAGCATTGATATGATGGCTAACTAAAGCACTAGTGCCAAGAGGCCAGTAGTAGGTTTGTTAGTGCCCATGAGGTCAATTGTGGCAGAGGGCTTAGGATTTTTCTATATGTAATTACAAATTGTGGGGATCTTATTGGCTTGATGAGATTTCAGCATATGAGTGATAGAAAATGATATGGTTATCATGGGGTACCTAATTTACCAAGTACCCATGCTGAATTTATTGACTAATTTCCATTTACTACAACAACAACATTTATTTATATAGCACATTTTCATACAAATAATGTAGCTCAAAGTGCTTTACATGATGAAGAAAAGAGAAATAAAAGACAAAGTAAGACAACACTAATTAACATAGAATAAGAGTAAGGTAATAATAGTAAGTAATAATGATAATAATAAGAGTAATAATAATAAGAGTAGTAAGAGTAAGTTAGTAATTGAAAAATAAGTACTACTAAAAATCAACGTAAAAATAAAAATTCAAACTTTATTAAAACAGTACAATATGAATTAGTGAACACCAACATTATTCAATATATTTTCATTCACACAAACTCTTTAAAGTGGCTTTTGTCATGACACACTTATAAAAAGATTTTTTTTTAGCAATTGTGAGATTTACATATACAGTATTTGCATTTGTGTATGAATGGAGTCAATAACTGGTTAATAACACTTATTGAATAGTAATATTTAAGGGACAGATAAATTCGAAAGTTAGATGATACAAGATGCTGATGCTTTAATTTGCCAAATCTCCCCCTTCTAAGTCATTGTACTTAGTTATACTTAGGCCTATGTACACTGAACTAATTTTTCTCTTACAATCCAAATGTGTTGTATGTATTCACTATTTTCATCACATTTTTTTTGTTACGCTAAGGAACTTTGACTTTGAAAATCTAACTAATGACACAAATTTAGTGTTTGCTAATTAATTTTCAGCATTGAAGTATAATAATTTTCAGAATACATGCAGCTACCCTTTTGTGCACGCATCTGGTTGTTACTGCGTTGTTTTTGTGTAATGAACTAGAGAATACTCAATGACGAGTTCTTTTTCACCAGTGGTGATTTAGTTCAACTGGAAAGAATTATGAATCGGATGAGCATCGGATGGCACTTGCACATGCACTTATATTTCTAAATAAGAGTCTGATGGAATCACGCATGCACTTTAGCACTCTCATTGTGCTGCACTGAATTCATTAGTTTGTGCTCAGGAAACAATTCCTATTATTTATTGAAAGAGTCATTCAAAAAGAATAAATTGTTTGTAAATTTCCCACCACCATCTTTGTCATCATCCGTTTAAAAAAATCAACAATGTGAGTGTAAAATATAATGCAACACCATGTACAAATGTAAAAGCCAAACGTATCCACAGCTCAATCTACTTAAGTAAAATGCAGATATGTGAAAACAAAAGCAGTGGGAAGTTAGGATTTAGTGTGTAAGTGGTGCAAGTCTGTCTAAAACACAGAAGCAATGAGTGCAAGGAACCTTTTCAGAATTAGGTGATGTTAAAAGTGGAGCTCTTCAGAGGTCAGTGCTGGGGCCGCTGCTATTTTTATAAAAATAAATACAGGGTGATTCTAATGGGTGGGGCCCCAAGTTATAATATTTTACTCTCTTAATAATGAAGCAATCCAAATGAAATAAAGATCACAGTATTCCTGGATAAATTTATGAACGAGTGAGGCATGGTGCTCTTTTTAACTTATTTGTGAGATCAGTGAAGGTTATTTCCAGCAAGATTGGGCAACCTGTCACACTTTAGCTTGGAGCATGGCACAAACTGAATCGTTTTTGGCAATTGGATTGTTTCAAAGCGACTATAGCTACCTTATTCCCCTCCACTCCTTTGGGGAGTGCTGAAAGGAAAAATATAGAAGAACAAGGCTTGTACTCTGGAACAATTACAGAAAAATATTGAACAGGAAATTGCTGCCATCACCCCTACAATTCTTGCACAGGCAGGTGAAATGTCTTGTTCATGATAGCATAGTAGTGGGAATTGAACCTACAACCATAGGGTGTGTAGTCCAAATCCTTAACCACTCTATCACACTGCCTGCCTAGCTAAGGTTTTGAAGATTCTGAAACACTAAATAATTTAGTTTTGAAATTAACCTGTAGGGTAGCCACAGGTAAAGAGATAGCCACAGAGTTTGAAATGTGCCTTGAGTTTTACTTCATGCCCAGTACAGCCAAGACAGGCACCTGCTACCCATGACTCTATACTGGACAGTCTGATTAGAAAAAGGATGTATTATGATCTATTACATCATGAAGACCTTTGAGAGGCTGTTCCAGGACTATATGAGTCCTCTTACGGTAGACCACCTAGACCTATTGCAGTTTGCCTATTGGTCAAATGTTGGTGTGGAGGATGCAATTATCTATCTGCACCACAAGGCTTAATCTCACCTAGACAAAGATGCCAGCACCGTGAGAATTATGTTTTTTGATTTCTCCAGTGCCTTCAATACCATCTGGCCATCCCTGTTGAAAGCTAAACTCTGAGATATGCAGGTGGATGAGCCTATGGTGTCCTGGATAATGGACTACTTGTCAGGAAAACTTCTGTTTGTGAGACTCGAGTAGGGTGTTTCTGATACAGATGTGAGCAACACTGGAACACCATAAGAAACTGTCTCCTTTTTTCTTCACTCTAAACCTCTGTGACTACATATATAACACCAGGTTATGTCACTTGCAGATATTTTCAGATGTTTCTGCACTTGTGGGATATATTGATAAAGGGGATAAGACAGAGTATAGGAGTAAGGTGGAGAAGTTTGCTTCTTGGTGCAAAGAGAATTGTCAGCATCTTAACGTCAGCAAAACCAAGGAACTGGTTATTGACTTTCACCGCACCAAAGAGCCTGTGTTTACGGTCACTATTCAGGTAATGGATATAGAGGTGGTCCACTCCTACAAGTACGTGGAGGTCTATTAATGACAGGTTGTACTGGCTTCGGAACACAGAGGAACTATATAAAAAAGGGCAGAGCAGGCTCTTTTTTCCTTAGGAAAATGTGTCCCTTTAATGTAGAAAGTGACGTCCTTCACATATTCTATAACTATGTGATGACCAGTGAGATTTTTTTCTACCTTGTGGTGTGTTGGGCTGGTAACATCACTTCGAGATGGGCCCACCAAATCAAGAAGCCAATTAAAAGGACATATTCTGGATATCCTTGAGGTAGTAGAAAAGGAGAGAACTAATATAAAACTGAGTGTCATTATGAATAAGGCTGCACATCCTCTCTCTGACACACTAACATTGAGTACTTTTAGCCAATGAATCTTTCAGCAGAAGTGTGTCAAGACACGCTACTGGGGCTCCTTTATATCAACAGCAATATGTCTGCATAGTGCCTTACTGTGACAAAAAGTCGGGACTTTTCTTTCTTTTTAATTTTCTTGCTTTATAATCATTCTGGTGTGTGTTTGGACAAAAGTATTCGTGAACATTTTATTTATTTACTTACAGGTAAAATTCCATTACAACAAACTGCCAGGGACTTAAAAATATTTCGCTGTAATGAAAATTTTGTAGTAATGATATTCTGTATTTGTCACTATAGTGCTTTCTTTTACTTGTGTCCAGGCATTTGCAATCATTTCAATAGCTTCTTTCGCGTTAATTTTAATCTCCTTCTGTCTACAAGTTATGCTAATGAGAATGTTTCTCAGCATTTCCTTGCGATAATACACTTTGAGGGTGCAAATGATGCCCAAATCCTATGGCTGAAGCACTGCTGTGCAATTGGGTGGGAGGAAAAATGTGGAAGCATGTTGTGGGCAGCACAGTTATCAATCAGAAGCTGAATCATACTTCTTCTTCTTCATATTGTGAGGTTTCTGAACTCTTTTGGAATCCCCCGCCCCACCCAATGGGAACAACATGCTGAAGTGCATCCTGAAGCGCGATTGCCGCGTCTGTGGAAGATTGTTTGTCCGTTGCTGGGGTAGGGCAACAGCAGGCTCACAGAGCTGCAGTAAAGTGCCACAGAAGCAAATCCTAAAAGATCGTGGTCACGCTATAAGTCCCTGTCTCGCACCCCAAAACACGAGGCTTAGTCTCAGTACTTTAGCAAAACCAGCTTTATTCAGCTTGAAACAGGAACAGCAGGGTTATTTATTGTGGTGTGATCTGCCACTCTGCTATACTCAGACACAGCAGTCAGGCAGGTTCTTGGCCAGGTTAGTGGCCAAATAATACTTTTCCCTGCATTTACAATGTTCCTTGCATCACCCATTGAGATCTTTTCTGTTTGCTTCCATGAAAAGCCTCAGCAGAGCTGTGAGCCTGCTTTTGCACTGGCAATGGATAAACAGTCTTCCACAGACACAGTGATCGCACTTCGGGATGCTCTTCGGTGTGTTGTCCAGTTGGGGGAGGTCCCAAGAGAGTTTAGAAACCTCACATTTTCTTGCATGAGTGCCACATTAATAGGAATGTTTCTTGAACGAGCATCACTTAACCACATTAAAACTGCTTTTTCGACGTCTTCAAATGCAGCAGTTCTTATATGTTTGCAACCCGAGATTTTTCTTCTTTTTTTGCTCACCCTTTCAAGAAAGTTGACATTGTTGATGGCGAAATTCTGAATTCACTGGCAATGTCTTTTTTCTTTTTGCCAGAATCGAGATATGAACTGGTATCGTTTTTTCATGTCTGCTGTTTCTATAGGAGAGTGACAATAAGTTAAATTCCAATGGATGTTTTTCAAATGTTGACGAGCAATCAGGCAAAAGGTATCACTGAAAACCAAAGAAAAAAAAACAGCAAAAAAACAGTAAAAGGAAAGTCTGAAGAAAGAAAAAATTTTTTTATAGTGTTTCTGTTTGGGGGATCGTTGTGCACAACTGAGCTATGACCACAGAACTAACTGCTCTGTGGATAATTCATTCAGGCATTTCAAGGTCTTTTGGGCACTTTTGTTGTAATGAAAGTATCTGCTGAATATATTTCATAGTAACGAGATTTCTGTAGACTCATGTCATATGGGGAAACTGTCGGGACTACAAAAATACTTTGTTGTAATGAAAATTTTGTTGTAAAGGTGTTTGTTGTAACAGAATTTTACCACTATTTATTTATTTACTTAAAGAGCTTCTATAAAAAAGTTAAATTTCGCCCTGTCTCTCTGTCTATCTAGTTTTATCCATCTATTATTAGATGGACAACTGTAGCCCTGTTCGTTGCATTGTAAAGACAAACTTAGTTTCTGTATCATTTCTAACATCCTCATTCAAATGCATGATGCTAAAAGTTAAAAGAATTGCAGGTTATAGCTAATTGGTCAAACTATCATGCTCTCTAGATATAATCGAGTCATGCATTTTTTTTTTATTTTTTTTTTTCTGACCTAAATCCGTAGTGGGATAAAAATTGCAACAATTTTTTACCTTGACAAAGCAGTGGGATTTTCCTGCTTTATTGAGTTAAACCATGCAGGCTTTTTAAATAATTCACATAGTCACACTCTGAAATCCAAAACCCTGTCCAATTAGCCCATTTATGCAGTAACAATTAGGCTAATTATTCAGAAAAGAGCAAGTGAACAATAGGAATTATCTTAAATAGAAAAGCAGGACTAGAAAAAGCTGTCTACAGACCATGGGCATATTTTAGCAAGAAGCTCAAAAGTCTAGTTAAACTTTATCTGCATGTTTTAATGTTCAAAAGGTGACTCCAGCAAGTGCATGGAAACAACTGCTTTGAGCAACCTGCAGATTATGTGCATTTTAATTGCCCGAGGTGTGGTAGATAAGTGAATTGGATAAATCAACATCCTGTTATTTTGAGCTACTAGTTACCATACCATTTTCCCCACAAAAGTAGCTGGTCAGCACCAGTGAAGTAGTCTGCTGAAGTAATAGCTGTCAGCTGGCTCATGTGGAAGTTACTGCAGTACAATATATAGAAATATATATTGTGGTGGACGGCTGGGGCTCATACCCAGCCAGAACGCCCAAAGAGTGGAAGGACCGAGAGAGGAGCAGTATCTCCCCTGGAACACGAGAGGGCAGCCGTCCTGGTGGATGTTGGGGCCACCGCCAGGGGGTGCCTGGACATTTGCTAAGCCCTGGACTGCAGTACTTCCGCCACACCAGGAAGTGCTGCTGGAACAGGAACTAGGTACACCCGGAGTGCTTCTGGGTGCCCAAGCAGCACTTCTGCCACACCAGGAAGTGCTGCAGGAAGGTAATTGGGGAGTACCTGGAACACATCCGGGTGAACTATAAAAGGATCCGAAGTTGGGAGGCAGAGGACAGAGCTTGCGAGTGGAGGAGTGAGGGCGGCAGAGAAGAAGGAAAGGAAGGAGAAGAAAAGGACTGTGAGCAATAGTGCTGGTGGTTTGTGCACTGTGTGAGCTATGCAAAGGACTGTGCATTGTGAGAAAATAATAAAAGCATGTGTTTGGATTTCTGTGTGTCCCGTTGTCTGTCTGCAGTCGGGCTGAACATCCACAATAATGTATAATAAACATTAGGAGTGTTCTTTTAGAACTTTCCAAAACCAAAAATATATAGGTAGGTCATAATTTTTATTAGCCTCGATTTACGACAAGTAGAATCCAGTCATATTTCAAGTGTTCCTTTTCAGGTGAAGCATATTTTCATTACGTTTGTGTACATTTATGAACAAAGCTGAGAAAATCTTTTGTCATGGTATACTAAACTCAAAACACATAATGTATTAAAATTCATCGGATAAGCGGTGGATAATGGATGGATGGATGGTGTTAAAATTCATTCATTGTTGTTTTTTTTTTTGTTTTTTTTTTAATAGTATGGCTAAACTTAATTGTTGCATGCTGCTTTTTGACCGGCAATCTTTTAAAGACATTTTTATTTTTATTTATAACAGAGTTCGAAATAATTCTTATCACTGTGCATGGTCACTTGCCTGACCTTTGGGACTTGCATCAGGATTTCTACTGTAAGCAGAGAGGAATTTTCCATTTACAGATACAAACGAATGTTTTCCTTGTGCCTTCTGCTTATGATTTTCCTTGCAATACTCTTTGGTTTCTCCTACTATATAGATTTCTCTGTCAGATGTTCAAGGGCCAGTTTGCATTTGATTTCACTTTTACAGGTTCTTGTCAATGTGATTCATGGTATGTTTCTTTGTTATTCGTTGTCAGTATTAATATGGTTTGCATTCAAGTTCTAATCTGTCATTCTCTGGGATCAGTTTAAACTCATGGTTTATTTATATTATAGCAGGATTCTTTGATGCCTTAGAGTTGTGAAGAACAACTCCAAGGTTTTCATCTTAAAATAAAATATTAGGCTTAACTGTCACTTCAGAGACACTTTGTTGTGAGAACATGGCAAAGATGTAGGGGTAGTTGTATTTTTAGAGACCAGTAAAAAGGTATATGTTAAATAAGAATTCTAAAAATTTTAATATTTTTTAATCACATATTGGTTTTTGGTATTGAAACACTGTATATATGTTTTTTAAGAGACTACAAGATTAATACATATGGGAGTACACAAAGTGTGTATTTAAGTGTCTCCTTCTGCACTTTGGTAAGGAACTCTTGTTCCTTGCACATTACATTCTACACATTGACTATACTTGAGGCGAACCCATTATATATGACATGTATCTACAAACCAGCTGATGTCAATGCAAAATTTCCTTGAGGTATTCTGTTTCATTCATTTCTGAATTTAAACTGCATGACAAAAAAGCCTCCATTCACTACTTTGTTTATCTTCTTTGTTTTTAACTTTTAATTTAAAACATAAAAACTAATAAACTAGGCAATCTTATCTGGTTTCCTTATTTTATAACTAGGCATATATGAGTGCTTAAAGGTTTGAATTTAAAAAAATACAGAAATTAATACATTCAAATATTAAAACACGGCCATTTTCGGATCATCATAGAAGACTTTAAAACTCTGTTTTGTATGTTGCAATTGTTAGAAACTTAACAGATTCTTATACTTTTTTGGATATAATTATCATTTTGATATTGTGGTCTAACATTTAGTTTCTGTTGTTTGTCACATTGTTATTGAGCTGTGATGTCATTCCACTTCCACTGATCACAGTATACTCCGTAGTGTGTCCAGATTTTATATACAAGCATTAAAAACAATGTACTGGTGTTAGTTAAGGAAATAATAACCAGTTAAAGCAAGGTTTTTGAGTATGGATTGTTTCTAATTTTAGGTTTGGTTTCATCTTGATTTTGGTATTTGGTTTCCTGCTTACTCAGGCTCCCTCCTAACTAACAAATATTTTTGCTTTGCTCTCAGGAAACCAGCCATTTCCTGATTATTTAGCTTCAGTACTGAGAAGCTGTTATTTACCCTTTTGTTTTTTTTCCATTGTCAAAGACTATTTTACAACCGTATTAAATGCTTGTATGAAGAACAGCTGTGTCCCATGCCCGGCAGGGATGCCCCTGCTGCTTATGTTCCGGGGGAGCTGCCATGGGCAGTCCAATACCTCCCCGGGCACGCTTGGTGGCAGCCTCCCTGGCCGACGGTGATTCCCCAATCACCCTCAGGGCTCCATGGGAGATAGAGTCCTCCACAGCTTGGTTGGGGCCTGGGGTGGCCGGTACGGGGGGCTGTCTGCTTCAAACAGCCCGGCTGGACAAGTCTTCAGCCCCACCCGGAAGTGCAATCAGGACCAGGTGGTCAATCACCTGGAATGCTTCCGGGTGGGCTATGAAAGGGCCCAGCCACCACCACTCGAGGAGCCAGAGTTGGGAGGAAGGAAACGAAGCTTGAGGAGGAGTGGTGGTAAAGAAAGGGAAGAGAATTGTTTTGTGTTTGTGCTTGTGCTTTGGGGACTGTGTTTGGGCTGTGTGGCACGGGGAAGACGTGTCCCACAGCTAAAGAAAAAATAAAGTCTTTGTGCTTTTTATACGTGCCTCCGTGTCTATCTGTGTCGGGTCAGGTGCCTATATAGCGCCTTTGTTACACTTGTTAAAGCTACTATAGTAAACAATTAGTTGGGTACAAATGATTAAAACCTTACATTATGATACAGCATATTTAGCATCGTTTCTACCAACACAGCTCAGCTATTCCTCATCCACTAAATGAAATGGGTTGAGTTTGTGTGGATTATACATTAGTTACAAAATGCAGGTTTCAAAATTGAAAGCCATTAATGTGGTTATACATGAAATTATGTTTGAACAAAAAGTTGTGATATTTCTTCAAGTTTCTAGGATTTCTGAAGAAGGTAGAGGTACATGAATTGGTTTTGCTGAAAAGGAATATCCCTTAATGGGTGAATGGAACAAAAATTGCCAACATACATTGACCAAACACTTCAGTGGATTAATCAGGACAATTGGGCAAATTCAATGTTAAAACAACTTTCAGAATGCCTAGGCCAGTTGTTTTCAACTTCAGTCCAGGGAATCACCATGGCTGCAAGTTTTTATTCTAGTTCAATGTTACAATTGGTGCTGGATTCTTATTTTTAAATAATCTCTTTGTTTGGTCTAAAATATTTCCAAGAAATTCTTAAATAATTGTAATTTTGCCATAACTTTAAATGCTTATTTGTTTTGCATTTTTCATTTTATATTACCCATTTTTGTACAGCTGCATACTTAGTTACATTCATATGCTGATGATTAGCAATGAGCAGCACAGATATACAGTAAGTGCAAACAACATTGAATCCTAAAGGGGAACAATTAGCTTTACTACCATTTTCACTTCTCTGCTCATTAAGAAGTGATTTTCTCTTATAAATCTCTGAATGTCTGCATTTGGATGCAATTAAGGGAGCAAAATCTTTAAAAAAGGGTAAAATGGAAAGTAAATGCTTAGGTTTCCTTTGCCGTTTTAAGTTCTGGCAAAAATACAAATATTTCTGATTTTTTAGAATGAAGTGAATAAAGCACAGCTCACTAAACTGTGTGATCAATTAAAAGTAAGAATGATGTACCAATTGTGAAACTGGTTGGAATAAACTATTATATAAAGATCCTATATTGACCAGTTTTGTAACCAGTGCTTTCTAATATTATATATATTTTCCAGAAGTATAACAACATTGCTGAGAAAGATAAGGAGCGGTACATAGAGGAATTAAAAATGTATCAAAACTCTGAAGCTTACAAGTCATTTTTAAAAAGAAAAGCACTCAACAAAGTGAAATACCTTTGTGGTAAGTTTGAATGTCTTGATATTTTGGTTATGTACTACCTGTAGAATTAAATTTTACTTGCACTTTTCAGTAGGCTTTGAAATGTTTGTTACATCCATTCATGTGCATGAAGTCCTGAAACTTTTTTAAATATGATCTTCTCTGTATTCTGTTTTTCAAGACGTCTGAGTCACAGCCAGTATGGAGTTTCATATTTTCCTAGTGTCAGCATAAACTTTTCACAAGATGTTTTGGTCTATTCCCCCACATCCTAAATACTAATATTTTAGATTAATTGGCAACTCTGAATAAACCAAGTTGGTGTGGGTGTGTGCATAAATGTGCCCTACAATGGATGAACTCCCCATACTTGCACTGCGCTTTTATTGCTCTTTAATTAATATTGTTTTTATCAGTATGCTGCTGCTGGAGTATGTGAATTTCCCCTTGGGGATTAATAAAGTATCTATCTATCTATCTATCTATCGTATAGGACCTTTCTGTCTATCTATCTATCTATCTATCTATCTATCTATCTATCTATCTATCTATCTATCT
>JANRMT010062808.1:40469094-40519590 GCA_026402145.1 Polypterus bichir lapradei | reverse complement strand
TCTATCTATCTATCTATCTATCTATCTATCTATCTATCTATCTATCTGGTTCCTGGCTTGTACCTGAATGGCGCCAGAAAACTTCTCTTTTGTACGATAAGCATACAGTGTATACCTTTCATCATGATTGTTCTACCGTAGGTTAATAAAAAAAAATGGCAGAAGAAAACATTGAAATGGACTAGGAGATGAGGAGAAAATTAACTTAGTTAAATAAAAGTGCTGAGGTCAGAATTGTGAGACAGAAGTACTAAAATACCAAATTCCTATACATAATTCAAAAAACAAGTCAAAAACACATGAAAACCTGCCTCACTAAAAAATCCTTTTTTGTTCACTAATCTTGGATGCCAGATGCAGAGATCCTTAATATTAAATACCCACCAGAAGTTGACTTCATATGCAAGAACTTGTGTGTTGGTGGCAGTGAAACCCTGTTGTTAATGACAGAAGAGACAAAATGGCAGTACCTGCAGTAAAACAAAATTTTGATGAAAATATACATAAACATAAAGTTAAAACATTAATAATAAACTGAACAAAATATGTTCAGAAGCTCCCCTTTACTATCCAGAATCCTAATGGAAGACAATAATTGTGATAATTTAATTATTCTTAATCAACTAAATTTAAAGTTCAGGTTGAATCACCAGTGATAGCATCAAGTAATGATAATTTAATTATTTTTATTTCCATTATAGCTATAAAGTACGCTGTTGAATAATGGATGATGATTTGCTTTTTACATATGTGGAAAGCAATGTGCTTTTGCTACTTTGTGCTTTTACACTGGGCTCACTTTTAAATGCTGCTCTCTTGCAGTCATCTCTCTTTTTGCTTTTAGCTAACAATTCCCAATATATCAATAAAGTAATTCTCAGATTTTTGTGATTTTCACTCATAATGTATAATTAATATTGAAACCACTAAGGCATCGCTAGGTAGTGTGACATAACGATAACCTAAATACTAGAGTTGTTGCTGATATCAAAATACTCTATAAGGGTATTTATAGTATTTAAATGCCAATGAAATACTAATGCCCTCTAGTGTATGGAAGTAGTTATGGGAGACAGTAATCAGCATCTGTTGCAATGTTGCAAATAGAGATTTTCCATACCTGTAGTTTTTTTTTGTATTTTATCAATTGCACAGCATTTTATATTTGATTTATTGCAAGAACTACATTACAGCATATTTTTGTGGTTAATTTTAATAAAAAATAGATTTAAGGATTGATTCTTAGCCATTCTTTTTGTGATGCATAGCTGTGGGCACTCTAAAACACACAATAAATATAAAATAACAGCACAGAGACAGATTTACTGTTCAGCAATATTATAAATGTATTGTTATGTTTTTCATTACTTCTTTTGCAGGTGTTGAAACAGTAGAGATGGATTTTGAAAATGAGGTGACAGCTTTAACACAGATAAATGTAAGTTTCTGACTTATATATTGAAATATAAGTATGATAATCACTGTTGATTTTGAACATTAAATACAGACAATCCCCTTTCAAGATGCATTATTTTATCCTCAAACCCACTAATTCATATTCAGAGTCAGGGCAGGTTTAAGCATATTCCGCTAGCACTGTGCACAAGATGGGGCACTAGTCCATCACAGGGCAAACACATACTGTATGTGCCTACCCAAACTCAGATTGGGGTCAGTTTAGAGTCCTCCGTTTACCTTACCTTCACGTTTCTAGGGATGAGGGAAGAAAAGTAGAGTACCACTAAATTAAATACAGTTCATTCCCTTACAGACCTAGGGAATACATGTAAGCTCCACATCGACCATGATCATATGTGTGTTTCAATATCAGGGCTTTGGAACCCAAACATGCAAAATATTTGAAAAGGTTACTGATGTGTATGAATATGATGTGTGAATGTTGATCTGAAACGGATATTTGTGTTGCATAGCTTTTGACCATCTCAAGGTCTTTAAATGCATAATGTAAACTGGCTATAAGTGTTCAAAAAATATAAAGTATAAAGTTCAGTTCTGACCTTTGACACGGTGTGATTCTCTTGAAGTTCCTTAATGTGCTTTTGTTCCAGTCTTGAGTAAGATACAAAATTGTTTTTGCTTTAACTGTAGACATATATACTATTGGGCAATTGTATTGTTATTTCTGGATCTCTTTAGGGAAACAAAAAAGAAGCTGAAATATATTGCTTCACTTAAAATATAGAAGTCCAACACTCTGTTTATCGGTTAACGCTGCAAATATTACATATTGTTTAGTTGCGACTGGAGCAGTACCAGTCACCTTGAGTAAAAGCATCAGAATCAGAAAGTACCAAAACTTTTGGCTCTGTAGGAAAACATTTCCACTGTAGGGTTAGGAACTGAGATTTATTGCTGTGCCATCAGTTTTTTTTAAAAGCATTTATTTGCTTCTAAACTAACTGTATGAGACAGAAATCCTAACACATATTCAAACTGCTTAATGTAATAAATAAGACTAAAAGGTAATTGAACAGTAAAATGACAAAGTTCTGTCTGCAAACTTTTCAAATGCTTACATACAGTTCATTAAAGACTCCTTACTCAATGATTTGGTCCTAAGGCTGTGGAACAGTAATGCAGGAACTCGAAACACTGTGTTTTCCTATAGGCAGACCCTATCTTAAACTTTTTACTATATACACAACTAGCCGACCCGCGCATAATTATTCATTAATGGGTGAACACTTTCTGAAAGACAGTTGTCCAAATGGGGTGGGTTTGAGGATACAACTGTGAGTGAATGAAAAGATGGAACTCTGGAGAGAGCAACATACAATTGTCCGTGACTGAAAACTGGGTTTGGCAGATACAGGCATATCTTTTTGAAAGTTTGGCCCTGTGCCTTATTGTCATTGCAAAGGCTAATCTAACAGGAAATTGTCTGCGTGTAAAAGTAAAAGGCAAATTTGAATCTGATGGGGTCAGGGAAATCCGGGGAATAGTTTGTGAGGTAGGAGCTGTGATAATTTTACACTCCAGTACATTGCGGTGAATGCTGGTAACATTGGTAACATGCCATTACAGAGAGCTCTTGCTGGCATGAGGTTTCTGAGAAGCATGACAACTGAACAAATTTTAATTTTGAGTTTATGCGGAGGCATGCCAGTGGGAGTAAGACTGTTAAGAAATTCTTCTGGGAATGAAAGTTGATCTGCGGGATCGTCTGTGACGATGGAGTCAATGCTGGTGAAAGTTACTTCGTTGGTAGGGATGTTTCAGTACTTGTTCATTAAGGTGTAGCGAGTCTTCGTTGGTGACGTTTAATATAGCTCGCGTACTGAGTTGTTCCGGAGTGACAGTTGAGAAGTCGATGTCGCCATATAGTTGTTGAACGGGATCAGAATTAAAAGGAAAAAAATGTGAAGGTAATGTTACAGCTGTTCCGTTTTTTCCCGTCTCCAACATCGAGGAGCCATTTTGCGAAATGTTGTTCGTGAGGAAGAGCTCTCATATTTGTCGTCAGTGTAAGTACATGCATGTGACGCTACAAAGGTTGCTTGTTAATGCAACTGCCGACAGTAAGTGCTCGGGAGCCACGCATAATGACAGGGAGTATTTGTCGGAAATCTCCAAATGGCTGCGTGTCACCCGTGAGGTCACGTAATAACCTGTCAACTGCCTGGAATGCGTATGCATGTGTCATTGGCGCTTTGGCCCATATTATCAATTTGGATTGCAGATGTTGAGCGTGTGGTGAGGTAGGTTTGATGTTGCATGTGGAAGTAGTAGTCAGCTTCAACGGTATTTTAAAAACGGAATGTGCAGTACATCCACCCGGTAACAATGTTGCAGCTATTCCTGTAGATGCTACGGTTGTAGGGATGTCTCCCCTAGCTCTGATGGTATGAATCAGGGTTTTGTAGACAAAGGTTTTCCATGTTCCTTCAGGACCATCTAAGAGGAAGCATGTTTGTCGCGGATGGGAATCGCTGTATGCAGCGTGTAAACATGTGTTTGGTGAGGTGTTAGGGGCGGGCACATGAGCAGGCAGTGCGCATGCCTCGAGAGCGAGGGTGGGCGTGGGAGGAGGGTTAGAGTTGGAGGACGGGGCCGGGTCGTACGTACCCCATGGTCATGCTTCCCATGGTTGGGCGACTTGGTCAATTATATATATATATAGATAATACTACCCGTCCTGTCAGATATAAATTTCCATTCAGCCATTTTGTAAATAATACCAATTTTATAATGTTGAATAGCAATAAGATCCTTTTAACTATCATTTTTATTTTTTTCAGTTTGGGTGAATTTGTGGTTTACTGTATGTGCATCTTACTCTTCAATGTAAATGGATGTTTCAAATAATTGAAAGAAAAAAATGATCAACATGAAACAAATACTTTTCTCAAATATGTATCTGCCACAGTTATTGGCACCCTTAAAAAGTTATCTGAGTAAAATATAATTAAAGTATATTGCCGTTTATATTTTATGTTTTAAGTTCCTCTGTGTGATTAGTAACACTTAAGTCGTCAGCTATGATTTTCTGTTTCACTGGGGTATAAATATAAGGGGACACACAGGCCAGTGACCCGAGAATACAGTAATGATGTGTGACAAAAGATTGTTAATTTGCAAAAATAAGGAAATGGCACTATGAAAATAGCTAAAAAATTAAAAATGCCCATGCCTAATATCAGGGCAATAATTAAGACATTTAAAGCAATTGCAGATTTTAAGAATGGGCTTGAAAGAGAACTTGTATCTATATTGACCTCATGCACATTGAGCTGAATAGTTCGAGTAGCCAAAGGAATAGAGTTCAAGAATTCTGGACATTAGTTGGGTCTTCTGGTCATAAAGTCTCCAAACTATGATCAGATGCCCCCTGCATAACCAAAATGTGGAATTATAAAAAAATGTATTGCAAAATATTTGTTTTGTTATTAATTTATTTTTCCTTTTAATTATTTAGTACAATCAAAGGATTTTGTTAATGTAGGTAAAATTCCGTTACAACGAATATCTTTACGACGAAATTTTCATTACAACGAAGTATTTTTATTGTCCTGACAGTTTCCCCATATGACACAAGTCTATAGAAATCTCGTTACTATGAAGTACATTCAGCAGATACTTTCATTACAACGAAGTGCCCAAAAGACCTTGAAATGCCTGAATGAATCATTCCCAGAGCAGTTAGTTCTGTGGTCGCAGCTCAGTTGTGCACAACGATCCCCAAACAGAAATATTGTAATTTTTTTTTTCTTTCTTCGGACATTCCTTGTAATGTTTTTTTTTTTTTTTTGCCTTTTTTGTTTCCTGTGCTTTCCAGTGATACCTTTTGCTTATTGTTCGACAACATTTGAAAAACATCCATTGGAATTTTACTCATTGTCACCCTCCAATAGAAATGGCAGACACGAAAAAACAGTACATATTAGAAAAAAGAAGAAAAAAGATGTTGCCAGTGAACTTGGAATTTCACCATCGACGCTGTCAACTTTCTTGAAAGACTGAGCAAAAAAAAAGAAAAATCTTGGGTTGCAAATGTATGTGAACTGCTGCATTTGAAGACGTCGAAAAAGCAGTTTTTATGTGGTTCAATGATGCTTGTTCAAGATACATTCCTATTAATGCGGCACTCATTCAAGAAAATGTGAGGTTTGTAAACTCTCTTGGGACCTCCCCCAACTAGACAGCACGCCGAAGAGCATCCCAAAGGCCGATCTCCATGTCTATGGAAGACTGTTTATCTGTTGCCGGGGCAACAGCAGGCTCAAAGCTATGCTGCGTCTCTCTGCCAAAGCAAACAGAAAAGATATCGATGGGTGATGCAGCCTGACTGCTGTGTCTGTGTATAGAAGAGTGGCAGATCATGCTATAATAAATAAGTGTGCTGCTCCTGTTTCAAGCTGAATAAAGCTGGTTTTGATAAAGTACTGAGACTCAGCCTCGTGTTTTGGGGTGCAAGACAGGGACTTACAGCGTGACCCTGATCTTTTATGATTTGCTTCTGTGGTGCCTTACTGCACCGCTATGGGCCTGTTTTTGCCCTGCCCCAGCAACGGACAAACAATCTTCCACAGACAATGCAATCATGCTTCGTGACGCACTTCAGTGTGTCGATCCCATTGGGTTGGGAGTGGGGGGGGGGGGGGGGGGCGGCTGTCTCAAAAGAGTTCAGAAACCTCACAATATGAAAAAGAAAAGGATGATTCGGTTCCTGATCGATAACTGTGCTGCCCACATCATGCTTCCACATTTAGATAATGTTCACGTTGAATTCCTCCCACCCAATTGCACAGCAGTGCTTCAGCCATTGGATCTGGGCATCATTCACACCCTGAAAGTGTATTATCGCAAGGAAAAGCTGATAAACATTCTCGTCAGCATAACTTGTAGGCAGGAGGAGATTAAAATTAACGCGAAAGAAGCTATTGAAATGATTGCAAATGCCTGGGCACAAGTTAAAGAAAGCACTATAGTAACAAAAACAGAATCTCATTGCAACAAAATTTCCATTACAACGAAATATTTTTTAGGTCCCTGGGAGTTCGTTGTAACGGAATTTTAGCTCTATTTTAAATGAAAGATCATATCCCATTTTGCTTTTATTTACTAAGGATGTAAATGTGAGTGGAGGACACTGTAAGTACTGTAGAAGGAACATGACACACATCTTTGATGGTTTAAGTAAACTTCATTTTCTGTTCCTTCTTATATTTTGCATACTTGTAACTTAAGTGAAATTTACTTGTGTTGTCTTTCCCTGAGCAAATTAAAAAGAAACAAAACAAAAGAGTAGTCACTTACTAATAGAGAAATTACTAACATATATTCATATGAACTACTTGATTGGAAATTACATTGGAGGAAGTCAGAATAACTTAAGTCTAGTAAAAATAAAAAATGTAACATATTTTATAATAGGAACTTGGTTTTTCCAAGCTCTCCTCCTCTAAGTCACAGAAGCAGAGAAGTAACTAAGGTCTCTGTGCAGTCTTGCATATCTCTGTTTCAATTAATGCAGTAGTATTATCATGTTTACACACATACTTGCGTTGTGCAAAATAACAATTGTCCTGATTTCCATAAGTAACAAAAATATTAATATTATTTTTAAATAGTGGTATTTTTTTAATTGTATGCAGCTAATGTTTTTTCATTGTTCTGTTTCACATAGGGCGATGAAAACAGTGACTTATACTGCAGGACATGCAGCCAGTACTTCAGTTCCCTACATAATAAAAGGGAACATCTCTTAGGAAAGCAGCACTTGCAGAAAATGACAGGTAATTGCATCTATATATTGCTGCTGCAAATCCAGTCTCTTTATAGAAAGTACTTTCTGTATAATGTATATATGTGTAATATACCCTGTCATAATTATTTTTATTATACATTTTAGTGCAGTTTTTTTCTTCATCATTACATGATAGACATTTTATAATCTGTTTAAAGCTGAGTTCATTTGCAGTTTTCCTGGGAATTAATTTGTTACATTAATGGATTTACAAGGGCATAATAAGGCCTGGCATTTTAATATATTAGAGAATTTTTCCAATTCCTTAATACATAGCACTTATAATGAGCAACCACCTTATAAGCTGCCTGGGGTTCATTTTAAGTAAGCTAAAAGTATATTTGACTCACATTTGACAATGGAGGAGATGAAAACTAAAACTCTAGCAGTGTTCTTGGATAAAGTAAACCTTTGGGGATTTTCAGTGTAGTTATGAAAGGAAGAGTCACAAATGTGATACTCAGTCTAGCAGGCCATTCTTTTCTTCCTGAAATTTTGTGATACTGTATAATTAATTAAATCTGAAATCTACAAGCATGGTACACAATGAGAAAGTCTGGTGTTGTCACAGAAGCCACTGAATCCCGAGGCTCCCAATAGCTGTGATGTCTCATTTTATGTGTAAGAGTAGCAGCTTGGCAATGTATCCATAGCACCAAATTCTTTAAGTGTGGAAACAAAAAAGAGATTTGGTAACAGTTTATAAAGATTTGCAGGGTTTTATTTTTGTGCAGATTACTAAAAAATAGAACTGCAATGTGAATGTAACATTTTTATAGGTAAAAATGGTAAAAAAAAATATTTAAACTTTTTACAATTTTTATATGTACTTAGCTATAAAAAATTACACATATTTTGCAATTATTAATCTCTTATTGTTGTTTAAGTTTACAGTTATTACCTATTTTCACCCATGACTTCAAAAGTTAATTTGCCTTCCAAATACTGTGGTAGCAACTGTAAATCTCTACTGCAAGAAGGAAAATGCTAATATCTGTGCCTGGAGTCATATTTATTTAGTCTAGTTTGATAGTATGGTAGTGTGAGAATGGTGGTTAGGAAAATCAGGACGTCACTTTTGCACCCTTCAAAACAGTAGCCGTAGTCAAGTTAAATTTGGTATAATGTAAAAACTCCTAACTGAACTGAAAAAGACGTAACCCAGTCAACTCAGTTTGCAATACATCTTGAAACTATGTCCCACATATGTAACTTTTAACTTTCATATGCAATCACATATTTCTTTGTCATACAGCTTCATTTATTATTACTCAAACAACAGGTATTGACTACACACATAGCATTTAATAAATTTGGCATTATCCTGTTTGCATCTGATGTTTGCTTACGCAGAGTGCCACTATCAAGTTTTTCCATCATCTGTTTCTTTAAAACTCTGTGTAGTGAGTTCTTATTGCCTTAGAAGTCAAGTGTGCCCATTTTTATAAAATGCAGTGTGAAGCAGACAGCCTTCCAAGGCTAATTTGGAAATTTAATTTGTTTTACATTCTTTTTATCGTTTAATTACTGATAGTCATTAAGAATGTATTATGTGATCATTTCCACCATGGTTACTGAAGAGATAAGGTTCAGTATGTCCTGCATTCAATAAAGAACACAATCCCAGGGAGCAAGTGTCCCCTGCTGGAGACAATGATTAAAGCTGATAGATATACTGTAAAGGTTATTGTGAGCTAGAAAAAGGTTCTTTATATTTTGCATATATAAATATAACAGAAAAAAAACTTCTTGATTGCTCCTTTTACATTATTTTTCAGTAAGAAGCTTTATATTTAAAAAAAAAGTTAATCATTTCCATTAATATTATTCAACTGAAGATATTTTGCAAAAAACACAAGAATTAAGATGTCTCATTCAAAGCTCTTGACTCTTGTTGCTGTAAGTGTCTGGTCCCCACATATCCAAATAAACTGGATATTAATTATGATGATATAATTTGGGAGAAGCCTCTATATTTGTTAACTTTACATCTTCATTTTCTCAATTTGGATTAATTTACTGTTAACATTTTTCATAAGATCCATTTATATAAATCCAAACCCTGTTCATTTCCAATGTCTGTGGCCATTCAGTTTCTCTGCTGATTTGACTCAAACAGTTGGGTCTAACTTTTTAAATGCCATATCTATGGCCTTTTACCATTTGACAACCTTTTTAAATTTTATTAATAAAATAGTAGACATTATATTTTCTTCACTTATTTCTGTGAGTTTAATTTGCTGTGTAGATGTGCGAAATCTTGTTCCCACCAGTCATGTTTTTTTATGTAGCTGAGAGCTACTCTAAGCAAGCAAAAAACATTATAAATAGCAAAAAAATCTGATGAATAGCAAAACTTTATAAAACTGTACTGTATATATAAATATAAAACTTTATAAATAGAAAAGCTAGAAGGAAACTATTACATATATAGTTTTAAATGGGTATACCCCAACTATCCAAAATAAGAATTAGAATTTTTTCAAATGGGTATCGTTTTAAAATTTTTGTAAATTGTGATCTTTTACAGAAAATCCATTTTATAGGAAAAGTTAGGTTAAAAAAGAGGTCTTTGAGGAACATCAGAATTTTTTATGACAGCTACACTATTGGGTGCTTGTATATTGTAATGTATATCATATATGTATGCATAGTCTTGCAGTAAAAGAGACACCTTTGTAGTGATCGTCTACATGCTATATTTTACATTTGAAGTTTTGTTGTGTTTGTAAAGTTTTTGGCCAATTTACAGTATATCACACAAAAAATTGACAGTATTTGCATTTATATACAGTATATGTGTGGTTTTCAGTGAATCTTCTGTGTAATATAGGAAAACATTTTTGTAATTTATGATTGGTCAGAGATTACCATATTTAAGTTTTATTTCCGTTTGCATTGCTGCTGTTACTTGTGATGGGGTTTTAGTTCTACTAAATATATGTTTCAGCAGTGCCTCTAGTTGTCTGTTCGCATGGGAAATAATACCAGATGCACCACAGTTGTCAGAATAAGTACATTTATTTTAGAAACATAGTTGACAATTAACTTGAGGAAGAAAGTAAAAAAAAAAATAATAAAAGAACTGACATATGGCAACAAAACAAATAAACTAAAATATGTAATTAAAACAGAGTTCTGTTGCCTGTGTAGGCCTTCTTTAGCATATTTTGGTCTTGTCTGCCTTGTGGACTGCTTATGTCCAAAGAACTATAAAACATTTTTCATCTCATCTGAAATCTCTATTTTGTTCTTTCTCAAGATCTTGACATCCCTTTCTCTAGTCATTCGCCCTTCACACCAAATTGTCCACCCAACTCCAAACCCAATCATTTTCTAGTTAATGCTAGGTTTTAAACCTCATCTTGGGGTCATTGTCTTCCAGGGTCAAGGGCAGGCTTTTAAAAGATTCAGCGACAACAGACTAGAACTCCATCTGGAAGTCCCTGGTATGTTTTTATGCCTGAAGCCGAGGTAAAACTTACTTTTATAGTTTCTCCTATAAAAGTACAACACTGCCCCAGTCATTTCTAATATGAAATTTTTCGTGCAATTTAACATACTGCAAGGAAAGGATTGACCACCTATAAGTCATCCCTAGCGTTTCTCTAAAAGGTCCAGCTTTACTGGCAAGAGCACAGGCTCACAAGTATTAGTCAGGAGGTGGTCTGGTTCGCAGCTAGCCCTCCATAGTTTTACTGTCCGTCACTGGATCTCTGGTACTTCAGCCAGTCACCTCTGTTTCATTCTATTTCCCATTCTAGTTGTCTGAAAGTTATATTTCCAAATAGTTACTGCTGTCTCATTGCAGCTTCTGTAGTGATCTAATGAATTCATGGTAATGTCATGGTATGGTGAATATTTGCTGAATCAGGAACTTTGTGGTGTGAAGGAATCGTGAATTCTGCTTTGCATTTATGGGTTCTTAATAGCATTATCAGACTGCTGTCTGTGATCTAAAGTTGAAACACAACTGAAGAAAAATAATTGTGCAGTTTTTAGATATCCTAGAAAAAGTCCAAGCCTGAAACCTAGTAAGAATGTGGCAAAATATGAAACAAGAAATTCATACTTAGAAAACCACACCACTTTTTTAAAATTGAAGCAGTTATTGTATACAGTATAAGGAGGCTAAGTGAAAAATTTCCAATAGATCTGTGAGAGACACAGTTTAATCATTAATTGCAGGAAATGTATTAGTTATAGGTAGTTGTTACAATTTCTCACATTTATGGCATACATTCATGTACCCTGAAAACTTGTGGTCTTAAGTGAAACATTATTTGTAAATTAAAAAAATAAGTGTCTTACATGGCAGCTTACAGTGGCAGTCTGTGGGGCACCAGAACAAATATGAAACAAAAGCCTTAAACTTACAGAATTCATCCACTTCAACAACCAAGAATGTTCCTCAGTGTTAATTTACATTTTTAGATTTTACATATTTCAGAAAAATGCACATTTATTTTTTTCCTCAAAGTAGGATATACTGTACTTTTGTTAGGCTCCAGCAGTCCAACTATTTTCTTCATTTCATTCCTTTCTCCATACATGCAACCTTTTACCCATAGGGGCATTGTTTTGAATGGTGCAATTATTTTGACAAAGATTTAAATGCTCAGACTACCCCTTTTCCTGATAAACTTTTCTAAGCATTTAGAAAAATAAACCCTCAATTGTTTTCCATCAAAATGTCTGGTTATGAAAATGTAGAAATGTTTAGCCTTGGCAGAATATATATATATATATATATATATATATACACAGTGCATCCGGAAAGTATTCATAGCGCATCACTTTTTCCACATTTTGTTATGTTACAGCCTTATTCCAAAATGGATTAAATTCATTTTTTTCCTCAGAATTCTACACACAACACTCCATAATGACAACGTGAAAAAAGAGATTTTTGCAAATTTATTAAAAATAAAAAAATTGAGAAAGCACATATACATAAGTATTCACAGCCTTTGCCATGAAGCTCAAAATTGAGCTCAGGTGCATCCTGTTTCCCCTGATCATCCTTGAGATGTTTCTGCAGCATAATTGGAGTCCATCTGTGGTAAATTCAGTTGATTAGAAATGATTTGGAAAGGCACACACCTGTCTATATAAGGTCCCACAGTTGACAGTTCATGTCAGAGCACAAACCAAGCATGAAGTCAAAGGAATTGTCTGTAGACCTCTGAGACAGGATTGCCTCGAGGCACAAATCTGGGGAAGGTTACAGAAAAATTTCTGCTGCTTTGAAGGTCCCAATGAGCACAGTGGCATTCATCATCCGTAAGTGGAAGAAATTCAAAACCACCAGGACTCTTCCTAGAGCTTGCCGGCCATCTAAACTGAGTGATCGGGGGAGAAGGGCCTTAGTCAGGGAGGTAACCAAGAACCTGATGGTCACTCTGTCAGAGCTCCAGAGGTACTCTGTGGAGAGAGGAGAACCTTCCAGAAGGACAACCATCTCTGCAGCAATCCACCAGTCAGGCCTGTATGTTAGAGTGGCCAGACAGAAGCCACTCCTTAGTAAAAGGCACATGGCAGCCCGCCTGGAGTTTGCCAAAAGGCACCTAGAGTCTCAGACCATGAGAAACAAAATTCTCTGGTCTGATGAGACAAAGATTGAACTCTTTGGTGTGAATGCCAGGCGTCACGTTTGGAGGAAACCAGCAACCGCTCATCACCAGGCCAATACCATCCCTACAGTGAAGCATGGTGGTGGCAGCATCATGCTGTGGGGATGTTTTTCAGCAGCAGGAATTGGGAGACTAGTCGGGATAAAGGGAAAGATGACTGCAGCAATGTACAGAGACATCCTGGATGAAAACCTGCTCCAAAACGCTCTTGACCTCAGACTGGGGCGGTGGTTCATCTTTCAGCAGGACAACGACCCTAAGCACACAGCCAAGATATCAAAGGAATGGCTTCAGGACAACTCTGTGAATGTCCTTGAGTGGCCCAGCCAGAGCCCAGACTTGAATCCGATTGAACATTTCTGGAGAGATCTTAAAATGGCTGTGCACTGACGCTTCCCATCCAACCTGATGGAGCTTGAGAGGTGCTGCAAAGAGGAATGGGTGAAACTGGCCAAGGATAGGTGTGCCAAGCTTGTGGCATCATATTCAAAAAGACTTGAGGCTGTAATTGCTGCCAAAGGTGCATCGACAAAGTATTGAGCAAAGGCTGTGAATACTTATGTACATGTGATTTCTCAGTTTTTTTATTTTTAATAAATTTGCAAAAACCTCAAGTAAACTTTTTTCATGTTGTCATTATGGGGTGTTGTGTGTAGAATGCTGAGGAAAAAAATGAATTTAATCCATTTTGGAATAAGGCTGTAACATAACAAAATGTGGAAAAAGTGAATACTTTCTGGATGCACTGTATATATATATATATATATATATATATATGAGGTAGAATATGCCTATGGGGAGCTTCAGCAAACTGAAGAAATAGGGGGAAAAAAGGGTGTGAAGGAATTAGAAAGAAAGACAGAAAAGATTATAGCCTGAAGCTACAGCAAACCTCAGGACAATTGACAATTGGTAATGCTTATGCAGAAAATGTAAACATTTCTACCAAGGACTAAAGATTTTGTTGCAGATAGTGGGATTTACTGCCACCACAACTGGAAAACATCGGCATGTTCGGGGACTAGTCCATTTTGTCCTTTGAGGGCATCATTTGTATTACTGAAGGGGATGATTTTTTGGCAGTCAGTTATGCAGTTCTGGGGACATTTTAACATTTTCTGAAATTAAACTGGAAAAGTTAGTAAAGACCAAACAAACAGCTTTTGTCAAAGTAAGATTATTGATTTATGCCGTTAGTATCACATTGCTTAGTGATGATGTCACAAAGCCCCGTACAACTGACTGGATTTTGAATGTCCTTCCATGTTTGTGTGGCATTTGCTCTTGTTTCTCTAGTTTTTGGCAAGTATTAAGGCTTTGCCTGTTGGGCCTCAAAATAGCCAGTGGGGAGAGGCATTTTTTTTCTACATTTAAAATGTGTCAGTTCAGAACTTGTTTTTGGCATAGTTGAAGAATAACTGACTTCAAGAGCACCAAACTTATTCTTTAAAAGTAGTGCAGCCAGTTATTGAACCCATAGAAGCCCAAAGGACAATAAATCAATGTTTAGTTTGTTTTTGTATATTGCTGTTCATGGAGCATGAATATTTAAGGACTTGCACAAATTTTTGATATACCTTAAACAGTAACAGAAATCTACATAAATCTTCAGAGTTTATACTGTATATACTGGCACATAACTATTTTAATTTATGTAATGTTACAAATTCCATTTCCAAAAAAGTAGAGACACTTTATAAAAATGCAATAAAAACTAAAATCTGTAATTTGTTAATTCACTTGAACCTTTATTTAACAGACAAAAGGACAAAAAAGATTACATTTTTCAAACTTAATTGTATTTGTTAAACATAAACAAATTTAGAAATTGATGCTAGCAACACACTGTAAAAAAGTTGGCACAGAGGCAAGTTTACCACTGGATCACATCCCCTTTGCTTTTAATAATACTTCTTATTCGTTTGGGAACTGAAGAAACAAATGTTTTGCAGTTTTTCAAGTGGAATTTTTGCCCATTCTTGCTGTATACAAGACTTGAGCTGCTCACCAGTTCGTGGTCGCCGTTGCTCGACTCTCCTCTTCATGATGCGCCAGACATTTTCAATAGGAGACAGATCTGGGGCCTCATGTATAACGCTGTGCATAGAATTCACACTATATCATGGCGTAAGCACAAAAGCCGAAATGTGCTTACGCACAGAAAAATCCAGATGCAGGAATCTGTGCGTACTCCAACTTCCACGTTCTTCCGCTACATAAATCCCGGTTAGCGTGAAAACTAATGCTCGTGCACGTGCCTTATGTCCCGCCCCAACTCCTCCCAGAATTACACCTTTTTGAATATGCAAATCAATATAAATAGCCCTTAAGTTCAGCGTTCTGTGAAAAGACAATGGGAAAAGCACGGGGGAAAATATAAGAATTTCAGCGAATACCAAGTGGAGGCAAAGGAAAAACATACTATTCGTTTAATTAAACTGTGGTATAATCAACAAAAGGAAGTTGATCGAGTGACATAGCGTGTTGGAGAAACTTGAAAGCTCAGATATCAAAGTCACCGTGAAAAGGCGAGTCATGCCCACCATCTGAGTGTCATATGAAAGCTTATTAGGGTACAGACAAAAAAAAATAGGCGCACAGTGGGAAAAAAGCACGAAATGTCAACTTCAATCTTGAAATTTCCACTTTAATCACATAGTTTATTCTGTCATTAAAGTAGAACATCATAATGTCATCTTAAAATCGTTTAATTAACCAGTTTCTCAAATCACATCGTAATTAAAGTAGCACGTTAAATGCTTTGTTTTGTATGTGATCTTCTATGTGCTCTATGTGTGTGAATCACTACTTGCTTCTTAAACCGGCTCTCTTCCTCCGACTAGACACAGAATCCATTACATTCGTGATATTACAGCTCTCTGAATAACTAAAATACTGAGATGTATACGTGATATCATTTTGATGATGATAGGAGTTAAAGCACATTATTAAACATGGGTTTCACTGCGCAGTGATTGTGTGCGACCTTCAATGAAATTATTTATTGCAGCAGTACTCGTGGGTGGCTCTAGGCAGAGAATTAATCGGTGGCCCCTTCGCCCGCCAATGTCAATATGGTATCTTATGCACGGCGGATGGCCACGTCCGTTGTGGACACTGCATAGCCGCCTCGGGCTCATGACACAAGCTTTTAACTTTTGTTGAAATTTGCTGCTGCGTTTTTAGCTGTGTTGTTATTTTCTCTTTCTGTTTTATATTCAATATATATTGGCGTGGCCGCCCCTGCAGTCCTTGCTTTTCTTTCTCCAAGTAACCGATTGCCACACAATCAGCTCTGTAATAGATGTTAAGCCATCTGTAAGCTTAGAACGCCTATTCTTCAAAACGTTTAAGGAACATTGAACTATCTTCGTAGTACATGTTTAATTATTCTATATTTCACGCCAGTCCCAGTGAAGAATATGGATTATTTAAATGAAGTTAAAGTTTTACCTGTATAATATAATAAACATATTTTGCTGCATTTCATCTTAAAAATGATATCGTCATCACATGTAAATACGCGCTTTATAAAGTGGCTCAGGTTGTGCAATATTATAACTGTAGTGCAAGTTTACAGTGAGGTAATTGTACTTATAAGTACAAACAGTTCTACAAGGAGCAATTGATTGAGCACGTTTATAGTTCTTGGGATGAAACTGTTTCTGAACCACGAGGTCCGCACAGGAAAGGCTTTGAAATGTTTTGCCATGGCTGAGGTAGCGTGTGCATGAGTCTGTATCCTGATAATTCTCTTTCCGATCAGCTGCTGCTGTGATTCCCCACTCAGATACAGTTATATAAATACTCCGAGTGGTGCAGTGAGAGTAATATGGAAAAAGATGATCCGCTGTGGCAACCCTAACGGGAGCAGCTGAAAGAAGAAGGAGAAGGTGCAGTGAGAGTAACAACGCTAAAGCAGTTATGGTATTTGGAATACTATGGCTATTCCTTGGACCATTATATTGTTACAAGTTAATTACAATCAGATGCATTACACTAATAAACAATATGCAGTTAGTTTCAGTGTATTTTTAAAGCCATGTCCAGGAAAATAAGGAGTAACCACACAGGAACAGTAGCATTGCTTTGACGCTGGGTGCCGCCAGTCTGCGAAACCGAGCAGAGAACTTGCGTACGACAAGGTATGAGGTACTGTGGAAAAATGCGTGGCTTTACGCCAAGTGTAGGTTTTATACATCACAATTTGAACGTGGAAAAGTTCTTACCAACATTTCTGTGCGTACGCACCGTTTATACATGAGGCCCCTGGACTGTAGGCAGTTTCTTTTTGTCAAAATGCGTTATGCTCCTTCTCTGTTAATTTATCCTTCCACTCAAAACATCTACTTATTAATTCATTGCTTTAGTCATTCTGTGCAAAAATGATGAACTAGTTGTCATAATCTGTCTAGCATGTTTACTTATGTATTTGGTAAATCTGAAATTTATAACAGTACTAGCAAAATACCCGCGCTTCGCAGCGGCGAAGTACTGCATTAAAATTTTTATTAAGAAGAAAATTTAACCTTTTTAAACTGAGGGAAAATATGCCAATAATTATTTGTTAAGGATCTCTTTGTATACCACGTTGTCAGTTCGGCCCTCCGGTTGTAACATGACCAAGCTGTGCGCTGAACTTACTCTTGAGCATGCAACTTACAGTTGGCCATGTGAACAGTAATCTTGTCTCAAATCTCACAGCTTGGATTGCTGCTGTCATAATCAGTTTGAGGTTCATGGTTTGTTTCAATTACGACAGTATTTGCAGGACTTGTGTTGAAGTGACATTCGGCATCTGTCAAGCGTTGTAAGCTTACAACCGGTTTCATCGATAACTTCACATCCAGCTTTTGAGAGTTTAAACATTCATAAACATCAAAGTGTCCACTACTGAAATCGTCACCTGTGAATGTAAGATGTTTAAGAGGCATTGGCGGTTGTCGAAAGGTGTAAAATATTTGGCCATTTCGGTACAATTGAAAGCACCAACCGAACAATTCAGTGGCAGCTATCAACTCACATGCAGAACCATAGGTGAAGGGCTTAAGCATTTCACTCTTCTAATGCCCTGTGTAGTATAATTATCTCCTGTACCGTCATCAGTCCACACCTTGAACCTGTCCCAGTCATTCAATACATAAGACACAATGTTCTTCCGGATATCAAGAGTGAGCCTGATATGGCTGTGCAATATGTAACACAGAGAATGGAAAAGGTAGGTGCCATCTCCGGGCATGGAAACCACTCGGTAAGTGACAGTTCTTTGATCGATGGTGATTACCTCGATAGACATGGTAATAGGGGTTGGAATGATGAAGGAAATGGGTACCTGAGTAATGTAAAGTAAGTGTAAAATACCTATACAATAACTATAATTGTAATAAACAAACAATAAAACAGCGAAGAAGCCGTGGATTAAACAAAAAGGCTGTAGTTATCAGCAGGGAGACGTGAATCCCGTGGCGAAGCAAGGAAGGGAATGTAGAGACTGGAGCGACGGACGGCCTTATATAGGCAGGCAGCCAACAACGTGGGAGGCGTTGGGATGGGGGACCCAACACCGCCTCACATGGTGACCAAGCTGCAGGCTATGGACGTATATATGTACGTAAGTAGGATTCAGTTAGCGTTGGGAACCCGTGTACCAAATTTCTTGAAGATGGGCCAATAAGTAACAAAGACTGTTGAAAAGTTCAATATGGTGGCCGACAGTGGCATCATACCACCGAAATAAGTACGTACATTGGTTTCGGTTAGTGCAGGGAAGCCGCCTACCAAATTTCGAGAAGATGAGGCCATAAATAAGAAAGTTCAACATGGCGGATGTTGTTGATCGTTACGCGTAGAATTTCGAAATGAAACCTGCTTAACTTTTGTAAGTAAGCTGTAAGGAATGAGCCTGCCAAATTTCAGCCTTCTACCTATACGGGAAGTTGGAGAATTAGTGATGTTGGAAAATTCAATATGGCGGCTGACAGTGGCGTCATACCACCGAAATAAGTACGTACATTGGTTTTGGTTAGCTCAGGGAAGTCACCTACCAAATTTCGTGAAGATGGGGCCGTAAATAAGAAAGTTCAACATGGAGGACGTTGTTGACCGTTATGACCGTTATGCGTAGAATTTCGAAATGAAACCTGCTTAACTTTTGTAAGTAAGCTGTAAGGAATGGGCCTGCCAAATTTCAGCCTTCTACCTACACGGGAAGTTTGAGAATTAGTGACATTGGAAAGTTCAATATGGCGGCTGACAGTGGCGTCATACCACCGAAATAAGTATGCAAATTGGTTTCGGTTAGCGCAGGGAAGCTGCCTACCAAATTTCGTGAAGATGGGGCCATGAATAAGAAAGTTCAATATGGCGGACGTTGTTGATCGTTATGACCGTTACGCGTAGAATTTCGAAATGAAACCTGCCTAACTTTTGTAAGTAAGCTGTAAGGAATGGGCCTACCAAATTTCAGCCTTCTACCTACACAGGAAGTTGGAGAATTAGTGACGTTTGGAAAATTCAATATGGCGGCCGACAGTGGCGTCATACTATCGAAATAAGTACGTACATCGGTTTTGGTTAGCGCAGGGAAGTCACCTACCAAATTTCATGAAGATGGGGTCAGCCTTCTACCTACACGGGAAGTTTGAAAATTGGTGACGTTGGAAAGTTCAATATGGCGGCCGACAGTGGCGTCATACCATCGAAATAAGTACATACATCGGTTTCGGTTAGCGCAGGGAAGCCGCCTACCAAATTTCGTGAAGATGGGGCCATAAATAAGAAAGTTCAACATGGCGGACGTTGTCGACCGTTATCGACCGTTATGACCGTTACGTGTAGAATTTCGAAATGAAACCTGCTTAACTTTTGTAAGTAAGCTGTAAGAAATGAGCCTGCCAAATTTCAGCTTTCTACCTACATGGGAAGTTGGAGAATTAGTGATGAGTCAGTCAGTCAGTCAGTCAGTCAGTCAGTCAGTGAGTGAGTGAGGGCTTTGCCTTTTATTATTATAGATTGGGTAATTGGTCTCAGGTGACTGTTAACCTATAATCATGAGGCATTAGCTGAACCAACGATCAACCAGTTCTCAGTTGTTCGGAGGTGAATTCCATGAACCTTCAGTTTTACTGCAGCATATATACAGTATAAATATATATATATATAATATACCAAGCATAATACAGATTCTGTGGTGGGTTGGCACCCTGCCCAGGGTTTGTTTCCTGCTTTGCGCCCTGTGTTGGCTGGGATTGGCTCCAGCAGAACCCCATGACCCTGTAGTTAGGATATAGCAGGTTGGATAATGGATGGATAATACAGATTACTGAAACATTTTCCTACATGATAATGGACCAACCACAAGCTAATGAACAAGCACAACAGCCTGGAAGAAGGCTGCAGGATGCAGGGTGGAAGAATAAGGAGACAAAACATAGGTAGAGGAAGAGGAGGCCGAGTATACAGGGTTGTTCCTGATGAAATAAGGGCCACCATATTTATTTGCATACTGTAATCTACAGTAAACAATACAACTTTATTTATATTTCTGCATAGTACAATAAAGTAAGTAAAATCTGAACAGGTTTGTATCAATTTGTTGAAATATGTTGTCCCAAAATACTGTTAAGAAAATAACAATTTACAGTACAGTATGTAGTATAATTGTTTTTTTTTCTGTTGGTGTATAGCGTATAATGGATCTGGACTCAAGGGAACCACTTCATAATTTCATACATGTTGATAAGGCAGGCTTCAATCTGGCTAAAGGCAGAAGGTGTGGAAGGAATCTCATCGGTCACAGAGCAACTATTGATATTCCAGGCCAGCGGGAAGGGAATATCACCATGTGTGCAGCCATCTTTTACAACGGTGTGCTTACTCATATTCACCTTGTAGGCCTCTACAACACACACCATCTTTTTAGACACCCTGTACAGAGATCTTATACCTGAAAACGAGAGGTGTCTAATCCAGAATGATCTCCCAAAATATGTGATCATTTGGGATAATGTAAGTTTCCACCGCTCACACACCATCAGAGAGTAGTTTACTAATCATGACAGGATGATCATGGAATTTCTCCCACCCTGTTCCCCCTTCCTTAATCCAGTTGAGGATTTTTTTTCTGCTTGGAGGTGGAAGGTTTATGATAATCAGTCCCATACCCAGCTGAGCTTGTTGGATGCCATAAATGCAGCATGTGAACAGAAAAATATGGACTCCTGCAGAGGATGAATCCGTCATCCAAGAAGGTATTTTCCATGCTGTATTGCTAGAGAGAATATCCACTGTGATGTGGATGAAAATCTGTGGCCTGACAGACAAGAACGCCAGGATGTGTAAACAATGTACTGCTATGCCCACAGTACCATGTTCTATGGAGTGTTTCCCCTGCTCCTTTATACAATTTGTTGCTGTACAAGGCATTCTTTTCTTTATGACTATGTTACTGTGACAAAATTCTGTACAATACAGTAAAGAACAGTACCTGTATATAAAATACTGTCATATCCAGTCTCTGGCAATCAGTCCGCTCTGGACTGTTTGTACTTTGTAATTTACCAAAACTACTTCTGCTACGTTTTAGTGTAGTATTGACACTGAAGACATTGAAAAAATGTTATAGTCACTTGTGCATTTTCAAAGAATATTCCAAAAAATCCTACTTACAGTATATCCAGTCTCTTGAGCAGTAAACACAGTACAGTAATTTAAAACTTTGTAGTACAGAAATTGTTACACCACACAGAAAATATGTTGCCTTATGGATTTTCAGACAGTATTACATTTTTTGCGTCTAAACAGGACGTATACCAAGTTGGACTTATTCCAAAGCGGACGTATACTGAGGTGCCACTGTAATTTGAAACTTTGTAGTATAGAAATTGTTATACCACACAGAAAATATGTTGCCTTATGGATTTTCAGACAGTATTACCAAAATCCTTTTCAAAATTTTCAATACAGATCACGCATTTTGACCATCTTGTTCATAGGCAATGGTGCAAAGATTTGTCATTCTGATGGCACTGACAGTTTCTCTGACACTAATATTTGCTTTTGGGGCATAGACTAAGTACTTTGAGCAAGTCACTTGCTTTTGCAGGTAATACACTGTGTTTTGAGGTTTGCACATATTGTTCTGAGAAATGCACATACTATTGTGCAAAGATAAATTATGTTTCAAGAAATGCACCAAAGAGATTGAGAAAAACTATAATATAACATCACATACATTTGTATTTTAAAAATAATTATAATTTGTTTTCATATAAAAATATTTATTTAATAACACATGTAGGTTACATCCTTGTAAATTTCTAGTTGTTAATTTTGAATTTTACTTCTAATTTTAATAAAATTATTTTTTTAAAAATTAAAGAAAATACAATAATACATCTTTCATCCATTTACCGTGTTTTTTAACCTTGGTCTTCAATTACAGTGTTTCATGGTGTTTGTCTTAGCAGCACTGGATGCATGTCCCATGGGTGGGATTCTGGGGAACACTTTCACAAACTTGTATGCATTTACACTCTGTGCCAGCTAATTGGATCATATGGATTAAAACTAATGCAGATATAGACTTCACACAAAGTGATCAGATCAGAAATTTAAATCCAATTCTCTGAAGTAAACAAGTTTACTAGTATTTGCATAATGTATAGACAGATTATGTTGCTTTTAGCTGATTAAAAATAAGTTGTACCTCTGTTAGTTTTAGCTCATTGCTCTTTTTCTGTATTAAGTACTTATCAGCAAACTGTGTTCTGCTGAAAAGTGTTGTAAAAAAATTGTCTGACTACTCATATGTAAATGAATCAATCGAGTAGATAAAGGATAAAAGATAAATAGGAGGAAGATGGAATATATGAGGTTTAATGATAATCAGGACTCAGATGTTAATCTTGCAGGAAGAGCTATAGAAAGGTGTGGATAAGTTTAAATATGTAGGATACGTGGTAGCCCTAGTGGAGAACTGGATGCAGAAATAACCAACTGAGTGCAGTGTGGATGGAACAATTGGAAGTAGGTATCAGAAGTATTGTGTAATCTAAAAATTATGGCAAAGGTTAAAAGTAAGATTTTTAAAACAGTGGAAGAGAAAGTTTGATCTTGCAGAAATGAGAATGATAGGATGGGTGTTTGGAGTTACAAAAAAGGACAGGATAAGAAATGAGACAATCAAAGATAGAACAGAAGTAGGAGAGATATCTAAAAAAGTTGACCCATTCTGTGAAGTGTTAAATGCATTTTTAATTGAAATTGTGGCCCAAGTTCCATATGCCATTTGAAGCCTGTGTATCTTTGCAGAAACAGTCCATAGCAATTACCTAACATATTCCAGTTATTCTTAAAAAAATAATAATTAGAACATACCAGATTAGATTTTTGCAAAGCCCATTGACATTTCTCATTTTTGTCTGAACTTTAGATTCACTACTCTCTGTAAGCTATTAACATTAAGGGTCACAGGGCACTGGAGCCTATCTCAGCAGCCTTGGGCACAAACCAAAAACCAGTCATGGCAATGGAGATCCCTGATGTGTCACACCACCAATTTTGATACTGGCAATCAATTTTCCCTGCAGATTTAAAAAAAATGTGTTTTAAAATTCAACTGTATTTCGGTTTGATTGTGAACACCATTAAATTCCTGATTTATGTTCTTATTGATCATTTAGCCATATATTTTTCTCTGGAAAAGAAAAAACCTTTCTCAAGGTTATTAACGTAGGCCCATCAGAATTGTGTGTTTCCTCTGTCTCACTTGATTTACTTACAGAAAATGATGTTCCTTTAGTCACACAAATAGTTTAATTGCCTGGATGCTTAGTTTAGATGTCAGCAGACTTTCTGCAGCTGAACATCAATAAAACTGTAGTATATCTTCTGTGGTTCCAGCACAGTTCCAACACTTTTGTTCAGCTGTTTTAAATGTCTGTCTCATTTATAATTTAATTTGCAAAATATATAGAGGCTATTCCAGATGCAGAAATACTTTCCTGTGACTTCATTGACTCTAGATAAGATTATTGTTTAACTGGGCAGTCAACAACCACTGACTTAAAATTATGATACCAACAGTGTTGGCATGTATCAAATATTATCTCATAACCCCTCACCTGGCAAATTTCACTACCTCCAGTTTGCTTCAGAATACTCACTGCTATTACTCACTGGTAAAGATTTGAAATCAAACAAGCCAGAAAAGCTGCTTTAAGAATGAGGTCTACCAATATGAAATTTAAAAAGTAGATTTCAAAATGATATAATGGCAGATGTCCTGATATGTGTGAAAATATTTAGCAAAGCTTTAAATATGAGTAATTATTAAATGACGACAAAGCAGTGAATTCTAACTTAGTGTAATTAAAAAAATGTTGCATAAAGTAAAAGTAGATGTAAAATTGAAAAAAAAATTAAGTGTTCCATTATATCTTCCAAGCTGATATATGTGACATTCTAAAATTTTGTTATAGTGCTATTAATTAAAAGTTAATGGAGTATATGTGGAAAGTCATGTTATGGCGACAACATTTACGTGTGTGTGCAAGGTATGCTTGTAATTATATATAAATTTATAGTGTAAATAGTTACACAAGAGCACTCACCTTAAGCATTGTGAGGTGGTGTGAGAGAGAAATGGCAAGGCAGGTGTGCACAGTCTCTGCACCTCACTGTGGATACCATGCCTGTGCTTTAAAAGGTATTGGGGCAAGGAACACTTGTATTTATAAATTCTCACTGTACATAACGTTTTGTCCAGAAAGAGTTGCACAACTGTTTTCCCTGGCACTGTCAGATGTCACTTTGTTATATTACTTGATTTGATTCTATAATGGAAATTTGATTTATAGGATCTATATGCAGTTTGCAAGGGAAGTTTTTGATACGTTGTTTTCTCTGTAAAATACATAGTGACTGAGGAAAGACACAGCAGGAAGGGAAAGGAGGAGGTCTTAGGTGCTATTTTATTTCTTTTTTTAAAAGTTTTTCATCTTCAAATCAGTGAAATATATTTTTATTCACAGCTCTTAACTGTGCTGGTCTGGTGAATGGCAAAGGCAGAATTTTATTCCTGATGTAAGACATCAACTACAGGTCACTTATATTAAAATTATGTCTATATTAGAATTAGTGCTACATGCAACAGTTGTCTCAATCTAAAATGAAAAGTTCATATTCATCGAAGTCTTTTTACACTTCTCTGAAATGGTCAGACATTTGTCGCATATGACTGAAATATTGTCATTGTGCTGCAGTGTGAATGTAGCCATAATCCCTCCAGTGTGTCCTGGGTCTAACCCGGGTATTCTCTTTGAGGGCCATGTTTGCTACACCTTCTAAGGAAAGTGCCCAGGGAACATAAGAAAAACTTGCCTTCACTTCTCTCAATCCTGTTAAGCTATGGTTGAACTGCAGGGTCTTCCATTGCTCAGCTTCTCACCTTACTACAGATAGTTAGTACAGCAGAAAACTTGTTTTGGTCACTGTTCAGAACTTTTGACCTTGGAGCTGTACACTGAGCAGTAAATTGAATGCTTTTTTCAAGGAGTTAGCTCAGTCTTCACTACTTCCATTCTCCTGAAACAATTGATCGGTCAATCTTCTGATCATTGCTACCCTCATTTGTGAAAAAGACATCAAGGTACTTGAACTCCTCCACTTGGGGCAGCTGCTCACCCCTTAAATTCAGGATACAAACCAGATTTTTTTAAGTGGAGGACTGTGATCTTAGATTTGTGAGTGATAACTCTCATCCCAGCTGCTCTCATTTAGGTGTAAACCATGCGTGTACTAGAGATCACATTCTGATGAGGCCAAATGAACAACAACATGTCTATGTCAGACATAAATAATTCTAATTACCTTCAGAGCTAGAATATGGTTAACTTTGGAAAAACTGGTCTAACAGGCAGGACCAGACAAAGAACATTTCATATATGACCTTCATGGTAGTTCTGAACAAATCAGAAACAACCTTGCACACTTTTGGAGCCAGGCTTGGGAGTGGTATTTGCTGGCATGAGTCTAGTGACTGGGTATCCCACATAGCCCAGTTGGGCTTAGTCTGAAAAAGCTACTCCGAGCTGAGATTGAAGTAGGGTATAATGCAAGTCGGATTGTAACAAATAGATGGAAGGATCCCTCTTAGGTGACAATCAATATATTAATTAACATCTACACAACTGGAAATGTGTACAAGTAGCAGCAAGTTCTACTAGTGCCTATGCTTTAATGACGGGAACAATCAAATGCAAAAAAGGCATTATTCAAAAACATTAAAAAGCTTTTTCTAAATAAGTTCCAGAGGAAACATGCAGTTTACTCTTCATTGTAAAATCCAGTAACTTAATTCAAGACAAAAATATTGTATGTTATATGATTCTGTCTGGTTCATTATGTATTCGGTTAAACATCACTATCTTATCTCACCTAAGTTAAGAAAGATTAACCATAATCATACAGATATCACAATTCGATCTCATTGTCTGAAGAAGTAGTTCTTTACACTTTAATACTGTGACAGTTCTAATGCATTTAATATTTTTTGGTTAGATAAAGTAACTTTTTTACTTAAAATATTTATTTTTACTTTTCTGTGGTAATTTAACTTTCTTAATACTGTCCATGTGCCTCTTGTAGAAGAATTTGAAAAAGAGATTGCAGCCCACTCCAAAGATCATCAGGTTGAGGAGGTGGAATATTTGGAAGCATGTGATGAAGATTTGGATATGACTCAGCTGTGTAACTTTCTCTCAAAACACAGTTGTGCTTCATTAGACCTCTGTTTCATTCAAGAATTAATTGTTAAACAAATGAAAGGTATGTTTATTATATACATTTTGTCCTGTTGTGTTTATTTTTAAAGAAAATGTTTATATACAGTATACACAGTTTTTTCTCAGTAGTAATATGTTACAATCTATACTAATAAAAGGCAAAGCCCTCACTGACTCACTCATCACTAATTCTCCAACTTCCTGTGTAGGTAGAAGGCTGAAATTTGGCAGGCTCATTTTTTACAGCTTACTTACAAAAGTTAAGCAGGTTTCATTTCGAAATTCTATGCGTAATGGTCATAACGGTCGACAACGTCCACCATGTTAAACTTTCTTATTTATGGCCCCATCTTCACGAAATTTGGTAGACGGCTTCCTTGCGCTAACCGAAACCGATGTACGTACTTATTTCGGTGGTATGACGCCACTGTCGGCCGCCATATTGAACTTTGTTACTTATGGGCCCATCTTCACGAAATTTGGTACGCAGGTTCCCAACGCTAACTGAATCCTACTTATGTACATATATACGTCCATAGCCTGCAGCTCGGTTGCTGTGTGAGGCGGCGTTGGGTCCCCCATCCCCACGCCTCCCACGTTGTTGGTTGCCTGCCTATATAAGGCCGTCCGTCGCTCTGGTCTCTTCATTCCCTTCCTTTCTTCGCCACAGTATTCACGTCTCCCTGCTGATAATTGCAGCATTTTTATTTAATCCACGGCTTCTCCGCTGTTTTATTGTTCGTTTATTACGATTATAGTTATTGTGTAGGTATTTTAGACTTAGTTTACATTGTTCAGGTACCCATTTCCTTTATAGTTCCAACTGTACCCACATTAACATGTCTATGGAGGTGATCACCATCGATCAAAGAACTGTCACTTACCGAGTGGTTTCCATGCCCGGAGATGGCGCCTGCCTTTTCCATTCTCTGTGTTACATATTGCACGGCCATTTTAGGCTCACTCTTGATATCCGGAGGAACATTGTGTCTTATGTATTGAATGACTGGGACATGTTCAAGGTGTGGACTGATGACGGTACAGGAGATAATTATACTACACAGGAGCACTATAAGAGTGAAATGCTTAAGCCCTTCACCTATGGTTCTGCATGTGAGATGATGGCTGCCGCTGAATTGTTCAGTTGTCGCTTTCAAGTGTACTGAAATGGCCAAATATTTTACACCTTTGGACAACCGCCAATGCCTCTTAAACATCTTAGATTCACAGGTGACAATTTGAGTAGTGGACACTTTGATGTTTATGAATGTTTAAACTCTCAAAAGCTGGATGCGAAGTTATTGATGAAACCGGTTGTATGCTTACAACGCTTGACAGATGCGAATGTCACTTCAACACAACATGTCCTGCAAATACTGTCGTAATTGAAACAAACCATGAAACTCAAACTGATTATGACAGCAGCAATCCAAGCTGTGAGAAAACAGTAAAAAGGGGGCGTGTCAGACGTCATGGTACATTTTCTGATGCAGCTAGACGGAAACAACTTTGTGATGCTGCCGCCAAATACTCGCAGAAAAATCCAGAAGTCAATAGACACGCTCTCACTAAATACTCGCAGGCAAATCCACAAGTTCATAGAGACGCTGTCGCTAAATACTCGCAGGCAAATCCACAAGTTAATAAAGATGCTGCCGCTAAATATTCGCAGGCAAATCCACAAGTTCATAGACACGCTGCTGCTAAATATTCGCAGGCAAATCCACAAGTTAATAGAGCTTCTGTTTCTACGTATGATCCCAATAATGAAAAGCGGCTCATACGAAAACAACAGGTTTGGCTCAAAAAAGCCGATTGTGGATTTGCATACGACACAAACATACATTATGAATCTAACAAAATAGTACACATTGGATCCATGGATGTTGACTGTGAGTATTGTCAAGCTCATAGGTGGAAATGCGAGTCTCCTGGTTTGTGCTGTAACGGTGGTAAAGTCTCTCTCACTCCTTTACATAAGCTTCCTGACGTTCTTGAGGGCCTGTTAAATGGCGAACATCCTCAAAGTGAGCATTTCTTGAACAACATTCGAAAGTACAACAGCGTATTTCAAATGAAGTCATTTGGTGCTAACCAAATCGTTGAGGGAAATTTTATGGTCCAGGGACAAGTGTATCACTTAATTGGCAGTCTTTTACCTATGCCGACTGAGGAACGCATATTTTTGCAAATTTATTTCGTCGGGGACGATGAAAAGGAAGCACAAATGTGGTGCACTAATGTTTCTGGAGTTAATGCGCCCCTGGTGCAGCGATTACAAAAAATGCTGCATGATTGTAACACTTACATCCAAGACTTCCACTCCGCAATCGACAATATTTCAGATGAAGACAAAGACTTCAAAGTTGTCATTCATGCAGACAAAAAAAACATTAAATGCACACAAAGGCAGGTTTAATAAACCTGCAGTACGTCAAGTTGGTGTTGTCATCGTTGGGCAGACGTTCGAGAATAGGGATATTGTCTTGAAAAGCAGAGACAATAAACTGCAACGCATTAAGGAAACCCACAGATCCTATGATGCACTTCAATATCCCCTCATGTTCTGCTATGGTGAAGACGGCTATTCTGTGTCTATACCTCAAGTTCATGCTGCCAGTAAGTTACCTATGAAGAAAACCGTCTCTGCAGCAAACTTCTATTCATACCGGCTTATGATCAGAGAACATCATGATAATACTATCCTTTTCTTCCGAACTTTATTAAATCAGTTTTTAGTTGATATGTACGCAAAAATTAAATCCGAAAGACTAAATTATATACAGTAAGACTAAATAAGAAGAAACTACAAGCTGAAAATTACGTCCACTTGAAAGATGCTGTTGACAAAAACGACACTAATTTAAGGGTCAAGCTGTGATATTACCATCATCGTTCACTGGAGGACTATATGCCGAGCATACCCAAGACGCAATGACATACATAAGTCATTATGGCCTCCCTGACTTATTCATCACATTTACTTGCAGTCCTAAATGGACTGACATCACTGAAGTTCTCCTTCCGCGTCAAAAACCTCACGATCGCCACGACCTTATCAGTCGTGTATTTCATCTGAAAATTCGCAAAATGATGGACTTTTTCGGCTGTACAAATTGCTACATGTACACCATAGAGTGTGCAAAAGCGAGGTATTCCCCATGCACACATTCTGTTGTGGCTTAAGGATAGGATTAAGCCAGCTGTCATCGATCAAGTGATCCGTGCAGAGATTCCTGATCCACAGACTGACCCTGCCCTCCACAAAATAGTAAAATCCACCATGATTCATGGCCCATGTGGACCTCATAATATCAACTCACTCTGCATGATGAATGGAATATGCAGTAATAAGTACCCGCATCCCTTCGCCTCAGAAACTCAGACCGGAGAAGATGGTTACCCTCAGTACCGCCAGCGCGCACCGGCTAATGGAGGTCATACAATTAACATCAATGGAGTAGATATCAACAACAGATGGGTGGTCCCATATAGTCCTGTGCTGTCCCACTTCTTCAATGTTCACATCAATATCGAATTTTGCAATTTAGTAAAATCGATTAAATACATCTGCAAGTATGTTAACAAGGGAAATGACCAGGCAGTATTTACAATACAAAATCAAAATGATGAAGTATCTCGATACGAGGCTGGGTGTTACATTAGTAGCTCTGAAGCAGCCTGGCGCATTTTCTGTTTTCCCATTCACGAACGTTACCCTCCGGTCGTTCATCTTGCTGTGCATCTTGAGAATGGACAAAGAATTTATTTCACAGATGGCAATGTTGCCGATAAAGTACACAATCCACCACAGACGACCCTTTTAGCGTTCTTTGACCTTTGCAACCATGATGATTTTGCAAAACAACTTCATTATAATGAAATTCCATCATATATTGTGTGGGCAAACAACATGTTTCGTCGGAGGAAGCAGGAGAACACTGTACCAGGACATTCGGGAGTGGAAAATGATAATGTGCTGGGACGGGTCTACACTAGCCAAGTTTCCATCCAGTTTTTTGCGACGTTTTGTTATCGACAAACAGAATATACGTAAAAAAAATGTGTGAAATTTGCTGTCTCCAGCCTGTTTCCATCCAACTGGCTTTTTATTGATAAAATGGTGTGCATGATGACGTCATCCCCCCCAAAACGAACTGTCGCATAAGTTTTGTTGTATCGCGAAAAAAATCTGCCCTTGAGCCGTTTCAATACATAATTTTGTGTATGTCGCAAATTATCTACCTTTTGTTTTCCACGTTACACCCCCTCCACTAAACAAAGAAACAAAGAAATGGAGAGATTATTTAGACAGTTTTTTGAAATTTGCCAGCTTACTGTTATTTCAGTTACACAAATAATTGGAATTGTACATAATATCCGAAGATGACAGCAGAATGAAGCAGTTGCTTGTCTGATAGTCCTAGAGCTCGAAGAAAGTACCCCAGTGTGACGGAACCCACGGGTATGCGAGAGACGACGGAATAAGACCTTCTGAGAGGAGGTGGTGGAGAGACACTTCACAGAAAATCTCTGGCTGCAACATTTTAGAATGATACGGCCGACTTTTGAGATGTTGTGTGGATTCATCAGTCCTGATGTTGTGCCCATCACAGGTTGCCACAGACCACCTGTTCCAACCCAAAAGCAGATTGCCATCGCCCTTTACAAGCTGGCAACCTGCGCTGAGTATAGAGTAGTTGGAGAAACTTTCGGGGTTAGTAAAACTACCGTCCATCGATGTGTATATGCTGTGTGCACCGCTATTAAAGAAAAATTAATGCGCCGTTATATCAGACTTCCGACTGTAGCGGAGGCCAATGAAATTGCATACCGCAATTCCTTGGTGCATCTTGTGCCACAGATTTACGGTGCGCTGGATGGCACGCATGTGCCTATTCTTTCCCCGACGGAAGGCTACCGCGATTACATTAATCGCAAAGGGTGGCCATCTATTGTTCTCCAGGCCCTTGTTGATGACAGGTGCATGATACGAGACATTTGCATTGGCACTTCTGGAAGTGCCCATGATGCAGCTGTGTTTGCAGCATCGGATCTGTACAGGTGAGCCCACCTTTCAACGTCCCTTCTCAGTGCGATAACAACTGAATTAGTACTGTAACCTGCTTCCCTTAAGATTTTTAATTAAAACTGAAATTTGAATTAATACAAAATAACGACGTTTAATAAAAAAAAACTAAAGTTAATATTAACGAGAGAATTTCTCATATATGCCAAAACATCTGCCATTTAATAATAAGAAAAACATGTTTAGATAATGAAACACACGGTTTATTAAATATTTTGACTGGCACAGTAAATTACTTTTGCGGTTTTTGTATTATTTAGACATCCTGAGAGACACCCCCAGGCTACAGTTGATGTGGAGGGAGTTCAGGTACCCCTTTTAGTAGCAGGAGACCCAGCCTATCCGCTACTGGTTTGGCAAATCACGAGAAATAACGGGTCTCTTCATCAGACCATGCGAACCGCTCCGCTATTCTCGTTTTGATTGCACGTGATGAAAATGTATCATGTGACACATTTATTTGCGTTAAAGCCCTTTTTCCGACAAAAAGTGTTTCCAATGTAGTTTTTGCGACATCTGAAGTATCGATATGGAATTTATGCGCTAAAGTTAAACGGAAAAATATTATGTCGACATGTACAACATTTTATCGATAATTAGCATTTCCATCAGCTTAAATTTGAAGCGCTAAATATTTTTTCGCAAAAACTCCTTGGATGGAAACCTGGTTACTGTGCACCTGAATAACTCTGAATGCTACCATCTTTGACTGCTGCTCAATGAAATCACAGGTCCCACGTCTTTCGAATCTCTCAGAACAGTTGATGGTATCCTACATCCAACCTATAAGTCGGCCTGCAGGGCACTTGGTTTTTTACAAGACGGTCTGTCTCGGTCACCTCAAAAGATCCGTGAACTCTTTGCTGTCATGCTGGTGTTCTGCCAAATGGAAAACCCCTTAAAGCTATGGGAAAAACATAAAGACAGCATAGCAGAAGATGTTAGGAGACAGACTGAAAGAGATCATATAGGAACAGAAGTCCCCCAGTGGTTACATTTGATCTATAACAAGTGTCTACAGTTGCTTGAAAACTACGTGATTGCTATTGGAGGTCAATCTCTTGTCATTACGGTTTGCCTTCACCTTTCAGAGAACTGGCAGAAGTTATGTCAAATTCCGAGTACTTGAAAGAGACATCTTACAACACCTCGCAATTGGCCAATATAGTCACAAATAACAAGCTGTTGGTAAATAGTGACCAAAAGACAGTTTATGAGCAAGTCATGAGGAGCGTTGTCTCGGCCACTGGTACAGTGTTTTTCCTTGATGCTCCAGGAGGAACTGGGAAGACATTCCTCATAAACCTTCTCCTTGCAAAAATCCGAGCGGAAGGTAACATTGCCATAGCTGTGGCTTCTTTTGGCATTGCTGCAACTCTTCTTGAGGGTGGCAGAACTGCTCATTCAACTTTCAAGCTGCCTCTGAACCTCAGCCATACTGAATCCCCCATGTGTAACATATCAAAGCAGAGCAACATGGCTGAAGTGCTGCGACATTGTCAGCTTATTGTCTGGGATGAATGCACTATGGCACACAGAGGAGGTGTTGAGACTTTAGACAGGACCCTCCAAGACATTCAAAACACCAACAAACTTATGGGAAGCTTGACAGTGTTGCTGGCTGGAGACTTCCGGCAAAACCTACCAGTCGTGCCCAGAGGAACACGCGCTGACGAAGTTAAAGCATGTCTGAAGTCTTCATACCTATGGCCACCAATCAATGTTGTTACCTTAAGAATAAACATGAGGGTTCATTTGAAAGGCGACAAAAAACCCAGGGAGTTCTCTGCTTTTCTGATGAGTATAGGTGATGGTACCTTCATTCAAGAAAATTGTAAAATAAATATTCCTACAAATCTCTTTCTCCTCGTGAATACCTTACAAAGCCTTCTTCAAAATGTTTATCCCAATCTACGAAATCTCCACGAAAATGACGTGTCATGGTTGAGGGAGAGAGCTATCCTGACACCAAGAAATGACATGACTATGACTATAAACCACATTTTACTTCAAAAACTACCTTCACAACCGAAAACATATCAGTCTGTGGATTCAGTTGTAGAAGTGGAAGATGCGGTGCACTATCCGGTAGAGTTTCTCCACACTCTGAATCCTCCAGGCACTCCTGAGCATAATCTAATTTTGAAGGTTGGAGCACCAATAATGTTACTGAGAAACTTATAGCCAACAAAACTTTGTAACCGTATGAGACTTCAGGTCACGTGTCTGCAAAAGAACCTAATTGAGGCAACTGTTTTTACTGGCAGTGGCTCAGGGGAGAGAGTTTTTATTCCTCGCATCCCCGCTATACCCTCTGATCTCCTATTTCAATTCAAACGCCTCCAATTTCCAGTAAGGCTCTGTTTCACAATGACAATTAATAAGTCTCAGGGACAGACCCTACAAAAGGTTGACATTGATTTGAGGCAGGATTGCTTTTCACATGGCCAACTGTACGTTGCATGCTCAAGAGTAAGCTCAGCGCACAGCTATTACAACCGGAGGGCAGAACTGACCACGTGGTATACAAAGAGATCCTTAACAAATAATTATTGGTATATTTTCCCTCAGTTTAAAAAGGTTTACTTTTCTTCTTAATAAAAATTTTAAGGCAGTACTTCGCCGCTGCAAAGCGCAGGTATTTTGCTAGTAATAAAATAATAAATAACAGTTTTACTTCTTCACAAGTTAATTAAAAAAATAAACTTTGGTTCAATTAAAAATGTTCAGTAAGATATTTTAATCACTAACTAATACAATACTAGCTATCCATAATAAAATTCAAGTTTTATGGCTTAAATTCAGTAGAATCCATATAAACCAGTTGGAAGTGTGCATACTTTTATTTAGCCAAATCGGAAACTGGGGGAAAGGCGAGTCATGCATTACACTTAAGGGTTTAAATTTTATCATTATAATGAATCACAGCTTTTCATTAATGCATTCTTCTTGAAAGATCTGGGGCCTCATGTATAAACGGTGCGTACGCACAGAAATGTTGCGTAAGAATGTTTCCATGTTCAAATCGCGATGTATAAAACCTACACTTGGCGTAAATCCACTGTGACTGATTGGGGGCACTATCGCTCCCTTGAACCCTTGTCCCAGACTCCAGACACCAGATAAAAGTCCAAAAGTAGACTATGTTTATTCTGCACAGTGCACCAAGCACCCTCCTCTCCACAATACTCATTAATATACAATACAAATACTCAATAATACAATCCTCCACTCCCAGACTTGTTGCCACCCTTCCACCCAGCTCAGCTCGCCGTCTGGGAGCTCCCACAGTCCTTTTATCCTCCCTGACCCGGAAGTGTTCCAATCCCCAGTCCATGTGATCTTCTGTTACTTCCGGATCAGATCAAAAGTCCTTTTCTTCACTCCGGAAGCACGTCATTCCCCTTGTCCATCTGACTCGGACGTACTTCTGGGGCATAAGGCAAATAATCGTCTTTCCTCTCTGCAGCATCTCCTAGTGGCCCCCATGGTATCCAGCAGGGCTGTGCATAAAGACTCCAGTGTCCATGATGCCCTGCTGGTCTTCGGGGCACCTTCATACTGCAGGGAGGGCTCCACCTGGCGGATTGGGGGTATTGGCCGGGATGAATGGCCGGCCATACACCACACCACACACATTTCCACGGTACCTCATACCCTGTCGTACGCAAGTTCTCCTCTCGGCTTTGCAGACTGGCGGCACCCAGTGACAAAGCAGTGCCACTGTTCCTGTGTGGTTATCCTTTCTTTTCCTGACGAGTATTTATAAATACACTGAAATTAACTGCATATTGTTTATTAGTTTAATGCATCTGATTGTAATTAACCAGTAACAATATAATGGTCTACGGAATGGTCAAACTATTCTAAATACCATAGCTGATTTAGCGTTGTTACACTCACTGCACCTTCTTCTTCTTTCAGCTGCTCCTGTAAGGGGTTGCCACAGCGGATCATCTTTCTCCATATTACTCTCACTGCACCACTCGGAGTATTTTTATCACTGTATCTGAGTGGGGAATCATAGCAGCAGCTGATCGGAAAGAGAATTATCGTTATACAGCAACAAGCACACGCTGCCTCAGCCATGGCAAAACGTTTCAAAGCCTTTCCTGTACGGACCTCGCGGTTCAGAAACAGTGTCATCCCAAGAACTATAAATGCACTTAATCAATTGCTCCTTGTAGAACTGTTTGTACTTATAAGTACAATTGCCCCACTGTAAACTTCCACTACAGTTATAATATTACACAACCTGCGCCACTTTATAAAGCGCGTATTTACATATGATGATGATATCATTTTTAAGATGAAATACAGCAAAATATGTCGATTATATTATACAGATAAAACTTTAACTTCATTTAAGTAATTTGTATTGTTAATAGTTAAACATGTGAGGACACGGTGCTGCAGCACTAGCAAGTTCACATATTGTTCTTGCCTCACGCTGTATATTTGCTGAGGCTGGCGCGACACTGGAAGGATAGACGGATAGAATAATTAAACACGTACTATGAAGATATTTCAATGTTCCTTAAAAGTTTTGAAGAATTGTCGTTGTAAGCTTACAGATAGCTTAACGTCTATTACAGAACTGATTGTGTGTCGATTGGGTATTTGGAGAAAGAAAAGTAATGACATGAATTGGAGGTTAGTACGTTTGAAAGTGACAGTACCGCTACAATAAATTATTTCATCGAAGGTCAAGCAATGGCGCAGCAGCATCTTGTGTGAGACATGAACAATCACTGTGCCACCGTGTTCCCATGTTTAATAACATGCTTTCATTCCAGTCATCATGAAAATATCACGTATACATCTCAGTATTTTAATTATTCAGAGACCTGTAATATCACAAATGTAATGGATTCTGTGTCCTGTCGGAGAAAGAGAAAGAACGGAAGCACATAGTTATTCACACACATAGAGCACATAGAAGATGAAATACAAAACAAAGCATTTAACACGCTACTTTAGTTACGATGGGATTTGAGAAATTAGTAAATTAAATGATTTTAAGATGAAGTTTATGATGTTCTACTTTAATGACAAAGTAAACTTTATGATTATAGTGGAAATTTCGAGATTAAAGTTGACATTTTGTGCTTTTTTCCCCACTGTGTGCCTATTTTTTTTTTTGTCTGTACCCTAATAAGCTTTCATATGACACTCAGACGGTGGGCTACAACTCGCCTTTTCACGGCGACTTTGATATGTGACTTCTTTTTTATTTCGGGCACTGTGCGACTTTGTGAACTTGAGCTTTCAAGTTTCTCAAACACGATGTGTCACTCGATCAACTTCCTTTTGTTGATTATACCACTGTTTAAATCAACAAATAGTTTGTTTTTCCTTTGCCTCCACTTGGTATTCGCTGAAATTCTTATATTTTCCCCCATGCTTTTCCCATTGTCTTTTCACAGAATGCTGAGCTTAAGGGCTATTTATATTGATTTGCATATTCAAAGAGGCGTAATTCTGGGAGGAATTGGTTGTGTGTGTTTATTTTTTCCTCCAACTTTATTCATTGTTTTCTTAAGTAATTTTTTTTCTTGTCTTTTTCATATGTTATGATTACTTTCACAGTAAGAGAGTTTGAATTTGGTGAATTGAATACTAGCCTGGAAATGTCAATGGAGAAACATGAAAAATTAAAAACTGAACTGGAAAATTTACAGGTAAATCTTGAGCTGCCTTAGTGTGATATTTTAAACTGTATTAAACAACATGTATATTGACCTGGGGTCTCATTTTTAAAACTTTGTGTAGAGTGTGAAAATATGTGTACATCATCCATCCATCCATCCATTTTCCAACCCGCTGAATCCGAACACAGGGTCACGGGGGTCTGCTGGAGCCAATCCCAGCCAACACAGGGCACAAGGCAGGAATCCAATCCCAGGCAGGGTGCCAACCCACTGCAGGACACACACAAACACACCCACACACCAAGCACACACTAGGGCCAACTAGGGCCAGGACACACATAAACACACCCACACACCAAGCACACACTAGGGCCAATTTAGAATCGCCAATCCACCTAACCTGCACGTCTTTGGACTGTGGGAGGAAACCAGAGTGCCCGGAGGAAACCCACGCAGACAAGGGGAGAACATGCAAACTCCACGCAGGGAGGACCCGGGAAGCGAACCCAGGTCTCCTAACTGCGAGGCAGCAGCGCTACCACTGTGCCACCGTGCTGCCCTGTGTACATCATAAAACAGGAAAATGTATATGACAAAAAAGAAAATCTGATTTATTAAATCTGGCATATACACATTTGTACATAATTTGCCCTTTATAAGTCACCATCATTTTGTAAATGTATATATGTGAATGCGCCTGGTTGCCACCCTGGAACAACTATATATGGATCATGATAATCAACTTAACGCATATGCAGTCAAAATGCTGCAGACATTCACTGGTTGATAAAACAGCCTCCCACCTGATGTATTATATTACGATAAACATATTGCACCATGCAAGTCTTTGCCTCATATAAATGTGCTTTGAAATATAATGGAATAGGTTATCCAGTTTTGTAACTAACATATTAAGAAGGAGCAAGGGTCAAGTTTGAAAGTTTAAGAGCAAACTTTACTTAGAGAGTTGAGTGCATTTGCATTCAGAATTGTAAGTATATACAATATAAGTAAGTAAACATAATGCATTTGGAATCTTTATTCTGCATTAAATGATTAGACAAACAGGGTGATGATGTTTTGCAGTGTTTTGAAGGATCAGGATTTCCAATAATTTGTACTAAAATTGATAATAAAAGGAACATCTATATGTTTGATTCTGAATATAATTTCTCCCATCTTGTAGTATGAGATGTCCTTAATTTCTCAAGACATTGCTCAAAATCTGAAGGTGGTTGATTAAGGCCTAATATTTGTTCCTTTTCTCCCATTTGATATATTGGAAAATTCTTGCTGCAAAGAAAAATAAGAAATATGATGACCACAAATCGTTTAATATTTGCAATTTTTTAATTTGTAACAGAAGGTTTATAATGTTTCATCTTTATGCATAGTACAGTAGTAGTAATCCTTTATGTTGTTTTTCTGCTAGCAACAAAAGTTAAACCTTGAAACTGATCTGGGAAGACTTAAGGTCTTTGGGCAGTCCCTGGAGACAAAGCTCGATAACTTAAAGAGAGTTCCTATGTTGCTCCAGTTCCAAATTCATATAGTTGACACTGGTAAGTGGTGGCAAAGGTATGTCTGTTAAGGAAAGCTGCTGAATAATATCTCAAGTATATTGGAAACAACTCATCCATTGCATTGCCATTGTATATCAGTCTTTAATTAAAAGGGTGTTTTGAGTGTAATATACTTCAAAAGAGAGTTATTTTTGTAAGATTATACAATGTGTAAATAACTTCTCAGTCAACGACATAATCCTTAGATGAGACAGTGCCATTTTAAACATGATATGGATTTGGTCAAAACCTACCATGCAAATTTCAAAAACACGCTACTGAGGAACATGGCTTAAAGTGTATTCACTGTGTACTCAGCTTTAATAAAGACATTTTATATCTTGTTAGTTGAAGAATATTATCTGCATACAGTTTTTCTTTTTTATTTTATTGTGTATTTATTTTACATCTTTAAAGTCTGATACTATCAGGTTGATGTTATGAAGTATGATTTTAAAAAAGTACAGGTAAGTCTTAAGTATTTTGGATGTTTCCAAGAAAAAACAAATCACAGGACTTTGTGTATTTGTTTAAAGTAATGTAAATGTTTGTAGCTTTTTTGCACTGTAGTTAAAGCACAGTAGTCCACTTTTGGTTTGTCTTGAGCTTAAATAGTGTGCTAGTTACTGGCTTTTAGCTCTTAAGGAATACAACTGTTAACACTGTAAACTGTAATGTATTTTAGAATATTTGAAGTTAAGGTAACATCATCTAATCTTATTTATCAGTGGAAGAGATGGAGAAAAAAGATCCAATATTTTTCTACTGATTCTAGGAAAAACAAAAACTCGGGTCCTACCTGGGCATTCTACATTATATCACAGTGCAGGATGTTATATATTGTCATGATTTTCATCATTTTGTAATTTTTTCATGGGTTTATTACATTTTCCCTCTGTTATTCATTTTTATGAAGATTTTTGTTTACAGAGAGCTTAGTTTCACTTATTGCTTTACTGTTGTTTTGAATTTTTATTTTTTAATCAAGTTTTAAAATTACTTTAGTGGCATCTTGTTTTTTAGTGGGTAGTGCCATTTTGAGTACTCTGTGATAGGAAATGTGTTCCCAGAGTTGCAGACACGTGACATCTTTGGCAAAACATTATTTAAGTTAGCATCCACGTATATGTATTTTTATTTGTGCAAATTTCTGAATGCTTTCTTAAAACACGTTTTGGAAATATGTACTTTAAATATTTGGTTACTGAGTTTCATCTAAGGAACTCTTGACTTGGATTTTTGTCTTGCAGTTGGGGTTTGACACATGATTGTTTGTTTTCTGGTTCTGAACACCTGCCTTTTTTGCTTGGTTTTTTTATGCACATTTCATCAGCTGGATCTTTTCTGTTGCTCTGATGCCTTCTACTTATTCATCCCATGGTATTACTTGTGTGGTTTTGGTGGTATCATATTGTGGGTTTGATACTGGATCCTTAACTGATTTAATTCTAATGTCTTCCACCCACTCTGAGACTGCATTTCAAAGCCAGCAGGAGTAGGCTTTATTATACATTTTTTTTATTAATATTTAGAAACATTTTGATAGGTTTATATTTCCAAGGGCCAGTGAGTCCTATCACTGCAAAGGTATCAGTTAATGGCCTCTTAGTTTGTTTTGTACTTATTGTATTTTTCATTGAATATTCCTTAGCAGTTACTTGGGTTGGGTGTTATGTTTAAAATATGCACTATGTTGGTAGTATTGCAATATGCCATAGTAATATTGTTTATAGTGCTGTTCTTATTAAAAAAAAATCCTATTTTTAAATACCATAGAAGGAAGTGGATTTCTGCAGAAATAAAGGTTGACATTGGATTCTCAATTAAAATGAATATGAATGAAGGTAATTATGAAATTATGTTAATCTAATAGTTATAGAGGAGATCTTACAGGACAACTGCTGAGTTTAAAAAGAAATGCAAATGGACTAGCATTGTTAATGTAAAGTTAGTAGCCCAGACAAATGACATATTCACAAAAAAGCTGTAATTAAATGTAAATGTTCTTCTCTGGCTGCAATGAAATTATGCCTATCCAAATTGTACTATACTTGAACATTGTGCCATATGGCACTAGGCCAAATGGTAAGCATTATAAGCACAGTGAGCTTTGTCAGCTATTGAAGACTTTATAACATATTCTGAAGTGCTTTTTATAATACTGTTTTTTAATGAATGCCATTTAATCTCTCATCTTTTATACAGGTCTTTACACACAATAGTTTGTAGGGAAAATATAAAGAAAACATACCTTTAAATGAAAAAATGTATACCTTTGTCATCTATAGGGAAAAAGGAAGTATTGAAAAGCGCATATATATCAATAACTTGATTTGAAACACTGTTAAGCCTTTACATGATTTGTTGCTTAACAAGTTGTAGCAAGTAGTTGTAAAAAATGGGAGCTTTATTAAGCACAAATACATGCAATTAATACTCTGAGAACACAGAAAAAATAATGAATAGAGTGAGATAAAACTCTATTCCCCCCAAAATTATTATTGTAGAATACTGTACCTTTTCTTATTCTTCAAGTAGTTCTTGTTGTGGCCTTCATCTAGAACAACTTAGTGGTTCTGCTCCTGACCACATCTTTTTATTTAAGCCATCCCTTACAATACTCATTCTTGCCTCATTGTACAAGTCACTATATTTAAAGCACATCAATTCAGCCAACTATATACACCATGCTGTGAAATGTAATTTTGTTCATGTTTTATTTGTTTATTTAGAATAAACCTAATTAACTAAAATGTAATATGTTAAGCTCAGTCTAATAATTTTAGGCTAGGAGCATTACTTTCATAATACAGTTAATAAACAATACAAAGTATGCTTTGTATATTAGATGATTTGACATAAGATAATATGTTGATGCATACCAAAGTAAGAGAAGGGCCTATATACATAGTGGGAGCTTTAGTAAGAACTGCTTATATTTCTCACTTTATTCCATTCTATCCTATCCATACTTGAACATAAAGTACTTCTAGTTTCAGACTGCATTTATTTGCTGTTGTGTAGTTTAATCAAGTTTGCACATATCACGTAATTCATATTTTATATGTTTTCAATATATAATAGTAGTTCACAGTTGTTACAAATTATCAAAAGTAAACTCTGTTGCTAAAATTAATAAATTAAGATTTTTGGGTTCACATCGTGTGCTTGCTCATTTTCCATGTTTTTTGTATGTTTTCTGCACCAGGTAGTCTGGTTAATTGACAGTTCCAAACTTGTGTTGTGTGAGAATGAATGGATGTGAGTGTGTGTGTGTGTGTGTGTGTGCGTGTGTGTGTTTGTGTGTGAGAATGGGTCCTGCGATGTACTTTTGTCCTGCTCATGATGGTTTGGTAGTCTGTCATGACCTTGACCTGGATTTAATGGGTTTTAGCATGTTATATTGATTATCTGAGATTTTTATTATCAAGATGAGGTATTCAATGGAATCTAACAGGATTTATTTTCTTTCCTACCACAAAAATCACAGGGTTTTTTCAATTTACTATTAGATTTTTTATTTTTAGGTTTATTAATTTTTAATGTGTTTTTCTCAATTTTATTATTTTACAGCATTCAGTATCTACTCAATTGCTACTAAATACTGTACAAGAATATAATGATGATGATGATTAATGATTAAAAGACTTCATCAGGTGCAATCACCTTTTTACTACAGACTTGTATCAAAACTCATCTTGGCCTCTTTCGCTTTATATAAAACACTGAAACACTGTATAAAATTTAAATGTCAATCAGATTAATATTATGCAAAAAGTATATAAATCTTTTGAAGTATATATAACACAGTTGTTTCCATTGTTTTGTCTAGATTTACTGTAGAAGTACTGAAGAATTGGGTTTTACAGCACATGAAGCATGAATACAGCTACAAAGGACAAAAGGACTAGGGGAAACTGTAAACAATGCTGCTTGCATCCATGTTAGAAATTATGAAGATAGCTCTTTTCAGTAACACAAATCTGTTTATATTTTGTTTTTAGTATTTAAGATATTCTGAAATTATGTTTACTTTGTCAGTTTCACTGGTCAGAAGAAAAGTGAGTCATATTCCAGTCCCGTATTATATTTAGTCATGCATAATAAACTAGTACACACACGTTGGTCCCAAAATGCACTTGTCACAATTATGTTTTTACTGCCTTTATAACTTATTATTCATTGAGCTGAATGGCTTAAAACATCAGAGGAGAGGATGCATTAGGAAATGTTGGAGTAATTTTTTACTGAATGGAATTGATGAAAATTAATATGCAGTTTTTAACTAGGTAAACAACACTATTAGTAGCATGCTGAGGGATCTGTTTCCTTTCAGTGGCAAGCTTTTTTTTATGTTACAAAATAGAAATGTAAAAACTTTGTATAATTTATTCAAATATAACAGTATTAAATTATTTTATTCTTTTACTCACTAAATGCAAATGCATTAGTTAGCTTTACCAATTTGTTTCAAACAGCGTTATTTTAATAGTCATTTAATCCAAATTAGTAACATCATTTATCTAATTTGGGTTGGCATTCCATGTATGGAATGTGTCTGACTCTTCACTCTTTAACTTCACGCTGTTAAACTGATTTTGTAAAATAAATTGAATAAATCCTTTTTCAAGCATATCAATACCAATACATATTTTTGAATTCTACAGTCATACTTGTTTATTTTCTGTCTGCCTCTCTTGATAATATATATAGCTGTGACAGGGTTGGCAGATCATCGCAGAAATTTTGTCTCCATCAGCTCTATCTGATTTATCCCAAACTGTTAGAGAAATACAGTCTGCTTAATATTGTAAATTTTCTCCCAAGAAGCTATGCCAGGCATACCTCTCACAAGCAGTGCTCAGGAGCATCCCTGCTAAATGCCTAAACAATCTTTGTTTTTCCTCTCAGTCTGGAATAACAGCAATTCAATTCATGACTGCACTGCACAAAAACCTATATATATCTTATACAGTATATGAGATATATAAAATATAATATGTCTGATTTGAGATTTCATGTTTTAATTTGCTACCCAAAGCAGGTGACAATGTACTTTTACTTGGAAAACCAAGATATTTGTTTCATCTTCACTGTTTATGCAATGCCTGCATTTCTGATGCTCTTGTACAAATCAGTTTCTCAGTCTTATGGCTGCCTTCACTCTCACTTGTTAATATGATTCCAAAGTATTTAAATTGTTCCACTGTTCCTTCACCTGTAGAGAGCAAACAAATCTTTTTCAGGAATGAATTATGAGTTTAAATTTGGAAGTGCCAGTTCTCATGCTCGTTATGGCAAACTTATTGTGGTGTGCTTAAAAGGTCAGTCACATAAGGCCAAGGAGACCACACTCACGTTCTGAATGCCACACTATATACTTCCCAATCCTTAGTTGCCTTCTAAAATGCTGCCCATTTAAAATAAACATATAAGAGCAAAAAAGACATGCTCTTGGTTGAATACTGCACCTCTTAAATGGATTTGAGCGAATGCAGACACAGTTCACATAATGCAGATACAAGCACTGACTGGCATGCACCAATGATCTGATGACCCTAAACCCTTTCAGCACCTTCTCCAGGATGGCATGGGTGACACAGGCATTTTTAGTCTTAATTTCAACCTACCACAAATAGGCTTTCCCAAGGAGGTTGAGCAACATGACCCTCTAATAACTGACAGACATCCTGTTGTCCTCTTTTTCAAAAAAGAGGAACCACCAGTTCAGTCTTAAGATACCCCGTATATTTTCAATTTCTGCCAGTGTGCTACTCAAGATACTCTCACACTGTCCTGTCCTTTCAGCATTTCATGTCAAAACATATCCATTCTTGCCATTACTGAGTTTGAGACATCAGCCAAATTCTCTTGGCATTGCATTTATAGAGCTTCACTCCTTGAGTGAGTTGAGTATTTCTTCAACTGTTAAGGTCAATGTTCCCCTACTCCCTCAATTAATTTCATTCACACTCACTGCCCGAAAATATTCCCAAGATGCAGCACATCTTCCATAACTAAGAGGGTACCTAATTTGAAATTAAAGCATTCTTTAGTTGTTCCATGATAACCTTGATACTCAGTTTGGTTTCTAGTACTTCACAGATGACACTCCAGCTTTCCAACCAAGGTCACCACCAGTTTCTGATTAGTTGGCATCTTAGCACCTCTTTTTGGAGTATCCAAAAATAGATTGTTTACATTAGTCCTAAAATACTGTGGTAGCAAATTATTGTAAAAAGCTGTACAGCTTTGAGTACTTTTTTGTACAAGGTGTTTTTTTTATGGACACAATTCAAACAAATCCAGTTAAATTTAACCACTCGTACTCAGATTAGGCTAGTTTTTAGTTGGATTATGCACATGCATCCTCAGTACAACCCTAAAAATCACTGTGAAGCCACTGTCTTATCCATGCCACGGCCCATGTAGGGACAGAACAGAGGAGAGAGTAATGATGTGTGTAACAGTATGTTAGACTACATCTACCCAATAATTTTCAGCCTTGCACATCACATGAGTCAATTTGAGTCTTGATGTTTTCAGTTCAAGACTGTTGGCCAACTTCCTTGTGCAAGCGGTGAGCAATTCAGTGCAGCTTGGTGCTAAACCTGTGTGTGCTATGTGGGTTAGCTAGTAACCAGGTGCTCCACAGCAAGTGCCTGCTGTTCTGGTGAAGTCTCTTATGTTCTTCATGATGTTACTGTTTGTTTGGCACTGCCCATTAGTCTAGCTTACAAAAATCCACTTTATTCAGAACTGGATGTGTTCAAATATGATTTATATGTAACAAGTCAGTAATGGTGTGAACTTTTATTTAGTTTACAAATTAACCTGGTTTAATTAAAGGTTACTCTAACACTGTATGTGATACTATTCGAAATTAGGAATTGTTTTAACTTACTGTATGTTTTTTCACAATTTTGTATTTTAAAATATCTTCATAATTCATAACAGTCATTGTGAGGACAATCAAACAAAGTTAAATTTATTTTTATTGTGCATTTAGCGTTCCTAATCTTGATACAAATTAAATTTAACAGAGAAAAACATGAAAATCGGTATTTAACACCTCTAATTAATAAAGTATTGATTATATAAGTGCAGGATTTATGTTGGTGAAATGTTTTATATTTGAATTGGTTAAAAATTAGGTAAAAGCAGGTGAAATATTTCAAACTTGTTGACAGAGAAAAAACATTCAAAATCCACCACCTTTACAATTGATGTTTTTATTATTTTACTATCTTGTTAATAGTGAAATTAAACCTTGAGCTAGTTGTAAACATCTGATTACAGTGTACACTTTGCCCCTAATTTTGATTGTAATAAAGTAGGAGATATAGTTTAGACTCTTCTGCTTCTGTATTTTAATTATTCCACCCACACACATGCATATAATTGATCTATACCATCGATGCAAAATCTCTGGTGATTTTAAATGTTTTTTGTAATTTATTTTAAATTACAGTAAATGGAAAAATAATTATGCTGTTAACAAGCCTAACTTCTTTATTAGCTAAATTGTAATTATTTTTTGAATCTAATTTCTGAACTGTAAAAAGTTGCCACTTCAATTCTGTACAGTTGGTAATGACTACTTTAGTACATTCGTCCTTGGACACTATTTAAAGCTCAAATTAAATGAAGCATTATACATAATACCATCAGTTTAAACTTTTTCCCCAAGTTCAATATTTTTTTTTCCTTTTTCTTCTGCTACAATGAGTGATTGTTGTTACTACATGATGACTATTATACTGAACGTAAAATTAACATTTAGCTTCAGACTAAAGAGACAAAACACCTGGTATATTTAATATTAAGAAAATTAAAAATATTTAAAAATGTTAATAGGTAAAATTATTTATGTTATGTTATTTCTATCATTGATTTATATACGATGTCTCACATGAAAGATTAAACGTTTCAACCTGAATTGTTAAAGAATACTTACTTGTTGAAGAATTTAAACACCCTGTTCTCCTTTTGCTAATTTCTGTTCACTTCCCTAACCCAGCAATTTTTTTTGTTCGTCTAGCTGTTATGGAGTAGATGCTAAAACTTTAGTTTGATATAATGTGCTACATTTTTATGTAAGTTGTGATTTCTTATAAACAGGTGTATTGTACAGTCAGGCAAAAAAAAGTCTTTTAAACTTTTATACTAAACAGAAGCAGGTTCATATTGTTTCTCTGTACGTTTTTAAGCACTGAAATTAAAACCTGTATCAATGATTTCTCCTGTTTACTGTTCTCCTGAACCCAGTTTGGCACTTTATAACTTATTTACATTGTGTGTTTGTTGATTTCGTGAATTATCCAGTTTCTACTGTTTGTAGTTGTTCTTTTATGCACTCTAAATCATTACTGTGAGGGATATGGATGTGCAAGTTGAAATAATAAAAGCTGCAATAAAAACACATTTTGTTCAGTAATTTTTTTTGTCTCTTTCATTTTTGCTTCTAAGTAGAAACTGCAAACCAAAGTTTACATTTGGGGCCTTGGGTTCCAAATATTGGAATGCGAGTTTAGGAGAAAATGTCCAACCAAAAAAAGGTAAGGGGGTAAGCATCAAACATTAACTATGTTCATGTATTGATAAGTAAGCTAAAAATGCATTAAGTTTCTGTGTGTGTGATTTTTTTTTTCTTTTTAAGTGAGTCATGATAAAGAATCAAACATTTATTTTTTTTAAAAAAAAGACCTGTCTGAGCAATCCTGCCTTGCAGTATTTTACTAAAAATAGATTTGTTTGGAAAAACAATATGGCATAGCGTGTTGCTGATTATAGTCTCATCTGAAGTGCCTTTTCTATAGAACTTAAAAGTTCTCTCTGCATTGTGTGGGTTTTCCCTATGAAGTATAGTTGCCTCCCTCCATCCCAGAGCATGGATTAGGTTGACTGGCAAGTCTAAATTGGTATAGTGAGTTAGTGTGGGTGGCTGCTGGAGTGTATCCTGGAATGGTTTTGCCATTCAGTTCAAGTTTGCTCCCTCACTTACACCTGGTGCAGTCTATGCTGTTGTTATGGTCCCAATTGTCCTGTGTCAGAAAATGGATGGAACTGAAACAATGAGCAGTATTTATTGCCTAGGGTTAGCGTGATGTTTCTTTCTATACAATACAAAGACGAAACAAATTTGTCCATCTTGCTTTTTTGTTAACTAATAAAGGTGGACAACAAAATTCTCCTATACAGGTAAAATATTTTTTGACAACTTAGGCCCCATAATGAATCGTACAGTGGTTAGCACCATATGGTTGTTTAAAACTGGGTTCAAATTCCACCCAGGTCACATTCAGTACGTAGCTTACACATTCTCTCTTAAGTTTTGGTGGCTAATTTGTTCTGGATGGTGTAGAGATAGGCCGTTGTCCTCAGCCACCCTAAAATGTTTAAAAGCCTGGATGACTATAATTCTAGACCTGAGATGGTTGCTGATGTAATTTCAGATTTACATTCATGACATTTCTTCTTTAGCTTTCAGTTTTAGCACTTTTTAATTATACATATTACATACATTTATATTTTACATTTACTGTACTTCTTTGGCTGGTGACTTTATCGAAGGCAACTTACAACATTTGAGTTTGAAATGGTTACTTTTTTTGTTTTTGTTTTTTTCCACACAAGCATGTGAAGTGACTTGCCCATGGTCATACAGTGTCAGTAACTGGATTTGAACCCAAAGGGCTTAAAGTCCAAAACCTCCACTACTATGACACACTTACTCAGTTATAGCACCTTATGTATTTAAGGGTTTTTCTAAACATTTTTGCACGTTTTACTTTCACATTATCTTTGTCAGGTTTACTAAGACTTAACATTTTAACCCTTAGTTTGCTGGTTTGGTACCCTATGCTTTTGCTCAACTTGCTATCATTGTATAGTTTGTTCTGAGCACTGCTGCACTCCTGAAAGTTTGTATCAAAGAACAGAAGGTGTTACAGGAGCTTTAATTCTCACATGTTTATTGTCGAAGTATAGGAAAAATGCTTTCCTTTTTGATTTGTATATAAAAGGATAGATGTTCAAAAATATTTGGGAAATATGTATTGGATACAGATCATGCAGGACAGCTGTCAGCTTCAGCAACTGATGAAAAAGAGGAAGAAGCCATGTCCATTAATCTTCCCAACAAAAGAGTAACAATAGAGGAACTCACACTATAGGAGAGGTTATAGATTTATAGGTGATGACAAGCTGAAAGAAGCAATGAGCAACTGCCTTTATGGTCAACCAAAAAAGTCTGACTCTCTTAAAAAGTACTGAATTTTACATGTGTTTGTATCAAAACACAAAAACTAGGGTGGGAACAAAAATGAAATTGTACATTGAAATTACATGATCGTATCAAAATACTCAATGTCCAAATACTAGTAATGCCACCTGTCTCATACCTGAATAAAAGTGTATGCCACCAAGAGTGTAAGAAGGTGGTTGACAAAAATACTTTTTGTTTTGACTGTCTTAAGTGATTGAATTTCATGTGTCTAGATGGTCATTTCTCGGTCTGCCATGCATTAATTCTCTCTCTTTAAGCTATCATTCTTCTCTTTGTTTGCCAACAACCACTACTTAACTGATCAGCTATGTCCTATTCTTGTTTCTAAAAGTGCTTTGCTCATCATCTGAAAATATCAACCCTGCAGGAATCTCCAAGTACATGAGAAAGTTATTTGTGAATGAATGTCGGCTAAGGGAATTTCTTCCTTCATAAAAATAAAATCACCACAATTCACAGAATACAGAGTACACCGTTTGGGCTTTTAAGTGGTGTTGTGCTATATAAGAATACATTAAACTGAAAAGTGTTTACTTTCTAAGTTGTGAACATGAATAATACATTAATATCATACATGAAAATCTGCACAGTTTGATTTGGCATTTATCCACTCAAATTTAATTTTGTACATGTAAGGGTTTTACCACAGATGCATCTGATTTATTGTTGTCTAATTTAACTGACATGTTTGCTGGGTTTTTATTCTGAACATTTACACACATATTATAAAGGCTTTTCCCTCAAGCATCAATACTTGCAGAATCCACTTTGAACATGGCACATAACTGAAAATGTTCCTCACGCCATGATCTATTGCATCTAGCTTTCAAGACAATTCTGCAATCGATCTGCATATTACAGATTGAATTCCTGCCTCCTTATATTTAAAAAAAAAAAAAATATTCCTCCCTTGTATTACTAATTCCAACATTTTTGAAGAACAAGTAAATAGTATATTTACTACCCTATTAGATGATTATGCTGTGTCCATATAAAGTTCTAGTATATTAGAAAATGATAATCAAGTTTATTCTCCTGTGTTCATTGTACAGTGAAATTCTTATTTGTAAGCCTCCTGCAATGCAAATAAAATATAAATAGCATGCATATATACTGTAGATATGCGTGTATAATATATGTATGTCTGTGTGTATGTATGTATGTATGTATGTATGTATGTATATATATATATATATATATATATATATATATATATATATAT